>CM065594.1:262591006-263191006 GCA_033119425.1 Bufotes viridis
AGCTACACCTACCTGGGCCTAGAAATCAGCCAATCAGGGAGCTTTAAGAAAGCCATGGAAACTGAAAGACAAGGCGAGCAGAACCTTCTATGCCATCAGAAGGCGTCTGTATCACCTGAAGGCACCAGTGACTGTCTGGCTCAAAATCCTTGACACCATCCTCGCCCCAATCCTCCTGTATGGCAGCGAAGTCTGGGGCCCAGACACATACCCAGACTGGGCAAAGTGGGCCAACAGAGCTATTCCACCTAGAACTCTGCAAACACCTTCTCCAGGTCCACAGGAGCACCTCAAACAGCGCCTGTCGGGCAGAACTGGGCAGATTCCCACTCTACTTTGCTGTCCAGAAGAGGGCGCTATCATTCAGAGCCCACCTGCATAGCAGCAGTCCCAGCTCCTACCATCACAAAGCCCTGCTACACCAAGAAGCCCCAGAAAGACAAAGCACCCGGCAACAAGTCACCCAAACCCAGCCTGCCCAAGCCGGCAACCAATACAGCCTGGCAAAGGGGGATATCCACAGGATGATACACAAGGGCAAAGAGGAGTATATCAGCGTCTGGAGGAACATCACATAAGCTGGCAGTATACCAGAGCCTGCAAAGGGAGTACAAACTGGCCCCATATCTGGAGAATCTCTCCAACCCCAGAGACCGACAGATCCTGAGCCGCTACAGACTGAGCGCCCACAGCCTGCTCATTAAATCTGGGCATCACCGACAGAGGTACCAGCCCAGGGAGAGCAGAGTGTGCCAGCAGTGTGACCCGGAGGTCGTGGAGGATGAGGCTCATTTCCTGCTGCGGTGCCCCAAATACTCAGCAGTGAGGGACTCTCACTTCAGGAGACTGTCTAATCTCTGCCCAGACTTCACCTCCATGGAGGAGGAAGAGAGATGCTCCATACTGCTGAGGGAAGAGGAGAACACAGCGGCCATAGCAGCACAATATATTACTGCCTGCCATAGACTGAGAGGAGCCTGATGTAACATGGACTCCTATATCCCCACCCTGGATGTGTCCCCATCCCCCAAACCCTTCCCGATTATTTCCCACTTGCTTTGGCTAAAATGTATTTAGTCCTGTCAATAAAGCTGATTTGATTTGATTGATAGATATGATAGATAGATAGATAGATAGATAGATAGATAGATAGATAGATAGATAGATAGATAGATATGCAATAGATAGATAGATATAGATAGATAGATCCTTCAATGAACTTGAATACTGCAATATGAGACAAATCACTTGGATATGGATACTGTGTTTTCTAAAAAAAAAAAAAAAAGCACACTGTTTAGTCCTGGAAACCTCCGTTGGGGTACAGTACTCCACATAGGACGTGTATGCGGCAGATCCAGCAAACTGGACGAGATTCTAAGAAACCTCATCCATACCCAGCCAAAATAAATTTAAAATCTGCAGCGTCCACTGACCCGCGGTGTGGATTTTAAATTTGCAGAATGTCACTTTGTTTGAAAAACGTAGAATATGCTTTGTGACCCAACGCTTTGGGGCCCCATTGAATGTGCGGTGGTAGCATTGGCGCCTCCTTGCGGTTCACCAGCGCCTCTCGACTTGACGCTGCTCTTCCCCTGGATCCACTGCGGCCCGTCCAGCTCGTAGCATTCAGAGATATAGATAGACGAGAAATTTAGCAAAACTGCCTTGGAGACCTATTGAGAATGCAAAGAGAGCTTGTAAAGAAATACGGGAAAATTACAATTCCCATTAAAGCTTTTACTGACTTTATGAACACAAAAAATGAAGTCCTGGGGGAGATTTATCCAGACTGGCGCTTTCTGCACTGGTCTTTATATCCCCTGCGCTGCTGGAGGATGCACCTAATTTATGACGAGGCGTACTCGCATCCCCTGCAGTCCGTGCGCCTAACCAGAAATCTAGAATACTGGCATAAGTGAAGATAAATTTGTCACTGCGGCTGGCCACTTCCCCTTCCCCGCCCTTGTCGCACCCTCTCTTAGAAAAGCGGTAAGGACATCATTATCTTCAGTCCGGAGAACCCCTTTAAAGGGAGTCTTTCACCTAATCTGAGCCTTTTGGACCGCTCAGATCAGGTAATAGTCTCCTGTGCCCTAATTCCAATGGTACCTTTATTTGTGCTGTCCC
Organism: Bufotes viridis; assembly: GCA_033119425.1. Lineage (NCBI taxonomy): Eukaryota > Metazoa > Chordata > Amphibia > Anura > Bufonidae > Bufotes > Bufotes viridis. Next base: position 262,593,137 of record CM065594.1, read on the forward strand.
TCGACGAGATGTTCCAAAAAACACTTTTAAAACTTGTGCTAATGAGGTGCGGAAGGTGCCCCGGGGCGGCATTACTGCCGATGTGCCCAGAAATCCACACCTCTTTCACCCCTCTGGCCGCCCTCCATTCCTATTATTACCTCCTCCTCTCCCTCACAAATCTCGTGCCTGCTGGAGGAAAGGCGATTCTGCGCTGACCCGCCCCTTTTTTGGCTTCACTGCAGTCCTCTGCGCATGGGCCGGTTACTTCTGCCCGCGCCACTGGATTTTAAACTAAGGACCGGCGCATGCGCAGAGGACTGCAGTGAAGCCAAAGAAGGGGCGGGTCAGCGCAGCATCGTCTTTCCTCCAGCAGATTTGTGAGGGAGAGGAATAAGGACTAAGCTTACTAGCCAGAAAATTTTTTTTTTTTACTCAATGTAGCAGATTGGAACTTTTTATATATTTCACTATTATTAACAATGTTTACATAATGTATTGTAACGTTTTTTTATTTAAAATTTTTTTTAATTCTGTTTAGGGTGCTTTCACACTTACGTTCAGAGGATCCGGCAGGCACTTCAGGCCCGCTGGATCCGTCAGAACACAAGTCGCCTGAAAGCATTTGAAGACTAATCAGGATCCTGATCAGTCTTCGAAATGCTTTCAGGTTTCCATGGCAGCCAGGACGCTACTGAAGTTCTGGCTGCCATCTTAAGTACTCCGCAGCAGTGTACTCATCTGCACTGCGGCCGCCGGGCGTTCCTTCATGGCGTCACAGGTCCCCGCGGCGCATAGATCAATGCACCGCCCGGACCTGTGACGTCATGAAGGAGCGCCCGGAGGTTGGCGGTTTGTAAGTACACTGCTGCAGAGTACTTACCATGGCAGCCAGGACATCAGTAGTGTCCTGGCTGCCATTGTAACCGATCGGAGCCCCAGCTTACACTGGGGCCCCGATCGGAACTGCTGCTGCGCATGCGCAGAGCTACACATTGGATCCGGCGATGCACCGAAACAACGTTTAGCTTAAGGCCGGATCCGGATTAATGCACTTCAATGGGCATTAATTCTGGATCCGGCGTTACGTCATGTCTCCTGGATTTTTGGACAGAGACAAATCCGCAGCATGCTGCGGTTTTTTCAACATCCAAAAAACGTTACAATACTGAACGGAAGACATCCTGATGCATCCTGAACGGATTTCTCTCCATTCAGAATGCATTAGGGAAATCCTGATCAGTATCTTTCCGTCCTAGAGCCCCGAGTACGGATCTCTAGGACGGAAAGTAAAAACACAGGTGAGAAAGCACCCTTACCCTTCTTTTGCTGTACTATTAGGCCTCATGCATACGGATACTGTCTGCGTGCCACCCACATTTTATTTGTGAAACCCAATGTTTTTAATAGGTCCGTGGTCCGCCTATTGCGTACATAGGGGCACGTCTATTAAGACCCTTCTTAATAAACCCCTGCGCTGGCGGTGGATCCGGCAAAGTTATGAAGAGGCGCAGGCTTCTCAATCACTTTGGCGTATCCTCCGCCAGTTCTAAATGTAAGATGGCTTCCATAACATTTAGACCTTTTTCAACGCCTGAAACAGACCTGGTGTGAATGGGGAGAAGTCGCAGATTGAGGCGCAGCGAAAGGTTGCACCACCATCTGCGCCTGAAATACGCCTAATAAAGAGGCGTTTTTCAGATTAATAAATGACGCCCATGGTTTGTCTTTTTGCAGAACAGAAATACGGATGCAGAAAACTTAGGGATGATCGGTGTGCCTTCCGCATCCCTGAGAACATTCCACGAAAAGATAGAACGCGTCCTATACTGGTCCGCAGTGTGCAGACCGCAGACCATTGAAGTCAGTGGCAAAAAATTGCAGATGCAACACAGACCGCATCTGTATTTTGCGCATCTGCGATTTGCGGACCTCAAAATGGATACAGGCATCTGCATGAGGCCTAGCTGTTGAATAATTCAGACCATGAAATGTATCCGTCCGCGCAGTATTAAATGAATTGTGCTACATTCGCCTTTTCTCTTTTTGGGTCACATTTTCGGGCTGCCCCGGCCCCGCTCAGTGCGATAGATTTCCTCTTTTTCCACCATGGAATTAATTTGTCCGATCGATATATTGCTCTCTGACACGGCGCTGAATGCTGCTCTATTAAACTTTCAGCGCTCGCCCTCTCTGGAGCTTTCCCTTGTTGTTCCACTGTTCCCATCAATTTTCAGGACCTGCCGTCGCTCCTTTATGGAAGAGCAGAGCGGGCGGCGGATGAGGGGGACCCGGCAGACCGACTTCTGGGGGTGCCGGGGGGACCGGCCGTTAATGCCAAGGATTACCAGCTCCAGAACCCGCATTAATAGGAGAATTTTATATGAAATTGCACAATAGACGAGAAACGGCTCTTCCGTAAATGAAGCTTTGTCATTGGAGAATAAAAAGTTCTGCAGCTTTCTCCTATACTTTAGGTTTGAGTTCTCCGCAATTTATATAATTAAGATCTCAGCTTGCTGACTGTGAACGGAGACCTTTCTGTTCTCCTCTTTCATTCCTGTGGTACATAAGGCCGGAATATTTCTTCCAATCAACAGAAATCTGCTTCATCCAGGGTGGGCAAGCTCCAAGTACCCGGGCTGGGAGAGGTTTAGGAACGCGCCTCCCCCAGTCCTTGAACTTTAAAGGTTCCGGCCTGCCCATCCTTAAGCCTCCTGTACACGACCGTATCCGCTTTGCGGTCCACCAATCGCAGATCCTTTAAAATATGGATGTGGTCCTTGTGCATCCCGCAATTTTCTCAGCCACACGGATGTGGACAGCATGCAGATGACATCCGTCGTATGCTTTCTGTTTTTTCCCGTAGAAATAAACGGCTCCATGTGCGATCCGCTAAAAATGCGTTACGAACCAAAAATACGGTCGTGTGCATGAGACCTTATTCCTGTTTTTTTCACCACCCCTCATTTTCTCTACATAGACACTTACCTCCGCACTAAAACATTATCCGCAGTCACATGCAATGTACGCTTGGTTGGTTGTGCAAGGAATTTTAAAGGGGTTTTCCTAAAAACCTCCATCCTTAGGACAGGCCTTGTGTATCAAACCATGTGGGTCTGACCCCTGGCACCCTGTCTGATCAGCTACATGTGCCTTTCATTTAGTACTTTTAGTAGTGGTCAAGCATGGTACTGGAAATGGGACTAAGCTGCAATACCAGGTACAGCCACTACCAGAATGATGGCGCTAGAGCCACGGCTGTCAGCTGCCTGGTGAGTGCTGGGAGACCGATTCCTGTTGATCTGATATTGATGGTCTATCCTATAGGTGTATGGTCCAGACATCCCCTATAAATGCTCCCCCCGGGGGGCCTGTAGCATCCGTCTACTCCACCTACGTTCAGGTCTCCGCTATTACTGTGCAGTCGTCTGTGGCTATTCGTGATTTATCGATATAGAGCAGGGATCAGCAACCTTCGGCACTCTGGCTGCTGTAAAACTACAACTCCCAGCGTGCACACTTACTCAGCCGTTCTTGTAACTCCCACAGGAGTGAAAGGAGGATTCTGGGAGTTGTAGTTTCAGAACAGCTGGAGCGCAGGAGGTTGCTGACCCCTGATATAGAAGTAATCGTAGTAGGTACAGAGGTCTCCAGTTCATGCGCCCTGTCTGCACAGGTCTCTGACGGTCGTACCCTGGCAGCGTCCTATAGCTGACATATGCAGGAGGCGGATACGAAGCTGGGAACAGGGTGTATAAGAAGAGGGATCCCTGGGCATACCAGATGATGGGAATGTAGTACTTCCTATAGTAAGGGTGACACATACAGAGGACACATTGCATACTGGGCATAATATATGACTTTTACACAGGGGAATAATATGTGCACACTGTATTCTGTTCCTCTCTGGTGAGTATTTGTGTTTTATATAGCTCTGGAACTGCCGGATAGTCCGGCAACCAATAGTCCAGAATCAGAAGGGAGGGTTCACACACAGGTTTTGAGAGGCGTTTTCTGTACTTTTGTGGTTTTATTGGGGTGTTTTGTAGCAGGTGTGTTTATTATAGCAAAAACACCATCTCCAGAAATGAGACGCAGGACACGTTTTTGTTGATTTAGGTGGCTTTTTTGGGTTTCTGGTGTTTTTCTTTTTTTTTTTGCCTGCTAAAACTTTTTTTTTTTTTTTTTCTTGTTTCTGGTGTTTTGACATCTCGGTTGGGGGGGGGGGGGCAGCAAAAAAATATGGAAACTTCAGAAGAAAAAAAAAAAAGGCCACTAAAAAATGCCATAAAAACATCATGATGATCATCGTGATATGGAAAAAAAAGCGGGCGTGTTCTCTACTTTCTCTAGTGGCTGTTGCGTTTTTGAAAAGAAGTAAAAAACGACGTAAAACGCCGTATAATGAGCGATAAGGGCAGTAACTAAAAAACATTTCTGTGCCCTGATCCTATAGTCCTAAAAAAAAAATGCAAATGTATACGAGACCGCCACTAAAATTTACGTGTAAAACGTTCACAAGTTGTTGTTTTTTTTTGTTTTGTTTTAAGCACATTTTTCCTGCAGGTTTTTTGTGGGCTGAAAACCTCCAAACCTGTGTGAACCTACCTTAAGGCCCTATTCACACATCCGCAATGTAGTCCGCATGTATTCCGCAATTTTGCGGAATACATGCGGACCCATTGACTGTGAATGGGGCCGGGAAAGATGCGGAGAGCACACACTGTGCTCTCCGCATCCGATTTTGCGGAGCGCGCCGCCGATTTTCCGGTCCGCGGCTCCGCAAAAAAAATAGAGCATGTCCTATTCTTGTCCGCAATTGCGGACAAGAAGAGGCATTTTCTATGGAGTTCGGGCAATGTGCGGTCCTCAAAAATGCGGAATGCACATTGCCGGTGTGTCCGTGTTTTGCGGATCCGCGGCTCCGTGGATCCGCAAAACACTTGCGGATGTGTGAATAAGGCCTAACAGAACATCTGATCATCTGCCACAAATCGGGCTTCAGCAGTGCCGAATTATAGGGATTTTTTACATTAAAAAAGAAGTTAAATGCGCCCATTGGGGACAATCCTGCTCATGATGGGAATGTAGTACTTCCTAGAGAAGGGATCACCAATCTCCGGCGCTCCAGCTGTTCAGAAACTACAACTCCCAGGATGCTTCATTCACTTCTATGGGAGTTAGTATAACAGTCGAGCATGCTGGGAGTTGTAGTTTCCCAGCAGCTTAAGGTTGCTGATCCCTGTCCTAGAGCACACGACCGTTGGCTGTTTTTGCAGTCGACAAATTGCGGATCCGCAAAATGCTGATACTGGCCGCGTGCATTCCCCATTTTGCGGAACGGCTGGCCCCTAATACAACAGTCCTATCCTTGTCTGTAATGCGGACAATAGGACATTTTCTATTTTTGCGGAATGGACATACAGACTTCTTTTGTGGCCCATTGAAGTCAATGGGTCTGAATCCGACCCGCAAAAAATGCGGATCAAAAATACGTTGTCCATAAGTCCTAAGGGTTATATATACTACCAGTCAGTGTACAGGTAGACGTCTGACAGGAATTGGACAGGTCATGGCATGGAACAACAACTCCCAGCATGCCCTGATGGCGTAGTGTGCGTTATACTCCTCTCAGGGGCTTGCGGTCTAGATATAATGGATAGAAAATGTGTGAGCGCCCCTTTAAATCAGCGTCTGGCCTCATAAGCTCACAATCTAGTCCCGGGATATCTGGGGACACGTTTCTGGTGGAGGGCACAGCACGCGGTGTGGTAGGAGCTGGCAGTGCCAGGTGCGGCTGCTCTGGGAGTTAATCCCCTGCGTGTTTATCGGTCCTGGGGTCCTTGTGGACATTCACATGCCAAATATTTCAGCAGATCAGGGCTGCGGCTTGAGCAGTCTGCTAATTTTGCGGCCCGCTGTACACTAAGATTCAATGCCCCCAGTAATCCGGGCTTAGCTGGGAGCTGACCCCCTACAGAACGGAGTCACAAATTAAAGAGGCAGGCCGGATTCTCAGCGCAGGATGCCGTGACCTCGGCTTTGTGTTTTTCCACCTCGTTATGCGGAAAGATCCAGCATTCGCATCACACCTTGAGCAGACGGCTGACAAATATGAGATATGACAGGGGACAGAGACCACTCGGCCCACCCATGCTGCCGCCCCACCCTATGCCCAAGAATAGGCATGGTTATAATGGGTAAACAAAAAAACGGATGCAAGACGTCATCCGTATTTTTTTGCGCACCAGTGTTTTGCGGACCGCAAAACATATACGGTTGTGTGAATGCAGCCTTAAGCTGTAAGATTTCTTCAAGGTCTGTGCCCCAATGCAAAATCTCAAACCCCCCACTAAGGCTACATTCACACGAAAAATAAAATGGCAGTAAAAAAAGGAATGAACTGTCAGTTTTTTATGGCCATTTTGCATCTGTGTACATCCATTTCTGGCCCTTTTTCATCAGTTTTTCATGGCCATTAAACACGGGTGAATTTCATAGGTGTTTATTTTTTATTTTATTTTTTATTTTTTTTTATCCCAGCCCCTGCAGTGCACTTAGTATACATGATGCCCCATAGTGCCCCCCGGACATCAGATGGCCCACAAAATGCCCCATTATGAATAATGTCCTGCTTTGTGCCCCCATTGTGAATAAGGGTATCCTTTTGTAACCCCCCTCAATAAACAATGGCCCCACTTTGTGCTTTCCAGTAGGAATAATGGCCCCTTAGTGCCCTCTATTCTGCTGGTGCAAAAAAAAAAAAAAAACGCCACTTGCACGCATGGAAGCACTCCCTCCTCACTGTAGGAAGCAGGACCTGATGTTTCATGTGACGTCATCACCCAGGGAATGTCAGGTCCTGTTGCCACCTGTGTGAAGGAAGTGTTTCTTTGTGTGCAAGTGTTTTTTTTTTTTTGCCATGAAAGGTCCTTTTTTTCCACAGTACCCATTCTTAACAGCGGTTTGATCGGGGCACTCCTATGTAAATGGCTGTTAAAAAACGGTCCGGTTGATTTCAGTGGGGTTTGTCTGGCTGTGAAAATAGGAAAAAATTGGACGTCGTATTTTTCGGCAGCTACTGTTCACTGGCTGTTCAAAACAAAAACGGCCGTATGACTAGCCCCATAGGCTTTAATCCGTTCTGAAACCGGCTGCGTGATGGCCATGTCCCTGAACAGAAATCTGATTCGGCCAGGAGCGGGAATAGATCCCTGGTGTAATGGGCGGCCGTTATTTTTTTTTTTTTTGGCGCACATGTTAAATGAATCGCCTCCTCCGGTAAACATCCCGCCCGCTTATTGTACAAGTGGCGAGAGCATCAGAGAAAGCTGAAAAGTTTAATATTCTGTCACAAACCGACATTTGTGCCAAAATCTGCAATTTTTCTCTACCAGAAAGGTGAAGCAGAACTATAATACATGTCACTAGTGTGTTTTAGGCCTTTTTTGCATTCCATAAAAAAAAACGATGTATCCCCTCCCCCTCTGATGTCACTTCCTCGACCGTGTGTGTTGTGCGGATCCGCAAAACACGGAAGCAGCTCAGCTCTGTGTGCCTTCCGCAATTTGCGGAACGGGTGGCCCATTATAGAGATGCCTATTCTTGTCCGCAAAACGGATAGCAATGGCACAAAAACACTAGAAAATGAGGCAAAAACCCCACCCGGGGCATGCTGCGATTTAAAAAAAAACTAAAAAAATCTGGAGGTGCAAAACAGTGCTGCAAAAAAAGGCTATGCCTGAAAGCACCGGTAACTGCACGCGTTGCGGATCACATGTCCTTCTTCCACACGGATTTTCGTGCAGAAACAATGCAGGGTTCATGCACACAAACGTATTTTGTTTCTGTGTCTGTTCTGTTTTTTCTTTTTTGGGGAACCATTCGCTTCAATGGGGCTGCAAAAAAACGGAAACTACTCCATGTGCATTCCATTTCCGTATGTCCGTTCCGCCAAAAAATAGAGCATGTCCTTTTCTTGTCTGTAATTTAGACAATAAAAGGACTTTTCTGTTAGGCCCCTTTCACATGAGCGTGTCCGGATTAGGTCCGGATGCGTTGCGGATGCGTTCAGTGAAAACTGTGCGATTTCACAGGCAAAGCCATTCAGTTTTGCCTGCGATTGCGTTCAGTTGTTCAGTTTTTTCCGCGCGGGTGCAATGCGTTTTGACGCGTTTTTCACGCGCGTGATAAAAAACTGAAGGTTTACAAACAACATCTCCTAGCAACTATCAGTGAAAAACGCAACGCACCCGCACTTGCTTGCGGATGCAATGCGTTTTTCACGCAGCCCCATTCACTTCTATAGGGCTAGGGATGCGTGAAAAACGCAGAATATAGAACATGCTGCGATTTTCACGCAACGCACAAGTGATGCGTGAAAAAAAACGCTCATGTACACAGACCCATTGAAATGAATGGGTCAGGATTCAGTGCGGATGCTATGCGTTCATGTCACGCATTGCACCCGCGCGGAAAACTCGCTCGTGTGAAAGGGGCCTTAGGGGCCAGCTGTTCCGTTCCGCAAAATACGGAATGCACACGATTCTGCCGTCTTGGGGTACTTTCACACTTGCGTTAAATTATTCCGTCAGGCAGTTCCGCCAACGGAACTGCACGACGGATCCGTTAATACGTTAAAAAACGGATTTCATTTGCAAACTGATCCGTTTGCAGATCTGTTTGACGATTGTATTGAAATAACAGATCAGTCTTTCCGTTGTCATCCGTAAAAACGGATCCGTTATTTATTATTTTACCATTTTTAAAGGTCTGCGCATCCACAGAGTGGAGGAACGGATCCGTTAATGCGTCAATTTTCAATTACGTATCCGCCCTTAATACATTTCAATGGAAATGAATGGTGGATCCGTCATTCGGTCAAGTGTTTCCGCATTTTTGGACGGAGATAAAAATACAACATGCTGCGCTTTTATCTGCGTCCAAAAAACGTGAAAGGACTGAACTGAAGACAAACTGATGCAATCTGAACGGATTGCTTTCCATTCAGAATGCATTAGGATAAAACTGATCACTATTTTTCCGTTATTGAGCCCCGAGGACGGAAAAGAATAACGCTAGTGTCGAAGTACCCTAACACAATTGTTACCCGCCGCAGCGTCCTGTGACCAGAGCAGGTGGATCCGGGGTGGGCAGCGGTGGGTTTGCAGTTCCTGCTGTCACCTGGTAGTCGCTATGCCTTTAATCCTCTCAGAAACAGAATGATGGAAGAACCGGTTGGGCAGAGAGTGAGACGGGATGGGCAAGGAGAAGCAGGAGCGTAAAATAAGAGCAAAAAAAAGAATTCAGATCGCTAAAAGAATGTGAAACGAAGAAATACCGCCGCAGAAATGTAAACACCCGGAGTTTCGAGGAAGATCAGGCGGCGATCAGGTGTGATCAGCTCTAGGGACCACCCCGGAGCTATACTCGCGTCTCTCAACGGTGTTGCACAAAAATTTGCTACTTTTTTTCTTTTTCTTTTGCTCCGCTAAGCTGAAGTGGCGGGTTTTACTATAATTTACGCCGTTAACGGGTATAAATGGTAGCGCAAATATACTCAATTTTGCTTTTCTGGTGCACAGACTGTCAGAAGATGCGACAAATTTATTAAGATGCCTGAGCAAATTTGCCACATCTTGCTTCGGTGCACTTAAGATCGGCAAATGCACTGTCCTGATAACGTGCTATACGTGCCTCGTTACAGTGTAGCAGACGTCCCTCTATTCCAGGGATGCTCAACCTGCGGCCCTCCAGCTGTTGTAAAACCACAACTCCCACCGTGTCCTGCTGTAGGCTGTCCAGGCATGATAGGAGTTGTAGTTTTGCCACAGTTTTGCAACATCCCTGCTCTATTCCAGTCAGCCCTCCAGCTGTGGCTGTAGAACTTGACCAGGATCGGTTTTCAGGCTCTGGAGGTAAACATGAATGCTTCCGTTTACTGACAGCATGCAGAGATATTAAAAAAAAAATAGCGATCAATGCAGGCTCTGGAGGTAAACATGAATGCTTCCGTTTACTGACAGCATGCAGAGATATTAAAAAAAATAGCGATCAATGCAGGCTCTGGAGGTAAACATGAATGCTTCCGTTTACTGACAGCATGCAGAGATATTAAAAAAATAGCGATCAATTAAAGCACAAAGTACATTGGAAAGTTGCAGGAGGTTTCGTTGTATATTGAGTAAGGATTTTCTGAGTGTTTAATACTGATGACCTAGAATGCAAGCTCCCTGGGCCAGCAGACAGGGGTGAGAAGTAAGGCACCGGCGCTGTAGTGTCTCTTATAGGATCATTTCCAGCCTAAATCTAGAAATGCATTGGAGTATTGGTTGCTATGATGACCCAGGTAACAAACAGAGACGGAATGCGGATCAGCCGGGTAACCGTGTGCCGACTAACAAAATCCCTTTGGCAAATAGTTAGACCCGGACAGGCCTTATATAACCACACTGAGGTCATATCTAACCACTCGTGGGAAGGCCAGTCCCTCGCAAAAGGATTATGGGAGTTGTAGTTCCTCATCGGTTAAGTACAGATGGATGAGCTCAGCATTGTATCTAATGTAATGTAGAAGTGGGGGCGTGCCCTGACTGATTGGATATGTCACATGTGCTGTATTGTAACTTGGCAATTGCTATCATTTCCCTCTGATGCAAAAAATCCCACCGCCTCTTTGGGAGATCATGGATTTTCAAGGTAACCACCCAAAAAGGGACTGTCCAGAACGAGAAGAAAGGCCGTTCAGCGCCACTTACTTGAATACTGCAATACCAAACACAGACAGCTGAGGCGCCATTTCATAGAGAAAAAAAAGAAGACCCTTTTCTGTAGTCATGAACAACCCCTTTAAGGAATGGCTCGGGGATCCTTACATGCTGATGGGTATTTACAGTAGAAGGTCCAGGGAAAGGGTTAAAGATCTCATTTAGGAGACTGCATTGAAGATCCTAGTGGGGTAACATCAGGGGCATACCTACCATAGAGGCAGAGTACACAACTACTTCTACGGTTCCTGACATAAATCAACACTATTTTCCGTCAGCTGCCACTAGGGGGAGCTCAGTGCCTAGAGATTTTTTACAAGTTTTATGGCAACTGTATACATTCCTATGTACTGAGCTCCCTCTAGTGGTGGCTGCAGGCAGTCGATTTTATCATGTGCTGTCAGAGCACATAGATCTTAATAGGGAGAGGTTTATTAAAATGTATTTATGCCAGTTGTCTGGTGTAAATACATTGAGCAATGTGGTGTTCGGAAAGAGCGTCCTATTTAGGAAGCACCTGCTCCACTCATACTTGGTTTTGCTATGGGGCCCTATGAGATCTCTGTGCGCCCCTGGGTAATATATGGAGTATTGATAGCTAAGGGTTCAGCCATGTATTGGGCTAATCCAAGGACTACCAAGTAAAACAGAGTACCACCTGAGGAGACATGGTCCACAAAATCCTTGAGGTTCTAGTGGACAGGTTCTTGGCCCGATCACCTTGAGGACACTTAGACGCAATGGGTTGCCGGAGGATTTTTAATAAAAACCTGGCTTCGTCCATGTCCTCTTATCAGGATCCAGCAGTCCAAACCATACAGGAACCATCACTCCGACAGGTGAGGTGTAACGTGTCTATGGGCTATGACAGGTGAGGTGTAACGTGTCTATGGGCTATGCTATGACAGGTGAGGTGTAACGTGTCTATGGGACAGGTGAGGTGGAGCATGTTGTCTATCGGCTATGACAGGATGCGACCTCCTCAGAATTTGGCGTGAGATTAATGGGATTCATCATTATCCATTGCTCCCATCTTTTCACAGAAACTCCCTCCCCAGCCCCTTAAATTTTGCTTTTCGGAAAGTTGAAAAGAATTGCGGATTATGTTAACGCTTCACAAGTTACTAAGGCTAATAGCCCGTGCTTGTGGGGGTGGCTGAAATCCTACTTAAACCTATAAATCTGCAGATTTCCTACTCGGTGTTGTCCCTCCTCACCCTTTTCTGTAATTCCCATTCTTTACATGGCATTTTGATCTGCTGTAAGCCCCACCATTAGGTTCACCTGCCTGACATATCTGACAGTCAGCTCTTAGGACAATGTTGCTGGAAGGTTGGACCGTGAAACCGGGTCTAATTGGCATCAAGGTTGGCGGATGAGTTTGGCGGGCGTGACTCATACTATGTGCTGTACTCCTCGGGTAATTAGAAGACATAATACCCCCTAACAGAGGGTTCTCTCCCGCACCTTCTGAACATATAGTAGTAATGAGGACCAGGAAAACGTATTGTTATTGAGCGGAGATTGGTGGTGCTCGGTCAACGTTCACACAACCTCGGTGGTGCCCCCATTATTTTGGGTTCTGCAGTAGGATATATGATGAGGCAGGGTGACATTAATACTGGGTGGCAGTGATCCAGGTGACGGTCATACAGATGCTGGATGTCCTCCTGTGGTCATTCCAAGCTCTTCCATCTTGGATCCATAGTTCAGCCAAGGTGGTCGTGGCTGATGTACCTGGGAGATCCGTCGCCCCATCCAGTCCCAGACATTCTCCATGGGGGAGAGATCTGGAGATCGAGCTGGACATCTTAAGGCGCACATTGTGTAGTGCGGGCATTATCTCGTTGCCACCATGTCTCCGGTTCCATGTTGTCCTGGACATGCCAAACTCAATGATCCCTCCACGAATACCAGACTGGAACAGCCATGGTAGCTAATGTCGCCCCACACCATGACACCTGGTTTGGTCCTGTGTGTCCCCGTCGTATGTATGATGGCAGTAGACTCTCTCCAGGCCTCCTTTGATGGAGAACCTGCTCTCCTCGCTCTGTGGCAGCTCTCTTGTGGCACTGGTGCAGTCGCTCTTGGCGAAGATGAGAGGTCATCATATTTGAGGTTGTATGAAATGTGATCAGAATGTGGAAATCCGGATGTGTCACCCGCAGGTTGCAGCCTTCATGGCTAAGTAAACAATGGGCATGACAAAAAAAAATTCATCGGCGAGTTGGGAGAACACTCCCTAGTTAGGAACTCATTACTAGTAGCTAGTTTGTGTGGGTGAATACGGTGCCGCAGAGAGCCAATTATATTCAGCCAAGTGAGGCTACAAAATGGCCACATGCCTTTATTCCATGCCGTGAGTCAGCGTTGGGACCTCAGGGTTCCTTGATTGCCACCAAGTGAGGCTACAAAATGGCCACATGTCTTTATTCCAGGCCGTGAGTCAGCGTTGGGACCTCAGGGTTCCTTGATTGCCACCAAGTGAGGCTACAAAATGGCCACATGCCTTTATTCCATGCCGTGAGTCAGCGTTGGGACCTCAGGGTTCCTTGATTGCCACCAAGTGAGGCTACAAAATGGCCACATGTCTTTATTCCAGGCCGTGAGTCAGCGTTGGGACCTCAGGGTTCCTTGATTGCCACCAAGTGAGGCTACAAAATGGCCACGTCTTTATTCCAGGCCGTGAGTCAGCGTTGGGACCTCAGCGTTCCTTGATTGCCACCAAGTGAGGCTACAAAATGGCCACGTCTTTATTCCAGGCCGTGAGTCAGCGTTGGGACCTCAGCGTTCCTTGATTGCCACCAAGTGAGGCTACAAAATGGCCACATGTCTTTATTCCAGGCCGTGAGTCAGCGTTGGGACCTCAGCGTTCCTTGATTGCCACCAGTGGCCTTGCTTGCACCATGCCTGGTGCTCAAACCTATGGCGGCCGCACCGGATCCAGCTATAGCCTTCAGTTTATTGATCAGGCATTGTTATTTTGGCAGTTGTCCGGTGTTATGGGCGATTTATGGTGTGACTATTTGTATACTTAGGCTTGTAATATCTGGGGCGCTAGGTGGGACAAATTCACTATGTCCATGACGTCCATTCCCGTGAGTGAAGATGCTGGCCCCACCCGCAGGACAGTCCCCTCTTTTTGGTTACTTTTTCTCCGGCACGCACAGGGTTATAGCAGCAGAAATGGCGTAGTCTGTCACTAGCTGGAACATACCTGGGAGCACGTCGGCTGTGACCGGGAGTTTACACAGCTCCATAAGGGAAAAACATGATTGTGTTTCTTCCAAGCTTCCCCTCTGCAGGTTCCAGCGCTGGAATATCCATGACAGTCCATAGCAGAGACCTCCGTGAGATGGGTACATAGACCACGGATTCTCCTATGGCCAGGAACATGGCGCAGAACTGCTCCAGGAGGGCTACCATATGGTGACTGGATGTAACCATGAAGCAATGGGCATACGTACAGGCGCCGGCTGATTTACTATTGGTTATAGAAGCACAATCACGGCCTTAAAGGGGTTGTCCTATGGAAAAATATTCTGCAATTTTCAAACCAGCTCCTGGATCTGAACACTTTTGTAATTGCATGTCATTGAGAATTCAGTATAGACACTAAATGTATCTGTATAGCGCCGCCTGCTGTTTGTTTCTCACTGAGATGGCTGCACATGCTCAGTTTATTCCTTCAACTGCCTCCTGAGCTGTGATAGAAAGAGCTGCAGCAGAAAGGACACACCCTCGAGCTGTCAGCTTGATATAAATCTAGCAGAGTAATGAATGGGGAGATCTCTGGATCCATGTGAGGTGCAGGGCTGGTTCTAGCTTTGTTAGAAAGTGATTGTCATGTACTATATGATGTATGATATTCATTTTTTACATTAGTCATAGGACAACCCCTTTTAAAGCTATCCTCTGGTTCAAGGAAAAAATTAGACATTTACCTCGTGACCTTCTTTTCATCTCTTCGACTGCAGATCCGATCCTCTTCTGTCCTTTTTCCAAGATGGCCGCACCGCTTCTCAGACTACCCAAAGCATACAGTGCATTTGGTAGCCCGATACACCTCCTCCCGCCCTCGGATTGGCCAGCACTGCTCATGTGAACCTAGCCAGCCAATCCAAGAGCAGGGCTGGACCAGCAGAGAGTGTCTTGGGCCCCTATATGAACAGTGTGCATCAGGTAGTCGGAGAAGCGGGCTCATAGCCCTGAATGGAGAGGTAGCCGTGCTTGCACGCTCACTCCGCTATTATAGGAACTCCCATAACAATGAATGGAGAGCATGCTGCGCTTGTGTGGTGCATTCTTCTTCTCTTTGGGGGCCCCATTCTCTAGTTAGGTAGATTCCAACTCAAAGGGGAGTGTTCTTTCTCAGAGGGGTGTATCCGTTCTGCTGCAGCTCAGGGGGTATGTCCTTTATGCTGTGGCTCTTTCCTTATCTCAGCTCAGGAGGCAGTTGAAGGATGAAACTGAGCATGTGCGACCATCTCAGTGAGCACGACAAAGAAATAAGAAAGAGCACAAACAGCAGGTGGCGCTACACAGATACACTTTATTGAATAACTAATTCAGTAGCCATAAAAATTTTTTAATTACATGCAATTACAAAAGTTTTCAGATCCGAGTGCTGGTTTAAAAACTAGAATATTTTTAATGGGACAACCCCTTTAAGTACGAGTAGGTTCTAGGATGAAAAGGGCTAATTATTAATAATATTATTTATTTTTATTATTATTATAATTATGTATTATTATTATTTATTATCTGGTTTATTCCAAGAGGAAACCTCCAAATAAGATGGTTGGAGTCCAGGGCAGTATACGAGGGCCTCGGGTTCCTCTTGCTTTTTGCTGCGGGTGCTGGGATCAGCGGATCGGCCGGGCCACATCTCCTTTTAAAGGTTAAAGGGTTTCTGTCACCAGTTTTAACCCTATGAAGTTAGCTGACATTAGCGATGTGCTAATGTCAGCTAAACCTAACTAGCCTATTCCTACTTTTCTCAGTGCCCGCATAAACCTAAAAATCGAACTTTTATAATATGCTAATGAGGCTCTAGGAGCAGGGCGTGTTCCTGCTCCTAGAGCTCCATTCCACCTTGGTCTCCTCCCTCCAGGTCTTGATTGACAGGGCCAGGCAGCGCTTGCGTCTGTCTGCCAGCCCTGTGCTCGGATGTAGTCTCGCGCCGTTACGAACTCAGCGCAGGCGCGGTGAGGAACCTGGCAGCCGACGAGCGTCTTTCCCTCACCGCGCCTGCGCTGAGTTCAGAGACGGCGCGAGATTTCATCCGAGCACAGGGCTGGCAGACAGATGCGCGCTGCCTGGCCTGTCAATCAAGACCTGAGGAGGAGACCAAGGTGAGATGGAGGCTCTGGAGCAGGAACATGCGCCTGCTCCTAGAGCCTCATTAGCATATTATAAAAGTTCGATTTTTAGGTTTATGCGGGCACTGAGAAAAGTAAGAATAGGCTAGTTAGGTTTAGCTGACATTAGCACATCGCTAATGTCAGCTAACTTCATAGGGTTAAAACTGGTGACAGAAACCCTTTAAATATTACAGATCTGCTTTCGCACAGTAGGGGGTAAATTTGGTGTCTGATGCATTTATCATGTGTGTTGCGGGAAATTTATCACCGCTTGGCCTTGAATGAGTTAACCTGCGGCGCAGTGTGACACCGGAGCATTCCAGAGCTGTCACCTGAGGTTACAGCCAGAGACAGGGAGGCCGGGACGCTGTTTGTCATTCAACGCTTCATTAATATCACTTCCTCTTCCAGCTTTCTCTCTCTCTCTTTTTTTTTTTCTTCAAAAAAGATTCCATAACACACTTAACCCTTTCTGTGCCACACCGCGGGATGATGCGGCGCTACACCGCCAAGACCAGGAAAGGGCGTCTCATAACTCTAGTCCATCCAGTCTACCTCATAGACCAGTTCTCTTCTGCTCTACCGCTCATTGTCCACCTCTCATGACCACGTCCACCGAGTGCAAGGGCAAAGACGTGAGAGGCACCCGGTAAGGAACGCCGTCGAAATTGGCTCATCTCACTAGGATGGGCCATTAATGTCCGATAGGTGCAGGTCCCACCTCTGGAACCCGCTGCTATCTCCAGAACGGCCCCCAAAGTGAAGGAGAGCACACCGTGCCTGCGCAGTGTGCTTTCCGTTTATCGCTATCTGAGTTCCCGTAGCGCTCAGCTATAAGTCCTGTAGCAGTGAATGGTGAGAGCAAGGCGCAAGTGCAGCCAGCGCTCCATTCGCCGCTACGCGACTGCCGGAAATACCCGAGCCAGCGCTCAGCTGTTTTCAGAGCTCCCATAGCAGTGAACGGAGGGTAGTTGCGCATGCGCGGCTGCTCTCCGTTCACTTTGGGGTTGGACCTGCACCGATCTGACATTGATGACATATTGTAGTGATGTGCCATCAATGTCTGACATCAAAGAGGACTTACCACCACTCCGGGCACGTCTGTTTTAGTAAATACTTGTATTCCCCATGTGGTAACCATTCTGGAGCACTGTATAGGGACACACCCCCAACTGGTTACACCAGTTGTCAGCTTAGCTGTACATTTCTAGAAGTAACCACGGAAGAACAAATGCAGAGTTCTAAGAAAAGAAACGCAAGTATTGTGATTTCATGGGGAGTGTAATAATAAAGTAGTTCAGAAATGTCAGGAGGTCCTTTTTAATACTTGGTATGGTTGTAGAAGGAGGTCCTTTTTAATACTTGGTATGGTTGTAGAAGGAGGTCCTTTTAATACTTTGTATGGTTGTAGAAGGAGGTCCTTTTTAATACTTGGTATGGTTGTAGAAGGAGGTCCTTTTTAATACTTTGTATGGTTGTAGGAGGAGGTCCTTTTTAATACTTTGTATGGTTGTAGGAGGAGGTCCTTTATAATACTTTGTATGGTTGTAGGAGGAGGTCCTTTATAATACTTGGTATGGTTGTAGGAGGAGGTCCTTTATAATACTTGGTATGGTTTAGGGCTGCAGTAAACGATTATTTTAGAAATCGAGTATTCTATCGATTATTTTTTACGATTAATCGAGTAATCTAATAAGAATGTTACCATGGCAACCAGGGCTTCAGTAGCGTCCTGGCTGCCATAGTAACCGATAGGAGCCCAGTTATAACACTGCTGGGGCTCCAATCAGAACTTCCACCAATGAGGGAGGAGGGGACTCTGCTCTGTGGCCACTGCCACCAATGAGGGGGGAAGGGGACTCTGCTCTGTGGCCACTGCCACCAATGAGGGGAGGGGACTCTGCTCTGTGGCCACTGCCATGCGATTTAATACTGGGGGGTGGGGAGGCGCACTGCCACCAATGAAAATTAACCTTTAATACAGGCAGCAGATCAGCGGCAGTTAACCCCTCAGGTGCGGCACCTGAGGGGTTAACTGCCGCTGATCACAGCTCCTGCCTCCTGTATTAAAGATTACAAAGGACCTTTCATGGTCCGGCCTTACTAACTAGCAGCTACAGGAGCGGCGCCAGGATGTCTCTGCACTTACAATTATCCCTGGGCGCCGCTCGGCTCTCCACTGTGGGCCAGTTACAGTGTCCTGCTCCATGTGCCAATTACTAATATCGGAGCAATAGGGAGGAGACATCAGCTCTGTGGCGTTCCTTCTCCCTGCACTGTGACGTTCTCTGCTGCGATTGGACAGCGCAGGGAGAAGAAACGCCCACAGAGAAGGTGATGTCTCCCCCCTATTGGTCCGATATTAGTAATTGGCACATGGAGCACGAAACTGTAACTGGCCCACAGTGGGGAGAACAGAGCAGCGCCCAGGGATAATTGTAAGTGCGGGGACATCCCGGGCGCCGCTAGCTGCTAGTTAGTAAGGCCAGACCATGTAAGGTCCTGTCATTGGTGGCGCAGTGCGCCCGCCCCTCCTTCGCCCCCCGTCTCTCCTCACTGGCAGCGCAGCACAGGGGGAGGGAGAGAGCGACTCCTTCTCCCCCTGTGCGCCCCGCCTCCGCTGCTGCCAGCCACTCTGAATTGTCGGGTCATAGGGCGCGCTTACGTGCACTATGACCTGACGAGTGACCACGGAGCGGGGAGTAATAGCAAGTGCTGCCCTCCCGCTCCGTGGTCACATGACACAAACGAATCCTCGATGCAAAAAAATTGCATCGAGGATTTTTTTGTGTCGAATTACTCGATTAAATCGAGTAATCGTTTCAGCCCTAGTATGGTTGTAGGAGAAGGTCCTTTTTAATACTTGGTATGGTTGTAGGAGGAGGTCCTTTTTAATACTTGGTATGGTTGTAGAAGGAGGTCCTTTATAATACTTGGTATGGTTGTAGGAGGAGGTCCTTTTTAATACTTAGTATGGTTGTAGGAGGAGGTCCTTTATAATACTTAGTATGGTTGTAGGAGGAGGTCCTTTATAATACTTTGTATGGTTGTAGGAGGAGGTCCTTTATAATACTTTGTATGGTTGTAGGAGGAGGTCCTTTTTAATACTTGGTATGGTTGTAGGAGAAGGTCCTTTTTAATACTTGGTATGGTTGTAGGAGGAGGTCCTTTATAATACTTGGTATGGTTGTAGGAGGAGGTCCTTTATAATACTTGGTATGGTTGTAGGAGGAGGTCCTTTATAATACTTGGTATGGTTGTAGGAGGAGGTCCTTTTTAATACTTAGTATGGTTGTAGGAGGAGGTCCTTTATAATACTTGGTATGGTTGTAGGAGGAGGTCCTTTATAATACTTTGTATGGTTGTAGGAGGAGGTCCTTTTTAATACTTGGCATGGTTGTAGGAGGAGGTCCTTTTTTAATCCTTGGTATGGTTGTAGGAGGAGGTCCTTTATAATACTTGGTATGGTTGTAGGAGGAGGTCCTTTTTAATACTTGGCATGGTTGTAGGAGGAGGTCCTTTTTAATACTTGGTATGGTTGTAGAAGGAGGTCCTTTATAATACTTGGTATGGTTGTAGGAGGAGGTCCTTTTTAATACTTGGTATGGTTGTAGAAGGAGGTCCTTTATAATACTTGGTATGGTTGTAGGAGGAGGTCCTTTTTAATACTTGGTATGGTTGTAGGAGAAGGTCCTTTTGATTACTTTGTATGGTTGTAGGAGGAGGTCCTTTATAATACTTGGCATGGTTGTAGGAGGAGGTCCTTTTTAATACTTGGTATGGTTGTAGGAGAAGGTCCTTTTGATTACTTTGTATGGTTGTAGGAGGAGGTCCTTTTTTAATCCTTGGTATGGTTGTAGGAGGAGGTCCTGTATAATACTTGGTATGGTTGTAGGAGGAGGTCCTTTTTAATACTTGGTATGGTTATAGGAGGAGGTCCTTTTTAATACTTGGTATGGTTGTAGGAGGAGGTCCTTTTTTATTACTTGGTATGGTTGTAGGAGGAGGTCCTTTTTAATACTTGGCATGGTTGTAGGAGAGCTGAGCGCGCCAAATCCCTATCTGTTCAGTGGGTAACTATGGCAGACTATCATCTTGTATGCTGAGCCCTTACTATACGACCGCTATGGGGTCCATGAGACGGAGTCCCTTCTGCCCGACAGGCCGTAGGGGTTGTGCCCCAAATCTGTTCTACCGAGAACGGGACTGGGTAGAGGATAACAGCTGGGCATCCCTAGGCTGATGGGGTCATGTGGCATGAACCTGCACCATTCTGATTTTGTTTAGAGTGTTATCCCTGTAGAGAAGCTAAGGGAGTACAATGCAATTTTGGTGTTTCTCCACAAAAAATAGTCCACGTTTTTTAAACCAGCGCCTGGATCTGAATACTTTTGTAATTGCAGGTCATTAATAATTTTGTACAGCCACTGAGCTATTCAATAAAATCCATCTGTATGGCGCCACCTGCTGTTTGCTCTTTTTCTAATTCCTCTGTCCTGTTTAGTGAGATGGAAGCACATGCTCAGTTCCATCCTCCAGCAGTAGAAAGTGCACGCCCCCTTAGCTGCCAGCCTGAAATAAATGAGACCCCTGGATCCATGTGAGGTACAGGTCTGGTTCTAGCCTTGTTAGAGATAGATCGTCATGTCCTATATGATATCGGATATTCGTTTTTTTTTTACATTAATCATAGGATAACCCCTTTCATACCTGACTTGTACAGGCCAGCGGTATCAGCCGGGCCCGCCGCTGACCCCAGGCTCCATCCCCGGTGTCGCCCTTGCCTTGCTGGAGGCGCTGCCACTCCTTTGTTATCCAGCGGGGTGAGCGCATCCGTTCCAACACGTTTCCAGTTGATATTTTTGGTGTTAATGTATCTTTAAGCAAATAAGCTCTGCTTGTTTCCCATGTCTGCTTCTTATACCCGTGGGCTGTTTGCTCTATCGCTCGTGACTCAGGAACTGAAATTTAGACGGCAGTCTCCACCAAACCTGAAATTTTGCAGCGTGCACCACATCGCCTCCAGTCAGTCGGAGCATCGATCATTGTTATTAATGGCGATTTCCACTCTTTCTCGGACCCGGGTGGCATGCCGTGCGCTGGGAGAACCATATATGTGCTCTGTCGAGTTTGAGTGATAACAGGCGCTTTGTATACGTCGCAGAACAAACAGGCCGTGTGGGTCCAAAAATACTAGATTTTTAGGCTGGAGGGGAAAAAATCCGAAGCTTTCTATGAAGCAAATCTTGAAGGGCGAGATTCTCTGTCCAATAACCCTCTTAGTTAGACATGCGTCTGTGCCTGCAACCTGTATGGGACATAAGGAGTAGTCATTAGGGCCCATATTAAAAATTGAAAGCGGGGTATGGCTATCGGAGGAGATGGCTGTGGCTAGCCTAGGTTGATTATGACTTATTTCTTTTTGGCACGCCCCTCTACTACTACTGTTCCTGGTCCTGTTTTGAGCGGACTGATTAACAAGAGTGTTAAAGGATTTTTCTGGTTGTTTAATAATTAATTTTGAGGACCTATCCTTGGTGGGGGTCCGACACTTGGCACCCCCACCGATCAGGTGTTTAAAGAGGCTGCGGTGCTCCGGTAAGCGCTCTGGCCTCTCCCTAGGCCAGTGACATCACGTTCACATGACCTAGGCGTGGCTCAGTCCTCTTCCAATGAATTGGGCCTGAGCTGCAGTACCAAACGCAGCCACTATACGATGGACGGCGCTGTGCTTGGTAAGCTGTGAGGAGACCGCAGCACTCACCGGAGCAGCTGACCGGCCAGGGTGCCAGGAGTCGGACCCCCACCGATCTGATACTGACGACCTATCTTGAAGGTATGACAACGAAAACCAAAATTGTCTGGGGGCCTTACTACTCATGTCTTATATACTTATGAGGCCACCGTACACACAGCGCTTCCAAGTCAAGACTGATGATGATCTGCGTACAAGGCGGATTAATAGGTTGGCGATATATAAGCAACGAGACGCAAATCCCGAAAAACCCCTCTGCCACATAGCACTATGCAGATGGTAAAAATGGCATGTGGGGGGGGGGGGGCTGTTACAGATTTAGGAGATATTGATTCCAGCCGCTCCCCTCCATTGTATTCGACGGGTTGTTTCTCTAATATTGGTCCATATACCGATAGTCTATACAACTTACTGTGTATTTCTACGGTCTGTATTGGCCGGTCTATATTCCTATACAGTCATCAGGGGTAGGCAACCTGCGGCACTCCAGCTGTTGTGAAACTACAACTCCCAGCATGCTCCATTTATTTCTATGAGAGTTCTGAGAATAGCAAAGTATGCATGCTGGGAGTTGTAGTTTCGAAACAGCTGGAGTGCTGCAGGTTGCCCGCCCCTGGATATTGTCGGTCTATGTCCCTGTACGGTCTGTATCAGATGATTACTATTTCGTTAGTCTGCATATCTGTATCCTCCCTATTAGTTGCTCTTTGCGGTCTATACTGGTTAGCACTGATCCGTATACGGTCTACACTGGTTAGCACTGATCCGTATACGGTCTACACTGGTTAGTCCTGATCCATATACGGTCTACACTGGTTAGCACTGATCCGTATCGGTCTACACTGGTTAGTCCTGATCCGTATGCGGTCTACACTGGTTAGTCCTGATCCGTATGCAGTCTACACTGGTTAGTCCTGATCCGTATGCGGTCTACACTGGTTAGTCCTGATCCGTATGCGGTCTACACTGGTTAGTCCTGATCCGTATACGGTCTACACTGGTTAGTCCTGATCCGTATGCGGTCTACACTGGTTAGTCCTGATCCATATTCGGTCTACACTGGTTAGTCCTGATCCATATTCGGTCTACACTGGTTAGTCCTGATCCATATACGGTCTACACTGGTTGGCACTGATCCGTATCGGTCTACACTGGTTAGTCCTGATCCGTATGCGGTCTACACTGGTTAGTCCTGATCCGTATGCAGTCTACACTGGTTAGTCCTGATCCGTATGCGGTCTACACTGCTTAGTCCTGATCCGTATGCGGTCTACACTGCTTAGTCCTGATCCATATACGGTCTACACTGGTTAGTCCTGATCCGTATGTGGTCTACACTGGTTAGTCCTGATCTATATACGGTCTACACTGATTAGTCCTGATCCGTATGTGAATCACCAAAGGTTATAGCCAGTACTGGGCCACCATGAGCCCAAGTATCACAATTGTATAATACAACGCCTGTGGTATATAAATCAAAACAACCTAGATAGAAGATACCAGACCGCGTATCATTGCAAAACACATTTTTATTACCATATTAAAAGTGCATATAGCACATACAATTAAAATACATAAGGGGGGTGCATAGATGGGCGGCATCCAAGAGGAGAGACGGAGGGGAAAAGGTTCAATAAACAGGTCAAATGTACAAAGTGCAAGTGCATACAATCACCCCCAGACGAAGGCTTGTGCCGAAACGCGCGTCGGGGTTGGCGCCATCCCGGAGGAGAGACATAGTATGGGTATGATGTTATTACTTCTTTGATTGTATGCACTTGCACTTTGTACATTTGACCTGTTTATTGAACCTTTTCCCCTCCGTCTCTCCTCTTGGATGCCGCCCATCTATGCACCCCCCTTATGTATTTTAATTGTATGTGCTATATGCACTTTTTAATATGGTAATAAAAATGTGTTTTGCAATGATACGCGGTCTGGTATCTTCTATCTAGGTTGTTCTGATCCGTATGTGGTCTACACTGGCTAGCCCTGATCCGTATACAGGTTAGTTTAGATCTCTCTATAGTCTCCGTTGGTTGGTCTGTATTGTCTATGGTCTACACGGGTACAACTTTCATAACTAGGTGTATCGTCTTTGTACCACAAGCTGTACAGATTACACCGCCTGGGCCAAGATTCTACCGTACAGGTTCTTGTGAATAATTACCCCCCAGTAAATCAGCTCCGAGAGGGGATCCTTGTCCGTCACTTGCAGAGCTGCGATCTCACATCGCGAACGTGGCAAGTTCATTAAATAGGAATTTGTTAAATAGTAAATCAGAGGACCTGCTAATGAGAGCCAGACCCCGAGCCATTCATTCCCTCCCCTCTAAAACTGCAGACGGGTTTTCGGGATAGGATCTGTGAATAGGATTAGTGATGCTGTCCCAGATACCGCCACAGATTGAAGGTTGGGGCTACAAGGCGACTTTGGCTGCAACGCGCACCATGCCGCCCAAGATCCGGGTGTAGCAGTACTGAATGGGATCACAGCGGGAAAGTTTCTGCACCTCCAGAAAAAAAAAAACAGCAGTGATGTTTTTTTTGAGATTCCACTTATGGGGTCGCCTTGTGGCCCCAGCCTTATGGTCCATGGAAATGGAAATACCTCAATACCATGGAACATGCCTCAATTTTGGGTGTCTCTGGATGCTGTATTACAAACCATGCGCCATCGCTGTAGTATGGATATCCAGAGACTCCAGCCTGGCTGCATTGTCTGTTGGCGCTGTGAGGTAGACTAAAAGTCCATCCCATGATACGTTTCTGTCCATATATAAATTTGAAAGTGACCCTCCGAGGAACGAACAGAATACTTAGGCCCCTTTTACACGAGCGAGTTTACCGCCCGGGTGCAATGCGTGACGTGAACGCATAGCACCCGCTCTGAATCCGGACCCATTCATTTCAGTGGGTCTGTGTACACGAGCGTTTTTTTTTTTTTCACATAGCTCTGGCCCCATAGAAGTGAATGGCGCTTCAGTGAAAAACGCATTGCATCCGGAAGCAGGTCCGGATGCAATGCATTTTTCACTAATGGTAGCTAGTTGTTTGTAAATCTTCATTATTATTTTTTTTATCACGCGCGTAACAAAACGCATTGCACGCGCACGGAAAAAACTGAATGCCATCGCAGACAAACAAAACTGACTGAACTTGCAAACTAGTGCGAGTTTCACTGAACGCACCCTGAGGTAATCCGTCACGCTCGTGTGAAAGAGGCCTTACACGGTGACCTCAGTCTCATCTTTTCAATTGCAGAATTTCTAATTCTTTTGCCGTTCTTCTGCCATCCAAGATGGCCGCACCACTTCTGAGACTCATAGCCCAAGACACCTCCTACTTGAACATTCCTGCTATTGGATTGGCCCGCTCCATCCACATGAGCAGTCCTGGCCAATCCAAGGGCAGCAGGAAGTGTCCTGTGTGCATCAGGTAGTCTGAGAAGCGGTATGTCCAGAAGAAAAGCCTGGGAATTGATCTGCAGCTAAAACCATGAGCGGGAGGTCTCCAGGTAAGTCTCAAGGTCTCCAGGTAAGTGTTCTGTTCATTCCCCAGTTAATGGGAACCTTTTTTCTCGAACTGGACGGTCACTGTAAGAGGTACCATCATTATACATCCTGAAGACACTTTACTGGTGGTGAACCTTCTCGGGTCTGGTTTTCTTCATTTTGTATATGAAGAGGAAGGAAAACCCAGGGAGGCAGCCTATGGTTATTGGATATGCTTTAGGCCTCATGCACACGACCTTTGTGGAACGGGCGGCCCATTCTAGAGATACCTATTCTTGTCCGCAAAACAGACAAGAATAGGACATGCTCTATTTTTTTTTTGCGGGGCCACGGAACGGAGCAACGAATGCGAACAGCACACGGAGTGCTGTCCGCATCTTTTGTGGCCCCATTGAAGTGAATGGGTCCACGCCCGATCCGCAAAATATGGTCGTGGGCATGAGGCCTTAAACGCCTGATAGGTGTGGTTCCCACCTTGGGATTTGCACCCATCTCTCGCCGCAGTGGAGAGGTGGCTGTGTCTGGGGGGCTCTCCCCATTTACTTTTATGGGAGTTGGGAAGTAAAAGGGGAGAGTGTCGGCGGTGCCATTATCAGAACTCCCTCAGAAGATAGAGGAGAGACCTGTGGATATGCCTTAAATGGGACTGATTAAGGTTGGGTTCAAATGTGACTGAAAATCCAGCAGAAAAACTGGTGTGAAAAAACCCCACGTGTGTTACATTCAGTTTTTCCTATGGAAGAGCCAGCAGATTTCACCTTCTCCATTCCAAAAGGGTGAAATTCGCAAGAGAAATCCGCCGTATAAATTCACATGCTGCACATTTTTCCACAGGTGTTTTTTTTTTTTTTTTTTTTTTACTTAGAGCACGGATGAGATTTCAGAAATTCTCCACTTTGCTGACACTGTACAGCGCTGTGGATTTTCCACGCGAAAATCTGCGACCGCAAAACTGCTGCGGGGTGGAAGGTAGAGCAAAGAAATCTGAAAAAAGAAACATTTTTCTAATTGAGTATGGGACGTTACTATAGCGTTCTGCAGGCAGCCTGATTTTTTATTTTTTGTAAGATCTTCGGGGGCGGCTCCTATTTATTAGAAGAGTCCTTTGACATTAAGCAGATTACAAAGTGGTCCCATGCGGACACCCCCCAGCAATCGGATGTGATTGATGGGTAAAGGGTTTTCCAAGATTTTTACTGGATCAGTATCTGATCGGTGTGGGTCAGACACCTGGGACCCCTGCCGATCAGCTGTTTTTATAAGGCTGTGGCGCTCACAGTAGCGCTGTGCTTTGGAGATCTGAGAGAAGGTCGCAGCGCTCATAGGAGTGCCGATACCTTCTCAAACAGCTGATCAGCGGGGGTCCCGGGTGTGGGACTCCCACTGATCAGATACTAGTGACCTATCCACAGGATAGGTCTTCAGTAAAAAAAAAAAAAATCTCCAAAAACCTCTTTAACTTTCCAGGAGCGCCACCACAGGGGGAAATTACGTATTGCACAAAGTCCATTAATGAAAATGGTTTCTAAGTGTAATACAGGGCAGGTCCTCCCGAGACTATTTGTATTCGCTGGCCAATAGATGAGAATCCCGAACAGAGGACCCCCCCCCCTGGACCTTTCACATGTTATATGACTGTATAAATTGTAAACTAGACAACCCCTTTAATGGGGACCTGTCACCTCTCCTGACATGTCTGTTTTAGTAACTACTTGCAACTGTTCTTTTAACTGTATGTTGTGCCATTCCTCCATTACTCCTGCAATGCGTCTATGAATCAGTTGCCAAAAGGTCCAACTGGGTGTTACCAGTTGGGGTATGTCCCTGCACAGTATGGCATGGATTAGGTGGTGTCAGACTATGCAGGGACACATCCTCAACTTGTAAAACCCACCTGCGCCTCAACTGCTGGCAAGTCATTCATGACTTCTAGTAGGAATAACAGAGGAATTACACAATATAGAGATTTACGAATAGATGCTCCAGAATTTTTGTAATGACTGCAAGTAATGACTAAAACAGTCCTCTTTAATGCTATAGTTCAGGCTCTTTCACACGGATCTCTGAGCCATCCCATGGATTTCTTAAGAAGTGACTTTCCTTTGATTAAAAAAATCTGTAGCAGATAAAAATATTGGATAAAGGTGTTTATTTAGGCTGAAAAATATCTCCAAATTCCAGGCTCTACTACTGGCCAAACAGATCTCGTAGCCACAAAGAGAGATTGCCGTATATCAAGAGCAGAAGTGACGAGAGCGGTGCCAGTCTGCGTATCGCAGGTTCGGCAGATATGGAGAACAAATAAGTCACGCCCGTCCCAAACGGCGCTTCTGAAAGAATTCCCCCTCGATCCCGACAAGGAAAATAAATATAAAGGAATCTGTACCACATCCCGCACAGACATCAAATAATCGTATCTGAAGGGCCGCCCCACCGCTCAGACCCAGAGCAAAGGTAGTAATCAGATACCGGATCTATAAGTACTGGGGGGGCTGACATCGGTGCTCCAGAACAAGGGAATCGGGCGGAGAATACCGCCACACACAATATGGCGACCTCCAAAATCCTGAACACTATGTACTGATGCTCTATGGGTAAAGGGGATAGAAACGAGAAAAAAAGATCCCTGTGTATGGGCTGTGCCTGGTGTTAGTTCATCCAAATGTGCAGCAGGAAAGGTTAGTACATAACATGAGGATGCTCGGACTGGGGGAAAATGTCTGTAAGTGGCTGAGAGATAGAAAACAGGGGGGTTATTAACGGTACACACTCAGATTGGGTCACTGTTACTAGTGGGGTACCACAGGGGTCAGTATTGGAGGGGTCACTGTTACTAGTGGGGTACCACAGGGGTCAGTATTGGAGGGGTCACTGTTACTAGTGGGGTACCACAGGGGTCAGTATTGGAGGGGTCACTGTTACTAGTGGGGGACCACAGGAGTCAGTATTGGATAGGTCACTGTTACTAGTCGGGTACCACAGGGGTCAGTATTAGATAAGTCACTGTTACTAGTGGGGTACCACAGGAGTCAGTATTGGATAGGTCACTGTTACTAGTGAGGTACCACAGGGGTCAGTATTGGAGGGGTCACTGTTACTAGTGGGGGGCCACAGGAGTCAGTATTGGAGGGGTCACTGTTACTAGTCGGGTACCACAGGGGTCAGTATTGGATAGGTCACTGTTACTAGTCGGGTACCACAGGGGTCAGTATTGGATAGGTCACTGTTACTAGTCGGGCACCACAGGGGTCCATATTGGATAGTTCACTGTTACTAGTGGGGGACCACAGGAGTCAGTATTGGATAGGTCACTGTTACTAGTGGGGTACCACAGGGGTCACTATTGGATAGATCACTGTTACTAGTGGGGTACCACAGGAGTCAGTATTGGATAGGTCACTGTTACTAGGCGGGGTACCACAGGAGTCAGTATTGGATAGGTCACTGTTACTAGTGGGGTACCACAGGGGTCAGTATTGAAGGGGTCACTGTTACTAGTGGGGTACCACAGGAGTCAGTATTGGATAGGTCACTGTTACTAGTCGGGTACCACAGGAGTCAGTATTGGATAGGTCACTGTTACTAGTGGGGTACCACAGGAGTCAGTATTGGATAGGTCACTGTTACTAGTGGGGTACCACAGGAGTCAGTATTGGATAGGTCACTGTTACTAGTGGGGTACCACAGGAGTCAGTATTGGATAGATCACTGTTACTAGTGGGGTACCACAGGAGTCAGTATTGGATAGGTCACTGTTACTAGTGGGGTACCTCAGGGGTCAGTATTGGATAGGTCACTGTTACTAGTGGGGTACCTCAGGGGTCAGTATTGGAGGAGTCACTGTTACTAGTGGGGTACCACAGGGGTTCATATTGGAGGGGTCACTGTTACTAGTCGGTACCACAGGGGTCAGTATTGGAGGGGTCACCATCACTTGTGGTTCAAGAGGGGCCTGGATGTATTTCTGGAGTGTAATAATATTACAGGCTACAGCTACTCCCCCTAAAATTAGAAAAATTGGCTTCTACCTCACAGGGGTTTTTCCTCTGGATGGATTTTGCAGGATAAAGGCTGAACTGGATGGGCGGTTTTCTTTTTTTTTTTTTTAGATATTACTATCCCTTCCATTTACTTGTATACTGCAGTACCAGAAGCAGCCTATGGACAGGAGTGGCGCTGTATAAGAAGGCATTTTGTAATCCCATAGAACCAATTCATCTGGAACTACTCTAGAGGCAAACCATGGTGGACAAGGGTCACTTATGTATTGGATCCAGGTCATTGACGTCTCAGCTCCATTGGCTTAAGGCCCCTTTCAGACGAGCAAGTTCCACACTCCGGACTCGCAGCATGAGTATGCGGCAGCTCCCGTCCTGACCTCCCAGCATTATGTTGATTTGTGATGCTATTTAACCCTTAGGCCTCTTGCACACGAACGTTGGGTCAGCAATACACGGGCACTGGCCCGTGTTCACTCCGCATCACGGATGCTGACCCATTCACTTGAAAGGGTCCGCAATCACAGAGATGCGGAACGGAAGGGGCCTAAGAGTGGATAGCCCTGGAAACATCTACTCTCAGTTTTTATACCAGGATCTTCTAGATGTTCAGTTCTACATCACATGTGACATCATCGGTTATTTTTTTTCTGGACGGACACCGCAGTGATGTCATAGATTTAAATATTGAGCATCGTGGTTAAAAGGAGCATGACACCGGGATTGGGGCTCATGCCCACGAACGTAAAGGCTCTGTGCTGCAGACTGTGCCCATATGCTGCAGATGGTGACCCATTGACTTGAATGGGTCTGCAATCCGCAAGATAGGACACGTCTTATCTTTTGCGGAGCGGAGGCACGGACCCGAAAGCCCAAGGTAGCTCTTCCGAGAGTTTCCGTGTGCTTCCAATCTGTGCCTCCGCTCCGCAAAAGATAAGACATGTCCTATCTTGCGGATCGTGGAGCCCTTGCGTTCATGGCATGAGCCCTTAATGCCCATTGCACCGGTGTTATTTGTACTGGGCTATTGTCATTGAAACTCAGTGTAGAAATGTAGCAGAGCTGGATTGAACAGCAAATTAACCTGCAGTCCCAGAGCCGGCGCCTGGTTTATGCGGGGTCATACATGCAGATTCACGCCCCCAATGCAATAAGGAATATTTGCCTGGTACAGACACTGGCCTGGGGGAGGCCAATGCAAAACCACAGCAAACTTTGATAATATGCTGAGCTGTGTTAAATCTGAGTCTCCGCTCTGCATACGGCCATGTTTAAAGGGGTCTTCTGGGAGTAGAATACTGATGACCTCAGATATCCTCAGGTTGGGTCATTAATATGAGACTCTCGACACCCCCACTGATCAGCTCTCATAATATCAAGCACATCGCCATTCATATGCTCGGTATCGCAGCCATGTGACCGACAATCGTGACGTCACAAACCCCTTCAGAGATGCTGGACCCACGGTGAGTTTATACTTGTCTGGTCCCCGCTGCAGGATTCCGGCTTCACGGCCACCTCTGCAGTTCCCGGGTCTCTGGGAATCGACATCTTGTTGACGGGCGTTTCATGACCACTGCAGCCAATTGCTGGGCACAGAGATGACCTGTCAGCCGTGCGGCATGTGACCCAGTGACCACCGCATGGTTGACAGGCTAGTGATTGGCTGCAGTGGTCACATAATGCCCGTCAACGGGCTGTTGAGACCCAGGAACCCCAGAGGCGTCCGTGGAGCGATGCAGCCGGAATTCAGGACCAGTTAAGTATGAACCCCACCGCGCGGGTCCAGCCACTCTGAAGGCGTCTTTAAAAATAACCCCCTTAAAGAAGTTCACTGGGCTTTTAATATGGATGACCTATCCTCAGTATCAGATCGGCGGGGGTCCGACACCCGGCACCCACACCGATCAGCTGTATGAAGGGCCGATCAGCCAGGTGTTGGACCCACACAGATGTGGTATGGATGAACTATCCTGAGGATAGGTCATCAATAGTCAAAGTCCGGACTACCCCTTTAAGGAATTGTGGTTTAGTAGAGATGGATCTATCATCTCAGCTAGAACGGAGAGCAGCTACAGGAGGAGGACCCAACGCTTCCATGCAGGACGGGACGGCACATGGATTTTAATGGGCACTTTGTAATTCTTCTTTGCATCTGTGGTGGCGCTGTAGAGGAACTGAACACTTGCTGCCAGCTTCTCTCACGGATTGCTGCTGATCACTCCACTTCTTGTAGGGGAGGCCGCTCTACGTTTGCCATATGCACCGCCACAGTCCTTTCCATAGGCCCTATTCACCCAACCAGAGACAAAAGAGCCTCCAACGTGCAGATATATATTAACAGGCCTTTATTTTTTGCTCTATTCAATATCCTCCAACAGACCCTGCAAAAAGCAGTGTGAATAGAGCCTTACAAGGGGATTATCAATCTGCATATGTTAAAGGCCTTCTCCTGAGTACAGCACTAATGGCACAGACGTGCAGCGGAGTGCTACACACCACGAATAGAGATCAGTGGACGGCCTGTGACCCTCGGCTATTTCCCTAGAAACGTCTCCCCACTGATATTTTTACTAAATCCCAATGGACTTTCTTGCCGCCTCATGCTTTCTCCTTCTACATTCCGGAGCTTTTCCACGCGTCTACCAGTCCTTACTACGAACACGTGACTGCGGTTCTGCAGGGACCGTCCAGATCCGGAGCTCTGGACGGGTGGCCGGCCCAGACTGTGTGAGGGTCACCTGCTCCACGAAGGGTCTCCGCTTCTATAATGACCATTCTTTGTGCCACGCAGGATGAGTTTGGCAGCTTTTGGGTACAAAAATCCCAGTTCCCAGAGAGGTCAGAGATCGCCATGGATGACTGAGTTGCAACTATGCATCCGAAGACAAAAAGCAGAAAAGAGGCAGCAGCGGATCTGTGGACGTCTGGGTGTTGGCGCGTCCCATCGGCCTTCATGTTTGTTGGAGAAAGTTCTACAGACGTGTTCAGATTTGTAATGTGGCATTACTCAGCATTGCAGGAGGGGCACCGTGGGGTACCATCACATGCAGACTAGATGGGACAGAAATAGATGAGTCCTGCCCATTGTTGCAGACTTTCCCATTGATGCCACCGCCCATAGCTGCCAACCTGCAGCAAATGGGTCGTCCGGTTAAGTTAATAGAGAGGGGAACGCCCATTCAGCATCCAGTGGAGAGGGGAGGCTACAAAGAGAGTTTTTCTCTGGAGGGCCCCACATGTCCTGACATTACACGGATGGCCCATTGATTTCAGTATGATATGTGTGATACTTCCTCTTACCTGTGGCGGCGCTACAAGTAGAGAACCATTGAAAAGGGTTTTCCGAGATTTTGCTACTGATAACCTATCCAGAGGATGGGTCATCAGTATCTGATTGGCAGCGGTCCCGGGTATCAGACCCCCACCAATCAGCTGTTTGAGAAGGTACCAGTACTCCTGTGCGCACCGCGGCCTTCTCTGTGCTCAGCAAGCACAGCGCCGTACGTTCTATAGTGGCTGTACTTGGTATTGCAGCTCATCTCTATTCACTTCTATGAGGCTGAACTGCGCCTGAGTCTGTGACCGATGAACGTGACGTCACTGGTCTAGGGAAAGCAACTTATGAAAACTCTTGAATGCAAAATGACAAAACTGTAAAATGTGCAATTGTTGTGTTTTTTGTTTTTTTTTTCACTTTCAGCCCGTAGGTTTTTTTTTCTTGTTTGTATCCCCCCCCCCCCCCCCACACACACACACACATTTTCCAATGCAAGATATAAAATATTGGCATCAAAAAATATGGGATATGTGAATGGAAAGGTAAAAATGGAAAGGCTCTTGGGAGGAAAAATTAGAACACAAAAAAAAGAATATTGTCCCAATCCTTAAAGGGGTTGTTCATGTTCCAGGGGTCTTTCGGCAGACCCCCCACTCATAGCCAGACCTGCAGAGGGAAGCACACTTGCCTGTTCCCCGCCGTCTGCTCCTTCGATCTCCTGCCGCTGCTGCAGCACTTAAGTCCCACACTGTCAACATCCAGTTTGACGCCACCACACCCAATGACTGACCGTAGTGGTGACCGTCCACCGCCCCTCGTGTCACATGAGGAAAAGGGGGCCCATGGAGCCAACCACTGCCAGATGTTGACAGCAGGGGACCTGAGGGCTGCAGCGGTGGAGGAGAGAAGGTGTCATGACCCCTCAGCAGTGAGCAGGTCAGGCCACGAGGGGGGTAGAAGTATGCCGAAATACCCCAGAAAAGGAGCAACGCCTTTAAGAGGATAACTGATAAAATAGCACAAAAAGCATAGTAGTAACCTAAAGAAAATGTAACCCCACCAGAAATAAGCTGATGAAGCAGATTTAGCATTTCTTACCGCCTGGAGTAACTTTGAACGTGACTTGTTAGGGCGATGAATTTGAATTGATGACATTGTGGTCCGTGTTCCTTTAAGAAAACAATATAATAATTAATAGTGCGGTCAGGGGACACCTAATAAACTCATTATGTTTATTCCTTTCCATTACAGCCATGTTTCTGCATCTCCCCCCACCTGGACATCATGTAATGGGAGGTCATTAAGGCGCGTCGGACGGAGCCGCTCTGACACATGTAAGTACCACTTATGAAATGGATACCTTTGAAACCTTTCCCTAAATAAAACGTGTTTGGTAAAATTGACATTTGGTAGAAAAGTGTGTGCTGGCGGGGTGGGGGGGTTACATTAAAAAAAAATGTCCTTGTTGTAAGTGGATTTTGTGAAAGGACTGATGGAGAAATGCAGGCTGTTCTGCTCCTTGGATCGTTCCGTGCTGGGTTGTTGTTTTTTTTTCGCTTACGGGATTTTGCCCTCTTTCATCTTGTGGCCAAATGTTCCTCTCATTCATGTCTCCTAACATCACACTGAACAGAAGCCAAGACAACACGCCGCTCCATCTCCAGTCCCATAGGGCAGATCGGGCCTTGGTCAGCAGAGAGTTGATGGTCTATTTGTGAACCCCTGCCCTGTTAAATTACCCTATAATTTATTAGGAAACTGCGTCTTAGGGGGGTACTGGCTCTACTTAAGGAGACCAGCCATGTATGGAGCCTTATGGTCAATGCCTCATTGAAAAATATTAAGCAGAGAGGTATCTCCCAGTGAAAGAGAACCGTCTCACTAGCGCCACCTTTTGGCTTGGCCATGATGAGGGAACATGGTCAAGCCAAATATCCAGCTGTTTGAGGGTGTTTTTGCCCCTCATCATTATGGAGTAGAATTCTTGCTGGCTGAGATGTCTTCAACAGTCATTTCCTTTAAGGAATAACCTGTAGTGGGTGTGAGGTACCTTAGGTTTGCTAGCAGATTACAGGCTACCATTTGTAGGCACCCGTGGCCTCGAAGAGTATGACATGTTATTGTTAATTGCCTGATACCAAAGTCATGTCTGATGTGATCCACCAACACCAGACATTGCTTTGGCAGTGGTCTACTCCAATTTAGAACCTCTACCATCAATAAAGGTGGGCAGAGTCCTGAAGAACTAAAACCATCGTGAAGTTGAGTATGGTATTCTGCTATTCTAATATGAGGTTATAGATTTATTTTATTTTAGGCCTTTGATGTTATCGGGGGCCATGAATGTTTCCAAACCTATTCTAGGCGGTGGTCAGACTTGCCTGTAATATCCACAGAGAGCTTCATCCTAACATCCTACATGTGGTCACCTTTGCTTGTTGAAAAGGTATTCAAAGGGTCACCATTCTCCCTATAGATGCGGAGCCACTGCCTATCAGAGTTTTTCTGTTTTTTTAAATATCTGTTTATTGTTTTTTTCAATATACAGAAATACAACCATGTGGACTAGCTTCTTGCTGTCCTTTTTAAGAAAATGTATCTTCAGAGCCCCCAACCGTCTTCCAATATCAGCCTTTAAGTACCATTCAGGGTCCCTGAACGGGGTCACAATAAGGTTGATGGCTTCCCTGTCAGGAGAGGCTACTATAAACCTTCACCACTTTTGGAAGAAGGGAGCCATTTTGGTGACTTGAGTTCTGTCATGGTGAATAGGTAGGGCCAGTTAAAAGTGGTCACCTCGTGAACCGTGGGGACTTCTGGCCTCAACCAATATTGGAGCAGTGTAAGTTTAGCCACCAGGAGCACTACGTCCACTACCACAATCAAAGGGAAGGGAACAGTATCAGGAGCTAAGTAAAACAATAGCATCTGGGGTATTAATGGCAAAGTAACTTCCCAAATGTCATTAATATATGATAGTCAACACCGTTTGGGTAAATATAATAAGGGGCACTGCCAGATGCAATGGTACAAGTCCGCTGCCGAGAGGGAGCATTTCGGTCAGACGACTAAACGTTGTGGAGCAATATTAAAAGCAAATATAGCCCGATGTATGAAGCGAAAATGAGATTCCCACCATACCTTTCAGAGTTTTATTGCATTTCTTGCGGAATACCTCTTTCACCATCACGTCGTGCATGTATTATACCGTTCTTTTCTCCTGCAATGGTCTAGTGATTGGCAGTACGCAAGGTATGACAGACTGGTTAGGGGAGTAGAAGCCGACGAATCTGTTTTGGTACAATAGGATCCACTACAGGTTGGGCTGGGTCTTGTTGGGTAATGTAAAGTGACAGGTTCTCTCAATCAAGGTACAATACAGAGATGAAGGAAGGTCAGTGGGCACAGTAGCGAGGTCACAAGTAAAAAAAGCCAGGTTCAATAACAACAGATCCATCACAAAGAGTAAGGGTAGAAGAACCAGATAGGCAAGTTTTATACAGAAAATTCTCTGACTGTGCAGGAAAGGCGGCTTGTGCACGTGGAAATTTCAAGAAGGGTTCCATTTCTGCTCAATGCCAGTGGTGTAACTAGAAATGAGTGGGCCCCACAGCAAATTTTGGAACAAGGCCTTCCCCACCCCAGCTACTACTTTGCTTCTGTGGCTCGTCAAGATTAAGCTCTCAGATGACTCTCGGCAGTCTGTGAGCGTAATCATTTAGTCCTCCTCCTGAATGGGCCCCTTCTGAGATTGGGCTCCAAAGCAGCTGCTTCCCCTATAGCTACGCCCCTGCTCAACGCTATTATCGTATCCGGATGGGACTATGATGGGCCTCATATGGGAGTGTGGTTAGTAGAGCAGACATGGGTACAGACTTAAGAAGTCCGGTCAACCCAGTTGGCAACCAAACATGAAACAGGCCAAGACTAATTGTAGTTTTTACAGATGAGCTCAAGTGCTGAAATTAAAGTGCTTGTTTGCTTTAGGCAACCCTTTCTTATGTGTCCCATTACATCATGAAACATTGAAGGAGGCTCCGTTCTCTTCTGATAATCGCTTAGAACAAGTGACTGGGTCATAGAAGATATAGAGAAGTAATAATATGAAAGGTGGTATCCAACCTAGACAGGTCCTTTAAATTGATGGGCTGTTCTTTAGGCCATCAATATCAGATTGGTGGGTGGCAACCGTGACTGAAAAAGCGATGACTTTCCTGTAAGTACCATGTTTACCAAGTGCAGGGCCATACCTGAATGGGAATGAGCTGCCCCGAGCTGTAATACTGGGCACAGTACATAACTGGGCTTGGTAAACAACGAAGGGGATGGAGGACTGTCTGGAGCACCAAGGCCCCTTCAATCTGCAGATCTACAGTGGTCATACTCCCACCAATCTTGATGGTGGCCATCAATTTTGTTGTCATGAAGCGCAAACAGAATGATCAAAAAAAGCCCTAGTTATCCAATGATTAGACCAACACGAGGCTAACAAGAAGACTCCAACAATGCCCAGAATGCTCAATTATTGAATGAAATAGACATAGGGTTGGTTGATATTTGGCTATAGGTCAACGCCCTCGTTGGACTGCTCTTAAAATCTTCACTAAATTGCTATTTGGGAATAGGAAACTTATGGCTACCTGAAATTTTACTAAAAACCAACTCCATTCCTCCACCACAACCACAGTAGATATATTGGTAGATCTCTACGCTTGAAGGGGAGTCCCATCTTGAGAAGGTCTCCCCTCCGACCTCATCCTGCCTGAATGGAGATATGGAAAAGACGTAGCTTCCAGTGCTTTACTGTTTTTCATAACTTCCATTCACTTTTATGGGAGCTGCTGAAACGGCATATACCATACATGGGAATATCTGTTTAACGTTGGAAAATGGTAGCAAGAGGTACCAAATTCACACTCTTATAACTAAACCCCTTTGCCCCACATGGCTAGACCCATGGTCAATAGGAAAACTAAACTCTTCTTCAGATACTTCCCTTTAAGGTAGATTGGAAAATCAATTTTTAAATGCTCTATTAGGGGAATCTAAGTTTTTAAAGAGGCTCTGTCACCAGGATGAACCCTATTAAACCAGACTGCCTGGTAGGGCTCATCGTGATGATTAAAACTATTACTATACCCTTCTTTTGTCTCTATGCCAAACAGCTGCAGAGATATCTGCATTTTTATTCATGCCACAAATTACATTTGATTGCTGAAGGTCTCAGCAGTGTTGGCTTATCGTCAGGGGACCCTCCTAACGAAAAAAAAACATTGTCCAAACTGGGCAACCCCTTTAAAATGCAGTAGGTGTCCCTGCAGCCTAGGACATTTTCCTAGGTCACTAGAGGGTGTAGATGGCTGCCCGAGCACATACAAATATATTTATTTATTGGGGAAAAAACATATTATTCCGGCACGGACACGTTGTCTAATCTCCTTAGAGATTTCTCAGCAGTTTTTTTTTTTTTCTTGTAAGTCGATTATCCGGCTTGCCTTCCCTGTAGTATGTGAATATTATGCATGTCAAATAAGACTGATCGTAGCCTCAGAGACACAGTCATTAACATGACCATTCTGTTCCTGCTGTCTAGTCTGAGTGTGAGAGATGAGCTTTGGAGCAAGGAGAGGAGCATCAGGCAGCGCAGGGGTGACCTCGGGGAGAGCACCCTTGGTTCAGCCTGAGATCCCATTTCAATTTCTGGTTCATTTAGTTGCATTTTATGTAGCTGTGCTGCCAAAGGGACGCTCAGTCCTTGACTTTGGCACAGTCCAGCATCTCTCCTCCCATGGTAAACAACTACTCAAACACGGAAAGGAAAAAATATGCCGCGATCGGTTTCCTCTCTGGATGTAATTTAACCTTTCTTTTCAGTCTACGTTATCGCGCTATCTTACCAGTGCTTCATGAATTTAGCTCCAGATCTTATATATGTCTATTGGTCCTTCTGTAATTTCCATCTTCTACTCCACTACTGCTCCAATTTTCTTTCCAGAGAACCAAAAATTTTTATTTCCAGGGAAATGTGTGGATATTCAAATGGAGACTCTAGCATTTTGCTTGTTGCTTCCCTGAAAGTTGGTAGAACATCCAAATACTACACTGGAAAAGCAATCTGCCCGAGCTTTGGTTAGCATTTAGGTGGATTGGTGTCCTATATTCTTGCCTCAAACCGAGTTTGTCAGGGTTTTTCTAAAAGGTCCCCATTTTCTTGGTGCTTTATGTGTATGAACTGTGTAGTCTTTCTCTCGAAAGCAATCAAGATTCTCCCATTATTTTTTTTTTTAGGGCACGAAGTAGCGTCCTGATGGCAACTGTAGTCAGTCCAATTGGTTCCTATGGGGGCTGCTTTTTCTAGTACCTGGTCACTCAGACCAGAACTGTAGGATAGCTTTTCCTTCTCTTGGGTCAAAGTTTCAATTTGCTGCCCTTGCGCAGTGTTACAAAGCAGATGTGGATCTGCTGTGTCACATTTGGCTTGGGGCAATTCCTACGAGTGTTATCAAAGGATCTAGACTTCTCTGCAGGGGAATCACCAGACCGCTTACCTCTTGGATATCTGTTCAAGTGACCGCCAACACCCTGGGAGTCAAGAGACACTGAGTGACCAGCCAAAACCGTAGTCAGACAGGCTGAGGTGAGAGCTAACAGAGTTTGTGGAATCGGATAAACAGGCCAAGGTCAGGGTGAGCAGCTCAAGATGAGAAAGAAAATCAGGCAGAGCTCAGGTAGTGAAGGGTTAATTCCAGAAAACAAGCAGTAGTCGGTACACGGGCAGATGAAGTTAGAAGAGCACACCTTTGCAGGATACTTGTGGAGGAGAACCTGTTGCTCAGGTATCCTGTCACGGGAGAAGGTGTCCTAAGTACCTCAGATTTGGGTGTGTTCCTGCTGGGCCCTCAATAGCTGGAAGCAGTGTGTGCGCCCTATAGACAGAGGGAGAGTGGTCTTGCTGGCAAGTAGCAGATCACAACCGGTGTGGAGGGAAAAGAGCAACTCCGTTGGTCGGGCCTGCTGGAAGGATGGTGTAGGAGTACAGGATTGGGTAGGAGATGCAGCGGCCGTGCCCATTGGAGGGAAAAGAGTGGCCTTGGGCACGGACCAATGACATAAGACAATGTATGTAGGTACCCTTGCCAAGAACCCAGGGCAAATGACCCAGTAGCCCCCTCTCTAGCTACACCCTTGCCCAGACGATCCATTCCCTTCTCTTCAGATCTCCCTATTAGTCACAGTGAGTGACTGCTCATCCGCCTCCTCTATGAATCTATGGAGTTGCGCTCAGATGTTTCTTGCCTTTGCACTAGTTCAGACTCTGATACTAATGTATAGCTCCAAGGTAATATTGGACATGGGGCACACCAGCTTAATATCTAGCAAATATCGAGAGGTTAAGGTGTGAGGAATAAGAGCAGATCCATATTCTTGCTATTAGAAACAAAACGCCATCGTGCATCTTATGGCTTCACTCAATCGTCATGATGGTAATAAGGACTCATTGGAAGGAAATTTGCTTCTCAAACCCATCAAAGACTCCCTTCAGTCTGATAGAATTGATTCTACCCATCTGCCAATATCAGCCGCAGGTAGTGAAGACAACACTTAGGGGTTATGTCTTAAAGACAACCTTGTCCTTATGCCTTCTTAGGATGTCATAGAAGGGTTTGCCCAGTGCCGATTGGACTACATGGACAGTCAGATATCTCAACAGCCGTCATAGCTAGGCTTCCCTGGCAAAATCAGCTGTTTGCCGGTGGTCCCAGGAGCAGATCATCATGGTGATCTCTGTAAAGTAGAACACCCTTCCCCTGCAAAAAAAATGGCTGGTAGCAGGGTTTAAGGTCCCTTTTTAAAAGGGTTCTCCCATGATTAATGTAAAAAAAATGAAAATCGGACATCATATAGTTGTCGCGGTCCCTCCCGTGGCAGAGGTTAGAAGATCTAGGAGACTGGCTGCACGTGAGGTTATCTGACAGCCTCTCTGTTTTCATGTGTTGCAGTGTTGTTGTTGGTAATGACCACACCTCTTGTGTCAGGTATAGCTTGTGGTCATTACTGCTCCTCTATTTAGTCTGGACTCACACGTCATACCGTGCGGTTTATATTCTCTGCCTGGAGTTGGCCTCTTCTGAGTTCCTGCTCATCCATTTTCTATTGAAGATAAGTGTTCTTCCCTTTGTATTTTGTTGTTCCCTTTTGCTCGTTGTTTACTAGGCCTCAGGGAGACATTGGTTTGTTCATCTGGGAAGGAACCAGTAGTCTCCGACCCTGTCACTACTCCTAGGGCTATTCAGGGTTACCAGGGCCTAGGTTTACGGTGTATGAATATTCCCACCTTCAGGGTCTATTCATACTGACAGGAGTCAGGGCTAGGTTTAGGGTTTCCATAGATTTCCCTTTCCCTAGCCTTGAGGCCTAGTTGCTTGTCTAATTTTTTATTTTTTTTCTGTTGTCATTCTGGTGTTCCTCCCCTCTCCTTACAATAGTACATTACAACCCCCATTTACCAAAGCTAGAACCAGCCATGTACCTTGCATGGATCCAGAGATCTCCCCATTCATTGCTCTAATTGCTCTTATAGATTCTGATCAGGCTGGCACCTCAGGGGCGTGTCCTTTGTCAGGGCATGTGTTCTTTCTGCTACAGATTTCTCCCTATCACAGCTCAGGGGGTGTGTCCTTATCAGGGTATGTTTCCTTCCTTCTTGTAACTGTTCCAGCTCCTAGCAGAAGATAGGGCTGGTGGCAGTCGTATGATAGAACTGAGCAAGTGTGACCATCTCAGCAAGGTGGAGAGACTAAGACTAAGGAAAATTACAAACAGCAGGTGGCGCTATATAGATAGACAGTCTATTAAATAATTCAGTGGCTATACTAAATTTATCATTATGTCCAGTTACAAAAGTTATCAGATCTAAGTGCTGGTTTGAAAAATGTTGAATATTTAATAATAATAAAATTATTATTATTATTACATTTTGAGGAAAACCCCTTTAAGGGAATAGGATGTGTTTAAACAACTTTTTAAGAGCGAGAAACAGCTGGACCTTCCATTTCCATTCAGTGCTGCTTGTAAATGAGCCGTGACAATCAGATTTACGCGTGACAGGTGAATGTTTTTGCTGGGAGTCTGATATTAGATGATGATGTGTTATCTGCTGCTGTTGTAACACGCCGGCGCTTGTCTGCCTTCTATATCACGTACTGTATGGACTGCGAAAAATGTTACCAAGACGAGAAACAAATACACAGAGGACGTGGAGGATTTTTATCATCTTCCAGTCAAAAGGAGGAAAAAAACATCTGTACTTTAGTGGTAATCCCTGAAAATACAAATTAGCGCACCGATAGACTATCACGTATGTCACTCTGTTAACCCTATAATGAACATGCAGGGGCGTAGCTAACGGCTCATTGGCCCTGGTGCAAGAGTTCATCTTGGGCCCCCCTTCCCTCAGTGCTTTGTGTGTCTTCTTATGCGGCACCAGGGTCTTTGGGCCCCTTAGGCTCCTGGGCCCGGTAGCGACTGCTACCTCTGCACCCCCTATAGCTATGCCCATGTATATACCTATCCAGGGGTGCATCAGAACATGGTAACCTGGAAGTAGGTTTTATGGTATCCACTGCAGTTGCACTCTGGGAGTACAGCAAGCGGAAGGGCCGGTTGCCTCAGACCTCCACCATGGTCTTAAAGGGCATCTGTCTGCAGTTTTGTCCCTATGACCCTGGCCGCCCTGTTACACTTGCGCTTGGCAGCTGAAGGCATCTATGTTGGTCCCATGTTCATATGTGCCCGCACGGCTGGGAAAAATGATGTTTTAATATACAGATGAACCTCTAGGTGCAATAGGGGCGTTGCAGTTACACCTAGAGGCAACTGCCACGCCCTTGCACTTTGATTAACAGGGCCAGGTGTGATCACATTTACATAATGTGGGGGCCCTGTTCATTTGATGGCTGCCTAAAATGCCCTACGGTTTGTTTCATGGATCAACACAGTCTGCTGCACTTTTCCATATAGAAGTACTAGCAGAAGGACCCGGCTTCGCAGAGGTATATTTCATCTATTTCACTTAATGTTTGTGTGTGTCGTCAAACGACATCAACAGTGTCCCCCCATAACAGTGACCTCTACACCCCCCCCCCCACCACAGTGCCCAGCCTTCTTAAAATGGGACTGCCATAGCAGCTCATCACCTTAACTTTGACCTTCACAGCAGCCCGCCCCTTAACAGTGACCTCTACAGCACCCCGCCCTGTAACACTGAACTCCATAGGGGACCGTCCCCTTATCTGTGTTCTCCACTGTTCCCTTCCCCCGTAACAGAGACTTCCACAACACCCATCCCTTTAACAGTGACCTCCACAGTACCCCACTCCCTTAACAGTGACCTTATAGTACCCTGCTGCCTTAACAGTGATCTCCACAGCGTCTGCTCCTTTAATAGTGGCTCCTGCCCCCTTAACAGAGACCTCCACAGCGGCCTGCCCCCTTAACAGTGACCGCCACAGTGAACGCCCCTTTAACAGTGACCTCCACAGTGCCTGCCCCTTTAACAGTGACCTCCACAGCAGCTTCCCCTTCAGTAGTGACCCCTGCCCCCTTAACAGTGACCTCCACAGAGGCCTGCCCCTTTAATAGTGGCCCCTGCCCCCTTAACAGTGACCTCCACAGTGCCGCCCCTTTAACAGTGACCTCCACAGCGGTCTGCCCCCTTATGGGCCCTTGCAGACGAGCAGATGCACTCCGTGTTATCCGCAGCAAGAATGAGAGCCAAGCTGCGCGGTGGACATCAGGGGCACGAAGCAGTAACATGATTGATAATGCTCCGTGCCTCCCTGTGACCTTTTTACTACAAAGTCACGGTGAGATAAAGCTCGTCTGCAAGGGCCCTAACAGTGACCTCCACAGTGCCCGCCCCTTTAGCAGTGACCTCCACAGCAACTGCCCCTTCAAAAGTGGCCTCTGCCCCTTAACAGTGAACTCCACAGTGCCCGCCCTTTTGATAGTGGCCCCTGCCCCATTAACAGTGTCCTCCACAGCGCGCTGCCCCTTTAAGGCTGAGGGTACATGACGACATGTGTCGCGCGACATTTTGTTGTACCAATGTCTCGCAACAATTTTTATAATGATAGGCTATGGTGTTGCACTGAGACCTGCTGCGACTGATATATACGACAGTTGCAAAAAATCCATCCAAGTTGAATGCGTGTAGCAGTGTAGTTGTGCCCTATGTGTCATGCAGCCCTAGCCTAAAGCTGACCTACAGCAGTGAAGAAAAATGGCTGCGTTGTTATGGAAACCTGGAGTAAAACTGTGTGTATGTGGAGACTAAGGCCCTGCGAGCTTCTATTGGCTGATAAGGGACATGTGACCGTGTGTATGGTAGTTGGGATATGAAGAGAAAGACTTGCAGGCTTGTATTGGCTAATGCAGGGCATTTTTTGGGAATATCTCAGGAACGGTACGTCCTAGAGCTGTGACCCCCACACTATTTCTTTCCAGGTAGCAAGAGATGTGTATACCAAGTTTCATTGAAATCGATGGTTGCGTTTTTGTGTGATCGCGGAACATA
The DNA here is from genome assembly GCA_033119425.1 of Bufotes viridis. Taxonomy (NCBI): domain Eukaryota; kingdom Metazoa; phylum Chordata; class Amphibia; order Anura; family Bufonidae; genus Bufotes; species Bufotes viridis. Next base: position 262,637,371 of record CM065594.1, read on the forward strand.
CATACATACACACACACATATATACGTTCCTTATTTATAGATAGATACAGTAAAAAACGTATACCATGTTGGCGTATTTTTTTATATTTTTTTACATGGAGCCTATGCATTGGCATACGTCAGACGTAGAGATGAGCTGATCAGTTCTAAACAAATGAAATTTGCTATGAATGTCCCATAAAGTTTCCAACTACTGAATTTTGGGGGATTCTTCCTGCACAAATACCACAAAATGGCTGTTGCTATTTTACAGTTCAGAAGACCTCTTCCACTACAAAGGGGTAATTTTGGGGTAATTTATTTAAAAAAAATACATTTTAGGGAAACTCTTTCACCTCTACTCGGAGGCATATGTTAGAAAATCTTCACCCTCCATATCCCTTCTTCCCAGAAAAATGGCAGAAGCCGCGGTGACGAGAAACTTTCGTCTGGTCCTCCTCACCATCGGTTCTAATGCCCCGGAAGCCATTTTATGTATTTAAAAAAAAACTCAAATTTTGATAAAGCGAGAATGGCGTCAGACTTTATCTAACTTCCAGAGGGGTTCAGTAGAATGCCGTTCTAAAAAAAAAGAAGCAAATTCCACAATCTCTGCAGACTCTAGTAGGCCATGCCTAAATATATTATTTACCTCAATCTCTATAGCTCAGTAAGGGTTAAAAGTTTAGCAGTCCCCCCCTACCCCACCCCAAGGCCAGTTTTCTGTTCCCATCCATCAAACCAGCTGTTACATCAGGTATCATCCTTTTAAAGCCAAGTATCCAGCGTACAGGACAAGTGTCATCACTTCATGGCAGGCTTTGCCTCCAGGGAAGGAAGGTCAGTCTGCTGCTGTAAAGGCAGGGACGTGAGCCTCGTTGGAGAGTAGAGTTTTGTTTTTGTTGTTAGCGACAAGGATCTTGGTTTACGATAATGCTGAAGTGATGAGTGTTACACGTCCCAATGGTGTTTGCAATAGCAGGTCCAGATAATAAATTATCATCGGGGCTAACACCGTTACAAGGCCCTCGTGTCTAATGACTTTTACTGCGCAAGACCTCATTTTTTTTTTCAAAACGAAGGTAAATGGACCTGGTAGACCTCACTTCAAGGAACGCTAGCAGGACAACCTGTTTTCTTGTTGTTTTTGGATTATACAAGATTATTAGGGATTGGGAACCCCTTTGTTATCCATTCCTCCTGCATCGTGTTGTCGGAGAAATGTCTCAAGACGTTGGTTCCTCCAGAAAGAGCAGCTGGTGGCCAGGTCTCCTGTAAATCCTGGTACCTGCAAAAATAAGTCCTTTAGGGACACCTTGATTTAGTTTTTGCTTGAGTCTTAAACTAAATATGCCTCCCAAAAAAGAGAAGAAACCTAAAGCTTCCAGTTACTCTATACCAGGGGTGCACAACCTGCAGCCAGGGGCCATATGCGGCCCTCAATACCATTCTTTGTGGCCCCCAAACATGTGGTAAAAGACATGTAGGTCTATGTCTTAAGGCTTCTTACATGTTTCTTTCATGTATTCTCCTATTAGATGGGAGTCCTAGAACTGTAACTAGACATTTATTGTATATACTGTATGTTCAATATGCCAAAAATACAGTATTTCAGTTGGTAATACCCCTTTACGTTTTATTTTCGGCCCTTGGAATTGGTTCAGGCTGACAATGTGGCCCCCAACCAGAAAAGGTTGTGCATCCCTTCTCTATACCCTGTTGCCTCCATTTCTCCAAGGTTGGTCGAAAACTGCAAGGTGTGATGTTGGCCTCAAAGGAGCACCCTAGGCAAAACTGTATTGTGCCTATGGGGGCGAGCCGTGAGAGGGCTGTAGCTATAGAGGGTGTAAAGAGTTGAAACCAGGCCCAAATGCCTGAGGGAGCCCAAATGGCGCATGCGTAGATTGGGGCCAGTGAGCTTCATGTCAACCCCAGTGGTCGTAAACTATGCCCTATTAAAAACAAAAAAACACCTGTCTGCAGTTCCGCCGTGCCAGCGCCACAACTGCTTGAATGGTACATCACTACTAGTGACTTGCTAGTGAAGTGCTGTTCAAGCAGATGTGACCGCCGACACCAGTGATTAGCTGCGGTGGTCACGGGACCAAGACATCTCATGGGCCTGTGGGGAGAGTGGCGTGTGTGCGCAAGTGATTTTTTTTCTTTTTTTTTCTTCTTTTTTTAATGGAGCACAGTTTAGGACTGGAGCAGCGACTGCCTATGCCGGTATACTTCTGGGTAGCGGCGCATGCACAGTCAGTTCTCCACCAGCAGAGCATTTATGGCATTTGACACCTTTACTTGCCCTTCAGCTTGTTTTAACCAGTTGAAGTCCAGGCCATTTTCCCCTCTTAGACCCCATGCACATGCCGGTATTTTTCTCACAATTCTAATCCACTTTCTCATTGCGGAACCAGTCACTTCAATGGGGCCACAAAACAACGCTTGTGCTGTCTGCATCTCTATACCTGTTCCGTAGGGCCGCAAAAGAGATAGGAAATGTCCTATTATGTCTAGTGTGGATAAGGATAGGACATTTCTATAGAAGTGTAAAAAAAGAAATGGCGGCATCCACACGGCCGGGATCTCTGATTTGCTGATCTGCGGTTTGTGGAACGCATACGGTCGTGTGATGCGGCCTTAACGACCAGGCTCATTTTTATACTTTTCTTTATTATAGAAAGTGCTGTGTTTTTCCAATGATAAATGGGGCTTTATTTTCATGTCATTTTATATTAGTATTTCCATTTTTTGCTGCTATCGGAGGGAAATGTGAAACAAATAAACCGCCTCTGCCTTCTCTATGGAGAGTTCAGCTGTCTCTGTTTTCTGTGCAGCTGCAGAGTCTATAGAAATGTTTAGTAACGTCTCTGCGGAGTTATAGGCAGACCTGTCCGCGGTCTGGTCACTTTCTAGGCTAGTGAAGCCCTGGACTGTTTGGTGACCGGCTGCAGACCTATAGACTTACACTGCCTGTCTATACTATCTTTGTGTACTTTGTGCAGAATCTCCAGTGTAATTCTGCGAGTTGTAGCTTCACACTGCTCTCCCTGCCACCTGCGTGTAAAAGCCGACAAGGGCAAACCTATCACAAGCAGAAATCAGGGGAGACAGGCTGAAGCTGCAGCACATAGGAATACACTCAGACTCTGCGATGGGAGTTAGGCCTCATGCACACAACAGTGTGCCGGCCTTGCCTGTGCTATCGACTTAAAATTGGGGTCCGGAATGCACGGACACTGACTGTGGGGCCGTCGCCTGCGGCCGTGGATTCATTCACTTGAATGGGTCCTCGATCCGCATTTGATGGTGTGCACCACAAAAAAGTATTGCATGCGCTACTTTTTTGCGGCGCAGAGGCACGGACAGAAAACCCACGGAAATACTCTGCATCGTATCTCCTGGATTAGGGACCCATTCAAGAGAATGGGTCTGCATCCGTGATACGGTGAGACTCTTTCCCCTCTGTCTCTACCAAAGCCAATAGCATGATGGGGAATGTAGTCTGCATTAGGAAAATCAGATCATAGGGGAAGAAGGAGCAAATATAGCAGCACTTAAACGGGTATACAAAAGGAATGTACAAGACCTTTTACATTATTCTATGCTGCACCATATAGCTGGAGTGCCTCTTTAACTTTAATTCAAATCTGAAGACAATACTGCTAAATCTGGAAGAAGTTCAGACGGCGGCTCCTGAACAGCATCATCCACCTGTAATGGTTAATGTAGGATAAAAGGATTATGAATACCGCACTGTACAGACCTAGACAAATGTAATACAATCTATTGACAGTGACAAGACACTTGTCACCTTAAGTGGGTGTATCTTCTAAGACATGAGGGTAACAATTTACATTGCCAGGACTTAGCAGTCACTTGACATGTCTACAGCAGAAGAATGACTGGGACTTCAATCTGTGCAATTCAGGAAATGCCCAGAAGAATGAGACTGTAGAGAGAAACGATGAGGTCACCCCAACGATACTGACAGTGAGAGCTGGTGACAGATCATGGGAAGAGGCTTTTATAAAAACTATTTTATAATGAGGTAGAACTCCATACTCCCACGCCCAGCCACAAACCCATTAAAGGGGCTGTGCCACCAAAAATATTCTAAAATGTTCAAACCAGCACCTGGATCTGAATAGTTTTAGTCACTGCGTGTAATAAAAAATTAGTTATTCAATAAAATGTAACTGTATAGCGCCACCTGCTGCTTGCTCTTTTCCTTATTTCTCTGTCCACCCAACTGAGGTGGTCGCACACGCTCAGTTTAGATCCTCTGTTAGAAGCTGTGGCGTTTACAGGGAAAGAGCTACAGCAGAAAGGAGGCCGACCCTGAGAAAGGACACGCCCCCTGAGCTGCCAAACTGAAATAAGTCGAGCAGAACAATTGGAGCAATGAATGGGGAGATCTCTGGATTCATGTGAGGTACAGGGCTGGTTCTAGCTTTGTTTGAAAGAGATTTTAATTTTCTTACATCCGTCATGGCATGACCCCTTCAAGGTCAACTACCAGTTGGAAGCCACACAGATTGGCTTGTCCCAATGGATTGTACAGCACCTATTGAAGAGTTTTTTTTTTTTTTAGAAACCTACTGCTTTTAAGTCGTATGACACATTGATAGTGGTAGTAGTTAGACTTTTTGTTCTTTGGTGTCGGTGGGTACTGCTTCTCATTGAAGAGACCCAGTGGTGTATGGAGACTTTGTGTTCCAGCAGTGCTCCATGGGGACCATTGCCTGAAAAATAAGTCCCTGGACACTCTCCAATGATTACCAGAACCCGTTTAAGGCATCTTATACAGTCAACCAGTACCTTGTCCCGTATATGTCTAGTTCACATGTTCAATGGTTCATAAAGGTTCAGTATTTTGGCTAAGATCAAGTGTAGTATCAGTTCTTATCTGGTCCTGGTGATGTAGTCCGGGCCACTAGGATGTAGAACAGAGGACCCTAGGAAAGACCCTGCACGCATTTGCCCATTAGTGCCATATGGTAGGTGACCAAGGGCCTCCAGATCAGAGCCATGGGCTGAGATGTTTGAAAGCCCGAGGTGCAGACGTGCCCCAGGAGTGGTGACTCTGGTGAGCCTGAACTCACTGGGGGTGGGATGCCACTGGGTGATGGCACATTTGCAAGCTCTTCACGTTGACACATTTTGAGAGCACTCACCTCTCTTTGCCCGGCTTTACGGCCTTACTTAAAAAGAGGGTTGCAACGTCCCAACATTCTAACCCCCCATGTGGTCTAGGGGTGTGTGTGTGGCCACCTGGTGTCCAACTCCCCTTGGCATCTCCCACAGGAGAGGCGACATCTCGAATACGGCTCTTGGCCAACACCTGAGTGAAAGCCAGAGCAGGACTGACGCTTCTCCAGCTTCAGCTGTGGGATGGCCACTAGTCCCAAACCCTTGCAGGGTTTTTGGCCTGAAGGGACTGGGATTGGTTTATGGGGGTGCCCTTCTCTTATGGAGAGGGCCTGCAATAGATGCCAACCTAGTGCTCATTTTTTTTTTGTGTGGTAATCTGCACGGTTTTGTTGAATGGGTTCATAAACATGAAGGTTTCCTAGTAAGTAATGACCTTCTTATGGGAGTTCCTTCACTCCTTTTTCTAGTTTCCTTCCTAAATTTTAGCAATCCTTGATCATAAATATGGAACCTGCATAGAAACCAAGAGTAAATATTCTCCTCCATTGCGAACCAAGACAACAAACATAACTCGTCCAGCGTTTTATGGGTGTGTTAAACCAAAATTGCTCCCTGAACAGATGGGGAACTATACAAAATGCTACTTCTAGGAATACGATGAAGACCGCTGTACAGATGTTTTACAAAGACGCACATCATTTCAAAGGACGTAACTCAAAATTGCCCTTAATCTTTTGTAATTTATAGTTCACGGCCTCCTGAGAGGTAGAGCGTGGGTTGGGGGCACTTCTGAGCATAAACCCCTTTAATTATGAGCTTGTTAGATGCAGTGTGTAATACTATGGAGGTGGTCCAGCCCTCTCTGGAGAGGAGCATTACTCACTGCGAAAAGCCATACCTGGAAAGTGACTCAGGATGCTCCCAGGGCTAAGCTTGCGGCACCTGTCCCAGACAGGGCCAGCTATTAACAGATTACTTACTTACAGGGTGTTTGTGGAAATAAGGAATTAGACAGACAGCTTGGAAGGAAACCAGCCACGGCCTTGTTTTCGTGTACACAAAGCAGAGAAGCCAGAGGTTCAAGGTCACTGCTACCTCTTCTCCCCCTCTCATCGGGTCTGAGACATCTTGATATACTGTAGAACACTTTCTGCACATTACCTTCAGACACTTATGTCTGAATGTCTGGTGGCCACTAAGATCTAGATGAATCTAGACGAATATAAATGCTACATGATACATCATCCACATAGTTTCATATATCTGCCCGGTTTTGGAATTTCTGCAAATTGGCCTGCGTCTACATCACCAGCTAGTCCTCAAGTGCACGAATTTCAAGACTCCTACCAACCTCTCATGACAAGAAGTCTTAAGTTTCTTGTATGTTTACCTATACCATGCCAAAGCCATTCCGTGTATGCCCAAAACCCAACCTGAAGCCTAAATGGTGTTTAGAAAAGTCACTGGGTCCAGTTGTACAGTTGCTTAAAGGGTTGTCCACGCCTTTACTTTTGATTTACCTTTCCTCGGGATATCTGATCGAGATGGGTTTGGCACCACCACCAATCAACTGTTTCAGAGTAGCTCAAGAGCCTGAAATACACAGGTCCGTCCATTGTGTAGGGGACAGAGATTGTAACTGCTGTGGGAGAAGAGCAGCATTAACCATCTCCATCCACGGCACAATGAACGCAGCCGTGTAGTTCCGGCGCCAACTTTCTGTGCCGGAGATACTGTGAAACAGCTGATTGGCACGGGTGCAGGGAGTAGGACCTTCACCGATTTAGATATTGATGGTCTATGCTAAGGGGTAGCCAATCAATAATAAAGGAGAGGACATCCCCTCTCCGGTTTGTGAGATCTGGATAACTCCAATGAGTCATTGTAGGATAAGTCCACTTGGGACGGAACTGATGCGGATTTTACTTGTGAATTCATGCAGGTAAAATTAGTATTTTACTACAGTTCCTGGATGAGAGTTTAGAAATTTTGAGAGTGGTGACTGATCTGGAAAATGTTCACAGTGGATATCGGCCTGCGATGCAGGAAGAACATTTGCTCCCTGATAGGCCGATGTCAGCTGAGTTAGTTTTCTCGGTAGTGGACTGACGCAGGCGGCACCAAATTGGAGAGGCTGGATTCGTCGCAGGAGCATGGACGGGTAAGTACAGGACCCCAGTACTGAAGCCTTGAGTAAAGAGGGAAGAATATTACATCGCAGAAGGCATTGCCTTGGACAATATGGGTGATTGTGGTGGATCTTTTGAGAACACCTGAAAATGATATAGTTCTCAGTAGAGAAAGTGTGGGCCCAGAATTTAACATTAAAATACAGAATTGAGGCTTTCTTTAACCTACACAAGTGTTTACATCTCATAAGTCGTTAGAGCTCGCATTCATATACCTGCTTTTATTAAGATTAATGGCTCCATAATGTTCCTGGGTGGGGGGGCTCGGACGTATATAATAGTCATTACTGTTCCCTATGTAAACACCTTTACCTCCCCCTCCCTTCCCTGTTCAAGATCAATACAGACAATGTCAAGGCTAGGCCACTTTCTCCTCTTCAGTCAAGTGTCAAATGAGGAAACCTGTTATGTCAACAAACTGGGCGTATGGGGTCCATACTGGGTGGGTCGAAGTAAAATAAAAAAATCCAAGACCAGCTCCAGTTGAAGTAGTAAGAGTGCCAATGGGTCCCTGTTTATTCCATTCTTGGCTTGTTAAGTAGAGACCATGTTACCCAGATCATAGTCGTCGAGCCCCCACCCCCCAAATCTAGCAGACCATGACATTTTTCATGGTCCTAATGCCCAAACCCTGCCTATCCTGAAAAAATAATCTGGTTGAGTGAATGTTGAGCCTAGAAAAATAAAATTCAACAGAAACGTAGATGTTATTTATAAATTCCTCTTCTTCCACCGTAACCCATCATCTCCTGGAGGATCTCTGATGTTCCACACGTTTAGAAAAAAATTAAATATCAACAAATTTGACAGTAAATGAAAAAGGCAAAACTTGAATTATAATAACACAACGGTAACATAAAAGACTAGTAGATACCCCAAAGAATAGAGTGATGCCGACTTGGAGAAGTCCATGTAGCCTTGGAGGAAACATGTTGGGTTGTTTTTTACCGATTACCATGGCCAGGTTTCTCAGCAGAATTGGTTCTCTGTCATCTTCTCTGCCTCTTAATATTGATAACCCTCAGGCATGTCCAAACTGCGTCCCTCCAGCTGTTGCAAAACTACAACTCCCAGCATGCCTGGATAGCCTACAGCTGGAGGGCCGCAGTTTGGACATGCCCCTAGCGTGATGTAGCAGTAGCTTCCCGTTTTTTTTTTTTGTAGATACCCTAAAAGAATCCAGTTCTCATACATAAGTAGTGCCGACTTGGAGAAGTCCCTGCAGCCTTGGATGAAACATTTTGGGGTTTTTTTCCTATTATTCTGGCCACGTTTCTCAGCAGATTTGGTCCTCTTCTCTGCCTTCTAATATTGATCACAAAGAACTAATTTTGTGGGGAAATGTGAGTAAGGCTACATACACACGACCGTTGTGTGTTTTGCGGATCCGCAAAACACGGATGGCGTCCGTGTGCCTTCCGCAATTTGCGAAACGGACCAGGCGGCCCATTATAGAGATGCCTATTCTTGTCCGCCAAATGGCAAAGAATAGGACATGTTATTTTTTATTTTTTTTGCGGGGCTACGGAACGGAGCAACGGATGCGGACTGCACACGGAGTGCTGTCCGCATCTTTTGCGGCCCCGTTGAAGTGAATGGGTCTGCACCCGAGCCATAAAAACTGCGGCTCGGATGCGGACGAGAACAACGGTCGTGTGCATGAGGCCTAAACAACATGTATTATTTCTAGTTGGAGGCGATTTTCTATACAAGGAGTACAATTAATGATGGGTCTTGGAATTTCTTTGTGCGTCTTCATATAGAAAGTGGCTATTTTATGTTAGATTATTACAGGGTACTTTTTAGAGATTTTTGTTTTGTTTTTTTTCTCAGTGGATTGTAGTTGTTTCTTTATCTGATACGAAATCTTAAGAAAATCACTGCAAGAGGAGTGGAAAATGTAGATAAGAAAAATGCAAATTCTACTACATTGCATCGGTTATGGTGGAATCTAGGTTGCTTCATACCGTCCCTTTAACCGTACACACTTCAAGTACAATCTTCAGCCAAGTGTCCCGGTTTCCTGGCAACCTGTAGGAAGCACTTTTAATTTTCTTGTTTACTTGGGATTCTTTTCCTTTGTGTGAGCTGTCACGTTGAGGGCTGGCCTCTTGTCTTTCTAAATAACGCTGGGCTTCATTCCAGACGCTCAGGTCCTGATGCCTTGTGGTGGCCCTTAACTGGCCCCTTTAGAAAAATATATGAAATAATCCAGCGTCCCATATCAGCTGTGTGCATTAATCCTTAAAGGATCGCTGGCATCTGTTGTACGGGAGGCGTTAATTATTTTACACATAGGATTCACAGCTGAGGGCAGACATCTGTAGTGTGAAACGTCTGCGAAACAAGTGGTGCATCAGGAATTGAGAAAAGGAGGTGAAACGTGTGTCCTGATGAAGGCCCGTCATCACCTTCTATGCAGCTTTTCTCGTGTATTTAGGAACGCGATTCCCTTTCACATACAATGCTAAACATCAATTTTTCACTTTATAGCATTACATGGTCTTGTGAACACAGCCGTAGTAAAGATCTGTAATATGGAGCCCAATGGCCCTGGGCCCGTACCGTACCACCATGTATCTCCCAGATGACTTAGTTCCATGTCATGCCGTAGTATGGGGGTATTCTATAAACCGTGCTTTCAAGGGAGAGTAAAGTGCCTTTCGTATTCTCACAGAGGCACCATATAGCGACATAGGACGCCAATGGTCTTGGTAATCGTAGAACGGACATCTACAAATACTTTTCTGCTGCCATGTAACCGTCCCTAGCTGTGTAGACCTGTGTGGGAAAGGGAAATGCACAGTTGGCACACTCGACATGGAGATAATGGTGACTAGTTGGTACAATGTAGAAACCATACTGTCATACTGCATAGAAGTAGCACCTGTTTTCCATAAGTGATGCCCATATATTTGTCGGCCATGCTGACTACTAGTGTTAACATATTGTACAGTGACCAATTTTACTAGATTGAACATTTGCGGGGATGTTTTTGGGATTTATTACAACTACATTTTTGGAAATGCCTGAGGATACCTTAGAATCCTCCTAGGCCACCCTTACAAGAGCAGACCAATTTTCTTTTAGGGTGGCCTCCACTTTTAGCCTGGAGTATCAATATGACCTACAGCACATGGACATGACACTGACTAACCTCTCTTTTGTTTCCCCCCAGGGTAGACGTTTGACATCCAACATGGGCACCAGTCTGGTAACATCAACCCTTCTGTGGTCTACCAGAAGACTGAAGATTGTTCTACGTAAAACCCAATGTGCACAAGTATATGGAACATTTCACGCTGGAAAATTTGAGAGCGATGCAAGTAATATGGAGTATTGGAAATCGCTACTGCACGATGAGTATAGAATCTGTTCTTGACATTTACAATGGATGATGGTCTGGAGGTCTACCACTACAGGATGGCTTTACACAAGCAAAAGAAAATACTTTATGGTTTTTATTCGTTACCGGCCCACAAAGACTCATAATCCAGAATAAATTAAACTTTTAAGGTCCTTACTATCCAAGAAGACCCAAAGAAATTGAAGGAGCTCTTGTTGAAATGACTACAAGGTCTACATGTCCTCCTATATTCTGTATCGTGGATCCAAGCTTCAGTGCTTAATTCCTCAATTACGAACTGGTACCTGTACATCAATTGCTCTGATTTAAAGAGAATATTAAATACTAAAAAAAATTCAAAAATATTTGTAATTGTTAACTTATTACTCTGCAAACAAGAAAGGAATCCAATAGCTTAAACAGTACAGATCACTTCATGCCCAGCCGCATGTGATTCGTACATGCACTATGTCATGGATGAAACCAAGCATTTAGTAGCTGGTAGGAAAGTAATTGCCCTATGAAGGGCATGATCTTGGCTATGCCAAGCAGTAGTAACGCCGCACACTACTAAGGTATACAAAATCATTTGTCATAACTAAAAACTTCACCGTTTCATGCTTCCCATTGATTGTGGTTAAATGGCTAACCAAAGTCAATATTATCATTGGCTAATCTAATGTTAGGCGCGTCGTTTGGGGAAGTCTCCAGTTAGAGGTGAGATATTCTAATGAGGTAGCTAGGTGGAGACTAAAAGTTTGAAGGAAAAAAAAATCCAATTGAGAACGTAAAGTTTTTTGTGCCAGTAGAGTTACCACATTTCCAGCAAATGGCTTCCATTTTCCCGCAGTCAAGTGATGACTATGGGCCGACGCTAGATGGGCAGCTTCAATTGGTCTCCTCTTTCTCCATGGGCAGTATGAAAGTTCTATAGTTACTTCCACTATACCAAAAAAATGTGAAAGATAAAAATACATGGAGGGCCACATGTCTGTCGAGGGGGAAAGTACACCAAAGTTGGCCAGATGTGTGCTCTCCGGTTAGAAGCGTGCAAAAGTAGGCACTACTCTAGTAACATGTGTAGTCCTGTTGGCCACCGAGTTCTCCAAGACTCCAGTACTCGGAATACTCTAGAACAAACTTTAATGCAATTGGTAAAGGTGGCTTTATATCGAGACTCTAGTTGGAAATGTATACAGCACAAAATGCATTTGTCCAACCACTTTTTAATCCTAATAAGGCTGGTTTCAATTTGCGGCTGTGCTCTTTGGCAGGCTGTTCCGGCAGCCTTGGATCTCAAGACCCGAGATGTTACCAGAACGCTCATTGGCCCCATTGACTATAATGGGTTGCAGCAGAGATCCATCCGCAATCTTGCAAATATCCGGCATAATTGGGCAGACAAAAAACGCTGCATGCCATAGTTTTTTTTTTTTCTGCCGAATCCTGGCATTCTATGCTGAAACACCATGCCGTAGAGGACAAACGCACATGTGAAAGAAGCCTAAAGTTTGTGCTACCTCAATTTCCTTCTGGAATCTCTGCAATTCCTTGTTCTGGCAGCACGATATAAACCCAATGGCGTCTTCATTCACTATAGTGAACAAGCCAGGAGTAAGGAAGTTAAGGGTCAAAAGGACCATCTCTCCTACAAAGGTTAGGAAGAAGTATAACTAACGAAGCACCAGGGCTTCCTGCTACCAGGATGGCATGAACTAACATCTCTGTAGGCCTCATTTTCTACTTTGTTATTGGGCTACCCTTCATGCACATGCTCCTGTAGGCCACTTTTGCATATGAAAACAGTATTTTGCATTCTTTATGAAGTAACAGTTCTTGAAATGTTCTTGTTGGCCATCAGCAAGGTAGAAGAACATTGTCAGAGAACTGTACCTCAACCGGTTTGGGCATGACCAATTATATGGAAACCATCTAGTGAGATACACAAGACACTGGAGAGGTTTCCTTATCCTTGACTTGCAAAGATCGTTAAACGTCAGTTGCCCATCTTGCAGGAGAAGGCAATGACCTAATTGGTGCACAGTTCCTTTTTGGAAGGGAATGGGTTAATGGAGGTGGTGTCAGGGGGGAGGGGTAATGGAACATTCCTTGCGGTAAAGACATGGCTCCAGAGAGCATTTGGAATATGTTATTCTTGGATTGTAGTGCCCAAAATTCAGAGTTTTATGAGGATCCTAAAACTCTTAAGTGCCCAAACAGGTCAGTGTTGATTCAGTTTCTTCTTTCTACCATAATATTTGTATTATGCATATGAACAGAAAGTAGACTTTTGGGCGAACACAAGTGATGGATTAATTTGGGCTACCCCATTTCTGCTGGGACGTTATACCACGCATCCCACGCAATATCATGTGCGACGGCCACTACAAGACTTGAGACTACCTGGGCATAGCTGAATTAATGAGTAGACATGAAGCCTACATAATATTGAAGCAAAACATGCTGGTTAATACAACATATCTACCCTATATCAGGCTTTATTTATGCCGACCACTGCAGACGAAATAAAAAAAAATTCTTGAGTTTCAGTGCAAGTTTGTATAATGGGTCCAAATGTGGGCATCTACTCTATAAGTCTGTATACCCGATGGGTAGCTGGGTAGTTGAAGGGGTTATCCCGTAAACATACTATGCGAGGAACAGGCTCTTTAAAGAGTAACTAACTTTTAATATGTTGTCCCTAATGCCCTACTATTTAAAATATACTCAATTTTGCATTTTTCTTATACTTTTCTTTCCCTAAAGCGCACCATTCCCTGTGCACTTAAAACTCAGTTCTCCCTACACCGCTGACAGCTCAACTGTGTACGGAGTACAGATTTTATCAATGGGGCCGCAGCAGTGCAGGGAGTACGGGCACTAGCGCATATTGCTGCTCCTCTCCATGCCCCCCTGAGGTTAACTAACTCCTGGCATAGCACGTGAGTACCCTGTACCCATGTTTCTCACCCTATAGGACGCACCTAGGTTTTAGAGGAGGAGAATAGGAAAAATATTTTTCATTAGACCTCAAATAAGACCAATCTGACTCCCAATGTTAATCAGACCTCAGCTCAGACCCCAATGTTAATAAGACCCCCAATCAGACCTCCGATCAGACCCCCAATGTGAATGACCCCTCCCAGACCTCAGATCACAGCTCCATGCAGTGCTTATTACTGTTTACTTTAAGGACTTCTCCATCTTGGACAATCTCTACTTGTTAGAATCATCTCTTGACAATATGCTGATCCCAAAGCGTCCCCAGATCAGCTGTCATATGCAGAACACCCTAGCGGTGACTGTCCCCTGCAGCGCCACCACAGAACAAATTAAAGGGAACCTCTCACATTTGAAAATAGTATCCAATGTGCAAGCGACATGTTTCTGAGAAGGGGGAGCTGAGCGGATGTATAGTTTTGTCGGAAAAGATTCCGTACACCTTTTACTGCATTAGTCATTCTGGGCTTGGGAGTCCAGTAGGCAGTCCTTACGAGTGATTGACAGAGATAGCTGTCAGTCACTTTTAGCACTGCCCACTGGACTCCTAAACCCAGAATAGGGTCCTGAAGTTCCTAGAATGAATGGATCAGCAGCGCATGTTTGTCCACCATTCAATTCAAATGGGGGACACTGGGCCTTCATTCCCATGATGGGTGAGACCCCCGACAATCAGACAGTTATTACCTATCCTGTTTATAGGTGATCATTGATATTGGGACAACCCTGTAAAAACATCTTTCCGTAACCAAAAATATAATATTTGTAGCATGCTCTACAATCCTCTCTTCTGCTTCTTTATGGCTTTGGGTTATCAGCTTTTTCTGTATGTAATAAGCACATGTAACAGCAAGAATGCAGAAAGAAGCAAGATGGTGCCCGGCCTTTGCTTAAAGAGCATCTGTCAGCAGTTTTGTACCTATGACACTGGCTGACCTGTTACATGTGCACTTGGCAGCTGAAGGCATCTGTGTTGGTCCCATGTTCATATGTGCCTGCATTACTGAGAAGAATGAACTTTTAATATATGCAAATGAGCCTCTAGGAGCAATGGGGGCGTTGCCATTACACTTTGAGGCTCTGCTTTCTCTGCAACCTCAGCATCCTCTACACTTTGACAGGGCCAGGCAGTGTAACCATCATCACGCCTGGTCCTGTCAAACAAAGTGCAGAGGGCACAGCAGTTGTAGAGAGAAATGAGCCTTTGGGAGTAACGGTAACGCCCCTGTTGCTCCTAGAGGCTCATTTGCATATATTAAAACTTTATTTTTCTCAGCAATGCGGGCACATATGGACATGGGACCAACACAGATGCCTTCAGCTGCCAACAGGTCAGCCAGTGTCATAGGTACAAATCTGCTGACAGATGCCCTTTAATTGAAAGTGGGTTGTATGATTAGAAAAAGAAACGAAAAGTGAGATCCCCCTCCCCTCATGTACAGCACCACTCTTTGTGGGTAGGCTGAGTCTTGTACTCCAGCTTGTCCTCATTTCCTCGATTAATGCCAATCAATGGATGAAAGTGGAGGTTTTTGCATGAAAAAAAAAGCCAACCCATACAGTATTTCTACTCATGGACAACTCCTTAAAGAAGAGGTAGCTCTAGGGTAAGATTGTACACTAGGTTTTGCTTTACTGGGTAAAAAAACTGTTAAAATTGAGTTAAGCTTTAAAAAGTATCTGAGAACTTGTTTTCTGTAGGTCATGTGTCATGCTCAAGCATGTGGAAGGCTAAGGAATAGCCGAAACGTTGCACTTCTAGGTTGCTTGTACCTGATCATCATTTGGGTTAACGCACCATTTTCTTCTATTTTCGGGATGCTGCCTCCTTTTCTGTACATGGACTGAATGGAGGAGCATCTGGATACAGCTCCGGAGGCGCGCATCTAGATTTGTCAAACCTTTCTTTGGTGGGTGCTGTATTTATTTCCTTTTGTATACAAGAGGTGGACTGTAGGAAGGACTAATGGTCCCTTTCTTGGGTCTTCAGCTGTCCTGATGAAGTCACCTCTTGCACAACAGCACTTGTACATACGGTACCTATTGGAAATGACACAAGTGAACAAGTCAGTTCGGCACTTTTCAGAATGTCCTCGGTTTTGTCATCTTTGGACATCTTGAATCAATCTGTTATATTAGCAAGTTCATTCTGTATTGTTGATGCTGCCAAAAATCCAACAGATACTGAGATCTGCTCAAGTGATTTGTACATCTTAAGATCTAGCTGGTCTGGGGGGAAGAATAATCAGAAAACCCCCCGGGGGAGTGCAATGAGGACAAGGCTGGGAAGTGGACATGTAGATTGGAGATGGTGGGATTAGGGGTCATTTACTTTACATTTTAATATCATATTAAATTTTTTATATTATTTTTACTTTTTGTTCAATTCTCACCGGTCGGTTACTGGATTACAGTTATAATTTCTGATGGCAACTATTTCTCCATATGTGCCAGCCTGTGACGTGTGGTTTCCATGCGGCTCATTTCTATGACCATGCAAGGCTTTGATAAACACGTGTGTTGCAGACCTGGGAGGCTTTTCATTAGTTTACTTTTTGCAAAGTCAAATATTAGTTGTCGGTTGGATATTCTCAGATTTTTTTTTTTCACCCTTGCTTTTGTGCGTCCCTCCTCGCCTGGCGCCTTGTCCCTTAGATAAGAGTGTGCGAAGAGGTGGGAGGGGGCAGCGCTTAAAGGTTCACATCGAGCGCTCTCTACCTGTACAGCAAACCTGAGGCACTTCCCGCATTCTGCAAAAAACAAACAAAGCAACTATCGAGAATACACAGGGCAGCCAAGCTGCAGTGTGAGAGCTCCAACTGACATTGAGGACTTAGAGACACCATAGTGCCCCATCATAAGGGTGGTCAACATCTTCATTAGTCAGACACACCAATGCCCCATGGTAAGAGTAGTCACCATCTTCATCAGTCATAGACACCCCAATGCCCCTATGGTAAGGGAGGTCACCATCTTCATCAGTCATAGACAACCCAATGCCCCTATAGTAAGGGTGGTCACCATCTTCATCAGTCATAGACACCCCAATGCCCCTATGGTAAGGGTGGTCACCATCTTCATCAGTCATAGACACCCCAATGCCCCTATGGTAAGGGTGGTCACCATCTTCATCAGTCATAGACAACCCAATGCCCCTATAGTAAGGGTGGTCACCATCTTCATCAGTCATAGACACCCCAATGCCCCTATGGTAAGGGTGGTCACCATCTTCATCAGTCATAGACAACCCAATGCCCCTTTGCGAAGGGTGGTCACCATTTTCATCAGCCATAGACACCCCAATAACTCTATTGTAAGACTGGTCCGGGGCTTCATCAAGCATATACACCACAATGTACATATTGGGACAGGGGTCCCCAGCTTCGTCATAGACACTCCAATGCTCCTATCGTAAGAGTGGTCACCAGCTATATTAGGCATAGATACTGCAATGCACCTAGGCAACAGTGGTCACCGTATTCATCAGTCATAGAAACCCCAGTGCCCCCGATCATAAGAATGGTTACCAGTTACATCAGTCATAGACATCCCTATCATAAAAGTGCTTACCAGCTTCATCAGTCATAGACACTCCAGTGCACAAAGGCACCAGTAGTCACTGGCTTAATCAGCCATAGATACCCCAATGCCCCTATTGCAAGAGTAGTTATCAGCTTCATCAGTCATGGACACCCCAATATACCTATGCAACAAGGGTCACCAGCATTATCAGTCATTGACACTCTTATGCCCCTATCACAAGAGTGGTCACCAGATTCATTAGTCATAGACACTCCAATAACCCTATTGTAACAGTGGTCACCACCTTCAACATTCATACACTCCAATGGCCCTATCATAAGAGTGGTCACAGCTTCTTTGTTCATAGACACCCCAATGCCCCTATTAAAAGAGTGGTCAACACCTTCATCAGTCAAAGACACTCCAATGCCCCTATCATAAGAGTGGTCACCAGTTTGATCAGTCAAAGACACTCCAATGCCCCTATCACAACAGTAAATTAGTCATAGACTCTCCATTGCCCCTATTGTAAGAGTAGTTACCAGCTTCAACAGTCGTAGACACCCCAATACACCTATGCAACAAGGGTTACCAGCCTTTTCACTCCAATGCCCCTATCATAACAGTGTTTACCATCTTCATTAGTCATAGACACTCCAATGCCCCTATTGTAACAGTGGCCACCACCTTCAACATTGATAGACACTCCAATGGCCCTATCGTAAGAGTGGTCACAGCTTCATCGTTCATAGACGCCTGAATGCTCCTATTACAAGAGTGGCCACAGATTCATCAGTCCTAGACACCGCAATGCCCCAATCACAAGAGTGGCCACAGATTCATCAGTCATAGACACTCCAATGCCCCAATCACGAGTGGTCACCAGCTTCATCAGTCATGGGTATCCCAATGCCACTACTTTAACAATGGTTATTAGTCATATCGTAAAACATATACCATAGAAGTACTAATTTTACTTTGAAGTGGTGTTCCATTGTGGGTACATACACACAGACTGAAAGCTACAGCAGGAGAGTACGCTGCAGATTTTGCCGCGGGTCTGCAACAAAAACTGCAGCAAAACCAGCATGCATTACATGTGGTTTGTGCCATGGAAATGGCTGTAGATTTCACCCTCTCCATTGCAAAGGGGGAAATCCACAGGGCAATCTGCAGCTTAAATTGTCATGTTGCAGATTTCAAATCCACAACGCAGGTGAATGCACACTGAAGATTTTATATGCAACGTGTGGATGAGGCTTGTTAGAATATCATCCACTTTGCTGGCACATCCTTAGGAAGCCACTTTTAAAATTTTTGTGTAGCTTTTTTTAGACCATACACAAGTCTAAAAAAATGCCAAATTTGTTAAAAACGGTATGCATTTTGGTCTGTCGTAAATTCAGAAAATGAAATCCATGTGTGCCATGAGCTCTGCTGCGCAGGTTCTGAAACTGTTCAGCTCAGGCGCAGACATAGGAGATACAGGGAAGCTATGGGCATCCTGCACTTGCACTGAATGCTTTCATCATCTACGCAGTACACAGCTGCCATCTTGAGCAGCTATGGATGGTGCTGCTTAGCCCCTCGTCTCTTCCTTCTCTTCATAACTGGGTGTAAGGCAGCATAGGGATTGAATAAATGAAGGCAACAAAACTAGAGAATAAAAAAAGTTTTTGACGGTGGGTGGTGTCCTAAAGTCTATGCTCCTGCTAGGTCAGAGACATCCAGGCTACATAGTGCTCCATGGGCGCTTAGTTTTTGACGGTGGGTGGTGTCCTAAAGTCTATGCTTCTTCTAGGTCAGAGACATCCAGGCTACATAGTGCTTCATGGGCGCTTGAAAAGAGGAAGAGACGCTCATGCGATCGCCAGATGTTCTCCGGGCAGGGCAGAGCTGCAGGGTCTATGCAGATCCAGATAGGCTCTGCCAGTGTAAGATGCCATTCAGGGGTTGTTTCCCCTGTAATGGAGGGTCCTGTGGATACCCCAATTACAGTGGAAAAATGCAAAATAAAAAAAATATAAAGTCTAAATGCCTCCAGGGTTTGTGAATTATTATGAACCAAAAATAAAACCACACATTAGTAAAAAAAAAAAAATTAAATTAAATACAAAAGAAGAAAAACTACCCTTACCAACCCCAACTGTTGTTAATTCCGTGCTGTTCATCTGACACATATTTTACAAATATTATAAACATGACATTTAAAAAAGACTTTTATTATTTATTTTGTTGTCGGTTTTGCAAATTTAAAGAACAATTGTAACGGGGAAAAAATGATTTTAATTTTATTTTTGTACCATTAACAACAAATAAAATGGGGGGGAAAAAAAGAAAATAATATATTTTTCTAAAAATGATATAAAGAAAAAGCCTTATGTGCCTTTGTCTATGTGTACGTAAAATAAAAACAAAAAAACCTAAGCAAAAGTGTTTCAGGGGTGGTGGTTTAGGGGTTAATCCAGTATGGTGAGGGCCGTTTTGCAGCAGTGACTATATCCTCTGTATATACTACCAGCGTGACCGAGGACTGGGAACAATCCGTGGACCTTTATCTTTCAGCTCTTCTCTTTTTATGAGATAAGAATTCTTGGAGGAGTTTACAGAAAGTGCTGAAAAGTATCTCTCGTCTTCCTGTTGACCTGCTTCACAATGAGCTACCTGCTGGGAGCGAGGAAACATCCCACCGATTCCCACTCCGAATACACCAGAGGCGGCTGCCGTCCGGAGGACAGTGTTTGGACAATTCCTCCATTCTGCACAGGAGCAGTGCACTTTGGTATGGAGTCAGAAAAACAAGCGGGGCCTAAAACTGGATTTCTAGGGCACATTTTGCATTCATGTATTCATGCATATAAAAATAACAGCGGCTAAACAATCAGCTTACAGTAGGACCATGAGAACTGCACATCCCAGGACGCAGAAGATGCTGGGACCTTGGGCCAAGTTGCTGGCCCAACACAGTGGTGGAAGGGCACTGTCTAGGGAGGGATGCCAACCTCGCTTCAAGCCTGGCGTGACCATGCCCTGTACAAAATTCACTAATATATGTGACTGTGAACCTTTGCATTAAAGAGTCCCTGTCCCCTCTCTTGACATGTCTGTTTTAGTAACTGCCTCCATTCCCCCTGTAATAACCATCCTGGAGCATCTATTCCTATGACTCCGTGTTGTAACGTTCGTCTATTATGCCTACTAGATATAAATGAATTTATAGCAGTTTGCCCACCTGGTCGGCTCCGTGTCCCTGCTCAGTCTGATACTATCCAACCGTTGCTGCCAATGTCAGACTGTGCAGGGACACCCCCCAACTGGTGGCACCCAGAAGGACCTTCATTGCAAACTGTGGGCAATTCATTTATAAACTTCTGGTAGAAATAATAGAGGAAATAAAAGATGCTTCAGAATTGTTACTCCATGGGGAATGCAAATAACATCTGGAGAATGTAATGCAACTGAGCTGAGATTAATAAAGTTTAAACCGCTAGTGGTGCTTGGTCAATGAACCAGGGTGGTGCCCCCATCGTTTTGGGTTCTGCAGTAGGGTATATGATGAGGCAGGGTGACATTAATACTGGGTGGCAGTGATCCAGGTGACGGTCATACAGATGCTGGATGTCCTCCTGTGGTCATTCCAAGCTCTTGGATCCATAGTTCAGACAAGGTGGTTGTTGACTCCTGTACATGGGAGATCCGTCGCCCCATCCAGTCCCAGACATTCTCGATGGAGGAGAGATCTGCTGTCCAGTCCAGTTTAGGCGCCACTTGAAATATGCAATCACTCGGCAAGTATCGTTTTGTTTGTTGTGTGGTCGGTGGCACCAATACAAGGGTCAGTCGAGATCCTTGCCCATGTAAAAGGGCCCTAAGGCTTGGCCGTACATGTTAGACAGGTCACTCCCCCCTCATACACATGCATGTGGGGCTTGGCCAAGTGTGCATGTATTCTCAGTATAGACGGTGAAATAAGCTGAGGCCAAACATCTCTAGCAGCTTTATGGTTCTCAACAGCAAAACAATGTTTAAATCCAATGGGAGCCCCCATTCACATTAGATATTATGCATGTAACATGCCCGTTGTCCATCTACATTTGCAGGGATTCCCCAGTTCGGTCTTGAAGGGGCTGTTATAAAAGATTTGTGATGTGCGGGTCCTTCATCATAAAACAGTGCCTTAGCAACCTGAAGGCTCCTGGAAAAGCTTGCACAAGACCAGCAGCAATCCCAGATGACATGCCTTATCTCATCTGGACTCTGTGGCCGAATAGACCAACTGTGCTAGATTTACACTTTGTATGGTGGTATCCTGCAGCATGTTCAGGGATCGCCATGGGACCTAAAGTCCGGTTTTCATTTTCCTCTGGCTTCCTCCCTTATTCATTTTCACCAGTTCTGTTTACTCAAATTTCTCACCTCCCCTAATCATTTCCCTACAGGTCCTGGGACCCCCACCTTCCCTTTACTTCAGAGGCGCCGTGCCCCAATGCTAGCTGTCAGAGCTGATGCAGACATGCCGCGTGCTGGCTCTCCAATCTCCCTTATGTCCGTTTCTGAAGGAACCTGATCCAAACATTCAGCCCTTGCTCCAACAGCTCCTTGCAGGATGCCATACGAACACTTTGATATATATTTTTTTTTTTACAATTTTTTTTCTCCAGGATGTAGAGGAAGTTTATTATTGGGGGGGAAAGGAAAGATAAAGGGAACTTTCAGCACCTCCTCATTTCCCAGCTCTAGATATGTGTTGAAGTCTAGAGCTTCATGAATAAATTAAGAGTCAACTATCTGCACCTTACATTGGCCTCCTTGAGACACAAAGGGATACAAATACAAATTCTAATAGTCCCTTTACGCGGGACTATGATCTAGCAGATTGTCATAAAGGAAGCGTTCCTTCCCAACAATCTGCTGATCGCTAGTGGAGGAGACCGGAGCATTTACATGCACCGATCTCCTCGACACTATGAGGCGGAACGATTGCTAATGCCATTGCTCTTGCCCATACTGTCTCGTGTTTCCCGCCAGCAAATTGCATTCACACAGCACAATCTGCCACTGTGAAACGATAATCTATTGTGCTACACAAAAGATACAATTACCCGATGAACGAGCATCGGCGATGCATTTGCCCCGCTAGATCATCCATAACCAGCGTTACTAGTAACGCTTGTTAGCGATGATCTGTTCAATTGTCGGTCCGTGTAAAGGGCCTGTAAGGATCCGCACAATAAATCTTTGCCATCCCGCTGATACCCCCACCTTAATGTATATCCAATCTAGACATGGTAACACACCTCTTCCAGTAGAAGACATGTACAGTTCTGTAGTAATGTATACAATTATCAACCCCCTGTTGAAATATCTACTCTCCTGTACATTAGATTTCAGCTCTAATTTATCCCCTCTCCCATGTGTTCTGAGATCTGATCTTCTTACTTTGCTCCATTTGTATTCCGCAGCCTGCATTTATTCTGATACATTGCAGGGTGCTCAGTTCTGCTCAGTATGTTCTGAGATCTGATCCTCTTTCTTTGCTCCATTTGTCTTCCGCAGTCTGCATGTATTTTGATACATTGTAGGGTGTTCAGTTTTGCTCAGTATGTTCTAAGATCTGATCCTGTTCCTTTGCTCCATTTATCTTCTGCAGCCTGTATGTATTCTGATACATTGCAAGATGCTCAGTATGTTCTGAGATCTGATCCTCTTCCTTTGCTCCATTTGTATTCCACCCAATTATTACCGGACAGAAGTAAATAGCAAATTGTTGACTCACGAAACGTGAAGCCATATATATCACCAGTTTTTTGCCATATATATCAAAAATTGGGCCACAATTTTAATCCCCGGAAGAAGCCAGGTCTTGGCAAAGCGGCGTTGGGTCAGGAGGCGGCTGAGAGATTGACACACCATCCAGGGTATGACTACTTACCTTTTTCCAAACTCCAAGTTTTTGGTCCTACATTTTCCTTTGCTGCAATATTTGCCCGGGGTTTATTGCTCATTGGAGCCTTGGAGTTTCATTTATTCATTTCTGCTCTATTAGCAATTTTTTCTCTCCCTGTTTTTTGGTGTACTGACCTCCCAGCCCCCCCTTGGTTCCTGTTCCTCATCCTTGTGTCCCACCTCTGTGCTGCCTTGTTTTAACATGTATGTATTTATCATTGTTAATAAAGTCTTTTTGATTTTCACTCGCTGAAAATTGTGGTCCAATTTTTGTGTGATATCCATTTGTATTCCGCAGCCTGCATTTATTCTGATACATTGCAGAATGCTCAGTTCTGCTCACTATGTTCTGAGATAAGATCCTCTTCCTTTGTTCCATTTGTCTTCCACAGCCTGCATGTATTCTGACACATTGCTGGCTGCTCAGGTCTGCTCAGTGTGTTCTTAGATTTGATCCTCTTTCTTTGCTCCATTTGTCTTCCGCAGTCTGCATGTATTCTGATACATTGCAGGCTGCTCAGTTCTGCTCAGTATGTTCTGAGATCAGATCCTCTTCCTTTATTCCATTTGTCTACCGCAGCCTGCATGTATTCTATTAAATTGCAGGCTGCTCAGTTCTGCTCAACGTGAAATCGGTCATGCATGCTCAGTCCATAGCCTCTGCTCTCCTGAACACAAGTCTAAGCGTATCTCTTTCCAACCAAATAAAATCAAGCTTAAATCAAAATTGACATCAATTTTATGAGTGTTCAGGAGATAGAAGACAGACTGATCTGTGAGAAGGCTCGCCTGATGGATTTCACGGTGAACTGAACTGAGCAGCCTGTAATGTATAAGAATAAATAGAGACTGCAGAAGACAGGAAATTTTTTAATAAAAAAAAGTATGATTTTTAGTCAACAACATGTACGTGGTAGTGGTAGTAGTAAACAAGACCCTAATAGAAGGCCTAGCCTTTACTTATGAGCCTTGATGAAGAGATAGCATCAGACTGGTTTCACCTAATAGGGTACAATTTAGCTTCTGTATTGCAGGTGTAAGATCCAGACCACCCCAGTGGACTAAGAAATACTAGTCTATGTTAATAGTCTTTAACAGTAAAACTGAGTTAGTTTTTGTTGTAATATAGACAATATGACCGTCTGAAACTCCGTCTCAGCTGACAGGCTCCCAAACAGCACGTGGGAGAAGTCTATAAAAGTTTGTCTTTATAAAAAATATCTACACATCTTAGGCAGAGCAGATTATGACAAGAGGAACATATAGAGTATTTGTAATGTGTCTGCAAGGAACAGGCCAAAGACTGACCCATCAATATTTTTAGGATACAAGAAGTACCTTCAAACCTCATACAAGATTTCTCATTTTGAACCAAATGGCTTATATTTTATTGTTTTAAGGACCAACACAAAACTACCTCTTAAAAAATCCCAAACCCAACCTGCCTTGGATGGACAATGATGTTTGGAACGCTCTGTAGTGTAAAGTTATTATCTCTACGGTTGGTCCTTTGATGCCACTTCCATAGTGTCGAATTGTGATTCCCTGGGCACACCAGAGGAAATAATTCTTGGGGCTCTGTGTCCTCAAAAAAGTTTTGAATCAACGAAATAGACCCTAGTGACATGTGACGGAGTTCAAAGGCATCCTAATACAATTTTAGGCCTGGACCTTTGGGACGAACTATGGTGTTAGATCTTGGTCCCACCTGAGGATCCTCTAGTGGGCCAATCTAACCCTGCACTTTCCTATCTCCCTTTGAAATACAGATCTACTACAGCCTCACCTGATGGAGGTCATAGTCAACACCATCTCCGAAATCAACGATAGAAAGAAAATCATGTTGGCCGGCTTTATTTCAGCTGATATCTGCCTTGGGACGTGTTGCCCATTATCATGGCTCATTCATCTTGGAAACCTGTTAGCACAGGTACAATAACCCCAGATTGATCTTTGAGACATGATGACTTTCTGTTTGCTGCATTGCTGTGTACAGATGAGTTCTTTGTTTCCCACGGTCCCTCCGACATTCAAGTAGAACACCCCCCCCCCTCTCTGTGTACCGAAATTACATATCATTATTGAAGGAATGTAAAACCGGAGAGGGGCCACTAACTGTGCCAGACTTGGAGATAGGAGCATGCAGCCAGCATACTGTGGTACGTTGGCTAATCCCTAAATTGCCTCTGTGTTTATGTTCAATTCTCTTTTCAGCTGCAGTCTATAAGATGCCAGCTGCCAACCTGCAACAGCATCAATTAGTGCTCTGAGGCTCCACCGTCATTCATTAGTCCTGCCCCATCAACAAAAATATGTTGGTAACTCTTTAGCTGCCTAATGTGTACGGTAGGACCAGGCATGGAAAACAGTAGTGGCTTGCAAGTTGGTCGGCACGTCTGGTTCTACCCTTGTAACCGTGGGATTTTCGACAGGTAGCAGGTACGGTAGCTCTACTCAAGGGTTTGCATGGTAGGTACACTCCAGGTGGACTGACCTCTCTCCCGTCCAATCGTCAACAATAGGTGGAACAGCGAGTCTAGATTTTGGTCTTGTTTCAAGTCTTTTCTTTTCACGTGTTTATCTGAGATCTATTACATACCCTGCATTTTTTCGGTAATAGCCCTTCATCAGGCGTTTCTCAGGTATCCAATGGAAAGATAATCATGTCCTGGGAGGAACCTGAGGATGAACCTAATGAGTAGAGGCAAGCACAGCTCCTCTGGTCTCTCCTAGGACATGATTATCTTCATTTTTTCCATTGGATACCTGATGATTACACGAAATGTTGCCGAATTTATCACAAGAGGTATAAGTAATGGATCTGAACTAATCACGTGAAGTAAAAACACAACACTGGGCGCGCAGCTCTACTTCATCTTTATTCTTGAACATATGGATTGGGCATTGATGCATTGGCAATACCCTATTGGGGGTAAAGGGGTCATATTGGAATCTAATGAAAAGTGCTCAGCCTGGATCAATCTCCTTGAATTGAAAGATTTCTCAATGAAGAGGTGATCTTAAAGGGAATATTTAAGGTTACCAAAATCTAGAAACACTGCCACTCATGTCCATGGACTGTGTCTAGTGCTGCAATACCCGACACATGTCGTGGACAGGTTTGGTGTTTCTGGAAAACAAAAACAGATCTGTTTTTCTAGTCTTGGACAACCCCTTTAAAGCGACCCTCTGGTTCAAGAAAAATAATATCACATGAACTGGGGAAGGAACAGAACACTTGGTGACCTCTGACCATCATTTTAGCTGCAGATCCGTGAATTCCCGGGCTCTTCTTCTGCCGTCCAAGGTGGCTGCAGCGACTATCTGGTGCACACTGTGCATTGGGTAGTCCAAGACACTTCTTGCTTGTCCATTCCTGCTCTTGGCTGGCTCTGTTCACGTCAGCGGTGCTGGCCAATCCGAGAGCAGCAGAAAGTTTCTTGGGCTACCAAATGGACAATATACATCAGGTAGTCTGAGAAGAGGTGTGGCCATCTTGAATAGCAGAAAAGGGGCTTGAGAATCGGTGGATCTGCAGGTAAAAGGAGGTCACCAGGCAAGTGATCTGTTCATAATCTAGTTAATGGGAATTTTTTTTCTGGAACCGAAGGGTTGCTTTAAAGTTGGAGCTTGCTGTGTACAATTCCTATTAGGCTTCTTTCACACGTTTGTGCCCGCGATGACATCTGTGACAAGAGGGTCAGTGGTACAGCCATGAAGAGGTCCGTGAAGGATCCGTGTTTGGTCCGTGTGTGATCCATGCACTGATAGCCCCAAAATTATTTTCCAGAGCATAGCCTAGCAACAATCTGTGAAAACCACAGACCAAACCCAAATAGTGTTGTGGCCATGATTTTTACAAACTCATAGACTATGATGTGCGTGAGAGATCTGTAATCATGGACAAAAATATGGTATCCTTCCATGGTGTCACCACGGATCCACATATCTGAATACACACATTCAAGTCAGTGGATACACAAGAGGTCCATGGAGCACGCGGCCACGATTCACTTATGCGTGAAAAAGGTCTTAGAGAGACCCCCTGATAAGCTGATCACTTGGTTTTCTTCTGTGTGGACCCCAAGCCGTTGTAGCTTGTGGAGGTACCTGGATATTGACAACAAAGAACACATCAGAAGATGCCGATGAGTTTCCAATGCATAATGGAAGTTGTAAGTAAGGATGCTTTTACTTTTTTCTAGAAATAGCGCCCCTCTTGTCCATGGATGTGTCTGGTATTGTAGCTCAGCCTCATTTACAGGAATGCTGCAGTATCTGACACAGAATTTGGACAATCTTGGTGCTGTTGTCAGACCCTTTTCCACAAACCCATTACACCACATAATTACTATCCTGCGGGCTGTTTTCTTTTCTAGTAGTTCATGCATGATGAAACGATCAGGATTTTTCGCCCTGGAGCAGTGCCATGTTGTACCTCCGGCGGTGGGCTCAGGTATTCCTGACTTCCCCTGCACTCTCTATTGCCATTCCAATGCCTTTATCCGTATAACATTTTTGGCAAGGTGTGCAGCTCCGAGGCGTGGCCCCAGATTCACTCTCACACTCCTGACAGTGTCTACGTGCTGGGCTGGAGCTGACACATGGCGCTGTAATAATTAATATCCACGGCTGCGGAGTGAAGAGTCTTCTTAATTAAGGGGAGCCAGCTACAAGACACACACATACAAGGATATAAAAGTGAAATAAAAATGGCTAGTCCTGGCATGCTGGGAATCTGCAGAGGCATCCCACGTGCTTCTCCTCCACCAAAATCAATGATGGGCAGTTCAAAGGCATGTGCGCTCTATAATACCGGGGCCCAGAGAGGCAGCACTGGCTTCAGTGGCCCCCTATACATAAAAGCTGAGGGAATACTCTCATCATTTCCCCAGTTTTTATGATGAGACGAGATATACTTGCTCCCCGAGTTCTTAGATATTGTTTAATCCTTCTACACCACACCTCTATAAAAGACACTTAAAGGGAATTTCCACATAGATACAGCTGAGACAATCATGGAAAAAGGGCGGACATACCATAGGGAGTATGGAGGCCCAGCCCATGCTGGTTGTTGCGTGCCTTATTTTATTAAGTTGTTTTAAAGGGTCACCGAATTCTGGTAAAACTTTTGATAGAGACTGAGCACTGAGACCCCCTGATTTCTAGAGAGAGGGTAGAGAAATGCTCACATATGGCTCTCTCGCTCCTTGCTGCAGAGGACGGGTCCATAGACTTCTCATGAACCCGTCTCCTACAGCGAGGAGAGGGAGCGCAATATGCACATGCCTCCAGCGTCAGACTGAAGTTCTTTGGGCCTACAAGAGGAAATTATTCTGAGGGCCCACCCTCTGTGTATATAGGACCTAAGGGATCCAGTTATAGTAGGGGTCAATTATTGTAAGAGCTTGGGCGTCAGCCAGTCCAACCCTACGTGCTTCTCTATCCTCATCTCACTGCTTAGAGCCTCATAGAGACTCCTATGTCTCATGAAATGTTTTACCAAAACTCAGTGACCCTTTAAGCTGGCCTTAGAATTAACCCAATGTAACAGATAAGGGACAAAAAAGCATCTAGTCCTCTTGTCCCAAGTAATTCGGGGTTCGGTGGTGTCACAAGCCACATTTTAATCTCAGTTATATGGGTTCCTCTCAACTATCAAAGGGACAACCTATTTGAAGATATATCCTATCCCCCAAAATCAAAAGTGGGGGTCCAGGAGCTGGGCATCTACTGCTTATATGGGTTCCTCTCAACTATCGAAGGGATAAACAATTTGAAGGTATATCCTATCCTCCAAAATAACGAGTCGGGGTCCAGGAGCTGGGCACCTACTGAGAATAATAACAGCTCACAAAATCGTGTTTTCAGTGGCTCCTTACATATGTAACGACTTGCATCCAGATATACATTAGGAATCTTTTCTTCCAATTAAAATGATTGTGAAGATTTAGCAAAAAACATGGCTGCTTCCTTCCAAAATAAAGGGGGGGGGGGCTCTGGATAAGTGCCGTCAGAGCCTTATATCTGTTAGTAAGTGGTCCAATAAGTGAGCAGCCTCCCTAGTGAATTTGGTCATCTGCGTTATATGTCTCCAGGTATGGACCCACAATTTCCACACCTGCTTATGGCCCATGTAGGCTAGACCCGGCCATGGGAATAGAAGCTCGTGAAATCACAAGGTGGTGGAGGGGGGGAGTGTAAGATATTAAAGAACGTCTGTCCCTTTAGCAGACCAGCTTTAAGAGGACCATTAGGGTCTCCTTACAAATATGTGAATCTTAAACCTGTAGAAGGAAATGAGCAATGAGGGCCTTGGAGGCGCACGGGTCGGGAGTCTATTCTTAGCTGCAGAGATGCACACATTAGAGATTTTATTCATCATTCTTCTGGGATGACATAAGGCACTGCAGGTTGGGGATTTCCACTAAATGCCTGTCAGTCATGCATCAGATAGGATACCTGTCTAAACAGAGCGCCTGCCCTGACAGTGTCGTATGGAGCAAACACTCACACGTTGCACCCAGCTAGTGCCGGGCCGGGTTCACATAGATGAGCTGCGTCCAACCAGCTGTTTGATGCTGGAGCCAGACACAACTGATGACATTTTTGCACACCGGTCTGGTGTCCATAGCCTGCTGCATTTTTCTGTCTGGCTTTGGGAGACATCTGGAGCTAAAACGATCCCATATAAAACCATGCTATCAGTTCTGCCATCAGTTTCCCTCCATCATTCCTACCGACCGGTATATGAAAATCCAGCTCTAAGGAATGCACCAGTGGGGAATGGTGCATCCGATTACTGATCTAGATGAACGTCTTCATGAGACATTTTATACCAACATATGCACCAGAATTTATCATGAGAGAGAATATAATGGCTTACATTGAAAAGCCAAATGGAATTATCTGATGTCACGAGGGCTTCTACCTGGCACTTATCAGCGGCCGCTTAGAAGGTCTAGGAGATCTCTCCAAAGCCATGATATCTTAATTACTAAGGTTGCAATGCAATCACTTGATGTGGAGATCACAGCCCTCCTTCTAGACCCCCGGTCTACAACATTTGTCTCCACTGGTGGTGCTAAAAGGACAACTCCCGGCATACTCAGACTGAAGCGACAAAAGATGGAGACACTAATCCAGATCTTGACATCGTAGAACCTGCAGACATTGGCATAATGTCCCCTATATGTGAAACACCAGCATCATATCTCCACGCTGAGTGGTGATTCCCATAGTATGGCACGGGATGCCTGAGGCCATTGATTGACTGCATCGATCAGGTGCTGGCGGCTTGTTAACAAGGACTGGTGGCGTGTTGGAGCATCGGCGCTGGATCGGCAGGGAACTAAAGAGTGGAGTTGTGTTTTCTGATGTCTTTTCTCAGAAACTGGAATATCCCTTCCAGATCTGATTAGCCCACCAGAAGATCCTCCAGTGGGACAAGATTTTTACACAATGTCCAGCAGATGACTCAATTGCCAGCCAATTTACAACCCACCCCCTGGTGCTAGGGAATTAGTTAATATTATGAGGTGTCTGGTAATAATGCCATAGTTAGGCCTTATTCACACGTCCGCAATGTAGTCCGCATGTATTCCGCAATTTTGCGGAATACATGCGGACCCATTGACTGTGAATGGGGCCGGGAAAGATGCGGAGAGCACACACTGTGCTCTCCGCATCCGATTTTGCGGAGCGCGCCGCCGATTTTCCGGTCCGCGGCTCCGCAAAAAAAGTAGAGCATGTCCTATTCTTGTCCGCATTTGCGGACAAGAAGAGGCATTTTCTATGGAGTCCGGGCAATGTGCGGTCCGCAAAAATGCGGAATGCACATTGCCGGTGTGTCCGTGTTTTGCGGATCCGCGGCTCCGTGGATCCGCAAAACACAACGGATGTGTGAATAGGGCCTTAAGGATGTCATTAAAAGTTTCCTGTGCTGGACCCATGGGACTTCAATCAGTCACTGGTTGTAGGTATTGTACCACTGTGGAAAGTGGAAAGACCCCCAAGTTTGTTTGATTACGTAGGACCGTCTGGCCACACTGCAAAAAATCGTTTAGGAATGGACTGAGGAACTTAAGTTGAAGGTGATGACTTGGCCACCAAATCCCCCTTATCGCAATCTGATCATTATCTCTGGGATGTGTTGGAAAAACAAATCCCATCCATGGAAGCCGACCCTCACAACTTGCAGGGCTTAAACAATCTGCTGTTGACATCTTGGAGGACAACTTCAAGGGTGGAATCCATTCCTCAGCAGGTCCAGGCTGTTTTGGAGGCATAAAGGAGGCCCTACACATAATTCGACAAGTGGTTTTAATGTTGTGGCTGGTCAGTGTATATGAATCATGACTTTAGGTTCCACTTTATTAATTACAATTGCAGTACCCCAGAATAGGGTACTTTGAAATTGTTTCTTGTTGTAAAATGTTTTGATGTGTTGTATAACCCATATGGCTCTGTATGGATCAGTCAGCATTAGCATCCCTGACTCTGCCCCTCTAGGGAGCTAGGTAATTGACTTAGGTCTGCCCCTAGTTCAGTTAGGGTGGCTAAAGTATAGCTGGGGAGGTGAGAGGAGCTACAGTACAGGTGCTCACACCGTGGAGCTTTGCTTCAAGAAAGCCAACTCTACTTGACAGTACTGTAGAAAGAGAGAAAAGAAAGAATGAATTAACTAGAAGGTTCAAAATCTGCATGGCTGAGCATTGGAGTCAGTCAGTAACATAATCGCTGTTTAAAGGGGTTTTCCAGGAAAAGATATTTGTGACTTATCCTCAAAATAGATCATCAGTATCAAATCTGCGAGGGTGCGACATCCGGGACCCCCGCCAATCAGCTGTTAGAAGAGCCCATGAGCGCCGCAGCCTCTTCCTGGGTCAGTGACATCACTGTACATTGGTCACATGCCCTTGTTGCAGCTCAGCCCCATTCAAGTCAATGGAGCTAAACTGCAATACCAAGCACAGCCACTATACGATGAACAGCGCTGTCCTTGGAAAACTGCCGGGAGCCTGCATCACTCACCAGAGCTCCTCTAAGCGCAGTGGTGATGCCGGGACTTGGACCACCGCTGATGTGATAATGATGACCTGTCATCATTATCTTTTTCAGGAAAACCCCTTTAAGGCTGATTGAGACTTTACTGCAGTGAGAGAGACATTGCTAATACATCCTTCACACTTGAAAATGGTCCTGGCCAGCCATATCTTATTCCTGTACCCCTCAGCTTTACAGCCACCATTAATAGAATATTATTGCCAGCCTTAGATTCTGCAGAGAGAGAGACTTTAGTACGATAGAGGGAAGGGGTACTACAACCCCCATCCTTGCGTATATCAATATATTGCTTTGACGAAAGATTTGCACTGTGAATTGTTTGAAACTGTGTTTGATACCGTTGGGTGTACTACAACTCCCATTCTGCACCTTAGCACAGAGAGACTTGTCTATTTTCTACAACTCTCCTGGTTACTGACTCCAGCACCATTTGCCGGCTAAAGCACCAACATCTCCTTCCTTGCAACCGTACAACTCTCCTAACACCAAGGGCACCCCAACTACCATCAGGCTGGAGCTTCAACTTCAGGGTGTGCCCTGAGGGAAGAAAGGGTGCTACTGCCCGTCCCTAGGGAGCATCGGTATAAGGATTGCCACTGTGAATAACTGTTACAGCCAGTGCCACTACGACTCCCATCCTCAACCCACAATTCTATTCCAAATGTAAACTGAGAAGTCATCATCATCATCTTCCAAATGCTCTGCAACAGCATGTCGCCTACTTTTGTAGTAAGCAGCATAAACCCCCCCCTGACCCTCCTCACACATTTCTAGACACCCCTGTGATTTCCACGCTTGACCTCCTGTCCTGGGAGGTCTCCCGGCTGACACAGATCATATCCTCCCCTGCTGTATTTTATTGGCATAGTCAGAGCATGGCTCACAGATGTTTTCGGCACAATGGTTGGGGGCAGTGTCTACCGTCTGGGCACCCACTGACTCACCTGTTCTGTTATTCTTGTTGCTTAGGGAAAAGGGTGGTTGTAAATGTCGAATATCTTAGTAACGGCAATGTTTATAGACTTTGCATCGTCCTTGGCTCCCAGCGAACCTTCTTAGAGGTGCAGCAGCACTCTTACATCCCAGAGGGCCGTTGCCCCCACAGGGCTTAGCATGAAGAACCCAAAAAGTAATGTAATATCTTTGTGTTCTCTATAAGTCATTTTCAGTGGACTCTCGAAGGTGGAAAAAAACCTAGGAGGTCTGCCAGGTAGAATAAGGCGTACCCAGAACCGTTACATTATCTCGTACGTTTTGGAGAAGAATGTTGGACGGGATAAGATATAGACTGTGAATAATCTGTACAAACATGGAAGACAATGTGCTACCAGGACAGGCCCTTCATGACCGCACACGACATGGGTTCATTGGTGGGGAAGATCAAGAGCTGCATGAAATTGAATGTTCTTGCACCCATGATCTTAACAGTTAAAACAACAATCTATATATACATCTATATCTACAGTTTTCTCCTGGTTCAGTGGAGCTGCATGTCAGGACAGGAGACTCGGCAAGGAACTGGCTCGTAGATTGGAGGTAGAGACTTGGGAGCATTCCTCCAGGTAAACGTGTTACGCTGCTCTGTGCTTGAAGTGGTTGCAGAATCGGAACATTTCACTGTGTACTCACATAAGTCCTGACAAACAAAGCTTTCCCCAACCGCAAACATCATCCCGGTCGCTATGAGGAAAGAAGGAACCAGGGCAGGACAAGTGCAAAAAAGAAAAGGGGCATCACCGTGGTCAGACAAGCGTCCACATACCACGGGAACTTTTCTGTGAAAAATGATTTCAGACATAAAATTATTTAAAAATGATCACAGTGCTGGAGGTCTTTACGAATTATGAACCACAAAACAAAATAGTTGCAATCCAAGCTTTTGGTCTCATGTGATGTAGCTCAGCTCATTCTTTTCTGCAGACACGGCTCATTTCAGGTGTTGCCAATGGTTGAGAACTGGTCCAATCCAAAATTGCTAAGTTGTCCCGGACCTGAAGTGGCAAAGTGTCCCCAATCCACCAAGTATTAATGGTACCTGAATACAGAGGTCCACTCGACACCTTTCTGTTTTTTGGTGTCCTTGCTCAAGTTCTCCTGGGGCATTTAGGACGTCCAGACAGGACATACATGGATTTTTAACATTTCCATAAGGTGAATGCTGTGGCAAATTTGCATGTAACAGCAGTAGCCAAGAGCAGGGGGTATCTGCAATGGTTTGTTACTCAATATATTGTTATGTATGGTCATGTTATGTTTTGTGCCCAGCATAGCCATGTATGGATGACACAGCTGGGGTTAACAACCCTGGCTAACCTTAACCCTAACCTTAGGTCAGTCTAGACTGGAAGGAAGCTGTGCCTTGTGCTCCTTTATCTTAGGTCCAAAACGCTATGGAGACTCACTGATCTTTGCATGATCTACAGAAGAAAAGAAGGAGAAAGACAAGGGAGAAAATTGGAGAACTTCGAATTTGCATGGCCATGGGACTCAGTAAAATAACGTGCTACCAAAATCTATTAAGACTTTACTGCAGTGAGGAGAATACTGTTAAGACACCTTTCACACCTAAACATGACCTGACCAGTCGTCTCTAAAGTCCTGTATCCCTCAGTGGACATTACAGCCACCATTACAGGAGTACTATTGCCTTCCATAGATTCTACAGGAAGAGACTTGAAACAGATAGTGAGGGAATGCGGCCATAACTCCCATCCTTGCCTAAATCCATACATCGTTATCTGGGAAGAATTGCATTGTGTACAGTTGGAACTGTCTTTCGTTATAGCTGGATGTACTATAACTCCTGTTTTTCCCCACACAAAAGAGACGTCTATTCTGTTAAATCTGGCCTGGTTACTGGTTCTTGCACCATACGGCAGCCATTGCATTCTACCCATTCTGTCTTTCACCCATACAAACACTTAATATCACGGACACCCCGGGTGCGCCCTAAAGGAAGTAAGGGTGTCCCGTTCTTTCACTGCACAGCTCTAGGGAACAACAGTGTGAGGAAAGCAACTGTGATTAACTGTTACAGCCAGAACAACTACCACTTCCATCATCTTACACACAAAGAGAATCTTACACAAAGAAACCAATCCAGTGAAGAGTTATGACATTTGCTTACATGATCAGATGAAATGCAGAATGTAAAAGTAAATTCTCCATTAAAAGTGCCCTGTTTGACCTAGGAAGAAGTACAACGGTGTCTTAAAAAGATTAAAATAGACAAATGGCCGGAACCAGATGGTATACACTGCCCTATCCTAAGAGAATTAAGTAATGTCATAGACAGACCCTTATTTCTGATATTTAAGGACTCTATAATGAAAGGGAGTGTTCCACAGAACTGGCGCATAGCAAATGTGGTGCAAATATTCAAAAAGGGTACAAAAACAGAGCCTGAAAACTATAGGCCGGTAAGTTTAACATCTGTTGTGGGTAGACTGTTTGAAGGTTTTCTAAGAGATGCTATCTTGGAGTACCTCAATGAAAATAAGTTTCTATGAGGAGGTAAGTCTTAGACTTGACCGCGGTGAATCAATGGATGTGGTATATCTGGACTTCTCCAAAGCATTTGACAATGTACCACATAAAAGGTTAATATATAAAATGAGAATGCTCGGACTGGGAGAAAATGTCTGTATGTGGGTAAGTAACTGGCTCAATAATAGAAAACAGAGGGTGGTTATTAATGGTACACACTCAGATTGTGTCAGTCACTAGTGGGGTACCTCAGGGGTCAGTATTAGGCCCTATTCTCTTCAATATATTTATTAATGATCTTGTAGAAGGTTTGTACAGTAAAATATTAATTTTTGCAGATGACACTAAACTGTGTAAAGTAATTAACACTGAAGAGGACAGTATACTGCTACAGATGGATCTGGTAGATTGGAGGCTTGGGCAGAGAAGTGGCAGATGAGGTTTAACGCTGACAAATGTAAGGTTATGCACATGGGAAGGAATAATGCAAGTCACCCGTACATACTAAATGGTAAAACACTGGGTAACACTGACGTGGAAAAGGACCTAGGAATTTTAGTGAACTGAAAACGAACCTGTGGAAACCAGTGTCAGGCAGCTGCTGCCAAGGCCAATAAGATATTGGGTAGCATCAAAAGGGGCATAGATGCCCGTGATGAGAACATAGTCCTACCACTTTACACATCACTGGTCAGACCACACATGGAGTACAGTGTACAGTTCTGGGCTCCTGTGAACAAGGCAGAGATAGCAGAGCTGGAGAGGGTTCAGAGGAGGGCAACTAAAGTAATAACTGGAATGGGTGGACTACAGGTCCCAAAAAGATTACCAAAAATAGGGTTATTCACTTTAGAAAAAAGACGACTGAGGGGAGATCTAATAACTATGTATAAATATATCAGGGGTCAGTACAGAGCTCTCTCCCATCATCTATTTATCCCCAGGACTGTGACTGTGACGAGGGGACATCCTCTGCGTCTGGAGGAAAGAAGGTTTGTACACAAACATAGAAAAGGGTTCTTCACGGTAAGAGCAGTGAGACTATGGAACTCTCTGCCTGAGGAGGTGGTGATAGTGAGTACAATAAAGGAATTCAAGAGGGGACTGGATGTATTTCTGGAGTGAAATAATATTACAGGCTATAGGTACTAGAGAGGGGTCGTTGAACCAAGGAGTTATCCTGATTGCCTGATTGGAGTCGGGAAGGAATTTTTCCCCCTAAAGTGGGAAAAATTGGCTTCTTCCTCTGGATCAACTTGCAGGATAACAGGCAGAACTGGATGGACAGATGTCTTTTTCCAACCTTATAAACTATGTTACTATGATCAGAGGCCCTGCAGTAGCATGGCAGTATATGAGAAGATTCTTTCTGCAAGGGAAATATGAAGAGACTATAGTGTCAGCTACCAGAGGGGGAAGAAGACTGATTCTGTCCAGAGCCTGCACCTACAGGAGGAGAACCAATGGAGATGTTTGGAAACAAACACGCTGAAAAAGCAATTTTTTTTAATGCTAGACAGCGAGAAGCATCAGGGCATGTGCAGCATCATGGCAGAATAGCTGAGAAGACTTCTTCTGCAGGGGTAGTAAGAAGAAGCTATACTGCGAGCTGCCAGAGGGGGGTAGAGACTAATTCTATCCAGAGCCTGCACCGAGCAGCACCAAGGGAGACACGTGGAAAGAAACATGATAAAAATGCTATTTGCGCTGGAAACCTGGAAGGATCAGAGGTTGTACAGTAAGGGTACTTTCACACTAGCGTTTTTCCTTTCCGGCGTAGAGATCCGTCTTCGGGTCTCTAATCCGGAAAGGAACTGATCAGGATTATCCTAATGCATTCTGAATGGAGAGAAATCCGTTCAGGATGCATCATGATGCCTTCCGTTCAGTATGTGAACTTTTTAGGACGTTGACAAAACCGCAGCATGCTGTGGTTTTGTCTCCGTCCTGAAAAGCCGGAACACATGCCTGAACGCTGGATCCAGCCTCAAGTCCTATTGACTTACATTGGGGCCGGATCCGGAATTAAAAAAAGACTGAAGGACGGATCCGCAGACCTTTAAAACTGTACAAAAATGCAAGACAGATCCGTCTATCCGCATGGCAAATGGAGAGACGGATCCGCACTTGCAATGCATTTGTAGACGGATCTGCAAGCCGGATCCAAAAAACGCAAGTGTGATAGCACCCTAACATGGCAGAATAGCTGAGAAGACTGCTTCTGCAGGAGAACTAGGAAGAGAATATATTGCTAGCTGCTAGAGAGGAAGAAGACTGTTTCTGTCTAGAGCCCGCCCCCAACAGCACCAAGGGAGACACATGGATGAAAACATGATGGTAATTGTAGAAACCGGATGGATCAAAGCCTGTGCAGGGGCATGGCAGTACTGCTGAGAAGACTGCTTCTGCAGGGTAAGTAAGAAGAGACTATACTGTCAGCTGCCAGAAGAGGAAGGAGACTAATTCTGCCCAGAGTCCACCCATCTACAAAAAACGGGACACGTGAAATTAAAAAATGATAACTTTTTTAATGCAAGAAACATTATCATGAAAATGAATCATGGCATAACCCATACTATATCACCCCCTCCCCCAAGCCATATTGGCCCAGTCATCTGCCAGGGTTTGTCTGGTGCCAATATTGGCACAAAATATCTGCACCTGACATGAAATGACTACAGAGCGTACTCCAGCAGCCCCACCGCATGAGGAGTGTCTGAACTACTGCTGAACCTGATGGGGTTATTACACTCATTAAAGATGCAGTGCCTCAGGGACCCCAGAAGCTCAGCTCACGGGGAATCAGATGAATATAATTATCCGGAATAAAACCGTGGTGTTTAGATAAGCTACCGAGAGGAGTCTGAACGGGCCGCAGCCTGGAGGGGAAAGACCGGGGAGAGGATACGGCAAAGAAAGCCAAGAAACAAGTGAAACGTGACGGATGAGGGCAGCTTGTTGACATTACTAATTCATTCCTAAATGATGCACCTTTACCTGGATCCTGCATTCCCCTCAGCGTCGTCAGCAAGGTGCTCCAGGCATTCCTGTTAACTCCTTGCCTCTCCGGGCCATAAGAAGAGCCAACATCGAAAATCAGCGGCAAAGAGGCTAATGGCGGCCAATCATATCATCATGTGGTTCAGTTACTTTCCATTTCTATTCACTGAAAGCAAGCGGATATCTGAACCTCTGAACCAAATGAATGGTGAGAAATTGAAACACTACCTATACTAGCAAGCTGTTCATCTTTTTATTTTTATTTTTCAATTCTAAAATCTACTTTAACCCCTTAAGGACATCGTTTTTTTTTTTAATTTTTGCATAACTTTTTAGTTGTTTTTTTTTGTGTTCTGCGGTCCGCAAATCGCAACATGGACAAGAATTGGATATGTTCTATTTTTTTTTAACGAAAGTGCGGATGTTGACAGCTGTCAGTGTCTTTTGTGGCCCCGCATAAATGGGTCCACATCTGATCTGAAAAAAAAAAATGTGTGCATGGGGCCCTAAAGTAATATCATAGGGTACATTCAGTATACTGAGGATTTTTCTTCATTTTATTTTGGGGGGGGGGGGGAGAGAGAGAGAATTGGATAAAAAAGGGGATTTTGCCCTTGATTTCGGATTTTGCAGCACTTACTGAGCATGTAACCTTACTTCTGCGGGTAAGTACCATAACCCTGGGTTCAGACCTGAGCGTTCTAAAAACGCGCGTTTTACGCGCGTATTTCAGCGCGTTTTTGCACTACTGTGGTGTCAATCACAAAACGCGCGACAAACGCCCCAAAAAAAGCTCAAGTACTTGTTTATGCGTCACACTTGAGCGTTTTACAGCGCGTTCAAACGCGCTGTAAAACGCTCAGCACATGAAAACCAATGCTTTCCTATGGCCCTGGTTCTCACTTGAGCGTTTTACAGCGCGTTTGAATGCGCTGTAAAACGCCCGACGCAAAAACAAGTACTTGAGCTTTTTTTGGGGCGTTTGTCGCGCGTTTTGTGATTAACACCACAGTAGTCAATCACAAGAACGCGCGTTTCCTATTTGCAAAAACGCGCTGAAATACGCGCGACTAAAACGCGCATTTTAAGAACGCTCAGGTCTAAACCCAGGGTTATAGACTGGCTTTCTTTAGGTCCCATCTACAGCGGAAACCCACCAGCACCCTGCAACTGCATCGCAGGGTGCCGATGGGGTGACAGAGGGATCCCCTCACTCTGTAAGGGCTCTTAGATGCCACCATTGCTAAAAGGTTAACATAGCAAGAGATGAGTCATTTGCCCCTTAACCATTACTTGCATCCCCAGCCTCCTCTTTACTACTGCAATGTCTGTGTGTCAGTTTTCACTGTAGTTCTGGCATGCTATTTAGGAACCTTCTTGATAGAAGTAGATTAGTCAATGGGATGATGAACTCTGACCAATGATAGGTAAAATACCGATCTATCAGAGTCCCCATTGTGTATCCAGGGTTATTACCCCTCTGTATAAACCTCTCATCAGGGGTGGACTAACTTAAAGGGGCCCTGGAAAAAAAATCTAAAAGTGGCCCCATGTTGTAGGCGGGTCCAAAGTAGCCAGGACCAGCAATACCACAGTGTACCACAAAATACCACCCCAGCAGAACCAAATACCACAGTGCAGCACATAAAACTGCCCCAGCAGAACCAAATACCACAGTTCAGCACAGAATACTTCCCCAGCAGAACCAAAAACCACAGTACAGAACAAAATACCGCCTCAGCAGAACCAAATACCACAGTGCAGCACAGAATACTGCCTCCGCAGAACCAAATACCACAGTGCAGCACAGAATACTGCCCCAGCAGAACCAAATACCACAGTGCAGAACAAAATACCACCCCAGCAGAACCAAATAAAGAGGCAATAAAGGGGCCCTGGAAAAAAAAGCTAAAAGTGACTCCATGTTGTAGGCGGGTCCAAAGTAGGCAGGACCAGCAATACCATAT
This sequence comes from Bufotes viridis, assembly GCA_033119425.1. Lineage (NCBI taxonomy): Eukaryota > Metazoa > Chordata > Amphibia > Anura > Bufonidae > Bufotes > Bufotes viridis. The sequence continues at coordinate 262,678,026 of CM065594.1, forward strand.
GTGCAGCACAAAATACTGCTCCTGCAGAAGCAAATACCACAGTGCAGCACAAAATAGCGCCCCAGCAGAACCAAATTCCACAGTGCAGAACAGAATACTGCCCCAGCAAAAGCAAATACCACAGTGCAGCACGAAATAGCGCTCCAGCAGAACCAAATACAACAGTGCAGCACAGAATACTGCCCCAGCAGAACCAAATACCACGATGCAGCACAAAATACTGCCCCAGCAGAACCAAGTACCACAGTGCAGCACAGAATACTGCCCTAGCAGAACCAAATACCACAGTGCAGCACAGAATACTGCCTCCGCAGAACCAAATACCACAGTGCAGCACAAAATACTGCCCCAGCAGAACCAGATACAGCAGTGCAGCACAGAATACTGCCCCAGCAGAACCAAATACAGTGCAGCACAAAATACTGCCCCAGCAGAACCAGATACCACAGTGCAGCACAGAATACTGCCCCAGCAGAACCAAATACCACAGTGCAGCACAAAATACTGCCCCAGCAGAACCAGATACCACAGTGCAGCACAGAATACTGCCCCAGCAGAACCAAATACCACAGTGCAGCACAAAATACTGCCCCAGCAGAACAAAATACCACAGTGCAGCACAGAATACTGCCCCAGCAGAACCAAGTACCACAGTGCAGCACGAAATAGTGCCCCAGCAGAACCAAATACCACAGTGCAGCACAAAACAGTGCCCCAGCAGAACCAAATACCACAGTGCAGCACAAAATAGTACCCCAGCAGAACCAGATACCACAGTGCAGCATAGAATACTTCCCCAGCAGAATCAAATACCACAGTGCAGCACAAAATAGTGCCCCAGCAGAACCAAATACCACAGTGAAGCACATAAAACTGCCCCAGCAGAACCAGATACTACAGTGCCCACCAGAAACTGACCTAAACGATAGTTCATATCTACATCACCTAATAGCTGCTGTAGATTTTAAATTCTGTTTCACGAAGACGTTCTAAAGGTATTAAGAGGCCCGTGCTTCCTAATAAATGTGGTGGATTCTACTCCAGCAGGCGAGGTGAGTAAAACAGCATTTTTTAACCATTTTCAGGCCACAGAACAGCATTTTCACTGTGCTGGAATGCCCCTTTAAGGAGGAGCCGTCGGCAGGTGTTTTCAGAGCGGTTACGTTCACTTCTCCCCATGTTTATACAATGAGCTCATAAAATTCCCTTGTACCTGCAGATCATTAGTTGGAAAGTGAATTCTTCTATTCCTGTAAAGAAAGAAAAAAACTGTGATGAGAAAAACAACAAAAATGATGCTCTGTCACCTAAAATAACAAAACTAGGTTACCGAACAGAAGAAGGCAGTAAGAGACCTGAAGCAGGAAGACCAGGATGAACACTTCATATTTAAGAACACTGGAACTCTACGAAAAAAAACTCTAATGAGCAAACATTAGGGAAGGGAACATGTCAACATATGTCCACATGACGGCTTTGATGCACGTGACGCCCAGCGGGGTCCATACCGATCTCTGCAAGCTCATTTCTACAAATCCCCCCCTCTAATAAAATGCAGATATTTTCTGCATAAGTTAAACACTGATCACTGGTAACGATCTGACCATCAATCTATAATATGCAGTTTTAGGTTAAATGGGTGGACCACAATTTATTACTTTTTTTTTCTAACCCCCCCACCCTGTCCCAGTGGGACCTGTGAAGGAAACTTTACTTACCTGCCGCCACCGCTTGGTTGGCTTTCAGGGTGTCTACACTTTCGGCCTCCGATGGAAACTTCCTGCACAATGGGGTCACGTGCACCGCTGCAGCCAATGACCAACCTTAGCGGTGGCACGTCCCCAAATGAGACGTGGCCCAGCAGTGACATGACACTTAGGGCACATTCACACGAAAGTAAGCCGTTCTCGCCGCGCTGCGGACTGCAAATTGCGGTACACAGTATACGTGTACTGGCCGTGTGAATCCCGTATCACGGATACGGACTCATTGGATGGGTCCTCAATCCGCAAGATACGGCGGCATGGATCGGATGCCCACACAAGCATTATGAAGCGTTTACGTGGGATTTCAGTCCGTGCCTCCGCACCGAAAAAATTAGAACATAAAAAAAGAATTGTAGGTAGCAGATCACGGACCCATTCAAGTAAAAGGGTTCGCATGGGCAAATGCTATGCACATGGCTGGTGCCCGTGCATTAGGCCAACTATATGCGGTCCATAGCACGGGCATGGGGCAAACATGCTCGTGTGCATGAGCCCTTAGGTTTTTTTATCCGTTTCCATTCCGTTTTTGCGAATTCTGTTTGCAGTCCGTATGCAGAACCATTCATTTCAATGGTTCCGCAAAAAAAAAAATGGATTGTACACGTATGCATTGCGTTTCCGTTCAAAAATAGAACGTGTCCTATTATTGCCCGCAAATCAGGTTCCGTGGCTCCATTCAAGTCAATAGTTCTGCAAAAACAAAATGCATATGGAATGCATCTATTGAAAATGTTATGCCCAGCCCAATTTTTTTATGGACTTACTCTTTAAACATTATTGTATGCTTCCGTTTCTGATCCGCAAAAAAACGGATCCCAAACGGAAAAACGAAATGGCAAAACAGAACGGAAACACTACTGAAACAAATTTTTTTTTTAAACTGATCAGTTTAAAACGGACCGCAAAACCATACAGTAGTATGCAAGAGGCCTTAGGGACACGTCTCCACTGAGGACAGTCATTGGCTGCAGCGGCATCTAGGAACCACACAATCCGGGAGCTAGTTAAAAAATTCCATAATTCTGGAGAATCCCTTTAAAGGGGGAGGTTGTGGGCAGTTTTGGGAAAAACTACTTTTTTGTTGTTCTACAGAACATTTGGGGTCCAGCAGTCAGACCCCACCTGTCAGACATTAAAGTCATCTATGTCAATGGAGGAAATGTTAGCTCAGCTACAAACCATGCTGTACCTGGAAAACTGGCCCTTTTTACCCCATGCATTAAAAACCTCCTACGACCGGGGTTCTTACATGTGATATCAAGGACCATACCCCTCATTCTCCTTGTAACCTCCCTCTAGGCCTCATGCACACGGCAGTATGTATGTTGCAGATCGCCACAATATAGATACCCGTCATACAAATTCAGCGCACCCCATTGTCAAAATTAGCGGTGAGCGAAGTTAGCAAAAATTCTTCTTCTTCGCTGAATTTCACAAAGAAGTTCAATTCGTTACGAATTACGTAGTCATGAATCACATTCCATTGTATGTAGCGGGCGCAATGATGGGGAACGGCATTCGCGCCGCTCCCTCGGGCATTGAACTCCTCATCCCTGATCGCGGCATCTGACATTACAATTGAGGCCTTTCAGGGGTTAATCAGAGTAAAAAATATATACATTTAAAATTAAGAATACATACTCACCTTATCCATTTGCTCACAGAGAGGCTGTCGCTGCCGTGGATTGAAGAAACCGCGCAAAATCCTGCGGGGTGACTTGACGATGTTATCACGCTGGCCAGCTGCAGTGACGTCACCATGTCTGAGATTTTGAGCGGTTTCTTCAATCAAGATGGCCATGCTGGCCTCTCCGCGAGCAAATGGATCAGTATGTTTTTTGGTTTTTTTTACCGCCATTTCAGGAAAAATAGATTCATTATTACGAAGCGCTTGGAAATTCGGCTTCGTGGCTTAAATTCGGATCGAAGGCAATCCATTTGACTGCGATTCACTCAACACTAGTCTATTTTTTTGCTGGACGGACATACGGCCAGCAGACGTTGTGCTGTCCACATTTGTTTTGCGGCCTCGGTGAAATGAATGGGTCCGTATCTGATCCGCGAAAAAAGAAATACGGCTGTGTGCATGAGGCCTTAGAAACACAATTTTGTCTTAGACTCAGACATGGTGGAAACGTCCGAACTTCAGGACGCACGCTGCCGGCAATAGTTCTCAGGATTTCATTGGTAGATCTGCCCCATTGTGTAACGTTCTGAGCTCCACAACACGAGGGCACGAGCCTGAAGTCCACGTTTCTGGAGCAGCCTCCGCACACCCATCCTAATGTCTCGCTTCTCACCCAAATATTGAAATGTGAAGATTTAGCATTTCAAAGTCCCCTCGGCCTTCCTGCACCTTTTCCACATTGACATTTCAGTGAGAATGGACGCCGGTAATGAGGGAAGATATGACATCATGTTCTGCCCTTCTGATTGGCTGCCAGGCTCCAGGGGGTGAGAATTATTTCTGCTAAAATGAGTCCTCTACAACACCCCCCCCCCTGCTCATTTGGGGTAACCCGGTCGCCATGACAACCAATTCATCGTCAGGGCGAGCCGCAGACGTGGGAAAATGGACAGCGGTGGGGGGTGTAAACACTGCAAACATTCGGTTTAACCCCTTGAGAACACACACAAAACTTTTGCAGCATTGCACAGTCCGAGCTGGACGCCGGGAAATGACCTATGGCGTCAGGAGCGGGCTGATGCTAGTCACACGGCCTATTGCGAAGGAAAATGGCGACAGACGTCATGCCACTTATTTTCATAGCCTCTTTTGGTGCTGCCTAATTGGGCTTAGCCATTATAGAAAAGGATAATCCGGCACAAACCGTACATGAGATTAGAGGGGTGTGCGGAGGAGGAAGGGTGGGGGGTGTTCGGTCATAGGGGGGGGGGGTGCATCATGCTGACGGGATAAGAGAAAGGCTTACGCTCTCACAATATCATAGATTAGCTGTCTGGCCTCATATCACCTATTATTAAATATTGAAGTTAGCTCGTCCTCCTGTCCATAGTCCTAATTAACCTGTGTGATAAGAGTTTTGGAGATGAATGGGTTAAAAGTAGGTTTAAAAAGCGGATAAAAGGTCCTCCGATCCGGGATGTCTAGGGCCTCTTGAATTCTAAAGCATCCTATTGTTGCGTAATCCGACAGTAATTAATTTTCTCCTGAATTAATTACAAGATTCCCAAGGAATGCAAAAATGGGGGGGGCATGCGGGGGAAGGGGGGTGCATGGTGGGATACATTTCGCACCAGCCCATACACAGCGTTATGATGATGAACGCAGCCGGACGGCCTCCTATCTGCGCTGTCTCCCCGCAAGCCTTAATTGTAGTGGCAAAAAAAAAAGGGATGAAGGGTTTTCACCAAGTGATTTCATTTGATGGATATGGTCGTTAATCGGATTGCGGAGGTAATCGCATTGTGCCGGCGAGGCATTGTTTTCAGCCCATCTACAGAATGACTGATGGACGGCTAAGTCCTGGAGATGAAAAATGACTATTTATCGGTATCGCTCCGAATGTCACTTCTATTAGCAAGAAAGAAAATCTGGTGTACAGAAGTAGATTGCAATCTGTGGCTCTCCAGGTACTGACAGTGTGCAGGTGCGGCTCACCGGCAGGGTGGGGGGGGGGGGGGGGTGACGTGTGATGGCAGGTGTGGAGAAGATGAGCGCCTGATCCTGCGCAGGTTCACCCCAGGCTGCAGTGGATGGAGGGGCACCTGCCTGGTGGTGGCTGGGGTGCCCTTCATGGTAGATGGTTGGTGGAAGGACAGGTAAACAAGATAAATAACAGCCTTTTTACTGAGGATGATGGGGGCACAGTTCTGTTCTATAACACGCCAGGTTTCTCCAAAAGGCTGTGTATAGGGGTAGGCAGTTTGATTATCCTCCCTAAGTCACTCTCTGGATACTCTATGCATTCATCCTATAAAGCACAGACTTGCAAGTCCTTTTCCTACATATCTGCAATGTCCAACTAGGGGGTGCAGTCCCAGCTCGGATGGTCAGTTCGGCTCAGAAGTGGGGCGGGTGCCAGAAGCAATTAACCCCAAACAAGGGCAGTAAAATCCAAAGCCATAAGAGTGCGTTACCTTTGCTAACTCAGTCCACGCCCTGTCCTTTGATGGTCCTCAACCCTCTGTAAATGTCTGTTACGTTGGTTGGTTTTTACTACAGTTGTTTTTTTCTGGCAGTTTGAAACTCTCAGGCTTCAACCAAAGCACAGGCCGCATCCAGACTGAAAGGCTTGGCTAGACTGAACAACAGCTGCATAGAGGGAAAGCAGGTTCAGCCCACCACCGGACAACTGTAATTAAGGGCTAGCAATCAAAGGTGTTGTCCTGGCTTTTAGGCTAGGGCTACACGACGACATGTGTCACGCGAAATAAGTCGTGCGACACATAGGGCACAACTACATTGCAACATGTGTCGCACCAATGTCGCGTGACAATTTTTATAATGATAGTCTATCACGGGAAATGCGACATCCTGTCATCCAGCAACAGTCGCAGAAAAATCCATCTTGGATGGATTTTTTGCCACTGTATTGTCGCAGTCGCAGCAGGTCGCATGTCGAAGTGCGACACCATAGACTATCACTATAAAAATTGTCGTGCGACAAAATGTCGTTGTGTAGCCCTAGCCTTACTATTAATGACCTTTCCTCAGGTCCGACACCCCCACCGATCAGCTGCAGAGTAGGCACGTTCCGTCTCCCATCTATCTTCCTGTCCACTGCTGTTGCGTGCCCGCGGCGCACGCCGTCTCCTCATACAGCTGATCGGCGGGGGTGCTGAGTGTCATACCTCCGCCGATCTGATACTGATGACCTATCCTGAGGATAGGTCATCAATAATAAAAGCCTGTACAACCCCTCTAACTGTTTCCTCCTACATACAGTTTTTTGGAGTACATAGTGCATAAAGTACACACTTTATGTTTGAGCACTTTAAAATTAATACTAGCATTAATAGTATTAACCCATTAGCAGTGAACCACTGGGTCATTACATGTACTCTAAGGGTGTATAAACTGAAATTATAAAATCTGCAGTGTCGGTTTATTTTCCCTGCAGATTTAGCGCCTTTCTCAGATCTGTGGATTTTCTCCACTATTCTGTTTGCTATACATGGCATTGAATACCAGCTGATACAACCTGGTGCTGCCCAGTTACCAATGTCATATTACCCCAATGAGACCCATCAGCACTGTACTGCGGGATACAGAGCACAAAACCCAGGCAGTACAGCTGTATTGACAGACCCCATCCATGGTCTGTTATCGCCCCTGCTTACTGGGAGATCAGCGGGTTTTGGGGGTTCTGTAGAGAGCACCGTGGGGAGAAGACGGTATGCAGTGTAGCTCTCTTCATAGAAAAAGAAGTGGTCTCTGTAGTGCCCCCTAGTGGAGGTAACCACCATATGTCTGACACGCCTTGTAACATGGCATGAACTCCACGATTGAGTGTAAATCCAACGTGTTCACCTCTGTGGACCTCTTGCTAGGGGAATGTCCAAAGTGATTTTGGAGCTTGCATAAATCATTTATTAATGGGGGTTTTCCTGGACTTACATATGATGACGTAACCTCAGAAAAGGTTATCAATATCAGTGGGGGTCCGACTCCTGACGAAGGCCTCGTCACAGTATACCAAGCACAACACCGTTCATTGTATAGTAGTAGATAGAAAGGACCGCAGTTTGAGGCACAAACACACCGGGCAGGACAGATGTGGTTATGAAGAAGGATTCTTCTTTATTAGATATTGCTCATCAGGTGAAGCAGATAAAACAACGCGTTTCGGGGAAGCGTAGGTCCCCTTCATCAGGTTAAAAGCTTCATGAAAGGTTCATTGTATAGTGGCTGCCCTTGCTAATGCAGCTCAGTCTCATTCACAAAGACCATGTGATTGGTGGAAGTGACGTTTGGGTGAACGTTGAGGCATCTTCAAACAGTTGATGGGGGTGCCTGCCGTGGACCAATTAGATATTGATGACCTATCTTAAGGATAGGTCCCAGAAAACACCTTTAGGGAACTTGAAGGACTTCAATCCTCCAATTAGAACAAGAACAACCCGGCGAGCCTAGACTGCACATCATCTCAATGACCACCCCCTGCCCAGCCAACTAGACCTAGGTCAAAATAAGACTTCTCACTACTAAGGGCTCCTTTCAAGGGACAATCAGGACACCTCTTGCCGAAACGCCGTAGACTCATACCTGCTTAGAAGGTGAAGACGTTACCTCAAACTATGACCCCTGGTGCATCAGTGCCAAGTCCATTTCAACATGACTAGATAAGTTGGCAGAAGAATGGCAATGGAAAGATGTACGATATACCGGCTGGTGGTATAGGAAGCACAAAGCATCTGTCATCCAACGTCATGGTCCATTTAACCTACCTATAATTTGAGCCTCAATGAGTGACATCAATAAAAATACTTCCTTTGCAATTACTGCATAAATATTTGTGGAGCCATCATGTACCAACCAGATATACATGAATTAGATGAGGCGGACCCAACCCCTGATGAACCCTACTCTAGAGAAGGGAAGGGTCAGTAATGTGGATGGGCCTGACGTAGGTTGGCTGGTGCCCTGTGTGTTTTTTTCTGAGGGCACCCTCCCTGCCATATGGTGAGATGTCATCAAGTCTACAAACAAGTATAGTTAGCCGTATGGGATGGCATGGCGCCCATACATACAAGTGCCTAGTGCATCACAGCCATACATTGCAAAATGAGAATGGTCTCATAGGGCTATGGGTGTTTGGAGAACACGTGGTGGAATATGGGGGAGGTTAATATGTTGCGGGAGCCCCTGTGATAATTACGCCTTGACTCATTAGTCCCCAAGTGCACACTTTGCACGGTGTATAATTACACCGGATAAACAACCAGGGGGAGAAAGAGGGAGCAGATTCCTCTCAGGCCTCTGAGCCAGAGAGCTTCTAGTTAAAGTCTGCGGAGGAGAGATACGTGGATACAGGCTGATGATTGATATGCGGAAACTAGGGGCTGATAAGAAATTTGGAACAGCCTCCGGTGGCCGGGCACGGTGCCACCGCTCAGGTGTGCGTAAAAGGCTCTCAAACAGACTTTTCTATGCTCCTCGCCTCAAAGCTCCCTGCAAAATGCAACTTCTGTAGGAGATAAACCATGAACCAATGTGATGGTAGGTGCACTGAAAGGGGAGATATATAAGCAAGTATACAATACACATAATACAGCATATAAAACACTGTATAGTGTGCATGGCAGGATGTAAAAAATGAAAATCACACATCATATAGTCCATGACAATCTCTTTCTACCAAAGCAAGAACCAGTCCTGTACCTCACATGGATCCAGAGATCTCCCGATTCAGTGCTCCAATTTTTCTCAGGGACGTGTCCTTTCTTGGGCGTGTGTCCTTTATCAGGGGTCCTGTCCTTTCTTCTTCAGCTTCTAACATTAGATATCTCTGGTGGCAATTAAAGGATGGAATGGAGCATGTGCGACCACCTCAGTAGGTGGACATGCACATTGCAATACTGATTAAACACCAGGGGGCGTTTTTATATTGGAATAACATTTAATGGTGGCACAACCCCTTTAAGTCTATCTGAGAAAATCCCAGTTTCAGATGTCACATGGAAGCCGATGGGAAAAATGCAACACAGGCTCTTTTTTTTTTTTTTTGCTATAGTGACGTTCTTTTACCCTTGAGGTGCCTTTGTGGGTACATGGCATGTTCTGGGTCTGCAGTTCTTTTACTGATATTCTGGAATTTTTATTTTTATAGACATCTATTTTTTTTTGCTCTGCTTGAAAAAGGCAAGTGCCAGTGTGTGTTGCCATTTTTAAATAGTGTTTTTGCATGGTGTTTTTTATAGCAATGCTATAAAGTTATATTTTGGGGTGGGGGTATATACTTTCGTATATAAAACCACAAGGCGTGCCAAAAAGCCCTACTAAAAAACAACACCATCTGGTGAAAAACTCCTGAGTTAGGGCTCATGCACACGACCGTATGTGTTTTATGGTCCGCAAAAAACGGTTCCGCAAAAAATGTGGATGACGTCTGTGTGCATTCCATATTTTGAAGAACGGAACAGCTGACCCCTAAGGCCTCATGCGCACGAACGTGTTTTCTTTCCGTGTCTGTTCCGTTTCTTTTGCGGACCATATGCGGAACCATTCATTTCAATGGGTCCGCAAAAAAAACTGAAGGTACTCCGTGTGCATTCTGTTTCCGTATGTCCGTTTTTCCGTTCCGCAAAAAAATAGAGCATGTCCTATTTTTTTCTAGTTTGCGGACAAGGATAGGCATTATTACAATGGATCCGCAAAAATAACGGATCCGCAAAAAAAACGGATGCCATACGGAACATCATCCGTTTTTGCGGACCGCAAAACACATACAGTCGTGTGCATGAGGCCTAATAGAATAGTCCTAACCTTGTCCGCAATCCGGACAATAATAGGACGTGTTCTATTTTTTTGTAGAACGGAAATACGGACATACGGAAACGGAATGCACACGGAGTAACTTCGTTTTTTTTAGCTACAATATTGGGGTGGGGGTGTCGCCTTAACTAAGAGGCAAAGATCATCTGTAGTCTGGAGGATTCCTGGGCGACAACTGCAGATCACGCAGGATGATGGAGATCTATTGCTTAGAGACATGACTATAAAAACATTCGCTATTTGCAAATTTTAAGAAGCACTGGTGACCATTCTGGTTACCGCCTGGAGCCCGTATATGTTTTTTTTTAACTATATACGGAAAAAGGTGGGTGGTAGAAGCCCCCTCCAGTCACGTATTCTCCTGCCCTGTTCCCTATAGCCTGCCCATTAAAATATAAATCTGACATAACTGGAAATTTTTGATAATCCACCCTAGATTACTTTTAATGCACTATAAAACTGCTTGCTGTAAGTGAATTGTCTTAACTGCAGAGCATGGCTGCTTCCGCTTTCGGTGGTCTCCATCAAGAGTTATCGGTGGGGCTCAGCGGAGCCTGGTGGACCCTAGGAGTGAGCGTGTACACCCCTGGACCACTGTAATTCGCACTGTAGTTTCATCTGAGTAATAACACAAACATAAGGGAGGAGGGGAAAAAAATGAGATTGGAAAGACCAGGAGGATGTAACCTGCAGGGATAGGAAGCGCACAGCCTGACCCCAAACAGACATGTAATCCTATCTTTTGGCCACCTATGAGGCTCAGCAGTTTTTGGCAGGCACAGAATCGAGCGTCTGTTCAGGCCGAGCTTGTTCCCCTTGCAGCACACCTGACGTTATGTGCCCTCTCCTTACAAGATCCCGCTGACCCGCTCCTCGTCCAGGCCCAGCTATGGCAACAAAGGGGCAGATTCATGTGCAATGCCCCCTACTTTATATACAAGAACAGCAAACAAGATGCGGGGGTTCTCCTTACTGACGGGCGGCAGTGTGACTGGTCTAGTGCAGAATGGTCAGGTATCCATAGGACATTTTCCTCAATAGACCGGATGCGGCATAGTCCCTAATATATATGCGTACAGAACCAATAATATACATGACCCATGTCATACATAACCCGGACCTGATGTAAAAAAAAAAAAAAAAAATAGAAGGCTACGGCCAGAGTGCAGTGTGTATACATTAGTACATGACCTATCTCTCTCGGGTCCTCCAAAAACTAACTAGCCCACCTTCTTAAGCCCAATCAATAAGACACAGAGACCAAGTTGGATTAAATCGGCCATAGCAGCCGTTTTTAACAAAAATAAATATATAAATGTAAATGAATAAATACAGTACCTCTGACGAGAGAGGTCCTTGAAGCCCCAAAGTTTAATTTCCACTAGGCCCAAACTGGCAACTCCATCTTGCCTCCAGCCGATGAAGGCCAGCTCGGAGGCACCAACTGATGGACGCCCATTACTACAAACCAACTTCCCAACCATGAGAGTCCAGCCCCACCAGTGGGGCCCTGCCATTTTCCACCACCAGCAATGCCACCAGCTTCAAGGACCTTCAAGGACCTCCCACCGCCACGACTACTGCGACATTCCTTCACAACAACTACCCTCTATTTCCACATAGACAGACAATCCCCACATCATACTGAACAACCTCCCACATTTGCCTTCTTACAATACTCATCAAGGGAGGCAGGGCTGGAGCTTGTTCTCCTGCCTAACTAAAATGGCTCCCGTTCTCCTAGAGCACTAGCATTTCAAACCTCAGCATCACCCCCTTGCCCATAACCCCTCCTCGACCTAATGTTAACCCCTCATTTCCCTGACCCTCCTCACCAAACCCTATCATGTCGGCCTGCCCTAAGCTCCGCCCCCGTCCGGTCTCTCTCACCTGTCAAATCAAGAACAGCAATTATGGGGGATGTTTATTAATCGTCTATGCCAGTTCTCTGGTGTCAAAAAGTCAAAAATTTTGGTGCACGCTTGCACAAAAATGTATATCTTCTTGGGGCTTTGTTACTTTTCCAAAGAGTGGGTGGAATGAGTTGGGCATAGCCGGTCCGGGACATGTACCCGAAATCTACACTCATTCCCTTGCTGGCCTAGATTCCAATTATAGTACACAGAACTCTTAAGAATGCGCCACCACCCCATGCCAGGGTCAGCAACTTCCAGCTCTCCAGCTGTTCTGAAACTACAACTCCTAGAATGGTTCTCTAACTTCTATAGGAGTTACAAGAATAGCCAAATGTAATGTCCCGGAGTGCCATTACCACCTCCTTTTGTACCCCCACTATCTTTAATGTGTTAAATTTCCTGCAATATGCATTTTCTTTCAAATGTTATGTTTTACATGTAATGTGCCTGGTTACCAGCAGGTGGCAGCAAGTCTGAGCAGAGATAGTTTCTCTGGAGAGGAACCTTCTAGTTCCTTCCAGCCCTCTTCAGAGGAGTTTAGTTAGTCAAGTTGAGTTCCAGCCTACCCCTCCTGGGGAGAGGTTGTGTATGTGTCTGAGAAAACCCCTGCTAGGGGAATGCATCAGGCCTGGTCCTCCCTGGACAGGTACTGTTAGGCCTACGCTAGCCTTATCACTGGAGGTTGTGCAACACCAAGCATAAGCAAGCTTGAAGCCAGGACAAGAGGTTCCTAGTATTAAAGTAAGTGACCGACTACAGCTAACCTAAGTTCCAGCAGAAGAGGAAGAGTTTCCTATTTACCCAGCCAAGCATAGCTGAGAGAGAGCTACTGCATAGCAGAGCTGAGATTGTTGCAGAAGTGTTTGCCTGCCACAGATCATGCCAATATCTGCTGATGACCAAGATAAAGTTTGGAAACTGTTTGGATTACCGTTTATGCCAAGTAAAACTGTGTTCAACGTTACTACAAAGTCTGGACTCCATTTATTCTACCGATCCAGCATCCAAGTTCAGCTACCCTTTTTGCACTGCTTCGGACCACATCACGTCTAGGATCCAACCGTATCCAGGAAGGAACACCGTGACATTGGAGGCCACCCTGCACCCCTCTGGTAATCCTACCCCTGGGTACCAACATTAGCATCTACAAAGGGGACTCCAAGTTCTCGCTGCTTAACCGCAGCATCACGATTACTTGCTCTATAAGAGGGACATATTTTGTAGATACCTCCTAAGGGGCAAGGGATACCCCAGGTGTGCGTAGTGGGCTCGTTGCACAAGCAAATGTGCATGCTGGGAGTTGTAGTTTCACAGCAGCTGGAGCGCTGATGGTTGAAGAGCCCTGCTCTATGTCATTGAATGTATCTAGTGGAGACAAAAATGAAATCATGTCCCCCTTAGGCTCTGTTCACCACTGCATTGTGGCTTTCGTTTATAAGAGCCCACCGCAGCTTGTAGGGCCCCAAGGTACATGACATGTTGTACTTACCCGAGGGTCCAGAGCTCCAGGTGAAAATCTGTAGAAGAGCCTGACCTACCATCTGCAATAAGCCCAGAAGAGGAGAGAGGAGTAATAGTAGAACAATGGTGGTTGTAGTCGGTTCTTACTCTGACTACAGTGATGTAGTCTGTACTGTGCAGTGATGGGAAGGGGGCACCTTTCTTGCCTTCAGGGCACACTCTGGACTTGGGGTTCTCCTGCCTGATGGTTGTTCATGGGTGTCCTTGATGGTGATAAATTGTGAGGAGCAAGGCAGGGTCCCGTGCAGACACAGAGGAGGCAATGATGAAGCTGTTTTGATGAGAAAAGTTATTTATTGAAGATTCAAGTTAAAGTACATCAGTTACAGTTCTCAGCATGCATAATCCAGTCCAGCAGATCTTACAAAAGTATAATTTTTACAGATTTTGCCCTTTTCATGGCTGCAAGGGTAGTTAATAGATGTCTCTTTAATGCAATCCTTCTTACATTGTATTTCTCTAGCTGAATCTTGCACCAGGCATGGGGTGTAACACTTCTCTTTCTGCAATACAACCTCAGGGCGGACCCTAACATCAGCCTATGCTCTGCACCTTTTTTGAACAGGTTCCCGTACTTACAACATACGCGTCCACAATGTCCTCTATGGGATGTGGATAGTTTATCCTATGCAGATGATCAATCTGCACCTCAAGTGTGTGAAGGCACTCAGTGGTCCTTTTCTGACAGCAATTCTCCAAAGAACTTCTCTCTGCACCTCCTCTTTCACATCTGGCATGTTTTCTGAGTGTGCAAAGTTCCTTTCTGGCCTTGCTCTAGCTGGTATCTGGATCCAGGGCTCTGTCTCCTTGCTCTTAGACTCATACACTGTCTCAGGGCTGGACTAAATTGCTCCCTCTCTAGAATGTTTCTGCTCTTTATTATATAGGGAGGATGACAACAGCCCAATCTAGTGTTGGATCTGAATACAGCCTTGCATACAATCTTGCATGCACTTAATACAGCACGTGCATATACCACACCAAGATACATTTGAACCCCTTTTGCAATGTACCGCTGTAAATGTGTTTTACCGAATATTGGTGAGGACTTTTTGGGCCTCCTTATGCTCTAGGCTAGTATCACAGAGTACCAGAGGATCCCCTGATGGTCCAGGAATGAAATACTTTTGTAGCTGCCTTTGGAGTCAGTCACTTGCCACTAGAGTATATTTCTTTCAATCAAAACCTTTTAGACTTTATGGATGATATAAGAGTTGGGCCCCCCGAGAATAACTGATGCTCCCAAGGAACCCCAGCCCGATCCTGCTCCAGGGCACAGATGCAACTGCTACCTCTGCTCCCTTGTGCCCATAGGTCTCATCTACATGGCACTTCAATGTAACCACAAGCACATGTGCTGCCATGTTTTAGAGATACCCTGAGACCACTTTGAGATGCTGATCCTTACAAAGACAATCAATGGGCAAAGATCTGAAATCTGTTCTAGATCAGGGATCAGCATCCTTCGGCACTCCAGCTGCTGTGAAACTACAACTCCCAGCATGCAAGCATGCTCAGCTGTTCTTCTAACTCCCGCAGAAGTTAATGAAGCATTCTGGGAGTTGTAGTTTCTGAACAGCTGGAGTGCCGGAGGTTGCTGATCCCTGTTCTAGATCATCTAAAAAAAAGGGCCGTTTGGAGAGGTTTCACTATATTCTCCTCCAGAAGCCATACGGTGATGTGGAATGCTACCATAAGTAAACCACTGTATGAACCTGGAGAAATATGAATGTAAACTATGGTTGCGGTATTATGTAAAAATTGCACAATGTGACCCTTCCTAATCTGCTGATCACCACATAACATCCCATATTATACCATTCCAGCAGGACAATCGTGAGGGTGACACGGATAAGCAGGTGAACCCGCTCTACCTGAACGTGTAATGTCTCACTTTTCCCAGAGAAAAGGATCATTGTTTCCTCCAAAACCAATCTGAAAATGATCCCGAGCAGAAGGGGCAGCTCCGCGCGATCGTTATCTAAAGCCTTATTGGTATCTGTTCCTGTTCCCCTGCTTGACGTGTTGCAATTCGGCCTCCAACCTACTCATTAGATATAGGAGATATTACATACGAGCCGAGGCAAACCCAAGTCACTGTTGCTCCCGCGCATTGTGTTTTTTTCCGGCTGTTTAAGCAAAACCAGACTAAGTGTAACACAATACAGTTCAATGCATTGCATTAACCTTTCTGCTACCAGAGGCAGCGACCAGGGCTCAGAGCGACAGGGAAAAAGCCCTGGAACACAACTGGGTCAAGTATTGTGCGGATGTTGGACGGCACTCAATGGAAATAAAAATAAGAGCGCTCGGTGGCTGACATTTACTGCAGAATTTATTCCTCCTGATTATAAATAGGAGCGCAGCTAGAGTAACCAGTCATCCTCTAGCCTGAGAAACAGCGCCATCTCTGTCCACAGGCTGTGTCTGGTATTGCAGCTCTGTTCCGTTCAGTTGAATACTGCAGTAACAGACACAGCGCCATTTTCCAGTTGAGCATGAATGGTCTTCTTTCACTCGCACTGATATGGTGCTGCATGAAGGGCGTACTATTACAGCGCCACGATGGCGTGGGCTGAACAAACATACGGCCGACACCTGGTGCAACAGCGCCAATCCCAGCAGTTTAACTGTAGATGCCGGGGTCAATGCTGACTGCGGGATCTAAGTAGTCAGAATGAGGAAGGGACTTTTCCTGTCACCCCTGCGTTGCAAACATTGCACGCTGATGGGTTGCCATGGACAGGGGAAGGAAGAAGGGATTAAAAGATTGCATGTTAAAGTCCTCTACGAGGAAAAAAAAACCAATGCTGAAATTGCATTTTTTTCCCCTTCTTAATTTAATAGAAAAATGATGTACCCCCTCATATAAACAAAGCTATTACAAGGCACTTCCTAATGTGTTGTGATTGTCCACATTGCTTCCTTTTCTGGCTGGATCAATTTTTCCATCACATTATACACGGCTCGTATACAGGTGTTACAGCAGCGCAGATACGAGGTGGCCAGGAAGGGATCTGCTGCGCATGCGTGCCTTTGTGCTCTCCAATAGTCATTTCCCTATAGTTCGCAAGCACGACCACCAATGCTGGATTACAGGGTGGTCGTAACCCCTGGACACAAGCAGTGAATAATGTGATGGAAAAACAAATCCAGCCAACAAAGGAGGCAATATGGACAATCACAATACATTGGTAAGTGCCTTGTATTAACTTTCTCTACATGATAAATGCCAATTGCAGACGTGAGACCACCCCTTTAACAATACATGCCGACTGAACAGTGCGGTCTCAAAAGTTTAATCAGAGCCTGCGGTACTAGAACGCAGCACGTTACGTGTGGTCACACCCTTGCTGATGGGGTCACCCCTACATCTGTGCGTCCTCCATGCTTAAACTTCACATCCGCCCCCAGCCAGCGTGCGGCAGCCACATGCAGAGCCAGCGTTACATGGTGACACTGCAAATAAACACAATGTGGGCAGCCAGGCAGGAACCGCCGCTCTTCTGTTACACATTGTCTCATTTCCCCCACTGATCTCAACGGCCTGACAACTTATTCTGCAGGACAAATGTGGTCTGTGTGTTCATTAAGCCCAGAAGCATGAGCCTCTCATGTCATGGAAATGGCTCAGAGGGAGCTGGAAGTGAAGCCAGAGACAGATGTTAGAGATAAAAAAGGAAGGAGCGGAGTGAAGATCCCCCTCACGTGCCGGGGACTCTGCGCTGTGACATCACCCCGAAGCTCAGAGTGTGCACCAAGCCTGATGCAACTCCCATTGACTTCAATACTGTAGGCCTAGAGCACAGGACAAGCAACTTCTGAGCCTCACACTGCTGCAGATCCATTATACGACACGTGCCCAGTTGCCTGATCAGAGTCATCACCTGGGGCATCGGCTGGTGGTTCTCTTGCATGGGCAAATTACGTCACAGCATTGTGATATGCAGCTGAGGATAGGGCGGTGATGTCCAAAGGGGTTGCATGTAGACCTACAACTTCTAGGCAGCGATGGCGGCTCCCCCTCCATGAACCAGGATTGTCCAAGCTGTAGGCGTGAAGGCGGATGATGTCAATGTCTTATGGGTGGGAGCTGCGTTGGGCTGGCCACCAGAGTACCAGAGGATCCTTCGGTTGGCTCAGGCTCTGATTCTGCAGTGGGCCCTAAAGGGCCAGAGAAAAAAGAAAGCATTTGGAAACAATAAATTGCCCCTAGAAAATATTTTGTTCAATCAAAACTAGGGTTGAGCAAAATTGTATTTTAAGTTCGGCGTCCAAAGTTTGGGTTATCGAAGAATCCCGTTATGGATTCCGCTACCACGGACCATAACGGAATTTGGAATCCATAAGGGGATTCTTCAATGAACTCGAACGCCAAACTTAAAAAACAAATTTGCGCAACCGTCCTTCACTGCTCTACTTCCTTCTTCTCCTCCACACAGAGCACAGGAGCTCCGCCCCCTCATGTCACATGATCATTATACCAGGCCCTTTACCACCTCTTATCCAATCCAGTACTGAGCCACGCCCCCTGCACTGATCACATGATGGTGACGTCACCCCAGGTCCTTAGTGTTGAACTTGTTTTTAAGTTCAGTGTCCAAGGTTCATCGAAGAATGAATGAAATTCTGTTATGGTCTGTGGTAGCGGAATCCATAACGGGATTCTTTGATAACCGAAACCGAACTTTGGGCGCCGAACTTAAAATACAAGTTCGCTCAACACTAATCAAAACCTATTAGACTTTATTGATGATATGGGGGTTGGGCCCCTGAGAATAATTTCCTCTGGTGGGCCCGAGGAACCCCAGTCTTACCCTGGGTGGGAGGCTACACCACAGCCTTGATGATGTCACAGCTGATGATGCGGTTGAGGACATGGACAGGCCGGCCTTGGTAGCGAATTAGTGCATATGAAGATTTCATAGTTTCCGTCAGCGGAGACCCTCTCATGTCAAAAAATTCTCTGTAAATAAGGCTTATTTTTAAAACTTCGTATGATAACACATTGGGCTTTCAGGGTGAAATCAGCAGGAAATCTACAGCAAAGTCATGTGGACACTTGGGCCTCATGTTTTCATCCATATGCCATGCACGTTTTTCGCGGATAGCGCACTGACCTATTCATTTCTATGGGGCCATGCACACATTTGTTTTCTGGGGATCCGTGTGGCTGCTCCGCAAATTATAGAAGGTGTCCTATTCTGGTCCATATTGCAGAAGAGACCAGTCATTTCTATTGATCGGAGAGAGAAAAATGCAGAATGCACATGGAAGTTTCTGCGGATCCGTGGTTTCTGAGTTGCTATCCTTATCTAAGGTAGAAAACCACTGAAAGGAGAGATTTAATTAAAGTGGTTGTCTCATCTCAGACACCTAGAAGCTAGGAGACGCCATTAATGTCGAATGGTGAAGGACCCACATCTGGGACCCGCTCCTACCTCCAGAACTAGTCCCCCAAAGCGAACTGAGAGCAGCCAAGCATGCACGCCCACCCTCCGTGCACCACTATGGGAGTTCCGAGAATAGCCGTGCGCTTGTGTGGTGCGTTCTCTTATTTACGGTTCTCCATTTACCTGTGGGACCCGCTCCTATTTCCAGAATGGGGCCCCCAAAGTGAACTGAGAGCAGCCCGGGGTAGACCATCAGCAGTAATTTTACATTTTATATATTTTTATAGAGGTTTAGTGGAGGTTTAGTTTTTTTTACATTTTATATATTTTTATAGAGGTTTAGTGGAGGTTTTTTTTGTTTTCTTTTACATTTTATATATTTTTTTTAATAGAGGTTTAGTGGAGGGTGTCCCGTGTAGATTTTTAACACTGGAAAAATCGGTAGCGGGTTAGGACGAAAACCGTGTCCACAAAAACTGTCCAAAATAGGATGTTTTTTGCAGCAGCATTACCGGTGGGATCACAGCGGGATCTCTGCTGCTTTTAGGCCTCTTTCACACAGGGGCGTCACGTTTGACGCCCAGATAGGATGCGGGTGGGTTGAGGGAATATGCATGTTTGGTACCCAGACCCGAAGCCAGACTTCATCACTGAAGTCTGGTTTCGGGTTAAGTATTCTGGAGATTTTATTATTTTCCCTTATAACATGGTTATAAGGGGAAATAATAGCATTCTTAATAAAGAATTCTGTGTAAAATGAGGATTAAGGGGTTAAAAATAAAAAAAACTTAACTTACCTTAGCCACTTGATCGCATAGTTGGCGATCTGTCTTCTCTCTTCAAGCTTCAGCTAACAACTAAAGGACCTGTGATGACGTCACCGAGCTCATCACATGGTCCAATCACATGGTCCATCACCATGGTGATAGACCATGTGATTGGACCATGTGATGTGGCGTCATCACAGGTCCTTTAGCTGTTAGCTGAAGCTTGAAGAGAGAAGACAGATCACAACTACGCGATCAAGTGGCTAAGGTGAGTTAAGTTTTTTATGTTTAACCCCTTAATCCTCATTCTACAAAGCATTCTTTATTAAGAATGCTATTATTTCCCCTTATAACCATGCTATAAGGAAAAATAATAAAGATTGGGTCCCAGTCTCCTAGCAACCATGCAGGAAAATCGCACCGCATCCGCACTTGCTTGCGGATGCTTGCGATTTTCCCGCAGCCCCATTCACTTCTATGGGGCCTGCGTTGCGTGAAAAACGCAGAATATAGAGCATGCTGCGATTTTCACGCAACGCAGAAGTGATGCGTGAAAATCACCGCTCATGTGCACAGCCCCATAGAAATGAATGGGTCCGGATTCAGTGCGGGTGCAATGCGTCCTCCTCACGCATTGCACCCGCGCGAAAAACTCGCCCGTGTGAAAGTGGCCTAAGGCCCCAGTTCTAGCTGAAGAAGACCAGCCCCGCAGCCTGATGCTGCCCCCACCATGCTTCTTTGTGGGGATGGGGTTCTTTTGGAGATGGGCAGTGTTATTTTTGTGCCAAACATATCTTTTGGAATTATGGCCAAAAAGTTCAACCTTGGTTTCATCAGACCATAACACCTTTTCCCACATGCTTTTGGGAGACTTCAGATGTGTTTTTGCAGTAGCCTGGCTTGGATGTTTCTCTTGGTAAGAAAAGGCTTTCGTCTTGCCCCTCTACCCCATAGCCCAGACATATGAAGAATACGGGAGATTGTTGTCACATGTACCACACAGCCAGTACTTGCCAGATATTCCTGCAGCTCCTTTCATGTTGCTGTAGGCCTCTTGGTCGCCTCCCAGACCAGTTTTCTTCTCGTCTTTTCATCGATTTTGGAGGGACGTCCAGTTCTTGGTAATGTCACTGTTGTGCCATATTGTCTCCACTTGATGATGCTGGTCTTCACTGTGTTCCATGGTATATCTAAGTCTTCTACTGACTGATACCTTCTAACAGTGAGATCCCTCGGATGCTTTGGAAGCTCTCTGTGGACCGTGGCTTTTCTGTGGGATGCGACTAAGAAAATTTCAGGAAAGACCAACGAGAGCAGCAGAACTTTATTTGGGGTTAATCAGAGGCATGTAAATGATGGCAGGGGTATGCCGACTCCTATTTATCATGATTCTGAATGTGATTGCTTAATTCTGAACACAGATACATCCCCAGTTATAAGAGGGTGTGCACACTTATGCAACCACATTATTTTAGTCTTTTTGTTTTCTTCCCCCATCTAAAAAATTTCAGTTTTTTTTTAATTGAGTGGTACAGTTTATAGGTCACATTAAGGCCCCATTCACACGTCCATAAGCGGATCCGCAAAACACGGACATCGGCAATGTGCGTTCCGCAACTTGCGGACCGCACATCACCGGCACTATATAGAAAATGCCTTTTCTTGTCCACAATTGCAGACAAGAATAGAACATGTTCTATTTTTTTCGGGAACGCGATTGCGGACCTAGGAGTGCGGATCCGCAATTGCGGACCCGGGCGGGACATCGTCTGTCCCCATAGGAATGAATGGGTCCGCAATTCCGTTCTGCAGAATGCGGAACAGAATTGCGGACGTGTGAATGGGGCCTAAAGGTGGAAAAAGTTCTGAAATGATTTATCTTTGTCTCATTTTTTTACAGCACAGAAACCTGACATTTTAACAGGGGTGTGTAGACTTTTTATATCCACTGTATACAATGGGTACGGAATATACCTCCATGCGTTCAGATCCCAGCACGGAGGGCGAGCTAAACTGACCCTTCACTCCTGGATTTACAGAGGACAAGGACCGTGCTCTACCTGACCACACAGCCGCTCTATGTGGCCCGCATTAACCCCCCGCGCACAGAATCATGGCTGCAAGGGGATTAGTAGCCTTACGGTTGAAGGTGTCATGACTAAAGGGCAAAGCTCGCTCAGGCGGTGGGACCTCAGATACTGCCACAAGCTAGCACTGCCACCCACATACTCAATCCCTGGGACAAGTGCAGAGATTAGGAAGAAATCCCCAGGCAGGGGCACGCTAACTCCTCCAAAACGGACGCTCATACACTGGGCTTCTTACCATAATGACGGGGCTGGAAAGAATACGCCGTCCCTGTCCATACAGACACATCGGCTATGCACACAGTGATGGGATGAAACAGATGACGACTCGATCAAAAGCTCCATATCCGTTTTATTGTACTGGGATATACTCAGTGTATTTTAACGCCACATTGACTCATGTTTGAAAGGTGCAGAAAAATGAGCAGGAAAACGCAGCTGCTTTTTCCTTAAAACGGCGCCACATCTACCCACAGGTTGTGTGCGGTATTGCAGATAATCCCTGTTCACTTGGGTAGCAACCTGCGGAACTCCACGCTCATCTGAAACTACAACTCCTAGAATCCCCCTTTCACTTCTGGGCAAGTTACAAGAAGAGCTGATTAAGTGTGCATGCTGGGAGTTGTAGTTTCACAAAGGTTGCTGATCTCCGAGCAACACCAAGCAGCGACGCTGGAGGATTTATCACTTTGAAAGAAACGTGTTATTACCAGTGCAAGGCCTGAGGAGGCGGAGCATGCGTGAGTATCCGTGTGTCACGCTCCGCCCCTCAGACCCGGCACCGATCCTAGCACAGTGCTCCATTAACACAATGAAGGTTATCACGCAGAACAGGGAGAACATACGCACTCTATGTGCGCCCCGGTCACTCCTTCTCCAGTCCCAAGTGGCAAGGACGGTGTAAAAACGCACGTGAGACAAATATAAAATATTGTTTTAAAAGTCGAAACAAATTGGGTCTTGCCACTTTTTTTTTTACGCCAAAAACCGCCATTGGGCTGTTCGTAAATTGACCAAAATAATTCATAATAAAAACACTTATTTTTTTTTGCTGCGGTTTTCGTGATGTGTTTTTGCTGCTTTATTTTAAAACTGCACCAAATTCAGGTGATTAGATTTCTCATTCCCTTCCAACACACTTCTGGTTTTGGCTCCAAATACTGACACCACGCCATTCACAAGGCATCCTTTGAAACCTAAAATCTGGAGCAGAATCTACGCCAAAAAAACCGCCGGTGCCCACGTGGAATCTGCCTCTCATTGCTTTTATTAGAAGGCTGTGCGACCGTGCAACATGTCCTTTCTTGGTGTGGTCACGGCCACATGAACGGGAGGAGGATGCCGTGCAGCCGGCGGTGGCTTTCTGGTGCGGAATAACGGCAAAATGACACCATGTGCATTGAGCCATGGGGTGCATTTTTGCATTTTTAGGGCTCATGCACAGGACCGTATGGCTTTGGGTTCATGCACACGAACGTTTATTTTATCAGTTTACATTCGTTTTTTGGCGTTCCATATACGGAACCATTCAATTCAATGGGTCTGCAAAAAAAATGGAAGGTACTCCGTATGCCTTCCGTTTCCGTCTTTCTGTTCAAAGATAGAACATGTCCTATTAGGCCTCATGCACACGACCGTATGTGTTTTTCGGTCCTCAAATTTTTGCGGATCCATTGTAATAATGCCTATCCTTGTCCGCAAACTAGAAAAAAATAGGACATGCTCTATTTTTTTGCGGAATGGAAAAACAGACATACACAAACGGAATGCACACGGAGTACCTTCCGTTTTTTTTGCGGACCCTTTGAAATGAATGGGTCCGCATATGGTCCACAAAAAAACTTAACGGACACGGAAAGAAAATACGTTTGTGTGCATGAGGCCTTATTGTCCGCATAATGAACAAGGAAAGTACTGCTCTATCAGGGGCCAGCTGTTCCATTCCGCAAAACACACGAAAAAGGCTTACGGTCGTGTGCAATAGGCCTTTTTCAGTATTTTGCGGTCCGCAAAAAACGGATCCGCAAAAAATACGGATGACGTCCGTGTGCATTCCGTTTTTTGCGGAACAGAACAGCTGGCCCCTGATAGAACAGTACTATCCTTGTCCGTTATGCGGACAATAATAGGACATGTTCTATCTTTGAACAGAACGGAAAAATGGAAAAACGGAAGGCATACGGAGTACCTTCCTTTTTTTTGCAGATCCGTTGAAATGAATGGGTCCATATACGGAACGCAAAAAAAACGGAACGGAAAATACATACGGTCGTGTGCATGAGACCTTAGTGTCATTTTTTCACACCTGCTCCAGATGAACGTCTGTGGAATGCGAGACACACGGTTTTTGGCTAATGGCATTTTTTTTTTCATTAAGGTGGCTTTTTTGTGTGTAATGCACCATATTGAAGCAAGGAACATTTATTCCCAATGATTGACACGTGTTACTGTGCTGCAGTTCGTGGGGGGGAATGAGAACAGATTCATTGCAGAATAAAATGGATACAAAAGTGTGAACACAGCACTAACAGTAAAATGTAACTGTAAAAATATATTTAAAAAAATCACCTCTTCAGCAAGATTTTTTGGTTGTTTTTTTTATCACAATATTTTTTTCTCTTTTCCAACTCAATATGCTGTAAGGGAGCCTCTGCTCACTTTGGACATTTTATATAGAACTAAATCCACCACTTGTATAAGGGGTTGGCAAGAAAAACATCGAGGTTGGGGGCATACGCGCGTTTGTGACTCTGGAGACCAATTGAAAAAGGCATATCTACACTTTAACGCGCGTTAAACACGCGTTTTATGCGCGTTCCCATTGAAGTCTATGGGTGCAAACGCGCGACAAAACGCCCCAAAGAAGCTCAAGAACTTCTTTGAGCGTAGGGCGTTTTACAGCGCGTTCAAACGCGCTGTAAAACGCTCAGGTGAGAACCATGCCCATAGGGAAACATGAGTTTTCTCCTGTTGAGCGTTTTACAGCGCGTTCGAACGCGCTGTAAAACGCGCAAGTGTGAAGTGAGGGTAAGGAATCCTGTACACGGCAATTGCTGGCATGTCTGCACGGGGCACCGACCGTGTGCTCCTCGCATCAGGGATGCGGGCCAGTTCACCTGAATGGGTCCGCAATCCGGGAAGATGCAGTGCGGAATGGAGGCACACAGTCCATGGAAGCACTACGAAGTGCTTAAATGGGGCTTCACTCCCCCAAAAAATAGAATATGTTCTAGTTTTTTGCGGTGCGCACAGATCACGGACCCATTCAAGTTGAATGAGTCTGGATCCGTCTGCGAAATCCGCACGGATGTTGACCGTGCATTGGGGACTGCAATTTGCGGTCCCTAATGCACGGAATGGCCGCATGCATGAGCCCTAAGGCTACGTTCACACAACGACGTTTGTCCCACGACATTTTGTTGCACCAATGTCGCGCTACAATTTTTATAATGGTAGTCTATGGTGTTGCACTGCGACATGCAACCTGCTGCGACTGCAACACGGAGTCCCAAAAAATCCATTCAAGATGGATTTTTCTGCGACTGTTGCGTCACAGTCGCAGCATGTTGCATGTCGCAGTGCAACACTATAGACTCCCATTATAAAAATTGTAGTGCGACATTGGTGCAACAAATGTTGCAGTGTAGTTGTGTCCTATTTGTCGCGCGACCAATGTCGTCGTGTGAACCTAGCCTAATACTGCAAATGCTTGCAGGCAGGATTACATTGAACTTGCATTGGTTTGGCTGCTCAGACATGTCCAAAATTACAGCCCTCCGGAAAAAAAAGTCACGTTAATTGGGCAATGAACAGAATACTTACCTGGCCCTCCTTTTCATTTCATTTTAGCTGCAGATCTGCCGATTCCCGGGCTCCTCTTCTGTAATCCAAGATGGCCGCACAGCTTTTTAGACTGCCAGGTACACACAGTGCATATGGTAGCCCAAGACATTTCCTGCTGCCTGTGGATTGGTCAGCACTGCTCATGTGAACAGAGCCGGCCCATCCAAGATCAGGACCGGACAAGAAGCAGGGTCTTGGGCTACCAATACACAGTGTGCACCAGGTAGTCTGAGAAGCGGTGCAGCCATCTTGGATAGCAAAAGAGGAGCCCCAAAATTAGCGGATTTGCAGCTAAAAAGATGATATGTTCTGTTTTTTTCCCCAATGTGAAGTTATCTTGTTGAGCCAGAGTCGCTTTAAACACAGCTGAGAACACAGAAGAAGCCAATGTGAAAATGTATAAAGGCCTTTTTGTACCAATTATGCTGGGGCGAACTGCCTGCAGGATCCGGCTATCCGTATGCAAACGGATACCATTTGTAAACGGATCTGGGGGGATTGGCCATAGGCCCTACAGGGAAATCTCCTAGTGGCCCGATGGCCAGGGGGCCACTCAAGCCCTCTTGATGGCCGCAGGCCAGGTACATAATGATCTGATGCTCAACGGCCGCAGATGTCCTCCTGAACTCAACTGTATTACTGTCCTCATGATGGTGATATAGTTAAATACTGCGGTTGGTGGCGGCAGTATTTTATGCCGTCCTGTAGTATTTGGTTCTGCTGGGGCGGTATTCTGCGCTGCACTACGGTATTGCAGGCCCTGCCTACTTTGGTTGTCCCCGCCTACTTGTTTTGAACCCACCTACAACACAGGGCCGCTTTTAGGTTTTTTTCCAGGCCCACTTTACTTTCCCAATCTGCCCCGGAGGGACAGATTACGTCAAGAATTTAGATTAGGGTACAGTGGTCCGAAGCCTTTCGTGTAGACCCTTCTGGGGCAAGGATGTGAACAGGAAAGATATGGAGAACTCTACTTCTGTGAATGAGGAATAGTGGGAAGTCCATCATCCATACCTCCCAACAGCCCCTCCTTGACCTTTGCAAAAGTTGTCCATCATCCTAGACCTCCATCAGTAGGTTGGAGCAGAGAGTGGCTACACAGAGTGTATCCTGCCATGGAGGACCCGGCATGTCCACGCATTACTCATACAGCCCATTGATTACAGAGGTCATCATGTCATGCTCAGTGTCCCCTGCGGGGGCGCTGCAGTAGAATTAAACACTTGTTACCAGATAACAGCTCGTCACTGGAGCTCCAGCAGTGGGACACCCTGTGATCAGCTCATAGTTGGAACCCCTATTAATAAAAAGAGAGTGTTCGAAATGGAAAACCCCTTTAAACTGGTGTTTATTAAACGCATGTGCCCGACGGAGGGATCTGCGAATGATTGAGCAATTAGAATAACAGTGGAGAATGAGCTGACTACGAGCTGTTAAGAGAAAACACGCAGAGAACTTTCCATTTCAAAAACAACATTAGAGAATACGCGGCCCTCTGAAAAGTCCGGCGGAGGCTGGGGGTCTCGCTTTTATTCTCCGGCACCACTTTCATCGTAACCAAACAAATTCACATTCGTCTGTCTCAGGCCTAGCTCCAAAGCAAACATTTATATCCAGTTTCAGGAAACTCAAGACCACGCCGAGAAGTGTCTTCTTGGGGACTGATAGATGACAGAGACAGCAAGCCGGCAACCAATGCAGATCAGGACTGGACGGTGGAATTAATCATTCTGACAGGCGGCTGAGCGGTGGCAAATTACTGAGTGTTGGTCTGCTGTTTGCAAGGTCCTGGGATCATGTCCCTGGAGGGCATATACACGTGTGCAGTGGCACACCGAGAGTGGCAGGCTGTGAAAACAACTGGGAACCGTGTAATCAGAGCTAGACTCTATGTATAAACCTGTACAGTATTACTAACCATAGGGAGGGGTGGGGGAACCCTGGTACATGTATCAGGAACAGGGGCTTATTACTATGTTTATTACGTATGTAACTCTATATCAAATAAAACATTTAATATCTTACATTACTTATCCTGTACTGATCCTGAGTTACATCCTGTATTATACTCCAGAGCTGCACTCACTATTCTGCTGGTGGAGTCACTGTGTACATACATTACATTACTTATCCTGTACTGATCCTGAGTTACATCCTGTATTATACTCCAGAGCTGCACTCACTATTCTGCTGGTGGAGTCACTGTGTACATACATTACATTACTCATCCTGTACTGATCCTGAGTTACATCCTGTATTATACTCCAGAGCTGCACTCACTATTCTGCTGGTGCAGTCACTGTGTACATTCATTACATTACTCATCCTGTACTGATCCTGAGTTACATCCTACTCCAGAGCTGCACTCACTATTCTGCTGGTGCAGTCACTGTGTACATACATTACATTACTTATCCTGTACTGATCCCGAGTTACATCCAGTATTATACTCCAGAGCTGCACTCATTATTCTGCTGGTAGAGCCACTGTGTACATACATGACGGGTGTATTGGTTATGCGTCGGGCGCCCCTTTCATCCACTTACCTGTTCCACCTAGCATAACTCCCGCCTCCCCCCACACCATTGCATCCCAACCTCTCTTGCCCCCAACCCATACAAGACACGGACACCAGTTGGAATGTAATGGCCACAGCAGCCTTTTATTTATATAAATATAACAATAAATAACCGTCAATAACCATAAATAACAATAAATAACCATAACGACAACCCGGTGGGGAGGTCCTTGGAGCCCCAGAAAACCCCCACGAGCTGCCGGACCGGGGATGAGCCATCTTGCCTCCAGCCGTTACCCCCAGCTCGGTGGCACCATAGAATGGCCCCCTCTCAGTCCGCCACCACAGCTCGCCCACCATGGGAGTCCAGCCCCAACCGTGGGGCCCCCAATGTCCTCAAGCTCCACACGAACCAACTCCAAGGAACCCCCCACCCCGCCGCCGCCGTGACAAGAGTAACATCGCCCCCACCTGCGCCATGGACCCCCAATCCCTAGAACCAAAGGGAGGGCGGGTGGGAGCTTTTCCTGCACAAAATGGCTACCCTGACCCTTCCTACACCTACTCTACTCCCCTCACTCCTCCTCCTCCTACGAACTGACCAATCCCTAACTTCCTACCTTCCACTCACTCCTCTTATCACCCCCACCAATCCACAATTCTCTCCCTGGGCTCCCTAACCAAACCCCCGTCATGGGGGCCTCCCCTAAAGAGTCCGGCCATTGCTTTACATTACTCATCCTGTACTGATCCTGAGTTACATCCTGTATTATACTCCAGAGCTGCACTCACTATTCTGCTGGTGCAGTCACTGTGTACATACATTACTTATCCTGTACTGATCCTGAGTTACATCTTGTATTATACTCCAGAGCTGCACCCACTATTCTGCTGGTGGAGTCACTGTGTACATACATTACTTATCCTGTACTGATCCTGAGTTTCACATCAAGACACGGAGGCTTCGTATTGCATATACCTTCTTTACTCTCCACCAATAGCAGCAAAGAAAAAACTTTTACATAGCATGTAACCATAGCAACAGACCCTCCCATCGCCTATAATAGGCCGTTCCCCCCTTAAGGTGTCCTCTTTCTTTGCTGCTCCACCTAGCAGATAAGTACCTCTCTTATTGGATCCACTTTGTTGGGTCTGTGTATTGCGGTTCTGCTCACTCTGCTTGTTTGTGTGTATTGGGTTTTATGCTTATGCTCATACTTTCAGCGCAATCCCTTACTGTCCCATTCCCTTCCTAGTCACTGCCATCTGGTTTGGTTTCTGCCATTTCCCAAGCTGGCGCACCTCTGCTTTCTCCCCTGCAGTTCCCCTGTTTACCTCCTCTTTTCAGCGTACTGTTCGGCTCCTCCTGCTGGCCTGCGGCCATATCCTACCTTGTTCGGCCGCCGCGCTTCTCCTCGGCTAGGTCCCGCGGGATTCGCGCGCTTCCGCGAGATCTCGCGAGATCTCGCTCCTTCTCTGTATTTCTGCATTGGGGCGTCCGAGATCTCGCGAGACTCCTCCCCTTCGCTTCCTCGGCATCCCGGACGGCGGTTCCTCGTCGGCGCAGCGATCTGCAAGGGTGACTAACCCTTTTCTGTGTGCCATCTCCCTGCCTCCATTCTGGGTCCCTGCCATTTTGCCCACATACTAACTATTTGCTCTCTAGCATGTCGCAAGATCACTCCCCCAGGGCCTCCCTACACCCCTCCCCCTCCAGGGATGGCTCCCCTGTCAGGGACATGTCCCAAGAACTGGCCTTCCAGAAGGCAATTTCAGGGGCTATCATGGCAGCTATGGACTCCATGTCCTCAATGCTGTCAAAAACCATCTCATCATCCCTAATGGCTCAGTCTTCCGGTGCATCTATTGTGCCACCAGCAGAGGCTCCCACGCCCACAGTTTTGGATGATCCTGTTTCACAGGACATTGAGATTGGTGCGCCTCCGGCCACCCAGGATAGCGTGCCTAGTTCACGCAAGAGGGCCTTACCGCGTCAGGCAGAACGGACGCGTAGTTGGAAATGCGCTAGAGCGCTACCCCCTCAGATTCTGATCCTGAGCCATCAGACGGGGAATTTCCCGATTATGTATCGGAGGATGACCTCCCCATTGCCGCACCTCCCGTTCCCCTCCCTTCCTCCTGTGCGGCCGCGGACGCCGTCTCCGGCGCTCCTCAGCCCGACGGTCTAATTGATCCATCTGGGGTACCCCTTTTCAACCCTGACGAGCTGCACCATCCGCGCTCGGCGGAGTGGGTCCCCTCGGACCACATCTCCAAGTACCTAGAGCATTGGGTCCGCCACCCGTTGTCCAAGGAGTCCCGCAGTAAGCTCCGGGCAGAAGGCCCCAGGCCTATAGTGCCTAACAAGGTGTGTGATACACCCGCGGTGGACCCCAAAATGACACAGTTCATGGCCAAGACGGGGTGGTCCCCCAAAAAGGGCTTAGATTCAGCCCTGCGCAGTTGTCAGGACAAACTGCTCGATGTCTTCGGCCCCCTTACCAAAATATTCGAATTGGCCGAATCGGCCAGAGCCGAGAACACTTTGGTGGACCCCGAAGAGCTTTCGGGCTGGGTCCAGAGGGCCATCTGTGTAGCGGGCAATGCCAACGCCGCTCTCTCCATGGAGAGACGTAAGTCGATCCTATTCAAAATTGACCCTAAACTAACCAATTTGGCCCTTACTGAACCCGGCAAAGACGCTCAGGGCCTCCTGTTCGGAGATTCCTTTATAAAGGATCTCGGCAAAATTGTGGGGGCATTTACCGCCTTGGATAAGGCGCAGTCAGCTATGAGGAAGGTCTTCAGCCAGAAGGTCTCTTCCTGGGCCGGCAGTAACAGGGGCAGCCTGTCCGGCCGTGGCCAGTACCAGTCTCGCGGTACTAACAGAGGCTCCTTCGCCTACCGCCAACAAGCTCAGGACCAGAGGAACTCCTCCCCGTTCTTCCCGTCGCGTGGCGGATCCTGGCAGCCAAGGCCCTATCGGGGCACGCCCTCTTCTCGTAGAGCTTCCGGTAAGTTCCATGAGGGAACAGTTTTCTTTGGACGGTTGGGTCGGGGCGACTCCGGCATTTTTCCACGCCTGGACTGCCATCACTTCCGACCCCTGGGTACTAGAGACCGTACAGGGTTTCCACATAGAGTTAGTGGCCCCTCCGGAGTCTCTGCCCCCTACTCCTCCAGGTCCCCCTTCCTCTGTAACCTCCCCTAGTGGAGGACGAGCTGAATTCACTTTGGCTAAAGCGAGCCATAGAAAGGTCACCTTCGGACCCGTCCGGGGTGACCAGCAGCATCTTCCTGGTGCAGAAAAAGGGCGGCCAGATGCGCCCTGTCATCAACCTGAGGAGGTTGAATGCGATAGTTCGCTATCGCCATTTCAAGATGGAGGGCATCCATCTTTTACGAGATCTCTTAGTGCCCGGCGACTGGATGGTCAAGCTCGACCTCAAGGACGCCTACCTCACTGTGCCCATTGCCCCCTCCTCCAGGGACCTCCTGCGCTTCCAGTGGCAGGGGACACTCTGGCGTTTCACCTGCCTCCCTTTCGGACTGTCCTCGGCCCCTTGGTGTTTCACCAAGCTCATGCGCCCCGCGGTGGCGTGGCTGAGGAGTCGGGGTGTACGTCTGATTATTTATCTGGACGACATCCTTATCATGCATCAGTCCCGCGAACTCCTCCTAACTCACCTTCGTTGGGCCATGGATCTCCTCTCGGGCCTAGGTTTTCTCCTCAACCAGGAGAAGTCGTGCCTCTCTCCCCTTCAACAGATGGAGTTTTTGGGTTTCACAGTGGATTCACGGTCAGAGACACTTTGTCTCCCGGCCGCGAAGTTGCGTGTGATTCGCAAGGAACTCCGCCATGCCTTGACCCTTCCCCAGCTTTCCCTCCGTCACCTGGCTCGCCTCATCGGCCTCCTGGCTTCCTCCATCCAGGCGGTCTTCCCGGCTCCTCTTCACTACCGTGCCCTCCAGCGTCTCAAGATTGCCCACCTGCGTTCCGGGGCCTCCTATGCGGACTCGGTGTCCCTGGACCCCGAGTCCCGGGAGGAGATCCGCTGGTGGTTGGACAATTTGGAGGCGTGGAACGGCAGAGCCATCTTCGGTTCCCAGCCGGAGGTCACCATAGAATCAGACGCAAGTCGTCTGGGTTGGGGAGCTCACTGCAACGGGATCTCCACGGGGGGCAGGTGGTCCGAGGCGGAATCCTGTCTCCATATCAATGCCCTGGAACTGCTCGCGGGATCCTTTGCGATCCGCAGCTTCTCCAATGGCACAGCCCCTGCGGACAATGTGTCCGCAGTCCGCTATATCAACAAGCTAGGTGGCACTCAGTCCGCCACCTTGGCTCGTCTGGCCAGGGAATTTTGGGAGTTCTGCCTCTCTCGGGGCCTCACGGTCCAGGCGGAATACCTACCGGGCTTGCACAACGTGCGGGCCGATTTCAGCTCCCGCTATTTTTCGGACGGGAGCGACTGGCAGTTATCCTCTCCGGTTTTTGCTGCCATCTCTTCCGTTTGGGGTCCCTTCTCCATCGGCCTCTCGCCTCAACGCCCAGCTCCCCAGGTTTTTCAGCTGGCGCCCGGATCCTCTGGCGGAAGCGGTGGACGCCTTTCTACAGGACTGGTCGGGGGGTCTTCATTACGCGTTCCCTCCGTTTGCCATGATACCACGGACCTTGTGGCAGATCCGTCGCCAGAGGGTGGAGTTGGTCCTCATAGTCCCGTTCTGGGGAACCCAGGCTTGGTTCCCCTCTCTCCTGGAACTGTTGGTGGACACTCCTTTCCTTCTCCCGTCCACCCTGGACCTGCTTCACAACCCTTTGGGTTATCCCCATCCCCTTCTAGTCGAGGGCTCCCTCCAGCTGCTCGCTTGCCGGCTCTCCGGACTCCTGGAGAAGTCGACGGCATTTCGGAGGCGACTAGGCGTCTCCTCGATAACTCATGGGCTCCCGGCACCAGAAAGTCTTATAGGGCGGCCTGGCGATCTTGGGTTTCTTGGTGCGTGGAACGGAACCTGGATCCCGTTTCAGCTCCTGTAGAACACCTTTTGTCCTTTTTGACCTCTCTCTTTGAGGCGGGTAAGGCGTACAGAACCATTAATCTGTATAGGTCGGCTATTTCTTCCACGCACCTCGGTTTCGGTGGAGTGCCGGCTGGGCAGCATCCGTCAGTATGCCGTCTGCTGCGTGGTTCACGTCTGGCGCGTCCCCCTCGTCCGCGTTTTTCTTCCACTTGGGACGTTGCCGTGGTTCTGTCTTTCCTGTCTTCTTGGCCGGACAATTCTCAGCTCTCTCTTCGGCAATTGTCGGCTAAGCTTTTGACCCTTTTCTGCCTCATCTCCTGTAAACGGGTGTCTGATGTTAGGGCCTTGGACCATGACGCTCGCTCCTTTACCCCGGAGGGCGTCACCTTTAATATCTCGCGTCGGACGAAGACCAATATCCGATTGGTGTCTTACCCTAGTTTTCCCTCTACCCCGGCTCTCTGTCCCGTAGCCTGTCTGCGGGAATATGAATCCAGGACAGCACCGTTTCGGTCCGCCACGGTCCCCAACCTTTTTTGTCCATTCGACATCCGTTTGGCCCGGTCTCCAGTCCCACTTTGGCGCGCTGGTTGAAGTGGGTCCTGTCCCTCTCGGGCATTGACACTGCGATCTTTACTGCGCATTCTACCCGGAGTGCATCTGCCACTGCGATGGTGGTGGCCGGTGCTCGTTTGGAGGACGTTTTGCGACTGGCAGATTGGTCTAGAGAATCCACATTTAGAGACTTTTATTTTCGTCCTCATGACCATGTGTTTGCCTCTGTTGTGGGTCGGCTTTGAACTTGCAATACGAAGCCTCCGTGTCTTGATGTGAAACTGGATGATTTTACTAGTCCTACGACGTAAAGTCATAGTTTTATTAAAGACACGGAGGCGAGTATTGCCCTCCCTGTATCCCGACCCTGATGTGAGGTTTTGGTGTAGTTGTTCTGTTTTGCTCTTTTGTTTGCAATTGCTTGCTGTCTGCCTTACCTGTTGGTGTCGGCATTGTATTATGTCTCTATTTTTTCCTTCCTTTCTAGGTTATGGACGATGAAGTTCCGGTCAGTAGCGGTCCGGTTTTGTGCCTCCTCGGATATCTCCGGCTGTCCGGCTGATTTCATCCCTGGTGTTCTCTGCCACGTTGGCGTCGTTCCTAACGGTTCCGATCCTTCCTTCCAGTTTTCTTCGAGTTCCAGTTGCGGTTTCGATTCCCAGATGCTGGGTTCTGTTGGACGTTTTGATCCGGTTGTGCGATCTGTATGGTCGGAGGTGTCGCATGCATAAGAAAGAGGACACTTTAAGGGGGGAACGGCCTATTATAGGCGATGGGAGGGTCTGTTGCTATGGTTACATGCCATGTAAAAGTTTTTTCTTTGCTGCTATTGGTGGAGAGTAAAGAAGGTATATGCAATACTCGCCTCCGTGTCTTTAATAAAACTATGACTTTACGTCGTAGGACTAGTAAAATCATCCAGTTACATCCTGTATTATACTCCAGAGCTGCACTCACTATTCTGCTGGTGGAGTCACTGTGTACATACATTACTTATCCTGTACTGATCATGAGTTACATCCTGTATTATACTCCAGAGCTGCACTCACTATTCTGCTGGTGTAGTCACTGTGTACATATATTACAATACTTATCCTGTACTGATCCTGAGTTACATCCTGTATTATACTCCAGAGCTGCACTCACTATTCTGCTGGTGTAGTCACTGTGTACATATATTACAATACTTATCCTGTACTGATCATGAGTTACATCCTGTATTATACTCCAGAGCTGCACTCACTATTCCGCTGGTGGAGTCACTGTGTACATACATTACATTACTTATCCTGTACTGATCCTGAGTTACATCCTGTATTATACTCCAGAGCTGCACCCACTATTCTGCTGGTGCAGTCACTGTGTACATACATTACTTATCCTGTACTGATCCTGAGTTACTTCCTGTATTATACTCCAGAGCTGTGCTCACTATTCTGCTGGTGGAGTCACTGTGTACACAGATTACTTATCCTGTACTGATGCTGAGCAGTAATTTGGACCCATGAGGACGGAGCTGGCTCTGAAATGCGTAGTTAGTTTCTTACAGCTATTTTATGGAATTACAGCACTTTATGTTTTTATATGTTAATTCTACACTAAATTTATTGCTATATCTCCAGAGCGGGTGTCCTGTATGGCGCCATCACAAGGGTTGTTTTTTCTTTACTTCCTTGTATTTGACACTGGACCCAGTAGCTTCTCCTGGTGGCTGACCCCGGGATGCAATCCCCGAGGTATTATTCCTTCTGTTTTGGACGTTGCGCAGTTTTTCGCCTTGCCAGCAATCCTACACATTGGCACGCCCCCTCCCTTCTTTTCTTTCTGTGTATATGCTTTATCTCGGTCTGCAGGATCTAAGGTGTCTGATGGACAAAGCCTTGCCGACCATGAGGTCCAGCCGAATGGTGCTATTTACCCACAATTAGTGACCGGCCATAGAGGAGGTTAATGCGATGCTGACGGAGGACCCAGCCGGACGGGTGTCATAAAGACGCTATTGAAGTTTGAGGTCTACGGGAAGAAAAGCTCCTTTCAGACGTGTTTGGGGCACTAGTACAAGTTCAGAGCTCTGTGCCCTGCAGCTGGGTATCTATCATTGGCAAAAGCATCCATGACTGGCGCCTCTGTCTGAATACTAAGGCCGATGGTCTAGTGAGCCGTGTGTTACATGGAGAGGATGACCCAGGGGAGGCCGTGGAGGCTGCAGAACATCAGATGGCACAGAGTCTTCAGTTTGTAGACAATATAAGTGCAAAAAAGTAAAACAAAAAGAGAGCACCCCCCCCCCCACACACCTCTGCAAAACCGCCCCCCTGCCCCGCACCCACCCAGCATGCCAATGGCTCCTGAAGGTGCCCTCTACTGAACACAGACTTGTAGGGCTGCAGTCAGTGGTGTCATTGAGGTGGTTGTAATGAATGGAGATCCCCCTGGAAAGATCTATTTTCACCAACAAATTAGTCTATTGTCTCCAAACACCTAATTAACTCCATTATGATCGCAATGGTGGAATATACACGTATGGAAGTGTATATAGATAGTAGATGCATGGAGGATAGAAGGACTGATAGATAGATAGATAGATAGATAGATAGATAGATAGATAGATAGATACATGGAAGATAGAAAGACTGATATGTAGATAGATAGGCGATTAGAGAACAGATAGATATAGTATATAGATAGATAGAAAAGAGATAGACGGGAGGATGGATGGGTGGATGGATGGATATAGTAGATAGATAAACATATGGAAGATATAAAGACTGATATGTAGATAGGTAGATAGATGGATAGATAGATAGATAGATAGATAGATATAGTAGATAGATAGATAGATGGATACATGGAAGATAGAAAGACTGATATGTAGATAGATAGGTAGGTAGATAGACGGGAGGATGGATAGATAGATAGATAGATAGATAGATAGATAGATAGATAGATAGATAGATAAATATAGTAGATAGATAGACAGGAGGATGGATGGATGGATAGATAGATAGATAGATAGATAGATAGATAGATAGATAGATATGTGGAAGATAGATACATGGAAGATATAAAGACTGATATGTAGATAGATAGGTAGGTAGATAGGCGATAGAGGATAGATAGATAGATAGATAGATAGATAGATAGGAGGATGGATAGATAGATAATAGATAGCTATAGTAGAGAGATAGATAGATAGATATATAGAAGATAGAAAGACTGATATGTAGAAAGATAAATAGATAAGTAGGTAGATAGGCGATAGATAGACAGATAGATAGACGGGAGGATGGATAGATAGATATAGAAGATAGATAGATGGATAAATAGATAGGTGCATGGAAGATAGAAAGACTGATATGTAGATAGATAGATAGATAGATAGATAAATAGATGAGATAGTGGACAGTGCGTTGCACTTTTTCACTCATTTGTTCACTCGCAAAAGTGAGTTGAACACCATGGGAGTCATTTATTAGGCCGACGTTTTAGACCCCCCTCTTAACAACTCATTTAGCGCCGGTCTCTACATAACTTTGCCGTATCCAGCGCCGGTCTAAGCCAGTCTCCTTGCTGTTTTACATTGAACAGTGTCACAAGGTCACTAAACAAGTGTCTTACATTTAGACCATTTTCCTATGGGTAAAACAGGCGTAGAAAATGGTAAATGAGAGGGTCCTGCTGGCCCGCCCCCTTCCCCGCCCACTTTTTTAGACCTGGTGTGATCGGGGTAAAGTCGCAGATTGCGGCACAAATAACTTTTGTGCCGCAATCTGCGCCAGAAATACGCCTAATATAGGTGTATTTCTGGATAGTAAATGCCCCCCCCTCCCCCCCCATGTTCATAGACTCCATGTCAATAAGACATGGCCACCGTTCCCTCTCCCCTAGTGGTGAAGGCTTGTATTACAGGATCTTATGTTCTCAGTTGACATGCAGTCGCTCTAGGCGAGATGGCCTGTAAATTGCAGAGACGCGGTCTCTTCCCAGTCACCTTGCTGTCCTGCCTCCCGGGCAGCAGAGATTTATAATAAACCCAGCACAACAAATTGTAGATTGCACCACAGACGCCTTAGGACTCCACACCCTGCACACCCATAAAACTGCCAGTCTACAGGCAGTGACAGCATCATGTGCCGGGAGCTGGGTGTCTTGGTGCAGCCTGGTACATTTGAAGAAAATAAATGCTACTCATGTCATTTCAGAATTCCCCAGAGATAGTATTTTATCTGACCGTATAGCACAGAGCTGCCCATATAAAGCATGCCCCTCGCTGCAGCCCCCAGAGGTGTAAGGGTACGGGGAGGACGGGGTTAGTGCAGACATAGATGGAAATGAGGGGCTGAAATATGGGGTGCACTGTGCAGAGCGATACTAACATAGATCCCACTGTCTCCAGTGCCAGTCATAGTGCCCCTTTAAAAGTACCAATGTGCAACATTACCTCCATTACAAAGCATACCTGCAGCACTCTACCTATAATACACCGCCCTGCAACCTTCAATCTATAACAGAATAGGCCTGCAACATTGCACCCATAATGGAACCAGCCTGCAACATTGCACCCATAATGGAACCAGCCTGCAACATTGCACCCATAATGGAACCAGCCTGCAACATTGCACCCATAATGGAACCAGCCTGCAACATTGCACCCATAATGGAACCAGCCTGCAACATTGCACCCATAATTGAACCATCCTGAAACATTGCACCCATAATGGAACCAGCCTGCAACATTGCACCCATAATGGAACCAGCCTGCAACATTGCACCCATACTGGAACCAGCCTGCAACATTGCACCCATACTGGAACCAGCCTGCAACATTGCATCTGATATAGAGCTAGCCTGCAACATTGCACTTATAATGGAAACTGCCTGCAACATTGCATCTAATATACAGCTAGCCTTAAATATTGCACCTATAATGGAACCATCCTGCAACATTGCATCTAATATAGAGAGATGCCTACAACATTGAACATATAACAGAGCCAGCCTGCAACATTGCACCTATAATGGAACCAGCCTGCAACATTGAACATATAACAGAGCCGGCCTGCAACATTGAACATATAACAGAGCAGGCCTGCAACATTCCACCTATACTGGAACCTGCCTGCAACATTGAATCTAATATAGAGCTAGTCTACAACATT
Organism: Bufotes viridis; assembly: GCA_033119425.1. Classification (NCBI taxonomy): domain Eukaryota; kingdom Metazoa; phylum Chordata; class Amphibia; order Anura; family Bufonidae; genus Bufotes; species Bufotes viridis. The sequence continues at coordinate 262,717,031 of CM065594.1, forward strand.
GAACATATAACAGAGCCGGCCTGCAACATTCCACCTATAATGGAACCTGCCTGCAACATTGAATCTAATATAGAGCTAGTCTACAACATCCCCCTCTAATGGAACCATCCTGCAACATTGCATCTAATATAGAGGGAGCCTACAACATTGAACATATAACAGAGCCGGCCTGCAACATTGCACCTATAATGGAACCAGCCTGCAACATTGCATCTAATATAGCGCTAGCCTACTACAACATTGCACAAATAACAGAGCCAGCCTGTAACATTGCACCTATAATGGAGCCTTCATGCAACATTGCATCTAATATAAAGCTAGCCTACAACACTGCACATATAACAGAGCCAGCCTACAACACTGCAAGTAAACCCAGCTAGTCTAAAACATTGCACCTGTAATAGAACCAGTCTGCAACATTGCATCTAAAACTGAGCTAGTCTACAATGTGTGTGTGACAGAAGCATGGCCGGGGGGAGCCATATGTAACCATAGACAGGTGCTACAAACCCCATATGATACATGTGCTACAAGCCGAGGATCTGTAGGATTATTTGCATGTTAAAGCATGCATACATCCTGTTTTGTGTATACAGCTCCTATGCAGACTAATGTGTCGACTACAAACATGATCCTGCAGTCATAAATTGCTAATCTACAGACCCAAAGCCATAGGAGTGGAATAACCCATGACTGTAGGATCAGACTATAGAATGGTTTGCTTGCAGTATGTAACCTTGGAGACACATAGGTCTGGATAGGAGCTGCATACTGAAAACGGTAGAGGATTATTTGCATTTTTCTGCCGTGTCTCCTAAGGAAATCTCTTGTGCAGTTAGCAGCCCAATCTTTATGTGCTGCCTTTTCACATCCTTCACCGATATCTGGGTCATTTCCCTCCTATTTTCTTGTTATTTCTCCCTTTTTTATTGTGCAGGGCAGGCATTGGCTTATGTACACGTCTCCATGGAAGATGCATATTTTTTAGTTTATCCAATGAGAGATATGAAGTTGAGATTACAAGTCGGAGAACTAGAATTTCCAGTTTACAATCAGTAGATGACAGAGGTGACGCCTATGTGTATTAATCCCTCCATTCGTATTGCGTATTGCTAGCTGAGCCTTTTATTATTAGGATTTTTATGTTATTGACATCAGTCTTACCGCTCATTCATCACATATCCTGTCTATAAGGCACACTTACCTACATGGATCATTTTATTAAAGAAATTTGAGATGAGACTGAGTTTTCTGTGTGAATCCCACCCACAAGAACAGGACACACCCCCTTAACAAAAAAGGCTATGCCCCCATAACAACACCACAAGTACTTCCATTAAAGAGAGTCCCCAGGATTACAGAGCTGTGGCGTTCAGGAAGAAGTGCAGCTCGGGGTCGTACCCCTGCCAATATCAGGGGAACTGCTAGGATCTCAAAATATTCAGAGCCCAAGCCCCAAAGCCTATGTGTTAAGTTTTTAGTAATGTAACCCCCTCAGCCCCTGTGCTAAAGGCATATTTGGATGGACATTACATTCAGTGTTACCACACATAAAGCAGACTACAGCACCATATATACTTATTAAATCAAATGATACTATCTCTTTTCTCATCTTCTCCATTTGGACCAGACCGCCATGACAACTTCTTTCAGCCACATCTTATTTCTGCAGAGTTTGCCTCACAGATATCTTAGGTTCCTAACTTTTTTTTATCATTCTCCTACTCGTGCTTCAGAAATGTTATCTTGCTGCCACCCCCAATACTGTGCCCGCTGTCTTCCCTAAACTACTATACTGGTGCTATACAGATAGTACACCCCTAGTAATAGTGCTCCCCAACCTCCATTAATTGTAATAATTGTCTCCCAGAATACCGTCATTATAAATTGTGCCGTCTGCAGTGATAATACTCCTCTGGAGTGCCCCTATTAGTAGTACTACCCTCCATATTGTGCCCAATCATAACAATGCCCCCACAGAACACCGACTAGTAATAATGCCTCACAGTGTGCCCAGTGGTGATAAAGTTCCTCAAAGCGCACCCAGTGATAATAATAATGGCACTGTAGAGCCCCTAGTGGTTAAAATGCCTCCTATAGTGCTCCCAGTAGTTAAAATGCCCCCTCTAGTAACCCCAGTAGATATAACACCCCATAAAGTGTGCTTAATAATTATAATGGCCCCCTGTTGTGCCCCAGTAGTTATAATGACTCCTATAATGTCCCCTTATGGCTCCCAAGTAGTTATAATGCCCCCTCTACTAGCCCCAGTAGATATAATGCCCCTAATAGTGCCCCTAATAAATATAATGCCTCTGTAGTGCCCCGGTAGTCATAATGCCCCCCTGTAGTGCCCCGGTAGTCATAATGCCCCCCTGTAGTGCCCCTAGTAGTTATAATGTCTGCCCTGTAGTGGTTTTAGTAGTTATAATGCCCCCCTGTAGTACCCCCAGCAGGCATAACTCCTGGTCAGTAGTTTAAATGCTCCCTGTAGTGCCCCCAGTAAGTATAATGCCCCTTATAGTATCCACAATAAGCAGAATGATCCCTGTAGTGCCCCCAGTAGTTATAATAACCCCTGTAGTGCCTTCAGCAGGTAAAACACCCCTACAGCAACCTAATAGTTATAATGGCCCCCTGTAGTGCCCCTAATAGGTATAATTCCCTGCTATAGTGCCTCCAGTAAATATAATGTCCCCAGTAAGTATAATACTCCCTACAGTGCCCCTGTAGTTATAATGGCCCCCTGTCATGCCCCAGTAGGTATAATGCCCCCATGTATTTCCCCAATATGTATAATACCTCCCTGTAGTGTTCCCTGTAGGTATAATGCCCCCCTGTAGTGCCCCGGTAGGTATACTGCCCCCTGTGGTGTACCCAGTATTATAGTGCACTTCTGTAGTGTCCAGTAGTCATAGTACCCCATGTTATTATAATGAGTGTCCCAGTACTATCTTCAGGGGCGTGATTGACCATAGACCGTACAGGGAAATTCCCTGGTGGGCCGATGCCCAAGGGCTGCCAAAGCCCTCTTCTCTGCCGCTGGCCAGGTAGATGATTAACTCTCAGTGGTAATTAATGCTGTGAGAATCGGAAACTAATGTATCCCACCAGCAACCACATATGCCCTTAAATTGCTGTGGCCAGCCCCCAGGCACAGTTCGAGCATAATGCTTCCCTTCACCCAGATACAGATTTACTGTAAATGCTAAGATTCTGGCTGCTTACAATGGCCACAAGGGGGAGCTCCCTGTATGAAACTACATAAACGCCTATGCAGCAAGCTCCCCCTAGCGGCAGCTGCCAGCAGTTATGAAGTCTTTAGGGAGACTACCAGAAAATCCAGGCAAGCAGGCAACAACGATGTGAAGCTTTCATTTCTATAGTGCACAGTTGCAGAATTATCAATTCCCGATTCTATTCTTATGTCCCGGAATTGCTCCCATGAGAGATCGATTTGGGACACCCAGGGTGAGAGCAGCTGCAGGCAAATTCCATGCCGCTGCTCTCTAGGTGTGGTCAGCAGAATACAGGCACCGCGTATGACACTTGGATTGGATCATACTAATCTGAACTGATTGAAAAGCTTATGACAACGTGATATCAACATTACACCCGGCAGTAGATCACACATTCCTATTGACTTACATGACACATCTGGCTGGCAAGTTAGTTTTAATCTAAAGTAATGGACCCAAAAAAAAAAAAGCCAGATAAATGCCCATTCTAAGGCTACGTTCACATCTGCGTTTTTGCTGGATCCCTCATGGATGAGCAAAAACGCTTCTGTTCGGATAATACAACCGGCTGCATCCGTTCTGAACGGATCGGGTAGAATTATCTCTAAAATAGCCAAGAAGGATCCGTTTCCGTTTGTGTCCGAGAAAACTGATCCGGCACCATTGACTTACATTGTGTTTCATGACGGATCCGACTTGCACCGCATCCCATGACTGTGTGCAGCGTTTTTCTGTCCGCGATGGGAACGGAATGCATTCTGGTGCACTCCATTTCCTTCAGTCCGGTTTTGTCCCCATTGACAATGAATGGGGACAAAACGGAAGCGTTTTTGCGTCCAGTATTGAGCCCCTATGACGGACCTCAATAGCAGAAAGGAAAACGCTGATGTGAAAGTAGCCTAAGAAGCCCAGGAGCTCATGTGTCTCAGAGTCGAGCAGTAAGTCGAGCACTAGCTCCGGTTCCCTGGGCTGGGGTGTCTTTTCCTCGAAGCTTATCCAGTTCAATAAGAATTATAGATATTGGCAGCAGCCACAGAGAGGTGTTGACAGGGTATTGTTCACATGAATAATAACTCTGCCCTCACGTACTAGGTCTTTGCGGTTGGCAGAGATTAGATGCATTTCCGATGCCAGTCTCCCAGCGGGCAAATCCTTCTGCTTAGCAAGAAACATCTCACAAAAGGTTCTCCCAGTGCAAAGAGCACCCAGGTGAACCGACTAATAAACCGACGCTCCTACATTTATATTATTTTACCAAAATTTTGTGGAAAACACTTGCCTTATGCCCTAGTCTCAGTGTGCTCTGCTTCCAAGCATCAGGGTGCATTAAAGGGGTTTTCGGCCTTTTTTTTTAGGCCTCTTTCACACTTGCGTTCTGAGGATCCGGCGGGCACTTCCGTCCCGCCGGATCCGTCAGAACGTAAGTCGCCTGAAAGCATTAGAAGACTGATCAGGATCCTGATCAGTCTTCGAAATGCTTTCAGTGTTACTATGGCAGCCAGGACGCTATTAAAGTCCTGGTTGCCATGGTAAAGTGTAGTGGGGAGCGGGGGAGCAGTATACTTAACGCCCGTGCGGCTCCCGGGGCGCTCCAGAGTGACGTCAGGGTGCCCCACGCGCATGGATCACGTGATCCATGCGCGTGGGCGCCCTGATGTCACTCTGGAGCGCCCCGGGAGCCGCACGGACTGTAAGTATACTGCTCCCCCGCTCCCCACTACACTTTACCATGGCAACCAGGACTTTAGCGTCCTGGCTGCCATGGTAACCATTCAGAAAAAGCTAAATGTCGGATCCGGCGATGCGCCGAAACGACGTTTAGCTTAAGGCCAGATCCGGATTAATGCCTTTCAATGGGCATTAATTCCGGATCCGGCCTTGCGGCAAGTGTTCCGGATTTTTGGCCGGAGCAAAAAGCGCAGCATGTTGCGGTATTTTCTCCGGCCAAACAACGTTCCGGTCCTGAACTGAAGACATCCTGATGCAACCTGAATGAATTTCTCTCCATTCAGAATGCATGGGGATTATCCTGATCAGGATTTTTCCGGCATAGAGACCCGACGACGGAACTCTATGCCGGAAAACAAAAACACAAGTGTGAAAGAGCCCTTATACTGGTGACCTATCCTTGACCGGCACTCACTTTCTTCATATTATCAAGAAAGTGAGTGCCGGTCCTTCTTCGCTATCTACTAGGGCAGGGATGGGCAAACTGCAGCTCTCCAGCTGTTGCAAAACTACAACTCCCAGCATGCAAAGACAGCTATCAGCCTACAGCAGGGCATGGTAGGAATTGTAGTTTTACAACAGCCGGAGAGTCGCAGTTTGCCCATCCCTGTACTAGTGGACGCCTTCCTTGGACGTGTGCACCACGTGCAAACCGCAGTGCCGACCCATCTTCTTCAATACTATCCTTTGGATAGGTCATTAATATCTGTTTGGAGGGGCTCCAACACCCGGGAGCCTCACCGATCAGCTGTTTAAGAAGGCAGGGGTGCTCCAGCTTACCCTACCGATAAATGTGACGTCACATCGCCTAGGCGAAACTCAGTCCCATTCAAGTGAATGGGGCTGGGCTCCTATATTAATGGGGCAGTGGGGCGCCGGTGCTTTCTCACACAACTGATTGGAGGGAGGCCCCGGCTGACGGATCCTTGCCGATCAGATACTGATAACCTATTCTTAGGATAGGTCATCAGTATAAAAATCCAAAAACCCCATTAAAAAAACATTTCAATGCCACTTTTGATTTAGAAAAGTGCCCAGTATTTGGGTAACACCCCAACAACCGCATGGTAAACTCTTCTTTTTTTTATGGGACCCAATGGGTGATGGCCTCCATCATGGGTGTCTGTTGTGAGAGTATTCCTCTGACAAAAACCACAAATGCTATACGCACAGAGCCTAAGGGACACTGAAAATCAGTTCTATTCATGTGAATGAGGTTGTTTTTCCGGCAAAGCACATGGATGTCAGGTGAATGGGACTGATTTACGATGGCAGAAATTTTTGCAAGAAAACCTGCTGAGTGTAAAGGTGCCCCTAAGGTACGGCCACGCGTTTCAGTCTTTTTTAAGCCAAAACCAGGAGAGGATAAAAAAAAGAAAGAGGAGACGTCGTATCTGCCTTTTTTACTTACTCTCCTTGTATCATCCACTCCTGATACACTCGGCCAAAACTGTATAAAAAAAATCTGGACATGTGGCCGTATCCTTAGGCCTCATGCACACGGCCGTGGGTGTTTTGCGGTCCGCAAACCGCGGATCCGCAAAACACGGAAGCTTCTCAGCGTACCGTTCCGCAATTTGCGGAACGGAACGCGGCCCATTATAGAGATGCCTATTCTTGTCCGCATAACGGACAAGAATAGGACATGCTCTATTTTTTTTGCGGGGGCACGGAACGGAGCAACGGATGCGGACAGCACACGGAGTGCTGTCCGCATCTTTTGCGGCCCCATTGAAATATGCGGCTCGGACGCGGACCCAAACAATGGCCGTGTGCATGAGGCCTTACACCACCAATATCGAGCTCTAATCGACAATAAACATAAAATAAAAAAATTAAAAATTTATTTATTTTTTTTAAAACCCCCCCCCCATTTTTATTTTTTTTAAAGTGATCAAAAAGTCCTACACATCAAAAAAATGGTACCCTGCAAAAAAGGAGCCATCACACAGCCCTGTAGACATAACTATAAAAAAGTTATGGGGTCAGAACCTCATGAAGGGAAAAAAATAGATTTTTTTTCAAAGTTTTTATTTTGTTAAAGTATTATAACATAAGAAAAACTAAGAAAAAAATGTGGTATCGCTGTAATTGTACTGACCATAGAATAAAAGGCACAGATCAGCTTTACCGCATAGGGAACTCCGTAAAAACAAATCCAATAAAACCATGTTGGAATTGCGTTTTTTTTTTTCAATTCCACCCATCTTTCCACAACATTGTATGCAATATTAAATGGTGCCATTAGAAAATACAGTCTCTTATACAGCTTTGTGAACGGAAAAATAAAAATGTTATAGCTCTGGCGAAGCCGGGAGTAAAAAATGAAAATTGCTGCGTTATGAAGAGGTTAAACCTACGGCATAGCTCATAGCTGGCAGAGCTTTCAGATTCTGCCACATGGATCAGCCAAGGTGCGCCAGAATTATTAAGAGGCGTGCACCGCCTTCCTAATAGTTTTGGCACATCTCTCTTGAGACCAGGACTGGCATTAGAAACGCCTTGGTGCTGTGCCGGCTGTATAGATCCCGGGCTCTGCACTACCTCTCCCTCTGCGCTAAAATTCAGGCCAAGCGTCCCTCCTTTGTTTGCAGAGTCTTCACATTTTACATAAAGCATCAATTCCCTAAATGTAATTCTATTATCCGAATTGGCACCGCCTGGCATTATCAGCAGGTGTTAATATGTGCAGGTGTTAATACGTACGGGCACTGTCACACTGTGCTGATGGGCATTGCGGCACCCTCTGAGGGCAGTCCGCTGGCAGACTACCACAAATAGCAGCTGTATTCTGCTGACAGCTCATTGCATTTTAGGAGTTATGGAAAGAGCAGTCCTGCCTAAAGTGTCCCTGTCCCCTCTCCTGGCATCTCTGTTCAGTAACTATTTACATTCCCCATTTAAAGGGGTTGCCCGGGCTTTTAATATTGATGACCTATCCTCAGGGTAGGTCATCAATATCAGATCTTCTGGGGTCCGACACCCGGGACCCCCGCCGATCAGCTTTATGAGGAGACGGCGCGCGCAGTGTGGACGTGCAGTCTCTCTTCCTGCTCGCTGCTTTGCCATAGACATAGCAGCAGCGAGCAGCAAGCGAGAAGGGAGACGGCACATGCCCTCTGCGCGCGCCGTACCTTCATACAGCTGATCGGACGGTGTGGCACCCTCGCCAATCTGATATTGATGACCTATCTTCAGGATAGGTCATCAATATAGGAGAGCCCAGAGAACCCCTTTAATAACAATTTAAAAAAAATATATAAATCTATTGTGCCATTCCTCTATTATTCCTGCAAGTAATGCAGAGAATATAGAGTATTCCCAGTTGTGTCCCTGCACAATTGGTCACTGGCATCACTGATTAAATAGGGACATCCCCCCATTGGTAACACTCTGCATTCATAACTATCTTGCAGGAATAATAGAGGGATGGCCCAGTAGAGTTATATCAAAAGCTGCTCCAGAATTGTTATCATGTAGTTACTAAAACAGATGTCAGAACAGGAGCCCCTGTCACTGAACATGGCCCTTTAAACAAAGTTGCCCATGTGGAATGCCCAGTGCAGTCCTCGAAACAGATGTTTTAGGTGCTATACATTATTGGCTCTTTCTCCATATACACTCGAAGTGGCACACCACTATAGCATAGTGGGGGGGGGGGGGGGGCCCGTCTCCAGCAGTCGGGTCCATTGAAGAGGGTGAATGGAGCCAGAATCTCAAGGTATATTTCCAGCGACAGTGTGGGCACCGGCGTTGGGTTCATCGGTGGGGAATCAGGTTGCAGCAGCTAGAAGGCTGTGGATTTTCTCAGATGAGGTGGCAGAGTGGCAGGAAATAGTGAAAAAACGGTGGTGGTTGACGATGTAAGATTGGCAGACGGGAAGTGTATGTGTGCTTTGAGGGGCCCCTAGGGCCCATTTGAAGCAAGAAGTCAAGGAGAAGATTTGGAAGGACGAATATGTTGAGATATTTTCCTTGCTTCCTCTGGAGAAGTTTAATCTAGATAGGGTAAAACCAGATGAGAGCAAGAAGGAGGAGGAAAGGAACAGCTTAATACCGCGCACGTTCATGAACTGGCTTCAGGCTTTCGCAATCCTGGCTAGTGTTGTGGGAGAAAAATTTCCAGAACATTGTGCGACGTTGTTTTGTTATATGGACGCCATTGGTGAGGCTTTTAGGGTTTATGGTGGAGTAGTGTGGCTCAGGTATGATGAGCAGTTTCGTCGGATTAAAGCGGTGCGGCCTAGTATCAGATGGGATCACAAAGACATTAGTCTTCGGATGCGTTTGATGGCGGCACCAAAGGCAGGGGCACAGCCCTTTCGTGGGGGGGGCCGGGGTTGCCTCGGCTTCGGAGTCATCAGCGGGAAGTAGGAAAGGGTATTGCTGGCAATATAACGAAGAGTTTGTGATTGCCGATTCAAACATGAATTCTCCGGATGTGGAGGCGCTCACAGTTTGTCCTGTTGTTTCAAGTGAGGTAGGGTAAAAGGATTTGAGGCTTCGCAGAAGAGGAACGACACCGGTGAGGGTGGACGCGATGTTGCCATTCTTAGAGAGGTAATCAAATAAAGAGGGGGCTGCACTGTTGCACTCGGGCTTCATGGAGGGTTTTCGGATTCCTTGTGAGTCTGCTGGTTCTAAGGCGGTAGTTAGCAATTTGGTGTCAGCATTGAACAGGCCGGAGGTTGTGAGGCAGAAGTTAGAGAAGGAATTGAGAGCGGGTCACATAGCTGGACCGTTTTCGGTACCTCCTTTGCCAGATTTGTGGGTATCTCCTCTTAGTTTGGTTCCAAAAAAGAAGTCGAACACGTTTTGGCTCATCCATCACCTCTTGTATCCTGCGGGAGTTCTGTTAACGATGGGATTGAGCAGGTTTTATGAACGGTGTCGTACACGTCGTTTGATGCGGCGTGAGTTGGGTTCGGCATTTTGGGCAGGGGGCCTTTTAGTGAAAACAGATATTAAAGCGGTGTTCCGTCTGTTGCCGATTCACCCAGATAGTTTCCATTTGTTGGGGTTTTGTTGGGAGGGTCAATTTTATGTGGATTGTTGTTTGCCTATGGGATGTGCAATTTCTTGTTCTCTGTTTGAGATTTTCAGCTTATTTTTGGAGTGGCTAGTAAAAAGGAGTCGGGATGGGATTCTGCATTGCATTATCTGGATAATTTCCTGTTCCTATGGAACGAGTGGCAGCATCATTCGGGGTTCCGTTGGCTCCTGAGAAAACAGAGGGGCCTTCCACGTCGGTCACATTTTAGGGGTAGTCATCGATACTGTGAGGATGGAATGCCGGTTACCTGAGGAGGACAAGGTGTTAGACTTGCATGCAGAGGTGGTTTCATTGAGGCAGGCTAAGAAGGTGCAGTTTTGGAGGGTTCAGTCAGTTTTGGGGAAGTTAAACTTTGCTTGTCGTATTTTGCCGATGGGGCGAGTGTTTTGCAGACGGCTGACTTTGGCGATGGCGGGGTTGACAGTACCGTTTCATTATGTGAGAGTGACAGCGGAAGTGTGGGAGGACCTTGCGGTGTGGGATCATTTTTGGGTGAGTTTAATGGCCTATTGGTTTAAATAGGGAGTGGTGTGCGGGCTTTGGCTGGAGGAGTGGCGGACGGCGGGCTTTCTAACCAATTTGGCGTTGTTGGAACTATTTCTGATTGTGTTGGCGACAAAGTTGTGGGGAACCGTTTATGTAATAAATGGGTGCTGTTCTGTTGTGACAATTTAGGGATGGTACAAGCCGTAAATTCAGAAATGACTAGTTCTATGCCAGTGTTGCGCTTGTTGCACCACTTGGTTCTTCAGGGGTTAGAATTGAATTCATGTTTTGTAGCGGTGCATGTGCCTGGGTTCGATAATTCAATGGCTGATTCTCTTTATCGTTTCCAGTAGGATCACTTTCCTCGATTAGTGCCGGAAATGGAAGAGAAAGGGCTGCCTTGTTCCCAGTGACTCTGGAGCATGGCCTTGTGGAGCATGGATGGTGTCGGCGTCCCTGATACGGCGATCCTTCAGTAGCGGTACGTGGGCAGCTTACGCATTAGTTTGGTTTCAGTGGGAAAAGCTGATAGATCAGGTGGGTGGATACACTTCTGCTGAAGATATTTTCAGATGCTATTGGTTTATTTGCTGCGGATGTTTTTTGAGAGCGGTGCGTCTTTTAAGCGGTGTCCAAGAAGGTCGCAGCGGTGGGTTTCTGGTTGCAATTACGCGGGTTAGTGGATGTATCGAAAGGGTTTTTGGTGCGCCAAGCTTTGAAGGGTTACCGGCGGAGTGCTCCCGCGAGGGACACTCGGTGGCCTGCCTTGTTTTTGGTCTTGCAGAAGTTGTGTAAGATGCTAGAGGTAGTTTGTACGCCAAAGTATGAGGCTTGTTTGTTTCGGGCGGCCTTTTCTTTGGCGTTTTTTGGTGTATTTCGGGTTTCAGAATTGGTGTCTAGTAGTTGTAAGCTGGTAGGGGTTTATTGGGGGGGGTGTGTGTGTGGGGGATGATGGCTTACAGTGCTTGTTGAGAAGGTCAAAGACGGACCCAGTTGGAAAAGGCGTGCAAATTAATTTACGTTGTTGGGCTGTGAAGTGTGTCCGGTTCAGTGCGTTGAAGAATTTATGTATTATCGTCCGGTGGGGAAGCAACCTTTGTTAGTCCATCAGCATGGTACCTCTCTCTCCCATTATCAATTTGTAGCTGTCTTCCGGAAGTGCTTGACAGTTGCAGGTTTGCCGGCTGGGGAGTTTTCTTCTCATTCTTTTAGGATAGGGGCGGCTACAGAGGCAGCTAGGTGGGGTTTAGGTGATACAGCAATTAAGCGTATTGGCTGCTGGGAGTTGGCATGTTTCCGTTCGTATGTTCGCCCTGATCTGCTTTAAAGGGTACTGTTGGAGACGGGTTGTGTTTTTAGGTAGGAGGGTGGCTGTAGTGGTTTTAAGTATGATGTGTTCCTTCTTGATGTTGCAGGGTCCTCATCGTGTTTGGCATGGATATTTGGGATATCTTATGTGTATTAGGGAGCCTTGCGAGCAGGTATTCAGCAGAATGGAAGACAGTTGGGTTTTCCGAAGGAGGTGTTACAAGTTCGTTGGATAGGTTTGCGGGGCCTTTTGTGGGGTAGGGTTCTGCAAGAGTTTCATTGTTATGTTGCCCTAGATAGACTCTCAGACATTTTGGTGCTTCATGTCGGTGGGAAGGACTTGGGAGTGCGTTGCTCGAGGGATGTAATAATAGATATTAATTTGGATTTGTTGCGTCTATGGACGGAGTTTCTGGGCTTGTTGATAGTTTGGTCCGAGGTGGTAGCTCGTCGGACATGGAGGTTTGCCAGATAAGTTGATCGCATCAACAAATCGAGGGCAAAGTTGAACAAGGAGGTAGGGCGGTTTGTGCGGCAGGAAGAGGGGTTTATTGTGCGCCATAAGGAATTGGAAGAGGCGTGTACTCAGTTTTTACGGGCAGACGGAGTTCATCTGAACGAGGTGGGGATTGACCTGTGGGCATTGGGGTTGCGATAAGGATTGGACACAGCAGTTCGGGTATTGCAGGACGGACGAACATAGATGAGGTGTCACCGATGTTCGTTTGTGGCAGATAAAAAGGGGATCCTGGGAGGCAAAAAAATTGGAATAGTTGCATGACTCTTTGGGCAGAGCATCTTAGAAGGTTTGGTGAGATGACTGTTAGGGCTTGAAGGCCTGCAGGGGCATAATATTGATGTTTGGTGCCCTTGGGTCGGTGAGTGCAGCCAAAGGTAAGGTTAAATTACAACTGAAGGATTAAAATGGTTGGGTTGCCTTCCAGGATACCTCATCATCAGGGGGTTAGGAAGTTGAAATATTTTGGCAATAATAAGTTACATGCAAGTTGTGTAAAGAAAATGTGTAATATAGATAATGTTAATAAATTGGTCACTACGGCCTTTTGCACCAAAATAAAGTCTCTGTGTGTTTGCTCGTATCCAGGGGTTACAACCACCCTATAGTCCAGCAGCAGTGGCCGTGCTTGCATACTATAGGAAAAGGCACCAACCTTTGTGTGCTCCCATGGTCCTCCCCACCAGAGAAACGGCACTTTTTCCTACAGTGTGCAGGCACGGCCACCACTGCTGGATTGCAGGGTGGTCGTAACTATGGAAACAAGCAGTGTATATGGAAAATTTAATCCAGATGACAAAGGAGGCAATATAGCCAATCACAATACATTAGTAAGTGGCTTGTATTAACTTTCTCTGCATAATAAATGCCACTTGCTGAAGGTCTTTAAGGCCTCATGCACACGACCGTATTTTTCATCTGTGTTTTTTTGCAGATATCACACTGACCGGTTCATTCCTATGGGCAATGCACATATCTGCATTTTTTGGCTGTTCTGCAAATTATTATAATTTTTTATTATTATTATTATTTATTTACTATATTAACAATACAAAATAAATAAATGTAAATAAATTGTTTATTCCTCTATTACAGAAATGATTCCTTAATGTGCCCTTCTGCAAATTATAGAAAGTGTCCTATTCTGAACAAGAATAGCCATTTCTATTGAGGGGAGTGAGAAAAATGCAGAGTGCACCCGGAGGGCATCCCCTTTTTGCAGATCCGTGGTTTGCGGAGCGAAGTATGGATATGGTCGTGTGCACGAGGCCTTATGTGGATTGCAGGGAATTACTGATCTATAGAAGAACCTTTAAATATGTCGAGAAGGTTGTAACTTTCTATGAACTGGTAGAGTAGAATGAAGTAGGGGCTGTAACCCAGAGAAGGAGGCTCTTCCAGCGACAAGTGTACCTGAGTTTACATTAGGGCTGAATTGGTTTCAGAAAGTAACTCAATAGCTCAGAAGTGGCTTGTTGCAGCGACACAAGCTTGTAACCTAGAACTGAAGAGCGCAGCCCCCACCCTGCACTTCAGCTACGTGCTGGGAAAAAAAAAAGTTACAAAAGGTAAAGTGAGTAATGCGAAACCCTCTGAACCTGCCTAATCCTGTTTCCCGATTCAGTTGTGTCTGGGAACAAACACCAATCATCATCCTGGTGAGGGGGGAGGGGAGCAGGTAATGAACTTGTCTTGATTGCAGTGTTCCTCCGAGAAACGTGTCAACACAAAGCCGGGTGACGGGGTCACAAACACCTCGCTTATTACAGACACTCTCACAGGTAGCGCCGCCTCACCTGCTTCACCTCTCAACTTGCAAAACTTTACTTTTTTTTTGTATTCTGTTGTGTCTGGGATCAAAGGGCATGTCCTCCCTCATCAGCTTCTTGGAGGTATTGCTGGACTTGGAGGAGAAGGTCTTATATGTTGCAAAAATTTACAAAAAAAAATGACTGTAAAATAAAAATGGTAGTGGACAATAGTGTAGCGAGCCTACAGGGGGAGTACTGTGAGGAGGATGGGAGTGGTGGTAGTTCTCACCTGTGGCACTCCCTGGGGACTTGCAGTGACTGGAGGACTGATGCCAAGGGCCGACGGAGATATGCTGGAGTTAATAACCAGGCCCCTTAGTTTCAATAAATAAGTCTCTCATTGCTGAAGTGCAAATGGGAGTAGTAGTACATGTGGCAGTAAAAGGCACATTTCCAGAAGCAACGTATGGACAACAATGATGGAGGTTGTAGTACTCCCTCTCTTTCGCTAATAGACACAGTCATGCAACAAGGTTCTTGTTAGGTTTTCGGACTGAAGGGCGCAGATATCAGATACAGGGGGCCAGTGCATCTCAAAGTGTTGCAATGTTCCCTCTCACAGCAGCAAAGTCATTCTGCCATAAACGAGCGTAATACCTTTAATCTGATGCACGGTCTTGTGGGTTCTAGACCTTATTAAAAGGGAAACCAAAGCATAGCAGCATTCCATAAACGTACAGTATATGATCCATATATAAACTAACACCATAAACATATACAATTCAACATAAGATGCTTTGCAAATATGTTTTGATCAAAAAATATCTGTGCCCATCCACCACAGTAAGGTGACCTTGATATGGATGGGAATCTAACTCAATACCGTACACAGCCATGTAAATTCAAGGAGAATGGAACCCACATACACACTGTGGCTGTTACAATCATTACCTCTCCGGTGACCAGGCCATGACCTGTTGCGTCACTCTGTGTCAGCAACCATTCTATGAGCAGGGAGAGCACACAGCTAGACATGTCACGCTAATTAAAAACAGGCTGTGGAAAGGATGGGTCAGCAATAGCAACCAACATGGAGGTAGCCACACCTCGAGATGCATGCTGAAAACTCAAAGAGGAGGTAACAGTTGTAGCATGCATGTGTGTTCAGTACTCCTTGATTTTAGATGCCCGTGAACGGCATAGAGATAGGTATAGAGTTAGGTTCCCATCGGTATTGAGGTCACCTTGTTGTGGTGGGTGGGCACAGATATTTTTTGCCAAGCACCTCATATTTGATTGTATATTAGATGTGGTATTAGTTTATATATAGATCATATACATTTATGGAATGCTGCAAGGCCTTGCTTTCCCTCTAATTATGACAACATGCACCTATGTATACATTTTACCCTGCAGGATGTACTGACTCATTCTGTCCAGGTTATAGGCGTTCTAATCTCCTTCTCTCAGGGGTACTGTACTTTGGTAGTACAGTTGCTTCCTTGGCAGGTAAAGTCTCAGAGACTGAGGTTCTCTGAACCTGGCCCTACCTCTCAGGAGCTCACACATGTAGGTCTTCACTGTAGCTCAGTTAGACTCATACACACTAACTAACCAGGGGGTGGACCAAGTCCATCTCCTAGCGACATAACACAGTTTGCTAAGTTGTTAACCATTGGGGTGTCCATACAGAGCCATTAGGGACATACAAAATACAGCGAATCCCAAATTTAACTTTATAACATTGCATTAACTCTTTGGCAATACTCAGGGGAGGACTGGAAACTTGTTGCCCCATGTTGTGGGCGGATCCAAATTGACAGAAGGCGGGACAACACAAGTAGACACGGCCAACAGATGTAGGCCGGGGCCATCAATACCATAATGTAGCACAAAATACCACCTCAGCAGTATAAAATAACACAGTGCCACCAGTCAGGTGCATACATACCTTATGCTCCTAAATTAATGGGGCTATCCCATGATTATTGTAAAAAAAAAAAATAAATTTAACATCATATAGTATGTGACAATCTCTTTCTAACAAAGCTAGAACCAGGGCTGTACCTCACATGGATCCAGAGATCTCCATATTCATTGCTCTGCTAGATTTATATCAAGCTGACAGCTCAATGGGAGTGTCTTTTCTGCTACAGCTCAGGGGGCATGTCCTTTCTGCTATAGCTCTCTCCCTATCACAGCTCAGGAAGCAGTTGAAGGATGAAACTGAGCATGTGCGGCCTTCTCAGTGAGCAGGACAAAGAAATAAGAAAAAGAACAAACAGCAGGTGGCGCTGTACAGATACAGTTCATTGAATAACTCAGTAGCTGTACTAAATTTCTAATGACATGCAATTACACAAGTATTCAGATCCAGGCGCTGGTTTTAAAACTGTTGAATATTTTTCGTGAGACAACCCCTCTAAATGCTGAGAGGATCAGATCATTTTGTACTTGGCTGGCAGCCGTGAGGAAGGCTCGGGCGGCCCCCTGGGCCTCGGCCAGGAAATTTCTCTATGACCAGTCTTACCCTGGCAATAATTAACCCTTTGCAGTAGTCCTTGTGGGTTACAGCAATAGTCAGAGGGGTAACATCAGCCTTCTGGACCTCTACCAACAGGGCCGAACTCACCCAGCAATTTGATCAGAGAGGCTGTTGGCTCCAGGAAACTCAATACCTTCTAGAATGATAAATCTACTACATAAAAAATCTACAAGCCATGGAGAGATGTCCAGGATTTATTACTAGGGATATTGGCCGGTCATCCTTGACGATCTGTCTATAACCACTACAACAGTACATAGTTGTCTACTGGGAGCCATATACAAGACCAATACTAAGGAGGGTCCATACTTGACTTCAGTTGTCTCACCATAAGACCACTGGGATCCCCATCGATGAAGCGACTGCAGGGTTGGCTACTCCATTCATGTCTGTAGACCAGCAGAGTACTGTACTTGGCTTCTCTTTGGTAGTTCCATAGATATGAGTGGAGAAGCTGCACACAGGTGACCATTGCTTTATTCGCTCTGGGGACTCAGGGACCCCATTCTCATTATCACTTGGGGGTCTACCATGGAGCAATCCCATAGAGAGTAAAGGGAGTCGCAGCACGCCTGCGCAACTTGCTGCTCCATTCAGGAGGACATGGTCCCCTTTCTCATGATCAGTTGGGGGGCCCCGATCGTTGGATACTTATCACCTATCCTGTGGGTATCTCCATGGGGATAGTGGAGTAAGCTAGCGGCTGCCAGAAACCCCTGGCCATGGGGTATATCCATAGCAGCCATTGCACTTGCTGAGGGGGCTCAGTCAGGTGTGTGGAATAACAATATGGCGGCTTTTTGCTATCCTGTGGGTTAGTTGATATATGGTGCTATTATACATACCTTTAATAATTGTTACTTATGCTGCTGTTTTAATTTTCTCACACTAGGTTTTGGAGGCCTCATCTTATTTTGTGAGGGGACCCTATAAATTATAGTTACGTCCCTACCCCTCATAATGGCTTATTTCCCTTGGGATTGGGCATGTAGAAAGCCAACAGTCCAATCCTTCAGTCCCCTGACATCTGATATTGGAGAACGTCAGGACAAACCCATACACATTAGACGGTCGGCTGGTCCCGACAAATCCAGTGGGCTTGGCAGACATTAAAGGGGTTGGCCAATTTACAAAGCAATTTCCAAAATGCCATGTACAGTCATGAATGTTCCATAGAAGACTGTACGGCGCATGTGCAGATACTGGGGATCCTGCTGCCTTTATCTGCGCATGCACCGGACATGATCATTTGCTGTTCAGCAATTGCACAGGATGGAAGGTACCCAGGAACAGCGAGACAAAGCGGTCACCACCGTCTTGCACCCTGTAGACAGTGAGGATGACAGGCGAGTACGTTTATGTCTCTGAAACTGAGGCGTCCGGGGGTCTCCATTAGGATAGCTGGGGGACGGTATACAGTCTTGTATGGAGCAGATATGACTGTATGTGGCGTTTTGACAAATTAGTCTGGAAATTGGCCATGCCCTTTAATCCACTGTGTATGGACTGGGCAGGCACTGTGGACTCTTGGGCAATAGAGTCACAGTGAAGCCCCATGTCTACCCCACCTCCAGAATACAGCATGGGTACTCTATGGGCCCCCAGGCCCGGTGGGTTCTAGCATCTGCTGAGGTTTGCATAATGCTGACTATATAAACCGCTGATCTATGGCCTGTTCTGCAACTACAAGTTCTAGCATGCCAAGAAAGTCTGCTGATTGCCATAGCATGCTGAGGCTTGTAGTTTCAATAAGGAAGTATAATGGTTAACCACAGAATTGCCATATGGATAACTATTCTATAGACAGAGCAGGAAGAACCTGCAGATTCCCATGTGGCCCTAAGCTAGAGGATACAGTGGTCTCTGGAAAGCTCCGAGAACTAGGGCTGGTGGGTGGTATTCTCCACACGCTGTCAAATCCTGTCAAGTTAGAGGTCGTGGGGTACAGCAACCCCAAAACTTTGGTTAAGAAGGCTACACAGGGGGCACTGGCATCACCCTTCCTGGATATCTTCTAGAGGTCATCATTTTCAGAACTACATGACCTCATAAGACAAATGCACTTAAAGGGTTTGACTAATCTCCAAGGTAAAATTAATTAAGCCCCTGATTGGGTTTAAAATAAATAAATAATAATAATAAAAAACTCACCTACTGGCCGGTGCACCGATCCAGCTGCTTCCAGTCCCCTGTGGACAACTTGAATCAACAGGGATGGGACCTCGGTGCCAGGGGCGGACTGGAAACTTGAAGAGGCCCTTGGGGGGAAAAATAAAAGTAGCCCCATGTTGTAGGAAGCCCAAATTGACAGAAGGTGCAGAAGCACAAAGAGGGAGGGACAACAGAAGTGGGCAGGGCCAGCACAAGGTACCACCCCAGCAGAACCAAATACCACAGTGTGGCAAAAAAAACACCACCCCAGCAGAACCAAATACCACAGTGTAGCAAAAAAATACCACACCAGCAGAACCAAATACCACAGTGTAGCAAAAGAAATACTGCTGCTGCCACAGTATTCAACTGTATCGCTGTCCTGAGGATGGTGATAGTTGAATTCAGGGGGACACTTGCAGCCGCTGGCCAGGTACAGAAGTCAGATCTTTATGTACCCAGCCAGCGACCGTGGAGAGGCTCCCTCTGGGCACCGGCCAACCAGAAAATTTCTATAGCCAGTCGGTCCCTGGTCAGTTTCTATTCATTTTAGCTTGGAGGTCGGACACCCCCTTCAAATATGAACATCTCCGCCATAAGTATCCCTGTATAAGGTGGTGTCGAGGGTCACCAGGCGGTTACTGAATGGCTGCAGGACACCGGAATCGACTTCTATGTTTTTTCATTCTTCTTCTTATGACAAAGCTGGTAGGAAGTTGTTTCTTGGCTTGAGACTTGACAAGCAGATGCTGGAGGCAAGGAAGGAACAAACTTTTAGTAGAACAAGTTTTTACCAGCCAGTTAATGATTCTCTTGACAGCTGGAGTTTGACTAAAAGCTGAACTGCTATGCGCAGGGATTCGGGTCCTGCCCGTCTTACTTAGGGTATTGCAGGAGGGGAGGGAGGCAGAAAAAGTGAGCAGGGTCGGTGCAGAAGGGGTGAGCTGTTAAATTCTTCACCTGCAAATAACCTCCTTATCCCTGCTGCTGTCATCTCCAGCTGTCACTCCCCTGATCACTGCAAGCCTGATTCTCAGCCGTGTATCAGTGACTAGCAGACACTGACAGTGTATATTATACAGAGAGCTGGTGACATCATTATACATCAGTAGTTTCCAGTTCTTCTGGAACTACAACTCCCAGCCTGCTCTGATAGCCTGCTGACCCATACACTGTATGCTGCAGAAGGATTGCAGAAGAGTCACCTGAAGAGATACTCAAATTCCATGTGTGAGAGAGGAGAGAGCCCAGCTGTGTGTGAGAGTAGAGAGCCTAGCATCTGTGTGAGAGGAGAGAGCCTAGCATCTGTGTGAGATGAGAGAGCCTAGCATCTGTGTGAGAGGAGACAGAGCCTATCATCTGTGTGAGGGGAGAGAGAGCCTAGCATCTGTGTGAGAGTAGAGAGCCTAGCATCTGTGTGAGAGGAGAGAGACCAGCATCTGTGTGAGAGGAGACAGAGCCTATCATCTGTGTGAGGGGAGAGAGAGCCTAGCCCTGTGTGCGAGGAGAGAGAGCCTAGCATCTGTGTGAGAGGAGAGAGAGCCTAGCCCTGTGTGAGAGGAGATAGAGCGTAGCATCTGTGTGAGAGGAGAGAGCCCAGCATCTGTGTGAGAGGAGAGAGAGCCTAGCCCTGTGTGAGAGGAGATAGAGCCTAGCATCTGTGTGAGAGGAGAGAGAGCCGGAGTGTAAGAGGAGAGGGCCTATCCCTGTGTGAGGGGAGAGAGCCTAGCATCTGTGTTAGAGGAGAGAGCCTAGCATCTGTGTAAGAGGAGAGAGCCTAGCATCTGTGGGAGAGGAGAGAGCCTAGCCCTGTGTGAGAGGAGAGAGAGCCCAGCCTCTGTGTGAGAGGAGAGAGAGCCTAGCATCTGTGTGAAAGGAGAGAGAGCCAGAGTGTAAGAGGAGAGAGCCTATCACTGTGTGAGAGGAGAGAGAGCCTAGCATCTGTGTGAGAGGAGAGAGCCTAGCATCTGTGTGAGAGGAGAGAGCCTAGCATCTGTGTGAGAGGAGAGAGCCTAGCATCTGTGTGAGAGGAGAGAGCCTAGCATCTGTGTGAGAGGAGAGAGCCTAGCATCTGTGTGAGAGGAGAGAGCCTATCTCTGTGTGAGAGGAGAGAGCCTATCCCCGTGTGAGAGGAGAGAGCCTATCCCTGTGTGAGAGGAGAGAGTCTAGCATCTGTGTAAGAGGAGAGAGTCCAGCATCTGTATGAGAGGAGAGAGCCCACAGCATATGTGTGGAGTTCTGAGACCAGCCAAGCAAGAGGGCATCATTGGAGTTGTAGTTTTACCACAGCTGGAGTGTCGGATGTTAGCCATCACAGTGATAGGCTCTTTCTCCTCTCACACATATGCTAGGATCTCTCTCCTCTCACACAGAGGCTAGGATCTCTCCTTTCACACAGATGCTAGGCTCTCTCCTCTTACACAGAGGCTAGGATCTCTCCTCTCACACAGATGCTAGGCTCTCTCCTCTCACACAGAGGCTAGGATCTCTCCTCTCACACAGATGCTAGGCTCTCTCCTCTTACACAGAGGCTAGGATCTCTCCTTTCACACAGATGCTAGGCTCTCTCTTCTTACACAGAGGCTATGATCTCTCCTTTCACACAGATGCTAGGCTCTCTCCTCTTACACAGAGGCTAGAATCTCTCCTCTCACACAGATGCTAGGCTCTCTCCTCTTACACAGAGGCTAGGATCTCTCCTTTCACACAGATGCTAGGCTCTCTCCTCTTACACAGAGGCTAGGATCTCTCCTTTCACACAGATGCTAGGCTCTCTCCTCTTACACAGAGGCTAGGATCTCTCCTTTCACACAGATGCTAGGCTCTCTCCTCTTACACAGAGGCTAGGATCTCTCCTCTCACACAGATGCTAGGCTCACTACTCTCACACAGATGCTAGGCTCACTACTCTCACACAGATGCTGGGCTCTCTCCTCACACAGATGCTAGGCTCTCTCCTCTCACATAGATGCTAGGCTCTCTCCTTTCACACAGATGCTAGGCTCTCTCTCCTCTCACACAGATGCTAGGCTCTCTCTCCTCTCACACAGATGCTAGGCTCTCTCCTCTCACATAGATGCTAGGATCTCTCCTCTCACACAGATGCTAGGCTCTCTCCTCTTACACAGAGGCTAGGATCTCTCCTTTCACACAGTTGCTACTCTCTCTCCTCTTACACAGAGGCTAGGATCTCTCCTCTCACACATAGGCTAGGCTCTCTCCTCTCACACAGATGCTAGGCTCACTACTCTCACACAGATGCTGGGCTCTCTCCTCACACAGATGCTAGGCTCTCTCCTCTCACATAGATGCTAGGCTCTCTCCTTTCACACAGATGCTAGGCTCTCTCTTCTCTTACACAGATGCTAGGCTCTCTCTCCTCTCACACAGAGGCTAGGATCTCTCCTCTCACACAGATGCTAGGCTCTCTCCTTTCACACAGAGGCTATGATCTCTCCTTTCACACAGATGCTAGGCTCTCTCCTCTCACACAGATGTTAGGCTCCCTCCTCTCACACAGAGGCTAGGCTCTCTCCTCTTACACAGATGCTAGGCTCCCTCCTCTCACACAGATGCTAGGCTCCCTCCTCTCACACAGATGCTAGGCTCTCTCCTATCACACAGAGGCTAGGCTCCCGCCTCTCACACAGATGCTAGGCTCTCTCTCCTCTCACACAGATGCTGGGCTCTCTTTCCTCTCACACAGATGCTAGGCTCTCTCCTCTTACACAGATGCTAGGCTCCCTCCTCTCACACAGATGGTAGGCTCTCTCTCCTCTCACATAGATGCTAGGCTCTCTCCTTTCACACAGATGTTAGGCTCTCTCCTCTCATTCAGATGCTAGGCTCTTTCCTCTAACACAATGCTGGGCTCTATCCTCTCACACAGATGCTAGGCTCCCTCCTCTCACACAGATGCTAGGCTCTCTCTCCTCTGACACAGGGATAGGCTCTCTCTCCTGTCACAAAAATCCTAGGCTTTCTCCTCTCACACAGATGCTGGTCTCTCTCCTCTCACACAGATGCTAGGCTCTCTCCTCTCACACAGAGGCTAGGCTCTCTCCTCTTACACAGATGCTGGGCTCTCTCCTCTCACACAGATGCTGGGCTCTCTCTCCTCTCACACAGATGCTAGGCTCTCTCCTCTTACACAGATGCTGGGCTCTCTCCTTTCACACAGATGCTGGGCTCTCTCTCCTCTCACACAGAGGCTAGGCTCTCTCCTCTTACACAGATGCTAGGCTCTCCTCACACAGATGCTAGGCTCTCCTCACACAGATGCTGGTCTCTCTCCTCTCACACAGATACTGGTCTCTCTCTCTCCTCTCACACAGAGGCTAGGCTCTCTCCTCTCACACAGATGCTAGGCTCTCTCCTCTCACACAGATGCTAGGCTCTCTCCTCTCACACAGATGCTGTGCTCTCTCTCCTCTCACACAGAGGCTAGGCTCTCTCCTCTCACACAGATGCTAGGCTCTCTCCTCTTACACAGATGCTGGGCTCTCTCCTCTCACACAGATGCTAGGCTCTCTCCTATCACACAGATGCTAGGCTCTCTCCTATCACACAGATGCTAGGCTC
This sequence comes from Bufotes viridis, assembly GCA_033119425.1. NCBI lineage: Eukaryota > Metazoa > Chordata > Amphibia > Anura > Bufonidae > Bufotes > Bufotes viridis. Next base: position 262,740,390 of record CM065594.1, read on the forward strand.
TCTCCTCTTACACAGATGTTGGTCTCTCTCTCCTCTCACACAGATGCTAGGCTCTCTCCTCTTACACAGATGCTGGGCTCTCTCCCATCACACAGATGCTGGTCTCTCTCCTATCACACAGATGCTAGGCTCTCTCCTATCACACAGATGCTAGGCTCTCTCCTCTTACACAGATGTTGGTCTCTCTCTCCTCTCACACAGATGCTAGGCTCTCTCCTCTTACACAGATGCTGGGCTCTCTCCCATCACACAGATGCTGGTCTCTCTCCTCTCACACTGATGCTGGGCTCTCTCTCCTCTCACACAGAGGCTAGGCTCTCTCCTCTTACACAGATGCTAGGCTCTCCTCACACAGATGCTAGGCTCTCTCCTCTCACACAGATGCTAGGCTCTCTCCTCTCACACAGATGCTAGGCTCTCTCCTCATACAGATGCTGGTCTCTCTCCTCTTACACAGATGCTAGGCTCTCTCCTCTCACACAGATGCTAGGCTCTCTCCTCTCACACAGATGCTGGGCTGTCTCCTCTCACACAGATGCTGGTCTCTCTCCTCTCACACAGAGGCTAGGCTCTCTCCTCTTACACAGATGCTGGGCTCTCTCCTCTCACACAGATGCTAGGCTCTCTCCTCTCACACAGATGCTAGGCTCTCTCCTCTCACACAGATGCTAGGCTCTCTCTCCTCTCACCACAGCTGGAGTGCTGGAGGTTAGCCATCTAGCATCTGTGTCACCTACACAGTGCCACTGGATCCCTAGAAAAGACCCTGCTCTGTGTTCCAGGAGGATTTTGCCTGTGATCCCACAGCCACCCAAGCTTCTGGACGCTGCCACCCCTACTGGTTCACGGTCTGGAGTAGGTGCACCAACTTATCAACGCACACCACGTTCCGTGGCAACTGGCCCCGGCGGTCAGACTGAGTTAAATTCTAGACAGGGATAGGGGTGGATAGTTAGGAGGAGTGTACTGGCCTTACCTTTCACCAGAGATTGTGTGTGGCTGCCATTATTTGTGTTTGGCAAGCATTACTGCAGATGGTACCATTAGTACAGCCCCACCACTAGGGGTCTCCCTTATGCCGAATTGTAAGCTGTTTATTGCCTTTTTGTTTACCTTACCCAGATATTGTTCATCTTTGTTCACCCTCTTCCTAATAAATCAGTTTACTCCTTCTCTAGTGAGTGTGTATTTGAGCTGGGCAGGGGTTTCCCAAGTCAACACCTGGCAGAAGAGGAAATCCCTCCTGTGTCCCTGCAGAGCTTCAAGCAAGATTTTGGGTGGAGGCACTAGTGTTCAGCGCGAATATTCGAATTTGCGAATTTTTATCACGAATATCGTCACTTTGAGAATTTGCTAATATTTTGAATATAGTGATATATATTTGCAAAAACGAATATTCGTTTTTTTTTTTTTCATCTGAACCCATTACCTAGTATACCTACCTGCTTTTTGCTTGTGGGCCAATGAGAGAAGGCTGCAATATTGTAGTCTGTAGTGAATTAGAATATTCTTCATTATTTAATTTATTTTCTCTAAAATGAAAAATCGGCAATGTAATATTCACATAATGCGAGTATTCTAAAACACGGATATATAGCCCTATTGAATATAGTGCTATATATTGGTTTTTTAGAATGTTCGTCATTTTTTTCCAATTTAATGTGAACAGTCATTAACCCAAAAGCAACTTAAGCAGGGAGGAATCATGATGACTTCAGATGGAAAAAATGACGAATATTCTAAAAAAACAAATAAATAGCACTATATTCTATAGTGTTATATATTCGTGTTTTAGAATACTCGCATTATGCAAATATTACATTGCCGATTTTTCGCAATCAATGGAATAATCTCGAATACGAATATTCGCGAATATATGACGAATATTCTAAGGAATATTCGCAAAATATCGCGAATATTGCCACTGCCGCTCATCACTTAAAGGCACTGCGCCATATCGAGGTGAGAACTACCTTACCACACACCCTGCCTACAAAAGGTCGGCTCCAAGGGGTGTTACATTGACTTTTTACATTAAAAGGGTTTTCTGAGATCCAAAGATCTGGATAGGTCATCGGTATCTGATCGGTGGGGGTCCGACACCCGGGACCCCCGACGATCAGCTGTTTGTGAAGGCAATGGCGCTTCTGTGAGCGCCCGGGACCTTCTGCTTGCTTACCAAGCCCAGCACCGTATAGTGGCTGTGCTTAGCATTGCAGCTCAGCCCTATGCACTTCAATGGGGCTGAGCTGCGCCTAAGTCATGTGACTGATGAACGTGACGTCACTCAGCCTAGGGAAAGCAGCAAGAAGGCTAGCGCCGCTGCCTTCTCTAACAGCTAATCGGCGGGGGTCTCGGGTTTTGGACCCCCACAGATCAGAAACTGATAACCTAACCAGTGGATAGGTCATCAGTAAAGTCTTGGAAAACCCCTTTACTGATGGGATAACCCTTTTAAGAGTCTTACAAGTGATTGACAGTTATTGATATGTATGTTCACACAGGGAAGGCTGTCAATCACTTATAGGACCACCCACTGGACTCCTAAACATAGAAAGAACAGAGATTTCAATCAATAAGTTAGGTTTTACTGTTTTGTTGTTTTTTTCAACAAAAACTCAGCTTCTCCTGCTCTAGAAAATGATGGCCGTAATTTGGAGAGCAATTTCCCAGTGACTATTTTTTTTAAGGGTAGAGCCTCTGAGGACCTGTTGAACGTGCTCTGCTTTTCCTAAGTACCTACCTTGTGCTCCATTACTTTATTATTCCTACTAGAGGTCAGGGTTGACAATTTTCTCTTTACATTTTTCTGGATAACTGAACACATAATCATGGACATTACATTCACCACTACCAAACATACAGGGTAATACAGTGCCACATACCTCCTACATCCAGTAATATAAATGTTCTCTTTCCTTATCTTCTCTATTCGGCCCAGACCAATATAATGATTTCTTTCAGCCACATCTTCTCTCTGCAGAGTTTACCACACAGATATCTTAAGTTCCTCAGTTTTCTATCATCCTCTTCCTCCTGATGCCCCAACAGTGTTATCCTGCTGCTACCCTCAATAATCAGCCAATTGTGTTCCCCAACGCCCCTAAAAACTATACTGTAGAAATAATAGCGCCACATTGACAGTCCCCCTATATGCTCGCCAGAGTCCCACTGATACTAATAATTCTCTCCTGGAGTGCCCTCATTAGTAATAGTGAGAATGCTCCCTGAAAGTACCCGTTAGTAGTAGTGCCCTCCATACTGTTCCAAATAATAACACTCCCCAATAGTACCCCCAGTAGTAATAATACACCATAATAGAAATAATTTTTCTCATGGTGCCTCCAGTAGTAATAAAGCCCCCCATAGTGACCCTGCAGTAAAATTGCCCTCAAAGTGCCCCCCAATAGTGATAAAGATTTCGGTAGCATCCTCAGTATTGATAAAGATCCTCATAGTGCTCCCAGAAGTAATACTCCCATATAGTGCCCCAAGTAATTATAGTACAGTGCCTCTAGTAGCTTACATGTCCCCTATAGTGCCCCAGTAACTTTAATTCCCCCAGTAGCTTAAATAGTCACCTATGGTGCCCGCTGTACCTTACACGGTCCCCGGTAGTGTCCCCAGTAGTTTAAATGGTCCCCTATAGTGCCCCAGGAACTTAAACAGTCCCAATAGTGCCCCCAGCAGCTTATATGGTCCCCTCTAGTTCCCCCAGCAGCTTATATGGTCCCCTATAGTGCCCCAAGCAGCTTAAACGGTCCCCTAAAGTGCCCCAAGCAACTAAAATGGTCCCCTATAGTGCCCCCAGCACCTTAAACGATCCCCTGTGGTGTGTGTCCGCAGTAGTTTTAATGGTCCCCTATAGTGCCCCCAGTAGTTTAAATGATCGTCTATGCCCACTCATGTGGCACAGACAAGACCCAGCAATGATGTCATGTCAGCAGAAGCTACAATAGGGGGTGCACTGCAGTTACCCCTCCTGGGTCCTGCCTGAGCCACATGAGTAGGCCTGGCTGGTGGTAACCATGTATGTGATGTTGGGTGGTGGAGCCTGGCGACTGGCACACAAGCTTTGGAGGCCACTGGGCCTGATTGATGACATCCTGCAAGGGCTTAGTGGCAGGCTAGCTGCTGCCGCTGCTCCTCGCCTCACACAGGCACTGCCGGCACCAGGAGTTCAGGCTTCCAGTTCCACTCCAGTCTGCACCCAGTCCTGCCCACCAGCTGCAGTCTCACTCAGGGTCCCCTCAGAGGGAAAGTGGGGCTCCAAAGGTCTCCAGCACAGCGAAGCATATGCCTCCATTTCCTTGCATGCTTAGTTCAGAGTTTCGGGGGGTACTGATTTTTACAGACTTTGTTTTTTTGTGCTGGACGCTATGAACAGCAGAAGAAAACGCACAATTTTTGCGGACTGTCCGTAAATTTACAGACGCACGGAACCCTGTTAGAGGTTAAGAATGAATTGCTAGCAGTTTGCAATGAAGGTCCACCTTAGTGTTACCAGAGAGGGGTGTGTCCCTGCCCAGTCTGACCCTGGCAGCATTGATTGGATAGTGTCAGACTGTGCATCGACACGCCCCCAAACTGGTAACATCCATCTGGACCCTCATTGAAACTACTAGTAATTGATTCATAACCTCTAGCAACACACATTATAGCACATGGCACATTATACAGTCATAGGAACAGATGTTAGAAGAGGGGGCAAGTATCTGCTAAAACAGACGTCCTCCTAATATTATCCAGACCTGCACAACTGGGGTCTAATATGAGCCCCAGACTGTGGTGGACGTTAGACAGCCCCGGCCTGGATGAGATTATACAGAAGTAAGGAGGGAGGATCCATAAATGCATGATTATAAAGATAATAATGGAAGGTTTATAATTGCAGGGCAATGATGGGATGAAGCTGAGTGACACGATCCTGCTCCTCCTTCAGCCTCCATGGGAAGAAGATCTGCAGCTGACAAGGAAATGTATATATATATTTTTTGCACAACCGCAAAATGCAGATCCAAAGTCTTTTACCTTTCATCTAAGCGAGCACCGGGGCTCCGTCACTGTGTGCTGTTAAATATAGTTTATCCTCATACATTATTGAAATATCCAGTGGGGAGACTCTGCGTCTTACAGGAGGAAATCCAAGATGAAAGTAGAAAAGTATTGAGTTCTGGGGTAGCTAGTATTAGACTCTGCTTCTCCATAACATCTCAGTGTGAAGTCGCTGCATTTTAATAAAACTTTTGCTTTGGAAGATGTAAGACTTGAGGAGGAGGGGGTTATTATTCCTTCAATACTACTTCAGTAGTTATTACTTTTAGACTTTTGACTGTCTGGACGTCTTGGTTCCTCTTTAATGATAACCTAAAAATTTTTTTGGCACTATTCAAGAAAACTGAGACTGGCCACCGGACATGAGCGGCATGGTGTCACACCCATGGTCCTTGCCCGCCACTGTCCTGCTGTCCCAAGCAGGTGCAGGCATCGCTCCCCTCTCCCTGTGTGTATTGGAACCAATGCTCAGCGAACTTGTTTCAACACCATGAGAGTTCCGCTGGGTTTATATGGCCATTTATTTTTCTGTTCTTCTGATTCAACGCAAAAAACTGAAAAATAACGGAAAAATCTGATCCGTTATGCACAGTTGGCCTCCATTTTAGTCTCAGATCCATTATTTTAGATGAAAAAAAAAGCCCTGCGTGCAGTACTTCATTTTTCCATCTAAAATAACGGATCTCAGACGGAAATGGCCAAATCAGAGACAAAATGTAAATACAGAATAATTTTTTCTGTTACTTTACTTTACATCTGACAGATCAGAAGAATGGAAAAATAAATGGTGATGTGAACCCGGCCTATCCTGAGTTTTGATGTTTTTTAGCTTCTAGTGACCAGTTATGGTTTGATCTCCTGACTGCCCGTGTACTGTACCTTGCCTGTTTACCGATTCTGCTCCTTGCCGCCTGCACCGACCTTGGAACTGCTACCTGGAATACGCACGTACTCAGCCTGGCCTATCCTTGGACTGTGTTTAGACTACGCCTTTTGCCTTGGTGCTTTGCACCAGTGTCTCTGAACCCTGTCAGTCAGCTGCCATCTACACCGGGACTACACCAGGCAGGGTAAGACTGGGAAATTAAAGTGGCCCTGGAAAAAAAACCTCAAAGCGGCCTTATGTTGTAGGCAGGTGCAAAATAACAGAAGGAAGGGCCAATACAAGTAGGGGGGGCCAACATAAGTGAGGCCTGCAGTACCATATTGTGGCACAAAATACCACCCAGCAGGAATAAATATCTCAGTGAATCACAAAATAATGCCTCAGCAGCACTAAATACCGTCCCAGAAGCTGCCTCTCTGTGGTGGCCAGTGACAGCTGCCCCTTTCTGTCCACCTACTCTAGTTTCCTCAGGATGGCAACAGATCATAGGTGTCCCCCTGGGTATTTGCCCACGGGGAATTTTCAATGTAGGATCTATGACCAGTCTGACCCTGACTCCAGGAGGCAGCAGTCTGGTTGGTTCCCTGCGGTGAAGTCCAGATCCCTGTACAGGGGTTAAAGGGTGAATACCAGGGGAGCGCCAGGACAACGCCCTTACGTTTAGTCCAAAGTCAAACTGGTTAGTTGGCACAATGGGTTACACATGGTTTCTTTCAAAAAAACAAAAAAAAAATTTCTACAGAAATGGACAGAAATAAACTATCTTAGTACATCCCCCCTTAAGCTCCTCTGTTCCCTTGGCCCTAGTTTGCTCTAATTACAACAGAAAAATGAGAAATACATGTATATAGTGGCGTACATAGAGAAGTAAGGACCCCATAACAAGGATCAAACCAGGCCCCCACACAGGACAGAAGGGTTTTCGCCTAAACCTCATTTCAGTGACCCTTAGGCCCTGGGGCGTAGCTAAAGGCTCATGGGCCCTGGTGCAAGAGTTCAGCGCATTGCTTTGTGGCCCGGAGCAGGGAAGCACGTAGCCTTCGTAATGCCAGAGGCAAAAATTGAAACGGCACCCCCCATGCCAAATTATTGACCTAACCCCTTCCCTCCAGCCAGTGGTGTAACTTGACCAGCATGCACTTTATATAATACCGGTGTCTTCTTATGTGGCACAAGGGTCTTTGGGGCCCCTCAGGATCCTGGGCCCGGTAGCCACTGCTACCTCTGCACTCCCTATAGCCCCTGCTTGGGCCATTTTTTCCACTGCCTCATTTGCTAAAAGTTTTTTCTTTAGAGGATAGAGTCCTGACCATGTTTTCACCCCCAGTAGAAGAGGGGATGATCCCAACTGGGCCCCCTCTTGCCCTGGGCCCCATAGCAGTCGCATAGTCTGCCACTATGGTAGTTATGCCCCTGCATGCATATAAAGAGATATTCTCTCTGGAGCTGAGCCATGCACCCTCCTCCTCATTGTCATGTGTCTGGCTGTAAGATAGCTGGCTGTAGCAGTCTCTCACCTCTGCACTGTTTGCAGTAGGGGCAAAAAGTCCCTTCTAGTCTGCAGCTGAAAATGAAACAGATTAGCAGGAGATTAACTCCTGCGTTCTCTGTGGGATTTCTACAAGACTGTTTGTGTCAGGACCATGCAGAAAATCTTGACAGACAGTGGGGAAGATTATCTGCTCTTTACTCTTACTGTTATTGTTCCTTTAGATATACAGAACATACTTAAAAGTTGATTTGCAAGTACCGACCTTCAGCACCATGAAGTCATCTTTGCATGCTGAGCCAAGGTTTGTAATACACCACCACCTATTAATTACTTACATTTTGGGGAAAGAGAACGTTATTCCATTATTTATCTGCAATCTAAAACTTGACCAATAACCTAAAAGATGGCAATTTTTAAGATCTCCATCTTCTGATCTACTGATGATAATGCTGCTGGCACAGAGGAACATCTGGTTGAAACCAACACAATAAAAAATGGCACTCACAAAGTTGCTTGAAATTTTTATTCCTCAAGGAAACATATGGTTGGAATGATGGTAATATTGGAGTGGCACCGTGAAGTCACTGGGTTATTTACTCCAAACTAGAGATACTCCAGGAAGACATTAAAGGGAATCTGTCACCTATTTCTACCATCTGTAACCAACGGCCATGCAATGTAGACCCCTCAAACAGGACTCAAACCATACTTTTGTTAGCTTTATTGCCATTTTTTACCTCCAGAAAAGGAACTTTGAAGATAAGCAAATGAGGCCCAAAGTGACCAGCAGGGCATTATTGATATTTCGAGTCTAAGCCCACCTCTTCCAAGAACCCAAGTCCACCTCCTTCAAGAGCACAAGCCCCTCTCCTTCAAGAGCACAAACCTGCTTCCCTCAAGAGAACAAGCCTGCTTCCCTCAAGAGCACAAGCCTGCTTCCTTCAAGAGCACAAGTGTGCTTTTTCGGTTCCTGCAAGTGCCTGACCCTTATGCTGACAATTGTGTCCCCTCGGCCTACATACTTAGCAACGTTTTAGTTGGCAAAATGGAGGCTTCTAAGCCTCATCCTTGGGAATGCCCACTTAAGGCATAGTTTATATTAGCACCACCTACGACCACCACGTATTTTAAATCTGGGACGGCCCAAATTTGCCGGGACGGTCTCTGAATATGAGGGACAGTCATGCCTAATTTGAGAGAGTTGGCGACTATGGGCCTACAACATCACTAGGTGTCTTCCCCTTCCCCTGTGACGTCAGATTCTTTCTGTATTGAAATCTCGTGCATTCATAGACTTGGTATGTGCCCATGCACTGCCTTACATACTGTGGGCATTGACGACATCAGTGGCGCATGAGCAGTACAAACAGGGAGCCCAATGCCACTGTAAGTAAGGCAGCGTGGAGGTGCAGGAAAATTCCTGATATCTGCATGTTCGAGATTTTAATACAGAGAGAAGCGGAGAATGGATAATTTTGTACCTGTCAGGTAACAAACGGCTTGTGGATGGGCCTTTTACATGGGGCAATGATTGGGACATGTTAATGGAAGGGGCATTGGTCTGACAGTGACTTATCCCTCTCTACCCACTGCAAAGCAATACTAGGAACAAATATTTTTCCTTGACAGTACCTATGATATTATTCTGTTTCTGGAAATCACAGGCAAAATCCCACTGTGCAGCCCAGACGTGTTATGCAGGTCAGAACTTTTTAATTTGACAGCCGTCCTCCCAGTGCCATGGGTGACTAATAAACATCATCTTCCTTCAGCCTTAGGTTCACACAGAAGCTAATGCCCTAACTCCTTCATACTTAATAGGAGGAAGATTAAACAGACAGACAGGAGGGAGCGGCAGGGGGAAAGTTTGAAAGACAATTCTTATCTTCAGTTTATATTGCAAGGATTAAAACAACTAATCCTAGGAGAACGGGATAGGATAATGTGCACAAAATTAAATACGGAGCTTTGGGCGCTACTTTTGAGAGCAAATAAATGTCTTTTATATGTTCCTGGTAGTCAAGCTGCGTAGTGAAGGCTTAGGTGTGTGGAGAGTGAGGGGTGCTGTGGAAAGCTAGGCTGAAGAGGTCACCAAAATGAACCAAAAAGTGGTCAAAACAAGGAGAAGCAGAGCCCTCCTTGAATGGTGTCCTGAAAGAGCACTACCATATATTAGATGGAGGATGGACAGCTATAGACCTCATGGACTTGAGATAGGAAATGTTTCATATTTGAATCCTAGAAGACATAAAAGTCAAAGAGCTTCTGGATGTACACTTAGCCCAGTTCAGCTCTCGGCTGTCCTGTCATGTAGGGAACAGTGCAGACATGACCTTCACCCATACCACTGCCCCTACCTACTTGGACGACCTGCCTTAAATGGTGTCCCCCAACTGGGTGACGGTCCCTGCCCTGACTAAGTGTGCAGGACCTACTTAGAGTAGACCAAATGGGAAGTTAGACAGGCCGAGTCATAACCAGACAATATTGTCAGAACCAAGGAAAAACAAAACGCAGAGTAACATACTAAGCAAAGTCAAAATCAGGAGGTAACGTCAGAACCAGAATCAGCAGTCAGAGGTGAAGTTACTAATAGTCAGAAGTCCAGGAATCCACATGAAACACAAATTATGCGTTTGAAGCAAGAAAACAAATCATAGCCGACTGTGGCCAGCAGTTGCCTGTTTAAATAGCCCGCCAACAAGAAGCACGTGATGCCAGCGCTGAGCCTGACTGGCCCAGCATCTTTGCTCCCTGATAAGCTGATCAACCCAACTGTCGGCTGGGCTAGTTGCGATGGTAATGGAATGACTCCGGCAGTGCCTCATTAGAGAGGTCGGAGTCGCTGCAGGGGCGCAGATGGGTACCTACCTGACATTGGCGCTCTTCTTTCATCAACTATTCCTGTGTAGAACAAGGGGAATGACAAACTCTGGCTCCACATACCCTCATCCATGAGGAAGCTGACAGGTGGGGACCAGAAGTGCAGTGAAGAGAGGCCTGGGGTCATGAAACTGGACCAGAGGGAGCAGGTAAGTATAGATCTGTTCACAGGCACCGCTAAGGGTAAAAACAAAAAAACCATCTTGGACTACCCCTTTAAGATGATTGTCACTGAACTGAATATATTTCTGTAATTGTGAACTTCTAATTTTGAGGACAAGGAGTCAGTGGTCTGTGTTATCAGCAGAAACGTGGCCATGTATGTGTCTGTTTCTGTATTCATCTCTGTAGAGAGTGATAGGGGTTTTCCCATCTCATAAAATGATCATATCACTAGGCCATGCCATCTCTTTTCAGTGGGTAGTGGTCCCAGCTCTGGTACCTCCACTGATCCTTGGGATGAAGCGGCTGCAGTGCTGATTCAGTCTTGTGGCCCCCTTCACACGGTACAGGGGAATTGCAGCAAATCTTCATTTAAGTGAATGAGCCCATCTGTAGTCCTCTGGTGGCGCCAATGAAGGAGACACAGCTCAGTAGGGTCCCAGTGGTTGGAGTCATAAAAATAATGAGAATACTCCCCAAAAAACATTGTCCAGATGAGTCAACAAGTCTTTGGGGGTTTAACAACTGGTTGCTAAGTTCTCAATTTATGACATTTTTATAGACATATCAGAAGATGAAGATCTGTGAGCTTGGACCACCCATGATCCAACTGAAAGGGCGTGGCTTTTTTGCATGTGAATTATTTTGGAATTGGCCAAACACTTCCAAACTGCTGAATAGTCAAATTTGGATGCTTCAGGATCTATTTGTGTTCCAAATTATGTGATACCAATAGCAAATTGAGAACTTTTACAATAATCATTTGCAGCATGGAGGTGCTTTCAATGCAAGTAAGAAATTGAAGAAAGTGCTCCGACAAATACCCTGCTTTTCACCTCACGGAGGAAGCTGGGCTGAATGTGTGCAGGGATAGATGCGCCGGGCATGGTTTTCATAACCATCAGCCAGACTTTTTTATTAGCAGACATGACAGTTTGCCTTTAATTCTCTGCACGCTGAAAGCCAGGTAATGCATCAGCTGTTCTTTCCCTTGTAGAGTTGATCTCTCTGGATTATTCTCCTTCATAAGTCCCGCCAGCCTCCTGCCGGTCTTGCAAATCTCCATGAAAATATCATGCCTTACTTATTTGTAACAGTTGGAGACTGGACGGCCTTCTGACAGCAGGAGAAAAACATGAAATTACTATACAGGCGAACAATGCCGAAATCTGCTCCGCTGCGCCTAGCATGTGGTGGAGGAATACTCGGCAAGGATCGCAGTCATTTGGAATATTGAATCGTAGTGGTCTTCAGTGAAAAATTTGGAAAACTGCCTATTTAACCTGTTATGGCCAGAATCCACAATTTTTGTCGCTCAGAAACAAACTTTTTGAAATCTTAGTGAAAAAAAAGTTTATGGTGGAATTAAACTAGGACATCATGATAGGAAGGAATCACTGAGGGCGCCCTTCTTTGAGAAAATAATCTAGTTCCTAACTAGTAGTGTTGAGCAAACTTGTTTTTTAAGTTCTGTGTCCAAAGTTCGGATTATCGAAGAATCCCATCATGGATTCCAAATTCCGTTATGGTCCGTGGTAGCGGAATCCATAACGGGATACTTCAATAACCTGAACCCGAACTTTGGACGCAGAACTTAAAACACAAGTTCGCTCAACACTACTAACTAATATTTTAATTTTTTATAGTGGATTTTTGCTTTAGCAAGTAAAGGTATATTGCTACTTTCTAGGATAAAGCGTGTTTCACACTTGCGTTGTGGCATTTCGTGTCAAGATCACGGACTTAGATTCCGGATGGGAGCCTGAAGGTCACACTGGACCTCTCTCTGTCAGCACTCCGTCATCTGAAACTAATCAATCGTCATAGCAGGTTGATGAGACACCTTGTTTTAGGTAACCCTACAACTGCGAGCATTCACAGGTTAATACCACACTTTAGGTAACGCTTCTTCTAAGGTCATGGAATCATTAGAACACAAGTAGGCTCTTGTTAAAGTGAAGTTTTAATATAAAATAAGGACAGGGCGTACAACAATGGAGTTATCATAGAAAATACAACATAAAATACACAGACATATACATATAGTTCAAACTGTTGGAAAAAAAAGGGATAAAAACAGAACGTAATACTTTACGCGACGGTTAAGTCCGGTTGCCTGGTGAAGCAGAAATATAGGTCTGTCCATCAAGCCAGTGATCCCCAAAGAAATGACAGTTTGGATTTCTCCATACTATACATGTGTTAAAAAGGGTCTGTAGATTCCCCCATACAGAGGCGTCTCTAGGCGAAACTCGAACATGAGGCCCCCACGATTTGTATCTGTGGCTCTCCCATAGATACATGGAGGGGGGGGGTGTTGACCACTGCTCCGGGCACAAGGAGATCCGGAGTACCGTACAGACCATCAGCCGGACCCCCCCAATCAGACACTTATCTCCTATCCTTTGGATAGGGGGATGTATTTTCCTATCCCGGAGTACCCCTTTAATATGCAGTGACATCACAGTAAAGGGTTAATATGCACAGTGACAACACAGTACAGGGCTTATCTTCACAGTGCATATTAACCCTGTACTGTGATTTCACATTGCATTAACCCTGGCTGTACTGTATGGGACATCACTGTGCATATTAACCCTGTACTGTGATTAACAGTACAGGGTTAACATGCACAGTGAGTGACATCACAGTACAGGGTATACACAGTGATGTCACAGTCAGGGTTAAGCAGCTGCATGCTTGCAGCACATAGTACAGGGTGATCTTGTGCCTTGGTCGGGCACCACTGTCTGTCTGTGGGCAGTAGCCAGACACGGGCTGAGTTGAGGGCCCTGGCTCCTTCTTCTTCTTCCCTGTGTGGCTGCGTAGCGCTCTGGGGGTGGAGCTGGCAAGTGGTAACGTTCAGAAGACGTGCATGTGCGGCGGCACGCTCCGAGCCCCAGCAGCCACTGCTCTCTTAAAGAGGCAGAGACGGAGAGGGGCTCAGAGCGGCTGAGGGCCCCGCTGCGGCTCTTCCATTTAATTAGTCCGCTTAGGCCACCCGCTGGCCGCAGAAGCCAATTATTGTACTTGCGGCCAGGGGCGGACTGAGAACCCTCAGGGCCCCTGGGCAAAATAAATCATTACGCCCCTGATCCCATCACTACAGAAATACAGCGCCCCGTACCTCTAACATCCAGTGACGTCTCCTTTGATGTAGATGTTCTCTGTCCTCTTCTTCTCCTTTCAGACCTTCAGACCAGACCACCATTTTGTCGCCATTTTCCGTCTCTGCAGTTTGACAACAAAAGAAAAAATCTTAGTTTACTACATTTCCATCATCCTCCCATCTTCTGGACAAATCATCCTACTACCCCCAATACTATACTGCCTCTCTCCCCCCATGTGCCAGTAACAAGTGCCTCTCCCCCCCCCATGTGCCAGTAATAAGTGCCTCTCTTCACCCCCATGGGCCAGTAACAAGTGCCTCCCCCCATATGCCAGTAACAAGTGCCTCTCCCCCCCATATGCCAGTAACAAGTGCCTCTTCCCCCCATATGTCAGTAACAAGTGCCTCTCCACGCACCCCCACCCCACCCCGTGCCAGTAATAGATAGTCCAGTATAAAAAAAAAAAACACTTATACTTACCTCCATGGCGATGCGATGCAGGTTTCTTCCAGCCTGTGTCCCACGCTGTACGGCTCAGGCGGCATGATGACATTATTGCGCCGCGTGCACCGGCCCCTGATAGGCTGCGGGCCTTGTGCAGGTAAGGAAATGATTCTTCTTGTTGCTTTCTGACGCTTTGAATGCTGCTACTGGAGAGTTCGTATTTTACCCTTACGTTGCTTGGCCGTAATTTGTATACTTTTATGCTCCTTTTGTTCTGAGATGTCACGGTTGTACTCCCATAGCCATAGCTCCCTGGGGTTCAGTGCAGTGGAAAGGTGGTTTGAGGACTCAGGCCAGAAGTAAACATATAAAAGTCTCCCTTTACTTAGTGCAAAATATAACTTGTGGCACATTGAGCGTTATTAAGTAGACAGTGCAGTGTCTAGCACCAGATGAGTAATTATAGTGGCATGTTGGATGGCAATTTAATAGCATTTGGAGACACTTGTAGATATAGGTGTCCATCGTAATACTGGCTTGGTGGTAGTCTGGCCTGGTTGTTGGTTAGGTGATGGATGGATGAGACGTAGACCCTCACCTGCAGCACTATCTGTAAAGCTGTAATTTTGCTAATCACTCTGCTGTCTTGTCAAACTGATGCTTTCTGGAAGCTGTGTTCTGAATTCTGATGGTCTCTATGGCATGTTGGTCTCATAGGAAAACTGTATCTGGTTTCTAGGAGTAGGAGCTCTGCATGTGCTTCCTCTTCCCTTTCTCTTTAGCTAAAATGAATCTCTCCCTCCTGGAAGGACGCAGGACCAACCCACTCCTACCAAGTGGGGAGGAACTGGGTGGTTAGCACTGTCCCTGCCAACCATTACCTCCCCTGCTAAGAAATAAATGGCATAGCATCACATCACATATAAAATATTAAACAACAGTAGCTATCCCCAGGTCTGGGGTACTACATTTATGACCGATAATCAGCCGGAAGATCAAGCTGTGTAAATCTAGCATTAGAAACTATACAATGGAGCACAAATCAATAAGAAATGCGTAAGAATCTGCAGTCATTTATTTCCAACACAGATTAGAAACCCAGTGCTCGAGAAAAGGATAGAAAACAATGGATCAGATGGAGAGGAAGACAACTAGGATGGATAAATCTGATTAATTTAGTTGTCAGTACATCAGTTCTGATCTGTCTAATATCAATAAAAAACCAGCCTGATCGCAAGCGATCAGCTGTAATCCCTGGAGGAACCCATCAGTGCCCCCACAGGACAAATTAAGAATTGAACAGTGCCCATGTAAATCAATAGACCGTCTAGGTCTAGACACACTCTCTGTATACCCTCTGCACTGTGGCTAATAGATGGGTCCTGAATAAGGGCTTCCTTCTATCTATAGGGTGTTTTAAAATGAGTTTTGTAAAGAAGACAACCTGTTTAATTATCTAGTCATAGCAAAGAGTTAACGTTTCATCATTGTCTATGTCTGTGGCGCTCAGGCCGGGCTGTACTGTCAGCACCATCCTATTAATATGTAAATGAAGGCTGCCTGGTGAATGCTTCGTGATCAGATGCCCATAATGGCTGAGACCATAGAAGAATGCAGGAACAGGAATTTATTAACTGCCAGGTTCCACTTTTTAGCATGTTGTCAGTTTTGAAGGGGGGGGGGTTCAGAGAATAATAAAAAAAAAAGATATTTGACAAAATATAGCAAACTGACCTACCTTATCTACCAATATGTAGGTGTCAAACAAGATTTAGGGAAAAAAAATTCTGCAAGAAAGGTGAAGGACCAGCAAACCCAACTATCAGTGGCCATCTGGAGGAGGAGATTTATCAAAGACTGGGGTTTTTACGCTGGTATTTGAAATCTCCTGCACTGCTAGAAGATGCACCCAATTTATGGTGAGGAGCAGGCCTTGTCATATATTAGGTGCACCCTCCGGCAGTCAGAGCACCACGCTGAAGTCTACAGAAGCTCGGAGCTGTCATAGATTTCTGTTTTCACTTACACCAGTAAACTGGCTTAATGAAGATAAATGTGCTGGACCGACTGGCCCCGCCCATTCTCCACCCTCACCACACCCCCTTTTCAAAAAGTGTCGAGAGCGGTGTAAATACGACATTTGCCACAATATTTTATCACAATGAATGGTGTTTAAAAAGTCGCAATATGTGTTCTAAATAAGAACTGTAATGATTAGTTGGGAAATGGGTGGGACAACTGAATAAATGACCATCTGACTATCACAGTAAGCTTTTGGAACTGCGGGTAGTTGGGGGCATTTCGAATCCACTAAGGAGCCATGTCCGACCCCTTATCCCAATTGTAAATGTTACTATGGTATTGCCAATAAGTATAAAAGAAAATCCTAGAAAACAATTAAAAGATAAATTAAAAAGCATTTAATCCCACAAACAAGCCTTGGAAGGGATTCTTCTTAAAGGCAATGAACACCTCCATGTGCAATTTTATTTTTTATTTTTTCATTTTACTAATTTTAGGGTAAAAATCAATTTTTCAATTGGTCTTTATTAAAAAATTTCAACAGTTTTTGTTCTACACTCTTCACTTTAAGTGTATCTGCAGACTACTGCTTTTTGTTCTACTGTGAATCCGACAGGCACCTGGCTTGACCTGTAGACCTTATGTCTAAACTCCTGGCAGCTCATAAATATTATAGCCATTGTTTTATGAGCTGTCAGGTGTTCAGAGATATGGGCTACACATGAGTCGTCAGACTCGGTGTAAAACAGAAAGCAGGATAGCCTGCACGTACACGGAAAGTCAAGGCTGTAGAACCAAAACTGTTGACAATTTTTAATAAAGACCAATTGAAAAAATTATTTTTAGCTCAAAATGAGTAGAATGCAATGATAAAGTATAATAAGTTTCTAAGTATATGTTCATATGTATATGTAAGTGTCGTCATTATGTAGCATGCTCCTAAACAACCGCAAAGACCTACAACCCCTATATTGGTAATCTTACATACGAAGGCACTCACAAATTTTAACGTTAAATAGACACTGAATAAACTCACTACACCAAACACAACAGCCAAATGCCACTGGCGAGTGTTAAGAGAAGAAATGAACGGAAATCAATGTTCATGACTTCCCAATTATTGTGGTTGCCGAAAACATTAGGATTTTGTCCATTAGACAGAATGACACCAGAATGGGAAGCACCATGTTAATTGCTGACCTCTGACCCCACACTTATGTGGATGTTGACCTCTGCT
Source organism: Bufotes viridis (assembly GCA_033119425.1). Classification (NCBI taxonomy): domain Eukaryota; kingdom Metazoa; phylum Chordata; class Amphibia; order Anura; family Bufonidae; genus Bufotes; species Bufotes viridis. The sequence continues at coordinate 262,757,681 of CM065594.1, forward strand.
TGGCCCTTTAATTCTTGCATGAGCGCAAGAAACTTTTACCCTCCCTGACAGCTTTGCCACACAAGAACTTCTGCCTGACACTGACCACAAGAGGCTGTAAGATGATGAATATTTTGATGCACGGAATAACCAGGATTTCTGCTCGCAGCATTAGTGCGGCTCAGCGGCGTTCCGAGACTATAGAATAGATGAGTCCATGGTGTTTAAAGAACAGATTCTATTTGCATGTCAATGGTCTCGTTGGCAAGCAAGAGGAGCAACTGGTTTGTGAAGGTCACGAAATGCTACAAAACAGAAACACCGATACATAAGTATGGCGGTTTCCGAGCAAGACATTAAACGGTGTGCTCTACGGAAGGTGAAAACCCTAAGAATCGGGCACCTATTTTCTCTAGCGAATCCTAAGAGAAACAGTTATAGTCAGTACGAAGGGACTTCAGGACATACATGTAACGTTGACAAGATGTCTCTCAAGGATCTGGTCATGTGCTCAAGCCAACAAGATCATAGGCTGAAGCTAAACAAACGCAACTTGGCCTGCCAGTCGGGGCTAGCAAGGAGTTAACCTTCCTCGGAACAGAATTCCATTGAGGACCCACGCAATGACACTCTCTCCATGTAACGTTGACCGTGCCAGCCCTAAGTCTCATTTGCATCACAAAGATGAGGTCCGTGTTACCATTAGCCGACCTTCTGCTATTATTACCTAATGAAAATGTAACCATATTTAACCCCCCAGGGACGCAGATTAGTGAGAAAGGAGCCTAAGTGGATCCTAAGCCATTGTGTGACAAGCAGGAGACTCTGTGACAATTGTCCTGTCCCCCCCCCCTCACTCTGAAAGAACATCGGGACAGCAAAACTCAATCCTCTCAGCTGTCCCCAAGCCACACAATGGTCCAGCACAGCTTTTGTAGCCTCAACGGCTCTGAGGAGGGGAAGAGGAGGGGGTTGAGCGGCTGAAGAGGAGAAGAACAATGTGTGAGAAGCAGAGGCTGTGCTTTTCCCACACAGCCCAAACCGCACCCCCCTCTATCACCCCCTCAGAGAGGAGCAGCCCCTAAATACAGCTGATCGGCCACTAGTTGACTTTTTTATCCCTATAAAGTCTCCCCCAACCTTCGTTTTCCCTCTCTCTTGAGCGGCCCTTACTCATTGTGTGCTCAAGGGGTGAAAATCCTTTTGGCGTATGAAAAGAGGTGCAACTTTGAGAGCCATGCCAGGCATCCCTTGTCGATGCCCTTGGCATATACTCTACTCAATGGTCAGTAAGCTGGCATTTTATTTATTTAATTGGGGCCTGAAATGGCTTTCATGGTGGCCACCATGTAGAGTTTTTTTGAGAATCTCAACTTCATAAAACTGAGTCTGGACCAGTATTAGGTTTTGGTCACATATTCCATTTTCCATTAATTTTGCATGGTGTTCGGTAACTCTCACGGTACTAACTGGTCAATGCCGGAGTCACAAATCCAAAAGTCTTGGCAGAGGTCCAAATCCATAACAGAGCAAGGAAAAGGAGAGGTTAATGGATGAAGTGATTGAGTACAGACAATAGTCCATTATACCTACTATACTGATGGCTTGCTACCAGCTTATTGGTCAAGTCTGAAAGACCCTACTAATGAATTTTTGAGTAACTTTTTTGGAGGAATCTTCCATTTGATGTGTAAAGAAATCAGTCGATATCTCTTCTTGTTGAAGGCCAAGATACCTGGAGCAAATACCTCTTTCCTGGTAGTTCGAGAGTCCTACTAGGGCCATTGGCGTAATTTGGACGTCTCCAGTTAATTGTATATGTCAAAGGAAAAACATACATGCTATGTCCTTTAATTAAAAAAAGTTGATATATAGTTATATAATAATGATCTTAAATTTTTTTTATTTCTGTGACTAACGATAGCAAATACCAGACAAATCCCAATAAGGGAGCAAAAAATAAATAAAAAATGAATACATGAGTAAATGAACTTGAATAGAAAGTCAGCTAAAACCAAAAACATATAATATTTTTTTTGGCAGGGGTCCAGAAAATAAAAAGGCCTACTCCATGCTGCCTGTGCATACTGTAATAGAATAGTAATTAGCACATTCTGTCTTGGTCTTCTGGACCGTTGTAAGGCACCAACTAAGAATAATTTTTTAGTGAAGCCATCTTTTGACCATGAGACGTTCAACGTAAGAAAATTCTATGAGGCGCCTAACATGCCCACAGGCTATGCGGCACAGTAACTGAATTACCTGCCCGTGGACCTCTGTGGGAATATAGACTTTCCCTAGCTTACTTAAACAGTGATCATTTTCTAAGCCTTTTATCAGAAGAGCAATCTTGAGCCGATCAGGGACACTTTGTTCTTAAATGACAAGAGTCTCCAGACAAAATCCCTCTACAGATTTGCCCAGAATCAGAAAGGAGGGCTGGGGTGGGGGAATGGTGGGATTGCTATTTACCTACGCAGCAAAAAATACAATTTTATAACCACAGTTTAATGCGGTGGCAACCAGTTGGCTTGCTTTGTCGGTTTAGAGACTAGTTCTGAATTTCCTCAAATAAAATAAGCAAAAACTGAAATAGAATTTGCCAAAATAAAATAATTATCCAAAAAATTTAACGAATCTTTAAAAAAATATCAAAAAATGAAAGCAAAACAGAGTTTCCCAAAGTCATTATTATAAGGGACTCCTTATAGCTACTGATTAAGCGCTGCGCCCTCCGACAGGTGGTGCAGCCAGCAGGTCACTGTCATGTTCCTGTGGAGATCTGGTAGAGCATCATGGCCACCATTTCTCACCTCCAGCTATAGAGAGGATATGAGAGGATATGGAGGAAGCAGTGATTTTCTTGGAGGAAGCTTAGTTACAAGGGTGCTCCGAAGATACGCCAATTTTTTGGATGTCCTGCTACTAGGACCCCCCCAGTATTCAGATGTAAACAGTATGTTAATCTTGCAGCAAATAGTTAGTTCCCCTGTAGTGCCACCACAGGTTATATGTAGTATTGCATATGTATTGCATGCAGTATATGGACGTGTTGGGTCCTCCAAAGAGATAGAGCGGTGCCAGTATCTGTGGTAGATGCAAATGCATAAACATACAGTATATATATATATATATATATATATATATATATATTATATAAATCCGGAGATAAATCCAGAGGCTTGACAAAGGCCTCATGGAGTAGGCTGAAACGTTGCCTTGGAATAAATTGGGTCATCACCATTTAACTCAGGAGTGCTGCCTCTTCTCTGGGATCTATACATATATATATATAAAAAAATTGACCACTGTTTATATATATATATATATATATATATATATAATGCTTTTTTTTATTACCCTTTTATTATTATTATTTAAAAAAATAGAAATAATAATATTGCTATTATTATTTAAATTATTTATATTATTATACTGATTATTATGATACTAGTATACTAATTATTATCATTATACTGATTATTATACTATAATAATTGTTGTTATTATTATTATTCTGATTATTATTAATATTGCTATTATTATTTCAATTATTTTTTAGTTTTAAATTGATATTTATTATACAATATTAATTATTATTATTACACTAATTATACTATTTCACAAATTATTGTTGTTATTAATATTTATATTATTTTTAGTATTTTACTGATTACTATTTTTACATGTATTATTTTTAGCATTATTCTGAATATTATTATACTGTAATACTAATTATCATTATATAATTTTTATTATTATAGTGATTAATAATAATAATAATGATAAGAAACACCTGTTTGATATGGCGGGTATGGAATTTTGCCCCCCACCACATCCTACTCTCTTCATTTTGTGCCTGGCTGGTGTCACCGTGGCAACCCTGACACGGGATGCTCCGCCATCCATTTGTCACCAATTGTCCCGGGTTTTGTTTTGCCTTGTGTGTGCGCGCTCAGTTGTGTCAGGAGAGGCGAGCTGAGCAATAGGGGTCGGCTTAATAGGCTGCGGATCCCTACTGTGGGGGAACTGGGAACTGTCTATGGGGAGATCCTTGGGCCTCGGCTAGTGACTTAATCTGCCTGTCTCCCTCCAGGCTGGTGGGAGGAAGCATTACATCAACACAATCTGGACTCCACACAACATTATTATTTCAGCTTTCTCTGACAGAAGCATGGCATTGCTTATGGACCGCTACTTCCTTTTTTTTTCTTCTCTTTTGGCCTATTTTGTCTGGCTCGACGATAAAAAAATTTTTGATTATAGGAGAACATTTGTGGGTTTTCTGAATTCAAGACCCTTTTTGCGTAATCAAATTAAGTATCCCGGGGCCTCAGGGGACAAGAAAAAATGAAAAAGTCGTTTAGCACAATCACAGGGTTTTTTTTTTTTTTTGCTCTGGAGGTTGAAAGGCAGAGTTTAATTACTGAGCTATGCGGAGAGCTGATGTATGTTCTGTTATACCACATACAGCATTCGCAGCAAATAAAAAACTATTTTTTACAATAAAAAAGTGGAAAATAAATTTTGCATAAAAGCAATCTTTTTGCTGCAATTGCAATTTTTTCCCCCAGATTTTTCCTTATACATTTACATCATATAGGAGTTTTAGCATAACGTTTTAACTTAAAGAGGTTATACGCTTTCTTTTTTTTAATTTAAAAAACTTACCTCACCTTCCCGCGCACGCTCCGATCCAGCACCGTTGTTCTGTTCTCTTCCCAATGATGCAGCAGTGACATAGTTCTGGCTGCTGTGGTAATGTTCCACCTACCACTGCGGCCAATCAATCACTGGCCTCAGTGGTCACCTGCTATATTAAAAAATAACTTGGACGAACCCTTTAATTTTTAACTTCATAGATTTTTCCAGGACTTACCTATGGATGACCTTTCCTTAGGCTACGTCATCAGTATCGGATCTCGCGGTGATGGGAGCAGCACTGCAGTAACCAGGCGCAGCCACTACAAAGCAGACGGCGCTGTGTAGCTCTGCTGTCTGGTTCCAGAGCCGCAGCTTAGGAAAAACACTGATCAGCATTGGTGCCGGGAGTCGGATCCAGGCTGAAGTCTTGGAAAACCCCCTTAAAGAGGACCTTTCATCAGGGTACAAAATGTGTACTAAGTATGCTGACATGTAGAGCAGCGCCCAGGGATCTCCCTGCACTTACTATTATCCCTGGGCGCCGCTCCGTTCGCCCGGTATAGGCTCCGGTATCTTCTGGGACTTGGTTATACTAGGAGGAGCCTAGTATCACTTGGTTATAGTGGGCGTATCCCAGGCAGTAGCGCTGGCCATTCGCACAGCCTGGGAGAAAAAAAACCTCCCAGGATATGAGCTGTGCGCTGCGATTGGCCAGTGCTACAGCCTGGGATACGCCTACTATAACCAAGTGATACTAGGCTCCTCCTAGTATAACCAAGTCCCAGAAGATACCGGAGCCTATACCGGGCGAACGGAGCGGCGCCCAGGGATAATAGTAAGTGCAGGGAGATCCCTGGGCGCCGCTCTACATGTCAGCATACTTAGTACACATTTTTTAGCCTGATGAAAGGTCCTCTTTAAGTTTAACTTTTTAGAATGCAAGCAAAACAAGGGGCAAATATGGAAAATTTTGAAAATACAGGATGACAGTATTTCTAGTACCAAGGGGCATTAAAGTAAACAGAAATACTAACAGGGTTTGAAAATAGTGATATAAAAAATCTCTACATTTCCCTTGCGGCAATGAATTGTTAGTCTAAAGCTGGCCGTTCATAGACAGGCCGACCACATAATGTGCATTGGGGTGTTCAAATTCTTCCCCAACCGCTGCCAAAATCTCGTTTTTCAACATGCTCAATCCTCTTGTTCTGGCACCCACTCCCATCTGAAGAATAGGGCTACCGAAGTGGAAGACAGCACACTGCGCAAGCGAAACCACCCCTCCAGTCACTGCTATGGGAATGCCATGCCACCGTTTGGCTATTTTCGGAACACCCATAGCGGTGAATGGAGGGTGGCCGCGCATGCACGGCTGCTTCTGTCCACTTAGGGGTGGTCACAGAGGTGGGACCTGTACCTATATCACATCAATGGCATATCCTGGCGATATGCCATCAATGTCCCAGATAGCTCTGATCACAATCTGCATTGTGCTCCCGACTCATATGTTGAACATATCCATAGGGCTCAGTGCACCCATCATATGCCAATGGGTCCCCTGTTGGAATCTTGTATGCCAGGCCATTATACATATATTTAGAAAAACTCAGTCAGCTATGCTTTCTTATAGAGATGGACCCTATTAGGGTACTTTCACATTAGCGGCAGGGGAGACTATTAGCCTGTCGGATCCGTCCTGCCGCTAGTTCACGTGTGCCCCCGGACTGCCGCTCCGCCCCCATTGACTATAATGGGGGCGGAGGCAGAGTTTCAGCGGCAGCACGGTAGCGCACGTCGAGAGGCCGCCGGACTAAAAGTACGACATGCAGTATTTTTAGTCCGTCTGCCTCTCGCTGTGCGCTGCCGCTGGAACTCCGCCCTGCCCCCATTATAGTCAATGGGGACGGAGCGGCAGTCCAGGGGCACACGTGAACTAGCGGCAGGAAGGATCTGACAGGCTGTTCACCCGCCGGAACAGCCTGACGGACTCCCCTGCCTCTAGTGTGAAACTAGCCTTAAAAAAGGCTGACTATGCAGGATACAAATATTTAGAATAGAAGTCAATGCATTGGTGGAGTATGCCACAGTACGCCTATAGAGTGTCAAAGATCGTAGCCTTCCGCCAGAGGGATAAATGTAGAAATAGTCCAGATGTAAACCTCTAAAGCAGGCATGCTCAACCTGCCCTAATAGCTGTAGGCTGTCCAGGCATGCTGGGAGTTGTAGTTTTGAAACAGCTGGAGGGCCGCAGGTTGGGCATCCCTGCTGTAAAGGAAGGAAAAGACACTACATGTGAACAGAGCCTCAGGTTCACATCTGTATCAGAGGCTCCATTGCAGATTTTGTTGTTAATTTAAACGGGTTTTCCCATCTCAGACATTAGGGGTATATTGCTAGGATGTGCCCCCAATGTCTGATAGGTGCAGGTCCCACCTCTGGGACCCGCACCTATACTTAGAACGGAGCTCGCAGTGATGGGGGGAGCACCAGGCATGCGCGTCCGCCTACAGTCATTCCTTTTGGAGCATCGAAAATAGACGAGCGCTTGCTTGGCAATTTCTGTAAATCCCATAGAAGTAAATAGAGCGGTGGCCGCACTTTTGAGATGCACTTCCCGGTCATTTCAATGGGACTTCCGAAAATAGCTGAGTGTATCCCTCTGCTATTTTTGGTGCTCCCATAGTAATGAATGGAGGGTAGCCTCGCATGCAGGCTCCATTCTAAGTATAGATGTGGGTCCCAGAGGTGGGAACTGCACGTATCAGACATTGGGGGCATATCCTAGCGATCCAAGATGGAAGTACCCCTTTAACTGAAAAGTAGCTGTGCTCCCTACATTTGGGCCACTGCTTAGAAACAGAAGGAGTGGGCTCAGAGGTGACAATTGAGGCTCTGTTCACATCTCGTGCTTTCCTTCCGTCGGTCTACTTTGGCAGTGTACTTTAAAATGTAACTTCAAGGCTACAACATATGTCATTGTATAGGGGCATATATATAGGTAAAGGGACTCCTATTGTTATATTTTTTTTTTAAAAGCAGTACATTTTATAGGTAAGTACAGGCTATGCATTTACCTATACTGATACATACTGGCCTCCCCAGCACCAGGCCTCCCCCTGCATGACCGCAAGGTGAAGTTCCTGCTGTACGCCAATGACCTCCGGCTTCTGTCCCCAACAGAGAGAGGCCTGCAGGACAGCCTGGCAGTGCTGGAGAAATTCAGCACCACATGGGCACTACCCATCAATCCTAAGAAGACCAAAGTCATGGTGTTCCAGAGGAAGGGCCAGAATAAAGCCCCCATTCCTTCCTTCACATTAAATGACTCCAGACTGGAGAAAACCAACAGCTACACCTACCTGGGGCTGGAGCTCAACCAAGCAGGGAGCGTCAAAGCAGCAATAAAAACACTGAAAGGAAAAGCCTACAGAACCTTCTATGCCATCAGAAGACAACGGTACCACCTCAAACCACCAGTGAGGGTCTGGCTGAAAATATTTGACGGTGTCATAGCCCCGATCCTGCTCTATGGCAGTGAGGTGTGGGGCCCGGCCACCTACCCAGACCAGTCAAAGTGGGATTCCAGCCCAACAGAGACCTTCCATCTAGAGTTCTGCAAATACCTCCTCCAAGTCCATCACAGCACCTCCAACATGGCGTGCCAGGCAGAGCTGGGCAGGTTACCACTATGGCTCACCGTGCAGAAGAGGGCAATATCATTCTGGGCGCACCTACAGAGCAGCAGCCCCGGCTCTTACCACCGCCAAGCCTGGCTGAGCCACAGGGCCCAGAGCAAACCCTGCGCCATCCAACTGAGTGTCAGCTGTCTGTCCAGCCAAAACCCCCAACACGCCCTGAACAAAGCACAAATAAAGGGGGTCATAGAGAGCTGCAAAGAGTGATACATAGAGGAATGATACATAGCGATACATAGAGGAACGGAGAAGTGAAATAAACAACTCCCAGACACTCACAGTATACCAATCACTGCATCATGGCGCCCTACCTGGAGAGGATACCCCACCCCAAACACAGACAGCCCCTGACCCTGTACAGACTGAGCGTCCACAGCCTGGAGATGGAGACAGGGCGGCACCAGCAGACATACAACCGGCGGGAGAGTGGACTGTGCCAGCGCTGTGTGCAGGGCCCTGGAGGATGAGGCCCACTTCCTGCTACACTGCAGCAAATACTCACCTGTGAGGGCCACTTACTTCCAGAGACTCTCCGCTCACATCCCAGATTTCACCTCTATAGATGAGCGGAGGAAACTCCACATCCTACTGGGGGAAGAGGAGTCCTCTGTGGAGATCGCTGCCCAATATGTCTCCACCTGCCACCAACTGAGAGGAAGATGAGACACCATGGACTGTTATACCCCCATACTGCCCCTACAACCCGACCCCTTTACTGCCCACTATTATACCCCTATACTGCCCCTACAACTCCACCCCTTTACTGCCCACTATTATACCCCTATACTGCCCCTACAACCCGACCCCTTTACTGCCCACTATTATACCCCTATACTGCCCCTACAACCCCACCCCTTTACTGCCCACTATTATACCCCTATACTGCCCCTACAACCCGACCCCTTTACTGCCCACTATTATACCCCTATACTGCCCCTACAACCCCACCCCTTTACTGCCCACTATTATACCCCTATACTGCCCCTACAACCCCACCCCTTTACTGCCCACTATTATACCCCCATACTGCCCCTACAACCCGACCCCTTTACTGCCCACTATTATACCCCTATACTGCCCCTACAACCCCACCCCTTTACTGCCCACTATTATACCCCTATACTGCCCCTACAACCCGACCCCTTTACTGCCCACTATTATACTCCTATACTGCCCCTACAACCCCACCCCTTTACTGCCCACTACTATACCCCTATACTGCCCCTACAACCCCAGCCCTTTACTGCCCACTATATGTTGGGACACCTTAAACTATTATACCCCAATACTGCCCCTTTAACCCAAAATCCACCCTCTTTAATTCCCACATCAAACCCCGCTCCACAATACCTATTATTTCTTTTGCTATGGAAATGCTAAATGTTTTACTTGGATGTGCCAATAAAGCTTTATTGAATTGAATTGATAGATAGATAATATATAGATAGAGAGAGAGGAATAAATAGGTAGGAGATAGCTAGATAGATAGCTATGAGTTAGATAATAGATAGAAGATAAATAGACAGATATTAGATAGATAGATAGATAGATAGATAGATAGATAGATAGATAGATAAGAGATAGATAGATAGATAGATAGATAGATAGATAGATAGATAGATAGATAGATATGAGATAGATAGATAGATAGATAGATAGATAGATAGATAGATAGATAATAGATAGATAGAAATCTCGATATCTTCTCCGTATCCCCCTTTGCACACAATGATTCGGCTCTCTTCCTAGTACCAAACAATAAAAGGCTGAGGATGCTCTCTGGCAGACATAAGTAATCAGCTTTCACAGATCAGGGCAGCTGTCCTCGTCTGGCACCATATCTTATGTCCTTGATTCACGGGTGTGCAGCCACATGGTCCAAACTGATGAGGCACAGACCTAATGGGCAGATGGCACCAGGGTGTGTGGGAATTCCTCCTACTAACGGAAACTCGTCCTAACTCTCCCCTAATGGGACATCTGCTCTGTGGTAGCACAGCCTCGGAGCTGGGTTATCTGCCATCTCACGGAACTAGCAGAGGAGAAGCTCGCCCTCACTATGGTGGATCACGAGCGGACATTCATCTCCTTATAACTTTGGTGCAAAATATTAAAGTTCTAGCAAGTTCATTCTGAAAATGGCAGCAAAATGGATCAAAGTAGGCGCAGAAGAATTGACGGAGTCCATCTGGGTTGCAACTTGTTTTGGGGTTTGACTAATACCCCTTCACCACAATCGGGTAATACTCTAGCGATGACACATGCCATCGACCTATAATAGGGTTCAGCCAGGGGCGTAGCTATAGGGGGTGCAGAGGTAGCAGTCGCTACCGGGCCCAGGAGCCTGAGGGGGCCCAAAGACACTTGTGCCGCATAAGAAGACACACAAAGCACTGAGGGAATGGGGGCCCAAGCTGAACTCTTGCACCAGGGCCCATGAGCCGTTAGCTACGCCCCTGAGTTTAACAGGAGCATAATCAAAAAGTCAACGTCTATCAGGCTCTTGGTCAACAACCCCTCGGTTGACATCTCCCACTAGTGGTGACACTGAAAAGGCAAATAGCAGCGGCCTTGAGCATATCAATGACCTATACTTAAGCTTAGATCATCGCAAATCTTCCATGTGATTGTCGGGAAGCAATTGCCTGCTTGTTAGCGGAGGAGACTGCTGTTATTACATGCGTTCGTTTGCCCCGATCGTGATTAGACAGCGCGGCAAATGATGATTTTTAAACCTGCTGAAAGATTCCGAGTTCATTGGGTAGTCGGTGGCAGTATTACACTGCCAGATCTTCGCTAGCGGGTGTTCCTATGAACGCTTGTTAGCAATCTGCACCATTATCTGCGCGTCTAATATAAGCTTTAGTATAAGTCATAATATCAGAAGGGCGGGGGTCCGACTGCCGGCATCACCATGATCACTTCTTTGAAGAGGCTGTGGCGCTCCGGGGAATGCTGCAGCCTGGCCTCTTCCTAGGCCATTGATGTCACGCTCATCGGTCTCGTGGCCTACAGTAGGTGCAGCTCAGACCCCTTCTAGTGAATGGGGCTACGCTGCAGTACCAAGCACGGCCACTATACAATGTACGGCGCTGCGAGGAGCCCTGAGGCGCTGCAACCCTTTCAAGGACGCACCATCAATGAGGCCAGGTGAGGCGATCGCCTCAGGCAGCACCAGGTAGGGGCAAGAGGGGGGCGCAGAAGGGCCATGGTTAAGGTTAAGAAATTGGCAGGGGGGTGGGGGGCGCCGTTTCAGTTCTCGCCTCAGGCAGCAGAAAGACTAGGTGCGCCCCTGTCAATATGTGTAATAAAACTCACACTTAAAATATTGATTTATTCTAAATAAACCAGAACTGAAAACATTTCATATTTTTTATGCTGGTGAATTGAGAAAAATATGAAACTTCAACTTTTGGAAAAAGGAGGAGCCGATCTTCGGACTTTGTCCATTCAGCCTATTGTTTCCGTACGGCTGATAGCGAAACATGACTCATTACAATTACAATGAAAAAAAAAAAAAAACACATGAAAATCCATTACACACTTCATTTGTCATAGCCGGAAATAATGATATTAATCCGGCCGCGGCGATCGCTGTGCGCTCATTGTGGACCCCCCTCCCCAATACTTTCATATTAAGATGGTAAAAAATGCTAAACTAGCTGGGCCTTTCCTCGGAGAGCCGTATCCCGTCCTGGGATTATGCTAATCTTGCATTCTTTTGCAAATCCGTCAGGAAAGTGAGTTCTCGGAATGCGGGTGTCGTGGTGGGGGTAATGTCAATTAACTAGTACGTTGATAAGTCATGTTTTTTTTCTATATTACAGTGACCGTCATGTATATAGAGTCAGACATAAGTAAGGTACGGACTCCTGGGCAAGGAGGAATGAATGCCCACCAGCCTTGTGGGGCACTTTCATGGTAGGGTCTCAGGAGCTGATCTCACTGCTGGGACTCTCCAGCCAGGATCAGCAACCTGTGGGGAAACTACAACTCCCAGCATGCTCCATTCACTTCTATAGCAGTTCTGAGCTCAGCCAAGCAATTGTGCATGCTGGGAGTCGTAGTTGGAGTGCCGGAGGTTGCTGATCCCTGCTTTAGGGGTCATGTTCCCTATGACGTGGAAACAAAATCTTGACATTCAATTAGAGAAGAGGTTTTAATGTCGTTTTTCCATAAACAGCACCGCTCTTGCTCGCGGTCTGTGTCTGGTATTGCTGTTCAGCCCAATTTACTTGAATACTGCAATACTCGCCACGGCCTATGGACAAGAGTGGCGCTGTTTTTGAAAATAATGCAAGACCCTCTTCTCTAACCCTGCAAGCCACCAGTGGGACATTACAATGGGCTCAGTTTTGGAATCTGTCTTAGCAGATTTTCTAATAAAGGGCGTGTCCTGATCTCCTCTTGTCCAAGCGCATCATTCACTTGTCCATTAAAGGGCTCATGCACACGACCGTATTTTATTTCCTTATTTTTGGCTGATAGGATGCAGACTCATTCATTTCAATGGGTCCTCAAAAAATGCGGACAGCACGCCGTGTGCTGTCCGCATCAGTATGTCCGTTCCGTAGCCACGCAAAAAAAATAAAGCACGTCCTATTTTTTTCCAGTTTGCGGACAAGGATAGGCATTATTACAATGGATCCACAAAAATAACGGATCCGCAAAAAAGAAACTGATGCCATACAGACGTCATTCTTTTTTTTTTTTTGCGGATCCGCAATTTGCAGACCGCAAAACACATACGGTCGTGTGCATGAGGCCAAAGTGTATCCCATAGGCAAAAAAGCTTTAGGCTACATTTACACAACTTTAAAAAAAAAAGCCCGTTAAAAACTCACTGAGAGTTCTTTCTGACTATTCTGTATCCATGTGCGCATCCATTTTCCGGCTACTTGTCCGTTTTTAATGGCCGTTTTGCTTCCGTTTTTATGGATAAATTTTATTTCTTTGGTATCCCAACCTCTGCAGTAACGTCAGTACACCCCCACAGTGCCCCCAGTATCTATAATGGCCCCCCGGTAGTGCCTTCAGTGTCTATATTGCCCCCATTGTAGCCCCGATATATATAAAACCACCCACAATTCCACCCCGTGTATAAAATGTCTCCCAATAGTGTTCCCCTAGTATAAAATATCCCCAAAAATGCCACCTTGTATGTATATGGTGTCCCCATAGCGGCACCAATTTTGCTGGGTAGAAAAAAAAATAACTCATCTCATTCACTTGAACGCGCTGACAATCGCTGTGCACTGGTGGTAACTGGAAGGACCTGACGCTCCCAGCATCATGACGTCATGGTCAAGTCCTTCCAGTTGACACCAGTAGTGATGAGCGGCAGGTGCCATATTCGATTTCGACGAAATTCGCGAATATTCAAAAGAATATTCGTTTCATATTAATATCGTTAAGATATTGAGAATACGGCTGCACTAGATTAAGGGACCCTGAGGTGCCACATGAAAATCCCAACAGCTAGCACTTCACACTAAGAAACTGCCTCAACCCTTACTGTAAGCACTTTTTACTGGAGTACCTAAATACTGCCCAGAAGTACCAACTAATGTTACTGCACAAGGCCTACATAATACTGCCATTAAGCAACGCATAAATAATACCACCATACAGTATCCAAATAATGATACCGCTATCTAATCCCTACATAACAATGACGATATTCCCATATTATAATACTGTTCAAAGCTCAAAAAAAAATTCAGACAATGATTAAATAATGAAGAGGATAATAGTAAGGTGGTCTAGGGCAGTGAAGGGTTTCATAGGAATTACCCAGGTTGTTCAGGGCAGTATAGATTTACAGTGCATTCGGAAACTTCAGACCCTTTACATATTTTTCACATTTTGTCATGCTGCGGTCTTGTGCTTAAATAAAAAAAAATCCAAGTTTTTCCCCCATCATTCTGCACTCAACACCCGATAATGATAAAGTGAAGACAGAATTTTAGAAATGTTTGCAAATTTATTAAAAAGGAAAAACCAAAATTTCACCTGGACATAAGTATTCAGACCCTTTGCTATGATACTTGACATTTAGCTCTTGGACATGATTTGGAAAGACATGGCCCTGTCTATTTAAGATCACACAGCTGAGAAAAAAACGAGCCATAAGGAGGAAAGAACTGCCTGTAGAGCTCAGAGCCGGGATTGTGTGGATACACAAAGCTGGAGATAAAGGACAAAAAATGCTTGATGCACTGAAAGTTCCTTAAGGCTGGGTTCAGACTTGCGCGTATTCGATTCGTATTTTTGCAAATAGGAGACGTGCGTCGTACGCGCGTTCGTGTGATTGACTACTGTGGCGTCAATCACAATACGTGCAACAAAACGCCCCAAAGAAGCTCAAGAACTTTTTTAAGCATAGGGAGTTTTTCAGCGTGTTCAAACGCGCTGTAAAACGCTCAAGTGAGAACCAGGGCCATAGGAAAGCATTGGTTTTCATGTGTTGAGCGTTTTACAGCGCGTTTGAACGCGCTGTAAAACGCGCAAGTCTGAACCCAGCCTTAAACGCAGTGACCTCCATGATTCCTAAATGGAGGAAGTTTGAAATAATCAGGACTCTTCCTAGAGCTGGCCACCGCACCAATCTAAGTAATCAGGGGAGAAGGGCATTGGAAAGAAAGGTGACGAAGAAGCCAATTGTCACGCCAACTGAGCTCCTGTGTGCAGATGGGAGAAACTTCCAGAAGGTCAACCATCACTGCAGCACTCCACCAATCTGGGCTTTATGGCAGAGTGACCAGAAAGAAGCCTCTTCTCAGTAAAAGACTCATGAAAGCAGCCTGGAGTTTGTAAAAAACGCACCTAAAGGACTCTCAAACTGAGAAACAAGATTCTTTGGTCTGATGAAACCATGGAAGACTGGAAACTTAAAATGGCCCTGGAAAAAAAAACTAAAATTGGCCCCAGATACCACAGTGCGGCACAAAATACTGCCTAAATTAATTAATTCTGAGAGCACCATATCTTTATCTACCTGGATTTTGGCCAAGAGGAGGGTTTAGGTGGTCATCTGGGCATCGGCCCTCCAGGAAATTTCCCTGTAGCGTCTATGGCTAGTCCGCCTCTGAATGAAACCAATATTTAACTTTTTTGCCTCAATTCTAAGCATGATTTCTGAAGAAAACCAGGCACTGCCCAATACGATTCCTATAGCGGAGCATGGTGGTGGCAGCCACATACTGTGGGGGGTGTTTTTCAGCTGCTGGGACAGGGAGACTGGTCAGGGTTGAGGGAAAGCTGAATGGAACAAAGTACAGATATATTCTCAATCCAAATCTGATCCAGAGTGCTCTGGACCTTAGACTGGGCTGAAGTTTCATCTGCCAGCAAGACAATGACCCTAACCCTAAGCACACAGAAGTGGCTTAGGGACAACCCTTTGAATGTCCTTGAGTGGCCCAGCCAGTGCCTTGAGTCGAACCCAATTGAACATTTCTGGAGAGACTTGAAAATTACTTTCTACCAATGGTCCCCAGAATTTAAGAGATCTGCAGAGAAGAATGCCAGAAAATTACCAAATCCAGTGTGCAAGCCTTGTGGCATCATCCCTAAGAAGACTGAGTCCTGAGTGTGAATACTTATAGCAATGCAAGATTTTAGTTTATCCTGTTCCGTAAATCAGCAAAGATTTCGAACATTCTGTTTCCATTTTGTCGTTATGGGGTATTGAGTGCAGATTGATGGGGGGAAAAAACTGGAATTATTTCGATTTTAGCCCAATGCCGCAACATCACAAAATGTGATAAAAGTGAAAGGGTCTGAAGACTTTCCAAATGCATTGTGCTTCACTATCAGGCCCCGAGGACGGAACTCTAGGACGGAAAAGAAAAACGTAGTGTGAAAGAGGCCTTAATCAGTCTGCCCATCGGATCTCTTGGTGGAGTCATCCAGCTCAGTCCTCCTGTTATAATAACTTGAAGGGTCCTGGAAAGAATGGTTTAATGCTTGAAACTATACTCAAGTCCGACTCTTAATAATATTCCAGGCCTTGCAGAGCTCAGGGACATGGGACTTATTAATACTCGCTTTCATGTCATTATTGCAACCTACACGTTGCGGAGACATGAGGCCTGGATTTTACACCGTCTGATATGTCTGCTCATTTACTGCAAGAGTTCACCACTTCACAGGACGGCATATGACAGATTGTCCGACACGGAGGTCACATTCAGTGCACAAGGTCGGCCATTACTAGCAACATCATACACTGCAAGGCATCCTGGAAAAAGAAACAGAGGAAAAGCTTTCCAAGTGAAGTTCTCTTAAATTTAGTAACCCTTAAAGGGTTGTCTCACTTCATATTGCTTCCTTTGCTGGCTTGATTCATTTTTCCATCACATCATACACTGCTCGTTTCCAATCCAGCGGTGGCCGTGCTTGCAGACTATAGGAAAAAGCAAAAGCCTATGCACAGTCCCACAATCTCGGTCACCAGAGAGACTGGAGCCTTTTCCTACAGTGTGCAAGCACGACCACCGCTGCTGGATTGTAGGGTGGTCATAACCATGGAAACGAGCAGTGTATAATGTGATGGAAAAGGGGGCAATATGAACAATCACAGTACATTCGTAAGTTCCTTGTATGAACCTCGGCTACATGCTAAATGCCATTTGCTGAAGTGAGACAACCCCTTTAACCAAATGGTCTCCAACCTATGGCTCTCCAGCTGTTGCAAAGCTACAACTCCAAGGATGCCCTGACAGCTGGGAGTTGTAGTTCTGCAACAGCTGGAGAGCCACAGATACTAACTGCTGTGTGTCGACCTGCTTCTGGAGACCACATGAGCATTAGAATCAGGCTACATGCACATGACCGTTGGTGTTTTGCGGTCCGCAAAACACGGAAGCTGCTCCGCGTTCCGTTCCGCAATTTACGGAACGGAACGCGGCCCATTATAGAAATGCCTATTCTTGTCCGCAAAACGGACAAGAATAGGACATGCTCTATTTTTTTTGCGGGGGCACGGAACGGAGCAACGGATGCGGACAGCACACGGAGTGCTGTCCGCATCTTTTGCGGCCCCATTGAAGTGAATAGGTCCGCGCCCGAGCCGCAAAATATGGGGCTCGGACGCGGACCACAACAACGACCGTGTGCATGAGGCCTTAATCAGAGCTACATGACGTTGGATAAACCAGACCACTAGGATAGTGGAGATGTGTTCTTCAGAGTGATAAATCACACTTCTTCACCATCTGGCAGCCTGATGGGTAAATATTAGGCCCGCACAATATATCGCCAAAGCAATCGGTATCGCGAAAAATCGCCATATCGCAATCGCCAAATGGCCGACCCAAAAATGCTGCAATTATATTACCGTATGTTTCGCTTTATAAGACGTGGGGGAAATGGCAGTGCGTCTTATGAAGCGATGGTTGACTTTTTACGTGGCTGACACTGATGTATCGCCGGCTGCTATGCTGCACAGCGGGCCGGCGATACATCAGTTACAGTGCGGGGAGGGAGGAGGAGCTGGTGGAAAGTCGTTGTTTTAATGAACACTTGTTCTTATATCTATTTTATTTATCTGTTCTGTGCAGGGATATTAGGAAAATGGCAAGTTTAGTATTTTGTACTTTTGCAGTAATGCAAATATGTTATTTAATTTAGTAAAAGATGTTTTTTTTAAAAAAAAAACACTGCGCGTTTCAGTTCTTGAGTTCAGCATAACTACATTTCACATTATCAGTCATTTGTGTGTTCTTTTGCCTTGAAAATCCAAGCAGATAGACCTCTAGCACAATTCGCTTAAAATATCGCATATCGTTATAGCAATTTTTAGGGCCCTAATCGCAATCGCACAAAGTTCCCATATCGTGCAGCCCTAGTAAATATGGGTTTGGGAGACACAAGGAGACCTCTGCCTGTCCGAATGTGTAGACTGTGAAGTTTGGTGGAGAAGGATGCATGGCCCCACAGCTATTTTTATTATGATTTGGATAGGGCACTTTAATTCTAGTGACCAGGAGCCTTAAATTTTGGATCTCTTTTCCGGTTTGACGATGACCACCACCCATGGCACAAAGTGGGTTTCTTGGTTATGTAAAAGAGAACTTGACTTGAGTATTGGCCTCAAACCCATTGACTCCTCTGGTATGAAGGTGGCTTTACTTGCAGCCATGTTTCAACATCTAGTAGAGGCCTTCCTATAAAACTGGAGCCTTCTGTAGGTGCAAAAAGTGGATGAGCTCAACCCATGATTATGAAAGTGACTTTTCGAAATGCGGTGAAAACTAAGACTCCTTTTATCTACTCAGAAGTAATACTGTAGTTAATACTCATGAATAATTGATAGGCAACAACTCCTTTAAAGGAGTTTTCTGGAGTTCAACATTGATGGCCTATCCTTAGCATAGGTGGGGGTCTGACTCATGGTGCCCCCACCGATCCGCTGCTTGAAGAGGTCTCGACACTCCAGTGAGTGCTGCAGCCTCCTCACAGTATACCAAGCACAGCGCCATCCAGTGGCATAACTAGAAATGACTGGGCCCCACAGCAAATTTTTAAATGGGGCCCCCTCCCCCAGTAATTTTTTCACAACCCCTTCCTTTCATGCCGCCCCCTTTCCTGTGGCTAGTAAAGATCGCTCTCTCAGACCAGGCCCGGCAGCTGTTCCATCCGTTTTCTACACTGTCTATACTGCCACTGCATATAATTTCATTGTGTAATAATGTTGAGGGGCCCTGACAAAATCTTTTAGTACTTCTCCTCCTCTTGGATGGGCCCCTTCTGGGAAAGGGCCCCAAAGCAGCCGCTTCCCCTGCTTCCACTATAGTTACGCCCCTGGCGCCATCCATTGTATGGTGGTTGTGCTTAGTATTGAAGCCCATTCACTAGAATGGGACTGAGCTGCATGTAGGCCACGTGACCAATGAACACGATGTCACTGGCCTAGGAAAGGATCCACCGCTAACCGGTGCACCAGTTTCTTCAAACAGAACACGATGTCACTGGCCTAGGAAGAGCATCCACTGCTAACCGGTGCACCAGTCTCTTCAAACAGCTGATCTGCAGGGGTGCTGAGGGCTGGACCCCCACCATCAGATACTGATGACCAATTCCAACTAGAGTTGAGCAACCTTCTGTTTTCAAGTTTGGCGTGCAAGGTTCGGGTTATCTAAGAATTCCGTTATGGATTCTGCTACCGCGGACCATAACTTATGGTCCGTGGTAGCGGAATCCATAACGGAATTCTTAGATAATCTGAACCCAAACCTTGCACACAAGATCACTCATCCCTAATTCTAATGATAGGCCACCAGTATTGAACTCCTGGAAACCCCTTTGCTCGGAGGGGAGTTGCAGCAATCAGCTAATCCCCCCTAGTCTGGTACCTATCATACAAGGAAGGTCCAGACTGCCATAGTCAGTGCCAGTACTTAGGGACCATCCTCTATGACGTTCATAATCCCGGCCTGGGTAATAATTACAGACACAATGTTAAATATGTTATGTTACGCGGTTTATGCACTGTGCTAACTCTAAAAATTAGGCCAAAATAGTCCGTCTACCTGCAGTCCTATGTAACACTACGCGACGTGATACTGAATCTAAATTGTGCGATTCCTATGTATTTTTACAAACAAATACCCCAGAACTGATGTAGTTAAAAATAAAAAAATAGAAAAACAATTGCGCATTGAAGATGGTTTTTGTGTTGCAGAAATTAGCTCGGATAGAAAAAGTTGGGAAAAAATCCAAAATACCGCAAATTAAGAAAGTCACTAAATATCTTCTAGAAAGCAACCGTGGATGATGCACATGGCCGTCTGTGAGAGCAGTGAAGCATTCATCCCTCTGCAGAGGGCCGCTGCTATCCCCCCCTTATGGGACTGAACAGTCCTGGGGACATTTCATCAGACAATTATTAGGAATCAGTCTTGTATGGCACATGCTCTGCCATTAATCCTCTCTGATTGGAGGTAATTTGCAGTTAGCCTGACTGGACCCTTCAGCAGCTGTGGTATTAGGTCTGTAGGGGGGCTGAAAAGTTTAATTAGAACCCTGTGTCTGACTTTTAATGTCTTCAGTCATCAGCAGGGTAAGGGGATCTGCAGAGCTAGCAGTAATGAGGAATGCCAGAAGCCTTTGGCGGCTTAACCCTCCAGCAACAGGATACCTATCCTCCAACGAGTGGGACACCGGCCGTCAGAAAGAACAAGCACTGGGCAAAAATGAAGGGTTAATCTTCTCACCACAAATCATGAGTGCAGCATTTTCCCTAATACAAACCACACATGAAGAACACCTAGAACATGGCCGGCATCGCATCACGTATCACATCTGAGCCTCCCGCGGTCCGTCCCATGAACAGGTCTCCACCTGCCATTAAAACCTCACATTTCCAAAACAGAAGACAAGTTTTCTTGTTGGTAACTCGTCCTCGACAAAGACTGCGGGGGCAATTTATAAAATCAGAAACGTCAGTTTTGTGGCTTAAAAATGTCGCACGTCATGTCGATTGCGTTTTTTTTCTGCGCCATTTGGTCAAATTTTGCAACATTTCGTGGTCCGTGCCATTTTTTAAAGTGGTCTATGTTTAAGAGCTTAAGGTTAGATGAGACCTGGAGGGCTCACCTACTCTGTGCGACTTTTTCAAAAATCGCAACCCACGCCAGACAACCCCCCAGTGTATTTTATAGTGATGAGCGAAGTTCTCAAAAATTCGAATCGGCTGCTACGATGAATTTGACAAAAAAAATTTGCTTTGTGACGAAGCGCATTTCTTTGTAAATAGCGGTTACAATCACAGGGAGGGGCGATCGCGCTGCCCTCCGTCATTGAACCCCTTAGATGCCGCGTTTATCGTTGATCGTGGCATCTGAGCTGAATGTTAAATCATTTTAGGGGTTATTAAATTAAAAAAGAAGTTGTACTATCATATCCATTTTGCTGCGGCCATCTTGCTTGAAGATCTAGCGCAAAATCTCGCACGGCGCGTGATGACGTCATCATATGCCCCCCACGAAAGAGATTTCACACGGGATCTTAAAGCAAGATGGCCACGACGGCCTCTTTGTGCTCAAATTAATAAGGTAAGTATGATTTTTCTGCCAATCGATTCGCTACCACAAAGCACAAGGAAATTCGGCTTCGCAATGAATTTAATTTTTTCTGAAATTCGGATCGTATTCTACTTTGTAAGCTTCGATTCGCTCAACACTAGTCTTTTTTACACGTTTAGGCGTAAATCACATTACAATCACGCCAATTATACAATTAGGGTGCACCAGTTCATAGATTTGGTGCAGGCACACAAAGCAAAGATAGTCTTAAAACTAACACAAAAATAACAGCAAATGATGTGTCCCCCTATGTGTGATAGTCCGGACATTTTTTTTTTTAGTATAGTCTTATACCTGACATTCCTTCTGAGATCTGTCATTTAAATGGGGGCCATTTATTTAGACCAGGCATGCTCAACCTGCGTCCCTCCAGCTGTTGTAAAACTACAACTCCCACGATGCCCTTCTGTAAGATGATAGCTGTAGGCTGTCAGGGAATGATGGGAGTTGTAGTTTTTCAACAGCTGGAGGGCCGCAGGTTGGGTTGAGCATGCCTGATTTAGACCGTCATTTTTTTAATGGTATTTTTAGCTTATTTTACGCCTGGGTTGCTGTCAGGGGCGTAGGAAGCCCCAAAAATCTGGGGGAGACAGCACTTATGGGGCCCCTGTGTCCCCACCCACCCTCAAGCCACACCCACATTCCTCTTCCCCCCCAAGTGCCAAAAATCTCTCCCCTCCCCTCCCCTCCTTATGGGCCAGTGGGTCCGGTAAAAAAAAAACTAAAAAAACACACACGCACAAAACAAGACACTTATACTTACCTCCATCCGTCACAGCGATGCGATGCAGGCCTCTTCCGGCCTGTGTCCCGCGCTGTACGGCTAACAGACGGCGCAATGACGTCATTGCGCCGCCTGTACCAACATCTGATAGGCTGCCGGCCTAGTGCTGGCAGCCTATCAGAGGAGCAGGGAAGGGAGACGCCTCTCCCTCTCCTGCTCCGCAGCACAGCCATCTGTATTGCTGTCCTGGGGACGGCGATACAGATGACTATGGAGATGAACGCTTCCACAATGGAAGCGTTCATCTCCCTGTGCCCCGCCACCGCCGCACATATTGCCCTGCGAAAGCTGGGGGGGATTTTTGCATACCCGTCCCCCCCGCATTATTTCTTGGGGGGGATCCGACCCCCCCGTCCCCCCCGCTTCCTACGCCCGTGGTTGCTGTTGGAAGGTAAGCAGTCCGTGTAGTCTTTGCACCTGATGGAAAATCTAGGCCAACCACTGGCTGTCGTAGTTTTCTGGCAACTTTTATTCTTATTTTCCTAGCAAAAAAGTAGTAAATTTGCTGAGGCCCGAGTCCTGTCACTGGCCCAGCTCCTGCGACGCCCCGGCCGCTCTCTTGAAACTCCTATGTGTCGAATGTGACGTAAAAACACCCGTGCGACAAATATTGTCGCACAGAAGTTAAGAAAGTTCTAAAATAGGGGTCGTGCAAACAGAAGTAAAACTGATCCCGCCATAGGTTTTCTCTAAATGTCTTTTAGACAATCCCAAACCAGACTCTTGCCTTTTCCGTTACCTGGATAAATGGTTGCTGGGGTGTGTCCTGCCTGACAACCCGATAAGTTTTCCTAGCAACCAGTCTGTCTCAAATAGCTGAACTGTTTCTGAGGGTTAATGCTCTGCCATTGGAGAATGGGGAAAGAAGCCGGACTGCACTCTGACCATGACATTTCCCATATAGTTCAGATTTTCTGTAAATGTATTTTACAATTTTTTTATGATTGCATTTTATACATTTAGGGCGAAAAATTATTTTTTCAATCGGTCTTCAGTAAACATTTTCAACAGTTTTTTGTTCTACGGGGTGAAGTTTCAGTCTATCTGCAGAGTATCTTGCTCTCAGTTTCACACTTTCACACTGGCGTTTTTGTTTTCCGTCCTAGAGATCCGTCGTCGGGTCTCTATGCCGGAAAAATCCTGATCAGGATTATCCCCATGCATTCTGAATGGAGAGAAATCCGTTCAGGATGCATCAGGATGTCTTCAGTTCAGGACCGGAACGTTTTTTGGACGCAGAAAATACCGCAGCATGCTGCGCTTTTTGTTCCGTCCAAAAATCCGGAATACTTGCCGCAAGGCCGGATCCGGAATTAATGCCCATTGAAAGGCTTGAAAGGCATTAATCCGGATCCGGCCTTAAGCTAAACGTCGTTTCGGCGCATCGCCGGATCCGACGTTTAGCTTTTTCTCAATTGTTACCATGGCAGCCAGGACGCTAAAGTCCTGGTTGCCATGGTAAATGTAGTGAGAGTGGGGAGCAGTATACTTAACATCCGTGCGGCTCCCGGGCGCTCCAGAGTGACGTCAGGGCGTCCCACACGCATGGATCACGTGATCCATGGGCATGGGGCGCTCTGACGTCATTCAGGAGCGCCCCGGGAGCCGCACGGACTGTAAGTATACCGCTCCCGCTCCTACTATGGCAACCAGGACGGCTCCGGGCGCCCAGAGTGACGTCAGGGCGCCCTACACGCCTGGATCACGTGATCCATGGGCATGGGGCGCTCTGACGTCATTCAGGAGCGCCCCGGGAGCCGCACGGACTGTAAGTATACCGCTCCCCCGCTCCTACTATGGCAACCAGGACTTTAATAGCATCCTGGCTGCCATAGTAACCTCAAAGCATTTCGAAGACTGATCAGGATCATGATCAGTCTTCAAATGCTTTCAGGCGACTTGCGTTCTGACGGATCCGGCGGGAGGGAAGTGCCTGCCGGATCCTCAGAACGCAAGTGTGAAAGGACCCTTAGCCGTCAGGTTGCCGCTCTGATGGCTGGATGTATAGCCCTTATCTCTGAACTCCTGACAGCTCATAAACGCTAATTTAAGCCATATACCTATCAGTTTGATTAAAAAAATTAACTATAATGAGTATTTATGACTAGAGCTGTCAGGAGTTCAGAGACTATATTACACATCCTGATGTCAGCAACCTGACTGGTTCATTGTGCAACTGAAAGCAAAATACTCTGCAGATAGACTGAACTTAGCCCTGTAGAACTAAAAATGCTGAAAATTTGTAATAAACCAATCGGAATTTTTATTTATTTAACCACTTAAGCCCCCCTAGCTTAAACACCCTTAATGACCAGGCCACTTTTTACAATTCTGCGCTACACTACTTTAACTGTTTGTAGCTCCGTCATGCAACTTACCACACAAATGAATTTTACCTCCTTTTCTTCTCACTAATAGAGCTTTCATTTGGTGCTATTTCATTGTTGCTGACATTTTTACTTTTTTTGCTATTAATCATAAATTAACGATTTTTTTGCAAAAAAATGACATTTTTCACTTTCTGTCACAAAATTTTTCAAAGAAAACTACTTTTCAATATAATTTTTTCTCTAAATTTATTGTACTACATGTCTTTGATAAAAAAAATGCAGTAAGTGTATATTTATTGGTTTGCGCAAAAGTTATAGCATTTACAAACTATGGTGCAAAAAGCAAATTTCCGCACTTTGACTTTCTGAGCACCTATCATGTTTCCTGAGGCACTACAATGCCCAGACAGTAGAAACACCCCACAAATGACACCATTTAGGAAAGTAGACACCCCAAGGTATTCGCTGATGGGCATAGTGAGTTCATGGAAGTTTTTATTTTTGCCACAAGTGAGCGGAAATGAAATTTTTTTTTTTTTACAAATTCTCATATTCCACTAACTTGTGACAAAAATAAAATTTACATAAACTCACCATACCCTCACAGAATACCTTGAGGTGTCTTCTTTCAAAATGGGGTCACTTGTGGGGTAATTGTACTGCCCTGGCATTTTAGGGGCCCCTAAAGCGTGAGAATCCAAATGCGTAAAAATGCCATGTAAAATCCTAAAGTACTCATTGGAATTGGGGCCCTTTGCGCACCTAAGCTGCAAAACTGGCACACATGTGGTATCGCCGTACTCGGGAGAAGTAGGGCAATGTGTTTGGGGTGTATTTTTACATATACCCATACTTTTTGTGAAAAATATCTCGGTAAATCACAACTTTTTCCATTTTTTATACAAAGTTGTCCATTTACCGAGATATTTCTCTCACCCAGCATGGGTAAATGTAAAAATACACCACAAAACACATTGCCCTACTTCTCCCAAGTACGGAGATACCACATGTGTGCCACTTTTTTTCAACCAAGGTGCGCAAAGGGGCCCAAATTCCAATGAGTACTTTCAGGATTTCACAGAACATTTTTACGCATTTGGATTCCAAACTGCTTCTGACGTTTAGGTGCCCCTAAAATGCCAGGATAGTAAAAATACCACACAAGTGACCCCATTTCGGAAATAAGACACCCTAAGGTATTCACTGAGGGGCATAGTGAGTTCATGGAAGTTTTTATTTTTTGGCACAAGTTAGTGGAAATTGGATTTTTATTTTTTTTTATTTTTTTACAAAGTCTCATATTCCACTAACTTGTGACAAAAATAAACTTTTACATGAACTCACCATACCCCTCACAGAATACCTTGGGGTGTCTTCTTTCCAAAATGGGGTCACTTGTGGGGTAATTGTACTGTCCTGGCATTTTAGGGGCCCCTAAAGCGTGAGAATCCAAATGCGTAAAAATGCCCTGTGAAAATCCTAAAGGTACTCATTGGAATTGGGGTCCCTTTGCGCACCTAAGCTGCAAAAAGTGTCACACATTTGGTATCGCCGTACTCGGGAGAAGTAGGGCAATGTGTTTTGAGGGTGTATTTGTACATATACCCATACTGGGTGAGAGAAATATCTCTGTAAATTGACAACTTTGTATAAAAAAATGGAAAAGTTGTGATTTACAGAGATTTTTCACACAAAGTATGGGTATATGTAAAATACACCCCAAACACATTGCCCTACTTCTTCTGAGTACGGCGATACCAAATGTGTGCCACTTTTGTGCAGCAAAGATGCGCAAAGGGGCCCCAATTCCAATGAGTACCTTTTAGGACGGCATTTTTCGCATTTTTCTTCTCACGCTTTAGGGCCCCTAAAATGCAAGGGCAGTATAAATACCCACATGTGACCCCATTTGGGAAAGAAGACACCCCAAGGTATTCCGTGAGGGGCATGGCGAGTTCATAGAAAAATTTTTTTTTTTGGCACAAGTTAGTGGAAATTGATTTTTGTTTTTTTCTCACAAAGTCTCCCTTTCCGCTAACTTATGACAAAAATTCAATATTTCATGGACTCAATATGCCCCTCAGCGAATACCTTGGGGTGTCTTCTTTACAAAATGGTGTCATTTGTGGGGCGTTTGTACTGCCTTGGCATTTGAGGGTCTCCATAATCATTACATGTATGGCCAGCATTAGGAGTTTCTGCTATTCTCCTTATATGGAGCATACGGGTAATGAGATTTCTCTGGGCTGAAAGAAAAAAATGAACGGCACAGATTTCCTCATTCGCATCGATCGATGTGGATGAAAAAATCTCTGCCAAAAAATATGCAAGAAAAAAGAGGGGCCTGGCGATTGCCAGGACATAGAGGCTCCGCCCAAACATCCATACCCACTCAGCTCCTATGTCCTGGCAAACATGATTTCTCCATTCACATCGATCAATCGATCGGTGTGGAGGAAGACATCTTTGCCAGATTTTTGATACAAAGTGTTTGCCAAAGCATATGAACTCCAACACCTCTCCTCAGCTCAAATGCCAGGGCAAACGTACCTGTCCTGCAGAGGAGAAATCTCGTCTTGCAGCGCCGCATACACCGACTTCACGTGTCTTCTGACAGCAGCGCAATGCTTCTCTCAGAATGCACATCAGTGCTGCGGCGTTTTCATCGGTTGGTCCGTTGGTCTGTTGGTATACCTGGAAAATAAAGGGTGGTTAGGGGAAAAAAAAAAAAAGAAGAAAAAACAGGCAGCAGGCACATGACTTGAACGTTGCAAACATTATAAAACATGAATAAAACCTGAACATGAAAAAAAAACTGAACTTTTAAAACCTGAACTAACTCAAGATTTTATTTTTCTTGCTACCTGTTTAATTTTTTTTCTTTTTTAACCATATCACTCTTTATTTTCCTTGCAGAAACATCTCCTTTCCCATGGGACAATGTGTAAAGTGTAAATCACACAGAGATGGTGAGAAGTACATTATGCACTTTATCCCAAGTGAAAGGAGACGTTTCTACCGTTTCACACTTCTGCAGTAGCACAGCAGCACCGTACCCTATGTGTTAGGGTCTCTCAAAACCTAGTATCCTGAGAGACCCTCGAGTCTGATTATAAAAACTACCTGTGTCGTGCATTCCCTATCCTAAGTGTACCTGGGTGTGGTACTTCCGGAAACACTCCCTAGGCATAGGGCAGGGCGGTCAGGACAGTCAGGACAGAAATAGCGGGTGTCACGCCTTATTCCACTCCTGCTACAGACACGACATTTTTTCGGGGTGACGGTTGGGTTGAGGTACCAGGAACGGCACTGGGGAAGTGCCGCTCGTGTAGACGGCTAACTACACTGGTGGATGGGGCCACGGAACCTCCTGGATACAGGAGGTTCTCGATGATCTCTTCCTGAAATTTGAGGAAGGATCCTGTTCTCCCAGCCTTACTGTAGAGAACGTAACTATTATAGGCAGCCAATTGAATCAGATATACAGACACCTTCTTATACCAGCGTCTGGTGCGTCGGGAAATTAAATACGGGGCCAACATCTGATCGTTGAAGTCCACCCCTCCCATGTGGAGATTATAGTCGTGGACGGAGAGGGGCTTTTCAACGACACTGGTTGCCCGTTCAATTTGAATTGTCGTGTCTGCGTGAATGGAGGAGAGCATGTAAGCGTCACGCTTGTCTCTCCATTTCACCGCGAGCAGTTCTTCGTTACACAGTGCAGCCCTCTGCCCCCTTGCAAGTCGGGTGGTAACGAGCCGTTGGGGAAGCCCGGCGACTAGGTCGCACGGTGCCACAGCAGCCAATGCGTTCTAGGAACAAATGCTTGAAGAGGGCCACACTTGTGTAAAAGTTGTCCACGTAAAGATGGTACCCCTTGCCGAATAAGGGTGACACCAAGTCCCAGACTGTCTTCCCACTGCTCCCCAGGTAGTCAGGGCAACCGACCGGCTCCAGGGTCTGATCTTTTCCCTCATAGATCCGAGAATTTGTGTGTATAGCCTGTGGCCCTTTCACAGAGCTTATACAATTTGACCCCATACCGGGCGCGCTTGCTTGGGATGTACTGTTTGAAGCCAAGGCGCCCGGTAAAATGTATTAGGGACTCGTCTACGCAGATGTTTTGTGCGGGGGTATACAAATCTGCAAATTTCTGGTTGAAATGGTCTATGAGGGGCCGAATTTTGTGGAGCCGGTCAAAAGCTGGGTGGCCTCTGGGACGGGAGGTGGTGTTGTCACTAAAGTGCAGGAAACGCAGGATGGTCTCAAAGCGTGTCCTGGACATGGCAGCAGAGAACATGGGCATATGATGAATTGGGTTCGTGGACCAATATGAGCGCAATTCATGTTTTTGTAATGCCCATGTTGAGGAGAAGGCCCAAAAAGTTCTAAATTCGGAAACTTGGACTGGTTTCCACCGGAAAGGCTGGGCATAAAAGCTTCCCGGGTTAGCGGTAATAAATTGTGTGGCATACCGGTTTGTTTCTGCCACTACTAAGTCAAAGAGCTCCGCAGTGAAGAACAGCTCAAAAAACCCTAGTGCCGATCCGATTTGAGCCGTCTCCACCGAACTCCTGACTGGGCGGTGAAAGGGGGAACTAATGGTGCGGCTGAAGATGGGGACTGCCAATCAGGATTTGCCAGCACCTCAGGGACTCTAGGGGCTCTACGGGCCTGTCTGCGCGGTGGCTGCGGCGGGGAATTACTGCACGTGCCACCGTACCAGCTTCAACTGCCCTTCTGGTGCTCGCTACTTCACCATGTGTTACGGCAGTGCTGGTAGAAGGTCCAGGACGGGCTGCGCTGCTGGTGTATGCCTCACCACGTAATCCGGCAGCGCCAGCCCACTCTGCTCCCCTTGAGCGGATCCTGCGCAGCCTGCGGTCTAGCAACACGGGGCCGGGTGCGCCTGGTGCTATCAGGGACCTCAACCTCCTCGTCCGAACTTTGAGTCAGAGAGCCACTGCTTTCTACAGGTTGGTATTCTGACCCGCTAGATTCGTCAGATGAGGGTTCCCATTCCTCATCCGACTGGGTCAGAATCCTGTAGGCCTCTTCAGGAGAATACCCCTTGTTTGCCATTTGGGATACTAAATTTAGGGGTATTCCCTGAGACTACCAAGAAAAAAAGCAAGCCTGTCTTACAAATGGGAGTGTAGCGAAGTACAGAAGCCGCTGCGATTGATAAAAAATATCAAAACTGATTTTTATCGCCGCAGCGCTTGTGAGGATTGTGCAGTGATACAAAAAAAAAAATTTTTGTCACTGCGGCGGGCGGGCGTGGGTG
Source organism: Bufotes viridis (assembly GCA_033119425.1). Classification (NCBI taxonomy): domain Eukaryota; kingdom Metazoa; phylum Chordata; class Amphibia; order Anura; family Bufonidae; genus Bufotes; species Bufotes viridis. Next base: position 262,787,488 of record CM065594.1, read on the forward strand.
AGCGCAGGTGTGGGCGACCGATCAGGTCTGATCGGGCAAACACTGCGTTTGGGGTGGAGGGCGAACTAAAGTGACACTAATACTAATATAGATCTGACTGTGATCAGTTCTGATCACTTACAGATACTATAAAAGTATAAATGCTGATTAGCGCTACGCTAAACAGCGATCCAGTGACTGCGGTGCGGTGGGCTGGGCGCTAACGCTAACTACCTAACAAAGGGGCCTAAACTAAGCTAAGCCTAACAGTCAATCCAAGTGAAAAAAAAAAAGTGACAGTTCACAAAAGTGACACTGATCACTTCTTTCACTTTCACTATGTACTGACAGGGGGTGATCAAGGGGTTAATTAGGGTGATGGGGGGTGATCAGGGCCTAATATGTACTGATTGGTGCACTTACTTGGGATCTGTGCTCTGTGCTGGGTCCAACCGATGAAAAGGACCCAGCACATGGCACAGATCCCTTATAAACTACATTTATTTATAAATACACTGTAGATCACCATTTTCTATAGGTGATTTTAAAAATCACCAGCCTGCCAGCGATGATCATTGGCTGGCAGGCTGGTGACTCACCTCCCCCGAGTCCAGCGGTGCGTTCCATGTGCGTTCCACTGGATGCTGTAGCGCGTCTTCTCGCGTCTCGCGAGATGACGCACGGATGCGTCCAGGAGGAATAAACCTGCCGCCGCCAGGACGCATCCGTGCGTTCGGCGGTCGGGGACAGGTTAAACACCCTTAATGACCAGCCACTTTTTACAATTCTGCACTACACTACTTTCACCGTTTATTGCTCCGTCATGCAACTTACCACCCAAATGAATTTTACCTCCTTTTCTTCTCACTAATAGAGCTTTCATTTGGTGGTATTTCATTGTTGCTGACATTTTTACTTTTTTTGCCATTAATACAAATTTAACGAAATTTTAGCAAAAAAATGACATTTTTCACTTTCTGTTGTAAAATTTTTCAAAAAAAACTACATTTCTATATAAAATTTTCTCTAAATTTATTGTTCTACATGTCTTTGATAAAAAAAAGTCCAATAAGTGTATATTTATTGGTTTGGGTAAAAGTTATAGCGTTTACAAACTATGGTGCAAAAAAGTGAATTTCTGCATTTTGAAGCAGCTCTGACTTTCTGAGCACCTGTCATGTTTCTTCAGGTGCTAGAATGTCAGGAAAGTATAAATACCCCCAAATCACACCATTTTAGAAATAAGACACCCCAAAGTATTCGCGGAGGGGCATGGTGAGTTCATGTATCATTTCATTTTTTTCACAAGTTAGCGGAAAATGACACTTTCTGAGAAAAAAAAAAAAAGTTTCAATTTCTGCTAACTTCTGGCAAAAAAAAAGAAATCTCAGACGGACTCACTATGCCCCTCAGTGAATACCTTGGGGTGTCTACTTTCCGAAAGGGGTCATTTGTGGGGTGTGTTTACTGTTCTGGCATTTTGGGTGGGGCTAAATTGTGAGCCGCCATGTAAAACCTAAAGGTACTCGTTGGAATTTGGGCCCTTTGCGCATCTAGGCTGCAAAAAGTGTCACTTATGTGGTATCGCCGTACTCAGGAGAAGTAGGGCAATGTGTTTTGGGTGTATTTTTACATATACCCATGTTGGGTGAGAGAAATATCTCTGTAAACTGACAACTTTGTATAAAAATTTTTAAAAGTTGTCGTTTACAGAGATATTTTTCACACACAGTATAGGTATATATAAAAATACACCCCAAAGCACATTGCCCTACTTCTCCTGAGTACGGCGATACCACATGTGTGCCACTTTTTGCAGCCTGGATGCGCAAAGGGCCCTAAAACCAATGAGTACCTTTAGGATTTCACAGGGCATTTTTACGCATTTGGATTCCAGACTTCTTCTCACGCTTTAGGGGCCCCTAAAATGCCAGGGCAGTATAAATACCCCACATGTGACCCCATTTTGGAAAGAAGACACCCCAAGGTATTCCGTGAGGGGTATGGTGAGTTCATGTAAAATTTTATTTTTGTCACAAGTTAGAGGAATATGAGACTTTGTAAAAACTAAATAAAAAAATAAAATATATCAATTTCCGCTAACTTGTAAAAATAAAAATTCTGTGAACTCGCCATGCCCTCACGGAATACCTTGGGGTGTCTTCTTTCCAAAATGGGGTCACATGTGGGGTATTTATACTGCCCTGGCATTTTAGGGGCCCTAAACGTGAGAATCCAAATGCGTAAAATGGCCTGTGAAATCCAAAGGTACTCATTGGTTTAGGGCCCTTGGCACTCAGGCTGCAAAAAGTGTCACTCATGTGGTATCGCCGTACTCAGAGAAGTAGGGCAATGTGTTTTGGGGTGTATTTTACATATACCCATGCTGCGTGTGAGAAATATCGCTGTAAACGACAACTTTTTACATTTTTATTCAAAGTTGTCAATTTACAGAGATATTTCTCTCACCCAGCATGGGTATATGTAAAATACACCCTAAACACATTGCCCTACTTCTCCTGAGTACGGCGATACCACATGTGTGACACTTTTTGCAGCCAAGATGCTAAAGGGCCCTAAAACCAATGGGGTCACATGTGGGGTATTTATACTGCCCTGGCATTTGAGGGTCTCCGCAATCATTACACGTATGGCCAGCATTAGGAGTTTCTGCGATTCTCCTTATATTGAGCATACGGGTAATGAGATTTTTCCCGTTCAGCCTCTGCGCTGAAAAGAAAAAAAATGAACGGCACAGATTTCCTCATTCGCATCGATCAATGTGGATGAAAAATCTCTGGCCAAAAATGTGCAAAAAAACAAAGCGGCACAGATTTCCTCATTCGCATCGATCAATGTGGATGAATAAATCTCTGCCAAAAATGTGCAAAAAAAAGTAGTAAGGCCCCATTCACACGTCCGCAAAAATGTCCGCATCTATTCCGCAATTCTGCGGAATAGATGCGGACCCATTCAGTGTGAATGGGGCTGGCGGTGATGCGGAGAGCACACTATGCGCTCGCCGCATCAGCATTTGCGGAGCTGCGGCCGCAAACTTCCGGGTTTCGGCCCCCAAGCATCCGGCCGCAGCTCCGCAAAAGATAGAGCATGTCCTATTCTTGTCCACCAAAGGAACGATCAGCAAGCATATCAGACGCTGTTAACAAAACACGCGCGCGGGTTCACAGGAAATCTCGCCTCTCGCGAGATGACGCGCGGGCGCGTCAAGGAGGAACAGACCGACCGCCCGCAGGACGCAATCCTGCGTGAGGCGGTCGGAAAGAGGTTAATGCTGCGGTATTATCTCCGTCCAAAACGCCGTTCATTGACTGAACTGAAGACATCCTGATGCATCCTGAACGGATTTCTCTCCATTCAGAATGCATGGGGATAATACTGATCAGTTCTTTTCCGGTATTGAGCCCCTTTGACAGAACTCAATGCCGGAAAAGAAAACGCTAGTGTGAAAGATCAGTAATACTTGTAGCACGGTGGTCAAAACTGCTGCAGAGTCCTAGCTAGTCTTTGCTTCATCTGAACCAAAAACTTAATTTCATTGTCTCCTAGAGCTGTATCCAAATGTGTTGACCGGTGATTTGCAGGCGACCGGGCACATGCCACCCTCTGCAGGTTCCCAGTCCTCCATCTCCATCTTGAACGCACCATCTTATATGGTCTTCATGCAAAAAAAAAAGCTTTCCCATTATTAGGAATCAGAGCGATATCAGTGAGTACAGAGGGATTGCACACAACCATGGGTGTTTCCTTTAATTTCACTTAACAAAACGGTGACACATTTTGAAAAGTGATATATTGTCCATAATGACCCTTTAATAAACACAATGAGCTCAGAAGACTGTGATTTCCTCTGGAGCACAGAAGACGTACACTGTGTTCCCGACTAATCCATCTCCTCTAGTCACAGCCATAAAACACTCCTTGTCACCACAGAACATATCATTTATAGTCACTAAGTAATTGGGATGAACACTGTCCTACATGAGCTGCATCAATAGCAGGAACGTATATAAGCAGATAACATGATGCCCAAATACCGCTAGAATGATACAGGATAGTGTCCAGGTATTAACACTACAGCCATGGCCCGATCCTGTTGGTGCAGTCACTACATTACTTATCCTGTACTGATCCTGAGTTACATCCTGTATTATACTCCAGAGCTGCACTCACTATTCTGCTGGTGGAGTCACTGTGTACATACATTACTTATCCTGTACTGATCCTGAGTTACATCCTGTATTATACTCCAGAGCTGCACTCACTATTCTGCTGGTGGAGTCACTGTGTACATACATTACATTACTTATCCTGTACTGATCCTGAGTTACATCCTGTATTATACTCCAGAGCTGCACTCACTATTCTGCTGGTGGAGTCACTGTGTACATACATTACATTACTTATCCTGTACTGATCCTGAGTTACATCATGTATTATACTCCAAAGCTGCACTCACTATTCTGCTGGTGCAGTCACTGTGTACATACATTACATTACTTATCCTGTACTGATCCTGAGTTACATCCTGTATTATACTCCAGAGCTGCACTCACTATTCTGCTGGTGCAGTCACTGTGTACATACATTACTTAACCTGTACTGATCCTGAGTTACATCCTATATTATACTCCAGAGCTGCACTCACTATTCTGCTGGCGGAGTCACTGTGGACATACATTGCTTATCCTGTACTGATCCTGAGTTACATCCTGTATTATACTCCAGAGCTGCACTCACTATTCTGCTTGTAGAGTCACTGTGTACATACATTACATTACTTATCCTGTACTGATTCTGAGTTACATCCTGTATTATACTCCGGAGCTGCACTCACTATTCAGCTGGTGCAGTCACTGTGTACATACATTGCTTATCCTGTACTGATCCTGAGTTACATCCAGTATTATACTCCAGAGCTGCACTCACTATTCTGCTGGTGAAGCGACTGAACAAAGGAGAAATCTACATCAAATCAACATTTGATGTGACCTCCCTTTGCCTTCAAAACATCCTCAGTTCTTCTAGGTACACTCACACATAGTTTTTGAAAGACCACAATGCAGTTTTAATTACATTATCACTGACCTTACTTGGAAAATTCGGTTCAGGATCCTCATCTCTTGACCAGAGAGCAGAGCGGTTATAAAGAGTGTCTCTATCTCTGGAGGACCTGTCCTGTCCTGCATTACAGACAACCCACTGATTTGAACGGCCATTGTGTAATGCTTAGTTTCTCCTGAGGTGTCGCTACAGGCAAACTAAAGACTTATGGGTGTTTTAGGGTACTTTCACATTAGCGGCAGGGGAGTCCGTCAGGCTGTTCCGGCGGGTGAACAGCCTGTCGGATCCGTCCTGCCGCTAGTTCACGTGTGACTATAATGGGGGCGGGGCGAAGTTCCGGCGGCATAGCCTTAGACAGCCTGATCACGCAGACGATCGTCGAGAGGGAAGCGTTGCCTCCTGGCAATCGCCTGCTTGCTTAGGAGACTGCTGCAATTACATGCAGTGATCTCCTCCGCAACATGGCGAGGAATGATCGCTAATGCCATCGCTCGTCCCCATGCTGTACAGTGGTTTGCTGGCAGCAGATCTCTATCAGACAGCACGATCTGCCGCCGGGAAACCTTGATCTTTTTAGTATGCTAAAAGAGCTGGACTGACCAATCGACTAATCGGATTGGATTGACCATATGAACGTTCGTTAGCGATCATTGGACAAAAATCTGCCCGTGTAATACACCCTTAACTGCCAGAATTCCCCACAAATGAAAGCTAATTGCAGGGGGCCCCTGCAGGAGGACACCCTGTGATCAGCTTATGGTCAAGGAAACCTGTTCCAACAAGTAGGGATTGTCCAGAATGGAGAACCTCTTAACCAAAAACAACCCTTTATGACCTAAACATAAACTATTGCATCGAGATAACATGTGTATAGTAAGGGTCCCAGTTGTGCCCCTCCGGCTAGGTTCACGGTATTCCGGTACTCTGTTCTGGCAGAGGAGTAGAGTACCGGAGTTACCATATCGGCAGCAATATTTTTCCATCAGAAAGATAGCATTCTTGCCGGACACCCGATGGATCCCATTAGAGTGAGTAAGGATCTGGCGGGCCACCGGTGGTGTCCGGCTATGCCCGATACGGCAATTTCGGTAACGGAATGATAAAACGCAGATATGGACCTAGCCTTCCTAAAGAATTGGAGTAACTCTGTTTTATCAAGATGTTCATGAATACAATGCATCACGTATAAGATGGATGGTTCTGGGAAGTCTATGTTCCCAGATCGTAACGAGGCTCTAAATCCTTGTTCCCCAAGGCTTCGAGAATGAAAATGAAGCAACTGTCAGCGTCCTTCCCCCTCCGGCCGTGTATCCAGAGCGGCCCGTCATACTGAGCTCCTTGCACATGTAGAACATGCTGAAATTGGCCGGCAGTTAATTCCTTCCCAGCTGTTTAGAAATCTGCTTTAGGTTTTCCTTGGTGATAATGGTGGTATTAATGGATTGGTTTGAGGATCAGGAAAAAGGGGTGCGAGGGGAAAGAAGAGTTGCATCACTTGCTGGACCCATCTTCAAACGGATCAGATTGCATCTTGGCCTTTCTCTGCTGGTAACGACATACACATTACAGACCAGGAGGCTTGGAAGTTATTAAACGTTCTGCTCTGCTCGTCTACTTCCATGTCGCCAGCTTTCCTTGGCAGAATGCGAGGCCAGAAGTGCTTAACTATCACAGAGACAGAGTTAATTTGTTACGTACAATTGGTGCCTGGGGAACGCCGTGCAGCGTGTACGCGCTGATGTGCAGTTAACCCATTTTCCATCTGCTCATTCCCAACGTGTACACAGCCGCACAGGGGTGGAAAACGGTCTCGTACCTGCTTCTCAAGACGACCGTCAACATGCCACGTTCTCGGGACAGTATTAAGACGACGATGTAGTAGACCGTCAGCGACTCTGACTAGCATGATGGATGAAATCAGGATATTACCATGGCTCAGAGACAAAGTCTGTGCCATAGATCATATCTTACCCGGGCCAAAAAGCTCCTTGGCAGGATCTGATCATACTTATGTGAAACTCTGAAAGTGACTCCGCTCAAAGGGCTCATAGGTATCCGTCTCCGAGAACACCAAACCGGCCACAAATAAAAAATGCTCATGCTTAAAGGAGTATTCCCATCTCTGACCAATGTCAGATAGCAGCAGGTCCCAGCGGTGGGACCTGCAGCTATCTCCAGAACATTCCCGAAGTAGTGAAAAAGCCGAGTACTGGCTTGGCTCTTTGCGGCAGTCGCACAGCAGTGAACGGAGAGGTGGCTGTGCATGCGCAGTGCGCTGTCCGTTCACTGGTATGGAAATTTGCAGAGTGCACTCGCTTGGCTATCACTCATAACAGTGATGGAGAGTACACTGCACATGGGCCTCCTCCTTCACTTTAGAGGCTCCGTTCTGGAGATAGCAGTGGGTCCCAGAGGGGGGACCCGCACCAATCTGACATTGATGACATATCCTAGCCATAAAACGCATACTCAAAGAGTTTCTCCATATTGGATGGAAGGGTGATAAGCTGAAAACAAGTAGTCCCACTGATCGGACCCACGGCAATCACCTGTAATATGTGAATGAATCTGGCAGCAACTGTAAGCCCCCTACATCACCACCACAGGGAAACTGGAGTGGGCTGTCCCTTTAACTCATGGACGTGATGGGTCCTCCGGGGAGCTGCTCACCACTCTGGCTAATAGATTAAGGTCCTAAATCGAGACCCCCACCAAAGTCCACCACCCCTTCCTTTTACTGACTCAGAATTCCCTATCGGGACATTTAAAAATGGGGTTCCTAAACTGCACAACTGACGGGGACAGAAACGTGCCACTGAAAAAAGGAGGACCAGAGGAAATGTGAGGGTTTTCTTTCACTCACATATCATGCCTCGTCACCCCCAATCTATTTCCATGGCCTGGAGAAACCTGTTAAAGTTTTTTGGGGAGATTTTTTGTTTTTGTTTTTAAAGCCAGTTTGTCGTCGTGTGTCTGTCTGTTCGGTGTGTATGTGTGAATGGGCGCTTAGTGCAGTGTATCTCACCTCAGGTTCAGCACTGCAGGACAGACCCTTTTTCCCCTTGCTCTGTGTGTTGCTCTCCAGCTGCTTAGGTCATCGGCCCCCTGCTTGTCTGTCTTAGGCCTCTTGCACACGAACGTATTTTTTTTCAGTGTTTTGCAGTCCGTTTATAACGGATCCGTGGTTCCGTTATTTGTTTCCGTTTCAGTTCCGTTGTTCCGTTCCGTTTGGCATATACAGTATGCATTAATTCCATAATAAAAATTGGGCTGGTCTTAAAATTTTCAATAGATTGTTCTGCAAAAACGGAACGGATACGGAAGACATACGGATGCATTTCCGTATGCGTTCCATTTTTTTGGCGGACCCATTGACTTGAATGGAGCCACTGAACGTGATTTGCGGGCAATAATAGGACATGTTCTATCTTTGCACGGAACGGAAAAACCGAAAAACCGAAACGGAAGGCATACGGAGACACTTCAGTATTTTTTGCAGACCCATTGAAGTGAATGGTTCAGTATACTGTCAGTATACTGAACTGAAAAAACTGCCAGTATACGGTCCGTAAAATACTGTCGTGTGCAAGGGGCCTTAGGCCTCATGCACACGACCTTTTTTTTTTTTGCGGGTGAACGGGCCGTTTTTATGAGTTCCGTATACGGTCCGTATACGGACCCATTCATTTCAATGGGTCCGCAAAAAAACGGAAGTATTTCCGTATGCATTCCGTTTCCGTATTTCAGTTTTTCCGTTCCGTGGAAAGATAGAACATGTCCTATTATTGCCCGCAAATCACGGTCCGTGGCTCCATTCAAGTCAATGGGTCCGCAAAAAAAACGGAACGCATACGGAAAAGCATCCGTATGTCTTCCATTTTCGTTCCGTTTTTGCGGAACGATCTACTGAAAATTTTAAGCCCAGCCCAATTTTTTCTATGTAATTACTGTATACTGTATATGCCATACGGAAAAACGGAACGAAAACGGATACACAACGGAAACACAACAGATAACAAAAACGGAACAACCGATCCGTAAAAAACGGACCGCAAAACCATACGGTCGTGTGCAATAAGGCTTACTCTTTGCCTGATCAACACAGGTCCTGCTAGCTGCTGCTAGTCTGTTTTACCTTGCCATCTGAGCTATAATCCATCCAAGGTACTTTCACAGTAGCGTTTTTCTTTTCCGGCATAGAGTTCCGTCGTCGGGGCTCTATGCTGGAAAAAATACTGATCAGTATTATCCCCATGCATTCTGAAAGGAGAGAAATCCGTTCAGGGTGCATCAGGATGTCCTCAGTTCAGTATCTAAACGTTTTTTAGCCGGGGAAAATACCGGATCCGGCATTAATTCCCCTTGACTTGTATTAGTGCCGGATCCGGCATTACAAATACCGCAACGACGGATCTGTCCTTCCGGTCTGAGCATGCGCAGATCTTTAAAACTGTGAAAAGAAATCAAGACAGATCCGTCTCTCCGTCTGAAAACGGAGAGACGGATCCGCACTTGCAATGCATTTGTGAGACGGAACCCGGATCCGTCTCCAAATGCTTTCAGTTGTCATGCGATATGACAGATCCGGCCGGTAGTAGTCCGGCAATGGAACTACCTGCCGGATCCTCACACCGCAAGTGTGAAAGTAGCCTTACCTGTCAGTATACTGACAGTTGCCTTCTTGGTCTTTGACCTCCGCCTGTTCCTGGCTACGAGTTAGGCCCCATTCACAGGACCATATTTTTGGTCCGCATCCGATCCACATTTTCTGCTGATCGCAAACGAACCCATTCATTTCTAAGGGTCCGCAAAAAAAATGGACAGCACACCATGTGCTGTCCGCATCTGTATTTTCGTTCCGCAGTCCTGCAAAAAAAAATTGGAAGGCAAGGACAGGCATTGTTACAATCGGTCCGCATAAAAAACGGATGCAACTTGGACGTCACACGGATGACATCTGTTTTGTTTTTGCAGATCCATGTTTTGCGGACACCAAAATACATACGGTTGTGTGAACGCACCTTTAGGGCTCAAGCACACGACAGTATGTATTTTATAGTCCGCAAAAAATATGGATGACGTCCGTGTGCATTCCGTATTTTGCAGAATGGAACAGCTGGCCCCTAATAGAACAGTCCTATCCTTGTCCGTAATGCGGACAATAATAGGACAGGTTCAATTTTTTTTGCGGAATGGACATGCGGACATGCGGACATACGGAAATGGAATGCACATGGAGTAACTTCCGTTTTTTTTTTTGCGGACCCATTAAAGTGAATGGTTCCGCATACGGTCCGCAAAAAAACGGAATGGACATGAAAGGAAAATACGTTCGTGTGCATGTGCCCTTAGACTGATTCCTCTAGTACTCCACTGTAGTGTCCCTGATTCCGGTGGGTCAGCAGACTACCACACCTGGGTGGTTGACACAGTGGATCTACATTCACAGACCGTAACAGATCCTTTGGCACTGATGTTCTGGCGCTGCTCCGGTCAGATGTGTTCTGCATTTTCTATCCCGACACGTCACAGCAGAAATGCTAAAAAAAAAAGGCCCGTTCAGGCAATCACGGGCTGAGCCGGGTCACTGCTGTCACATCACCGTTTAGCTTTCTATCTGTCAATCTGTCAGAAGATTGACAGATTGAAAAAAATAAGGGACATTGCTAAAACTGTTGCATCATTTTTTTTAGACGGAAAAAAAATTCTGCATGCAGAACTTTTGTTTCTGTCTAAAAAAATCGGATCTCAGACGGAAATGGCAACTGATGCAACAGGATCCTATGAAAAAAGCGGATCTTATGCAATCCTATGCGTAACTGATGCAACAGGATCTGTTTTTTTTACAGGATCCTGTTTTTTTTCTTCTCTTCTTCTGACGGATCAGAAGAACGGAAAGCTAGACAGTGATGTGAACATAGCATGCACTAGAACGTATATCTGTTTTTTTTTCGGACTGTATATGGCACCATTAATTTCAATTCAATGACCCATTCATTTAAACGTTACTCCGCGGGCATCCCGTTTCCGTATGTCCGTATTTCCGTTTCGCAAAAAAATAGAACACGTCCTATTATTGTCCGCATTACCGACAAGGATAGTACTGTTCTATCAGGGGCCAGCTGTTCCGTTCCTCAAAATACAGAATGCACACGGACGTCATCCGTTTTTTGTGGACCACAAAATACATATGGTCGTGTGCATGAGCCCAAGGCCAAGATATGGCTGAGCAGGCCTTTCCTAGTGTTTACTGCCTGTCGAGCTAGTGCAGAGCGACAGGGACCAGAGCAGCGGCAGAATGGCAGCCTCCACGGATAGGTGGAGGTAAATTTTTCTTTTTTCGTTTTAACCCCTTCTGCCCTATTTTCTGTTAAATCTTCCTTGGAACACTCCTTTAAGCTGGCAACACACATAATTGTCGGCCGAACTACCCATCTCCCTGACGTCCCATAATCACGTTTAGACGAGCGTGCGGCATAGGCGCTGCCAGATACTTCAGCAAATCCCTGCCAGAAGCATCAGACATGTTGAAATCCAATACGATCAATCCTTGTTTCTTTCAAGGGACAGTCAAGAGGCCCCATGCATATTACAGTGTTGGCAGCTGGGCAGCATTAGAAAACAGATCTATGCAGAATACCAGCATATGATCGAAATCAGGAAAAAGACAAACGCAAGGAGAACACGTAGACTCTGCATCTAGCTCCCCGCTCAGATATAAGCCAAGACGTCAGGGCTGTGAGACGGACATGTAACCACTGCGTCACTACACCCCCCCAGTCTTTAAGGCTTCATTCTAGTAAAGCTGTGCCTACTTTGCAAAGATCATCGTACCATTAACTTTTCCGGAAAATATCTATTACTCGGGGATTACAAAACAAAATATGCATCGAGTTATGGATTTCTAATGTCGGGTCCACCTGGGAAAACAATTGTAACTTCAGACGTAAATCAAAGGGAAAGGTTCAATTAGCAATTTAAAACTAGGGAGGATTTATGAAGAATACATGACATCACACATGCCTTCGGATTGTCAGTGAGCCATCCCCAAGTGACAAATTTCCCAGCGCAGCCCTCAACGGGGATGTGCAGAGGCTCTAACGTATTAGGAAAATCCACGAAAAGTACTCTTAAACAGCTGATAATTGTGCGGTGCCCCCGACAGAAGTTTCACACACACAAACCCAGCCAAGACGCGCATTACACAGAAAAAGGGACGAGCCATAATTACATCTTGGAGATGATGCTGGGAGGAACGAGGAGCTGGAATGGGCATTGTGCCGTCTCTCACTGGGTGTAATCTGAAAGCAGACCCCCGCTGGGAACATGCTACACTGTGTACACACCAAAGGGTTTGTCCAACGCTAGTGGATGTCTGGAGCCAGCAGGCTTGGGGATGTTATTCCTGATGGAAAGACGGGAGAGCCTGACGTCGAGCTCCCCGTCCTGGATACTGCCCATGATTATTCATAATAAATCATTTCCAGTTGCAATGAGAAATTTACAGGGAGGAGTTGGCTTGCAGAGTTTTGGTGCTTCGACATGGTACATAGAGAAACTAGGGCTGCCCCCAGTAGTATCTGGTCCTCAAATGGTCAGGGCCTCCACCCTGAATCCCATTGCTGGCTTGTGACATGTGGTGAGTCTCTATAGTATGCGGGTTTAATGTACAAGAAATAGATGTGCCCTATTTTGGCACAATAGGACCACTGTGCAGTCCCTATGGTATGATTACGGCCCTGTTCATATCATGTTCGAGCCCTAGGTTTGGCACATATATGCCCAAAAAAGCTCCAAGTGACGTATACTCCAAACATATCCATAGGACTTTATGTGCTTGATGGAGGCCAAAAGAGTCTCCCTTTGTTCTTTGCCGGGGCGGACTGGAAATAGACGCTATAGAGAAGCTTCCCAGTGGGCCAATGCCCAAGCCCTTCTCATGGCCACTGGCGAAGTACATAACTCTGTAATGTTGTCAGCATTAATTAATGGTAGAAACATCAGAAACTTTTGCATCTGGCCGGCAGAAGAAAATGCCCTCCCGCATTGAACTGTGTCACCGGTCATAGGGCAGTATTTTATGCTGCACTATGGTATTTGGTTTTGCTGGGGCAGTATTTTGTGTTGCACTACGGCATTGTTGGCCCTACCTACTTGTTTTTCCGGCCTACTTGTGGCTTACGTTGGTCCTGCCTACTTGTGTTGTCCCACCTTCTTGTGTTGTCCCACCTTCTGTCAATTTAGACCTGTCTACAACGTTTAGTTGTTTTTTCCAGGGCCACTTTAAATTCCCAGTCCACCCCTGGCCCTTTGAGGCCATTTTTAAACATATAGAAAAGCGTAGCTGAGTTTTCTATGCCGAGGCATCCAGCAAAAAAAATATATGCTGTAGCCTAGGAGGAGTGGAGCAGGAGGAGTGGTGGTGGCTTTGGCTGCAATAACCATTCACATTGGCAATCCTCACACTAAGGCCTCATGCACACGACTGTTGGTGTTTTGCGGTCCGCAAACCGCGGATCCGCAAAACACGGAAGCTGCTCCGCGTTCCGTTCTGCAATTTGCGGAACAGAACGCGGCCCAGTGTAGAAATGCCTATTCTTGTCCGCAAAACAGACAAGAATAGGACATGCTCTATTTTTTTTGCGGGGGCACGGAACGGAGCAACTTTGAAGTGAATGGGTCCGCGCCGCGACTCGGACACGGACCACAACAACGGTCGTGTGCATGAGGCCTAATGCTCCCTAGGGCCAGGGCAGTGATACGAGGGTGCACTCTGATGTCGGGGCTCCTGCTAGATGGTAGTTGGGGTGCCCTCGGGTGTTGTGGGTTTGGTGCAGATGCAAGACAGGAGATGTAGGTGCTGTGGCCGGCAAATGGTCCTGGAGTCAGTAACCTGACCAGTTGTAGGGAATAGACAAGTTTCTCTTTACTGAAGTGCAGAATGGGAGTTGTAGTACATCCAATGGTATCAAACACAGTTCCGAACAATTCACAGTGCAAATCTTCCCAGATATCAATGTATGGATATGAACAATGATGGGGTTGTAGTACTCCTTCTCTCTCCAAAGTCGTTCTGCAGAATCTAAGGCTAGCAATATTACTCTTGTAATGGTAGCTGTAATTCCCAGCTGAGGGGAAAAGGAGATATCGCTTACCAGGACGGTGTCCAAGTGAGAAGGGTGTATTAGCAATGTCCCTCTCACTGCAGTAAAGTCTTTAACAGTCATAAACAGCAATACCTTACTGACTGAATATACTGCATATACAGCACAGTATGCTTTTTTAGCATGCCAGTCAATAGGACCTATATGCCATTGTATGCCTATACCATGGCATATGTTGGAGCTTAGAGGAATACTATGATGTATATGTCTCAAGGAAAGCTCTAAAATGATGTGTACAGGGCTTAATAGATGATAAGTGACAAATGACACAAGAGGGTGATGGACCGATTTTTGGATTTATTTTCCTGGGACCCTAACAGTTGTACTACCTGTTCAGATGTCCTGATAGATTCCCTCGAATGGATGTCCTCTGTGCGTCATGTTAAGCTTTCCCAGCCAGTCACTTCAGTAGGATTACTTAATAAGGCCCCTATACACATTAGTGTATTGTCGGCCGAACCCGCCAAGAATAGTTGGTCCGGCCGACAGTCTAATGTGTATGGGGAGCTCTCGACTCTCCGCCGTGAGATCATGTCGAGGGAGAGAAAAATTCGGGCAAAGTGAATATTTTCACCCGAATATTGGCGGTGTCTTTCTCCCCTCTCCCGACTGAATAAACATACATGTTGGGCCTAGCTGAACGTGCATGTATATGGGGGAGCCAGGAGGGAGTCAGCAGAGATAGCCGCCAGCAATCGTTCGGCCGATGGCTAATGAATGTGTATGGCCGCCCTTAGTCATGTGATTGTCAGATGGAGTAGGATTCCTCTTTGCTGGGGACCAGTCACTAAACATTTTTGTAGCCCTAACCACAACATCACAGGCATGAAAATGTTGATACTGAATGGAAATATCAAGTTTCAAAGAGACCGTAGAGTGTGGGAGCACAGAAGCAGACCAGAGACTTTTCTACCGACAGCCTATCCTCTGGATAGGTCATCAGTATCTGATCGGTGATCGGTGGGGGTCCGACACCCGGGACCCCAGCCGATCATCATTTTGGGGTTACCTCTTCTACATTGTATAGCTTTAAAAAAATATTTGCTGCAGTAGTGTGAAAAACAACATAATTCTGCCATTACGTTAGGGTTTTGTTTTTACAGTGTTCACTGCATGGTAATGCAGATGTTTTGCATAGTACTTACTCGGGATCGACCAACTATCGGAAGTACCGATATTATCGGCCGATATTTAGGATTTTGCAAGTTATCGGTATCGGCATCTAACCTTGCAGATAATGCGTAGAAAGTAAATACTAGTGCACGCTTCCATTATGGAAGCGCGCACTAGTATGCATCGGGTGCCGGGAACGGGGAAGAAGCGCAGCAATCGCTTCCGATACTCACCCTCCCTGGTCTTCTTTGATCCGGCCTGCGCCGCACTGTCCTGTCCCTGTACAGCATCAGGACGTAGTGAGCGCACTATGACCTGACGCTGCACGCTGTCAGGTGACAGTGCAGCATGGGCCGGAGAACACAGGGGAGCGAGACGCCGGACCCGGAGATGAAAAGGAGCCGTGGCGCAGGAGAGCTGAGGAGTTTCTTTATTCATCTGAGGTCTGATAGGGGATAAAGGTCTGATCTGAGGTCTAATAGGGGTTAAAGATCTGATCTGAGGTCTGATAGGGGTTAAAGGTCTGATCTGAGGTCTGATAGGGGTTAAAGGTCTGATCTAAAGTTTGATAGGGGTTAAAGATCTGAGGTCTTATAGGGGTTAAAGATCTGAGGTCTGATAGGGGTTAAAGATCTGAGGTCTGATAGGGGTTAAAGGTCTGATCTGAGGTCTGATAGGGGTTAAAGGTCTGATCTGAGGTCTGATAAGGATTAAAGGTCTGATCTGAGGTCTGATAGGGATTAAAGGTCTGATCTGAGGTCGGATAGGGGTTAAAGGTCCGATCTGAGGTCTGATAGAGGTTAATGAAGGTCTGATCTGAGGTCTGATAGGGTTAATAAAGTCAGTGAGAAGGGTGGATGGTGTGGAAATTGGCATTTGACACTAGTATATTATAAATGTAAATTATAAATTGACTACCAACTAAGGACTTTATTAATTTATAATTTACATTTATAATATACTAGTGCCAAAGCAAATTTCCACCACCACCACCGCCCACCTCAGTGACCACCAACTAATAAAATATATATTATAAGATATAAAATATCGGTATAAGTTATCGGCTATCGGCCTGACAGTTCACAGATTATTGGTATCAGCTCAAAAAAATCTATATCGGTCGACTCCTAGTACTTACCCGTCCCTCCATCTCACCGTCTCCTCTGCACTCACGCACGCTGTCCTGACTGGTTGTGTCCGCTTCTTTTCCTGTTTCCTTCTTTTCCTGTTCAGCTGCATTTACTACTATGCAGCTGAACAGGAACAGAGAAGACCACATCCGGTTGCTAGTCAAGTGGAAGAACCCACATTGTGTGTAAGTGCAGCAGAGAAGGCGGAATCGAGGGACGGGTAAGTACTATGCAAAACATCTTCTGAGTAGGTGACATGACCGGAGAACCCCTTTAACTTTATCCTGCAGGTCAATATGTTGATGGAAATGGCAAATTTAGATGTTTTTATTACGTTTTCCTACCTTTAAAAATGAAAAAGCAATTTTTTCAAAGAAAATAAAGTTTGCTTTGTGTCCCCATATTCTGACGCCCATAAATCTTATTTTTCTACCGACAGAGCTATGCCTCACTCCATTTTTAGCCTCTCTCCCAGTTAAGCCAGCACTCAATGCTTTGCACTGATGGGAGGCAGTCACCCCGAAACAGTCGTCTGCACAGGGGTGCACCACCAATGAGGTGAGGTGAGGCAATTGCCTCAGGCAGCACCAGGAAGGGGCAAGTGTTTTTGCATATAGTATGGGGAAGCACAGTGGGCACAGTATATGGTGCTGTATGTAATGTTTTCCAAGTATTTCTTTAATAGTAGGGCTGGAGGGAAGGGGTTAGGTGAAGAAATTGGCATTGGGGGTTGGGGCGTCATTTCAGTTTTTGCCTCAGGCAGCAGAAAGGCTAGGTGCACCCCTGCGTTTGCAGATGAGGTGCTGGCTTATTTAATATCCGAGTCGTGTCTCAAGGCCTATTTAAAGGGTCGAACATTGACTTATAGGATAGCTGCCTTACATCTGGTGGCATTAGAGGCGGAGCTTGTTAAGAGCTCATTTGCATCCCTTTCTTCCCAGAACTCCAGAGGAGCATGTATGGCTTATAAGTCTCCTCACGCCGACTAAGGCGCTCTCTCCCCAAGGAGAGATAGCACCTAGTGTTGAACGCGAATATTCGAATAGCAATTTTTTTTTACGAATATTGGCACTTCACTAATTGGTGAATATTTAGAATATAGTGCTATATAGTCGTAAAAAACAAATATTTAATTTTTTTTTTTCAATCTGAACCCAAGATACCGTTAAGGAAGATAGAAATTATAGCGCTATGTTCTCTACATTCGTTAATTTTAGCAAGCCAACTAATAGGAAAGTTATACCCCGTTCAAAGTTCCACTCGCAGTACGCGAATATTACATTATGTAATATTTGCTTACTGTGAATGAAACTTTAAACGGGGTATAACTTTCCTATTGGTTGGCTTGCTAGAATTAACGAAGATAGAGAATATAGCGCTATATTCGTATTCGTTATCTTTGTTAATCCTAGCAAACCAAGTAAACTTGCCTATACACAGCTCTAAGTTGGATGCGCAATGCGAGAATATTAAGTAATATTACTCACATTGCGTATCCAACTTAGAGAGGGGTATATGCAACTTACTTTACTATTGTTTGGCTGGGTAGAATTAATGAATATGACGAATACGAATATAGCGCTATGTTCTCTATATTCGCTAATTCTAGCAAGCCAATAGTAAAGTTGCCTATAGACAGCTCTAAATTGGATGCGCAATGCGGGAACATTACTTTACCTATTTTTTGCAATAAATAAAATACTGAGTCATTATCCTATTTATTGCAAAAAGTAGGCAAAGTAATATTCTCGCATTGAGCATCCAACTTAGAGCTGGGTACAGTCAACTTTCCTATTGGTTGGCTTGCTATAATTAACCAATATAGAGAATATAGCGCTATATTCGTTATCTTCGTTAATTCTAGATAGCCAACCAATAGGAAAGTTGCCTTTATACCCCGTTCAAAGTTCAACTTGCAATACGCGAATAATGAAATCGCATATTATTCGCGATACATAGAATAATGACGAATATTCGATTTCTATAAATATATAACGAATATTCAATTGAATATTCGTGAAATCGAACATGGCACCTTCTGCTCATCACTAATAGCACCCCCCCAAATCTCGATTTTTGTGGGACAATCTGTAGTTTTTCTTGATACCCTTTTGGGACACATGCGACAGTACGTTCTGCTGCCCAGAGATGATGATTTAGGTGACTACAGCGCCGATGCTTTCAGTCATGATCAGGAACGAGCGATCCTGGAAACTCTTCCTCCAGATAATTGCCCCGATCACTGGCCCATGTAAAGGGGTCTTTACAGTGGTGGGCCCAGCACGTTTTTGTATTATATGGACGGAAAATGTTTTTTACTAGGAATAAGGAATATAAATAATGCTTCGATTTTCCTGTGGTGGAAATTGAACATTGAACATTAGCTGGTGGGTTCCCACACGGATTACAGCTGAACCCTGGAGGTTTCAACAGCAGGAAATTCTACGATCAGGTAACTGTGAAGGACAGTTGACGTCCTTGAAGACGTCAACATGCATTCATATTCAGAAATAATTTGGACAAATTTCCATATCTTTCCAGATGTTAAAAATGCGTACAGCTTCTCCCTCTAATTAAAATGTATTTCCAAGCCCGACTACCGGCCTCTACAATGGCTTGAACTTATTTCATATCCAGCAACCCTGGGGTTCCTGCTGTGTAGACAATGTCTCTTGACCCAGGACACCCTAAAATAAATCCTCCCAAATCCTACTTATCAGGGGTCATCTCTGGTTTAAAGTATCACTTTCCCCAGTGGATGTGCGGAGAGGAGGGAGCGTTCCTTTGCTGAAACGGCCTCGGCGGGACACACTTAGTTGACCCTTGTTCTATAAGCCAGCAGCACTGCTCAGAAAGGGTTATGTTTCTTCTGGAAGAGGCTGGTGTGTGTCTGTGTGTGTGTGGTGGGGGGCAGCGAGCAAGCAGAGGGGGTGAATCTGTTTGACATACGTTCAAGCCCAGATTTCAAGATGTCTAGAACAGCAGGATACAATTAATGACTACGAGAAGATGATTGTTGCAAGATGGTGCAATCCCCTTCCTTACAATATTCTGGGCAAGATCCAACTAAGGGAAGAAGAAAAAAATAATAATAAAAGAAGAAATAATACAATAAAATCTTGCTTTGATGTACAGACTAAAGAAGTGCCCATGAAATATCAGCAGGGAAACAAAGTAACGGCCCTTCTACCACCACTACTACTGGGCGCCTCTGGCGGATAATAGGAAACAAATTGCTTCACCCTACGGAGGATGTCATAACAGGGGCCGCAGGGCCGCGCTGTATCGGCTACTTAAAGATTTTCCTCCAGACGGAAAGTGGTCTTTTATTGTGTGCTTTATGGCGAGCTGTGCGTCATTTTCCAAAGATTGCTTTTTTTGTTTTGTTTTGTAACTGTAATCATAAAACGGTGTTTAAGAAAATGACATATTGTAAAAATTTCCCGGTGTAATAGCCTCCTATCTCTATGACTTCATCTAGCTGCAGCAAACTGCAGCACCCCTGGGAGCTGTATATGAAAGGGCTGCGGATCTGATTGCCTATATGGAGAGGGTTGCAAGCTTTAAGAAAATAAACATCTCGCTTAAAAACAATCTGCAGCGAGTTATGGTTCCAGAAGAAATGCGTATTTCTCTACGCAGTAGACAAGGGCCCAGATTTACTCATGTGTCTGCGCCTACAATACGTCAATTTGGGATTAAGGCCTCTTTCACACGTCCCTGTCCGTGATGACATCTGTGACATGATGGTCAGTGGTTCGTCCGGAAAGATGTCAGTGAAGGATCCGTGTTTGGTCCATGTGTCCATTCTTCGCCTTCCGTGTGGCGTGTCTGACATTTTCATGGCCCCACAGACTATAAGGCCTCTTTCACATGAGCATGTCCGGATGCGCTGCGGATGCGTTCAGTAAAAACTGTGCGATTTCGCAGGCAAAGCCATTCAGTTTTGCCTGCGATTGCGTTCAGTTTTTATCGCGTGGATGCAATGCATTTTGATGCGTTTTTCACGTACGTGATAAAAAAACTGATGGTTTACAAACAACATCTCCTAGAAAAACGCATCGCACCCGCACTTGCTTGCGGATGCGATGCGTTTTTCACGCAGCCCCATTCACTTCTATGGAGCCAGAGCTGTGAGAAATATGCAGAATATAGAACGTGCTGCGGTTTTCACGCAACGCAGAAGTGATGCGTTAAAAACAACGCTCATGTACACAGACCCATAGAAATGAATGGGTCCGGATTCAGTGCGGGTGCTAAGTGTTCACGTCACGCATTGCACTCACGTGGAAAACTCGCTCGTGTGAAAGGGGCCTAATATGCATGAGGGATCCATAATCACAGGCAAAAAACAGGACGTGCTTCCGTGGTATCATCACAGACCCACTGTCACGCGTTACGTGGACACACATTAAAGTCGATGGATATGTGAGCGGTCTGTGTAGACCACAGATAACACATGTCTGCGATTCATTGATGTGTTAGGGCTCATGCACATGCAAATGGCAGTCCGCAACGTCCGGGTACTTGAATGGGTCCGCGATCCACATGTTCTATTTCTTTGTGTTGCTTCCGTGGGATTCCGCTCTGTGCCTCCACTCCGCATCTTGCGGACCCATTAAAGTGAGTGGGTCTGCATTCGTGATACGGAGCGCACACAGTCGATGCCCGTATATTGTGCAATTGCTGTTTGCGGGCTGCAATACAGGCACGTTCATGTTTATGAGCCCTTAAGGGGCCTTAGTGGAAAAGGTTTGGCTTTATAAGAAGAGGGTGAAGTGTAGGTTTGGGTTTGTAATGTAATGTTTTTGACATGCTATGCGCTGTTTCTCCAGCAGATGGTGGATGGGTGCTGGAGCTAACCACCCCATTCTAACCCCCTCTTAAGAGGAGTGGGCTGATCCGACTTCCTGTCAGGATAGAGCGTTAGCTTGGCAAGCCTGGAGTGACAAAACACGTCTGTCTGTAGGGACTAGAGATCCAGCTCATCTGTGAGACCCTTACTCTGGAAAGACTGCAGGGTCCAAAGCCACAGAAGATCCGCAAGCTACAGATTTTATAGACAGCAGAGTAATCGGCACTAAAGCTATACAGATCCCATGCAGGTGAGGGGAGATGTGTTAAGACACCCACCACCATAGTTCAGGACAGACACACTCAAAAACCATGCATTCAATAGAGGGGACAACTTTAGCCACAAGTGCCAGCTTACTGCTATTAGCAAGAGAATAAGATAGACTTTTGGCTAGAATAGAGTGCCGTTGTCTGCCTCCATGCCTCACCATCTGCGGCGTGAAATTGTACCTTGTGCAAACTACTGCTGGATGTGCTACAATTTATCCTTTGCATTTAATAAAGACAGACTTTTATTTTCTAGTTCTGGTCTGATTACTTCATATCACCTTTTCACTGCACTGATTCCCAGGGAGCAACGGCCTGAGGGAGTACACCATGACACATCATCTCATCAGTGCCACTACCACTCCCATCCTCTGCACTGGCATCTCAGGGGCTAGCTGCAAAGGGTGTGGCCTGAGAGGTGATGTTTTGTGCCACAATTCTGGCATAACATTCTGTCTCAAAGTAAGCCAATCAATAGTTGGTATAGAGTAAGGGCCCTGTTAGACTGCGCCGATGGATAATACACATGACCATTAGCGCTCGTTCGCATTGCCTAATACACAGGCCGATGCAAAGTGAATGTGGGAGGAATGATTGCTACTGCAGACCTTGTGCCATGGATGGTTAAAGGTACATTCAGGCACATGGTTTTTGGTGCAAATATATGTATGAACTGCAGTGCCGATTCCAAGTTAAAATAAAGGCAGCTATGTTCGGCGTTTGGCATAGATTTTGGCATGGAAAATACCAAAATCCGTGGCAGACCCCATCCCCAAAAAATGTGTGAAGATAGAATAATTTTCATTGATTTTTGCTCTGGGAAGCAGGAATAAGAATGAGAACAGGAATAAGGAATGGTATTAAAGGGGTTATCCAAGTTCTATAATGCCCCCAATATGCCCGGGCCCCTCACAGTGGTTGTACTTGCCTCGCTCCCCTGCACCCGTGTCGCTTCTCATACCGGCACGGCCGCCGCTGCATCTCCCTGTTGTGCTGATCAAAACATCTGGCGTCGGTGGGCAGCCAATAGCTGGCCACAACGGGAACAAGACTCAAGACTCCCTAGTATCGCAGGTGATTGACTGTCGGCTTGACTGTCCGCTCCGGCCCCCCGACGCCGGATGTTTTCATCCACGCAACGGGGAAATGCAGTGGAGGCCGTGCCGGTATGAGAAGCAAAGCAGATCCCAGGAAGTGAGGGAAGTACAACCTCTGTGAGGGGCCCGGGTATATGGGGGACATTATAGATCTTGGATAACCCCTTTAAGAAGTAAAGTAAGAAAAGGACATTGTAATAAGAATCCATATTCACAAACAAAAGTTGAAATTTAGGATAAAAAATTTTTAAGCAAGGGGTGGAATGGCTTATTGAAAAGTTGTCTAATTTTCCAGGCTCTGACTACTGCCCCTCCCTCACAAAAAAAAAAAAAAACTCAGAATGAAGACTGTGGCCCCCCTATTGCAACTACTGCAGGGGCTGAAACGTGGCAAAAGTGCAGAAAAATGACAGCAAAAACCTACGTCTGAACACGTTATGCAAACAGAATATAACGCACCTCTTTTTTGTTCGCATTAGGGTTCGTGCACACGGCCGTAGTATCCGCAGGATCGGATGCGGATCATTCAATTCAATGGAGCTGCAAACTGTGTGCTTGTCGGCACCCGCACGATCCGTGGCCCCACAAAAAAGATAGAACATATTCCTATTCTTGGATGGTCGCATGCACTCAAGCCGCAGCCGCACCTTAAGTCATGTTTTTGATTTTTGCTTTTTTGCTTTATTAACAATAAAAAATTCTAACTTGACAGCCGCCTCTACCGCTTTCGGAAACTGTTACCGTAGATAATTTCCAAAATGTCACATCTTGAGCAGTGTTCCCGCTAAGCCTTGGCAGCTGCTGCGAAAAATAAAACAACGAGATAATCGTCGACACATTGGCCAAACATTGAATCTAGCGTACTAGGCATCTCCTGTATATAATTATATTTGTGGTCATGGCTACGGCCAACGATGCTTGATGAACCCTAGGGAGATAAAGAATTGTGCCCTTAGCCATAGCCGTGGGTAGGCCTAAAAGGGGGCATACCCTGTGGAAATGAAAAGAGAAGGGAGGGAGAGTGGGGCACCTGAAGAACACACGCCCAGGAGTGAGGCAGTGGCTTGTTTAAGAAGAGCCTCCGCCCCTCCCACAAATGCAGGCTGACCAGTCAGCCTTAATACATGTACAGCTGGTATAAGTTATACATCTTCTGTGTATAGTGATATGGAGCATGCTGGTATAACCTGGGCATCTCCTGTATATAATTATATATGTACAGCTGGTATAAGTTATACATCTTCCTGTATATAGTGGTATGGACCATGCTGGTATAACCTGGGTATCTTCTGTATATAATTATATATGTACAGCTGGTATAAGTTATACATCTCCCTGTATATAGTGATATGGACCATACTGGTATAACCTGGGCATCTCCTGAATATAATGATATATGTACAGCTGGTATAAGTTATACATCTTCTGTATATAGTGATATGGACCATGCTGGTATAACCTGGGTATCTCCTGTATATAATGATATATGTACAGCTGGTATAAGTTATACATCTTCTGTATATAGTGGTATGGACCATGCTGGTATAACCTGGGCATCTCCTGTATATAATGATATATGTACAGCTGGTATAAGTTATACATCTTCTGTATATAGTGATATGGGCCATGCTGGTATAACCTGTATATAATGATATATGTACAGCTGGTATAAGGTATACATCTTCTTGTATATAGTGATATGGGCCATGCTGGTATAACCTGTATATAATTATATATGTACAGCTGGTATAAGGTATACATCTTCTGTATATAGTGATATGGAGCATGCTGGTATAACCTGGGTATCTCCTGTATATAATTATATATGTACAGCTGGTATAAGTTATACATCTTCTGTATATAGTGGTATAGACCATGCTGGTATAACCCGGGTATCTTCTGTATACAGGAGCGTAGCTAACAGCTCATGGGCCCTGGTGCAAGAGTTCAGCTTGGGCCCCCCTTCCCTCAGTGCTTTGTGTGTCTTCTTATGTGGCACAAGGGTCTTTGGGCCCCTCAGGCTCCTGGGCCCGGTAGCGACTGCTACCTCTGCACCCCCTATAGCTACGCCCATGTCTGTATATAATTATATATGTACAGCTGGTATAAGTTATACATCTTCTGTATATAGTGATATGGATCATGCTGGTATAACCTGGGTATCTCCTGTATATAATTATATATGTACAGCTGGTATAAGTTATACATCTTCTTGTATACAGTGATATGGACCATACTGGTATAACCTGGGTATCTCCTGTATATAATTATATATGTACAGCTTGGATAAGTTATACATCTTCTTGTATACAGTGATATGGACCATGCTGGTATAACCTGGGTATCTCCTGTATATAAATATATATGTACAGCTGGTATAAGTTATACATCTTCTTGTATCTAGTGGTATGGAGCATGCTGGTATAACCCGGGTATCTCCTGTATATAATTATATATGTACAGCTGGTATAAGTTATACATCTTCTGTATATAGTGATATGGATCATGCTGGTATAACCTGGGTATCTCCTGTATATAATTATATATGTACAGCTGGTATAAGTTATACATCTTCTTGTATACAGTGATATGGACCATGCTGGTATAACCTGGGTATCTCCTGTATATAATTATATATGTACAGCTGGTATAAGTTATACATCTTCTGTATATAGTGATATGGACCATGCTGGTATAACCTGGGTATCTCCTGTATATAATTATATATGTACAGCTGGTATAAGTTATACATCTTCTTGTATATAGTGGTATGGAGCATGCTGGTATAACCTGGGTATCTCCTGTATATAATTATATATGTACAGCTGGTATAAGTTATACATCTTCTGTATATAGTGATATGGACCATGCTGGTATAACCTGGGTATCTCCTGTATATAATTATATATGTACAGCTGGTATAAGTTATACATCTTCTTGTATATAGTGATATGGACCATGCTGGTATAACCTGGGCATCTCCTGTATATAATTATATATGTACAGCTGGTATAAGTTATACATCTTCTGTATATAGTGATATGGAGCATGCTGGTATAACCTGGGTATCTCCTGTATATAATTATATATGTACAGCTGGTATAAGTTATACATCTTCTTGTATATAGTGATATGGAGCATGCTGGTATAACCTGGGCATCTCCTGTATATAATTATATATGTACAGCTGGTATAAGTTATACATCTTCTTGTATATAGTGATATGGACCATGCTGGTATAACCTGGGTATCTCCTGTATATAATTATATATGTACAGCTGGTATAAGTTATACATCTTCCTGTATATAGTGATATGGACCATGCTGGTATAACCTGGGCATCTCCTGTATATAATTATATATGTACAGCTGGTATAAGTTATACATCTTCTGTATATAGTGATATGGACCATGCTGGTATAACCTGGGTATCTCCTGTATATAATTATATATGTACAGCTGGTATAAGTTATACATCTTCTTGTATATAGTGATATGGACCATGCTGGTATAACCTGGGCATCTCCTGTATATAATGATATATGTACAGCTGGTATAAGTTATACATCTTCTTGTATATAGTGATATGGAGCCATGCTGGTATAACCTGGGTATCTCCTGTATATAATTATATATGTACAGCTGGTATAAGTTATACATCTTCTTGTATATAGTGATATGGAGCATGCTGGTATAACCTGGGTATCTCCTGTATATAATTATATATGTACAGCTGGTATAAGTTATACATCTTCTGTATATAGTGATATAGACCATGCTGGTATAACCTGGGTATCTTCTGTATACAGTGTATACGTACAGCTGATACAGCTCATGGGCCCTGGTGCATAGAGTTCAGCTATGGGCCTCCTTATACCTCAGTGCTTTGTGTGTCTTCTATATGTGGCACAAGGGTCTATGGGCCCCTCAGGCTCCTGGGCATGATAGCGACATGCTACCTCTGCACTGCTATAGCTCTGCCTATGTCCTGTATATAATTATATATGTACAGCTGGTATAAGTTATACATCTTCTGTATATAGTGATATGGATCATGCTGGTATAACCTGGGTATCTCCTGTATATAATTATATATGTACAGCTGGTATAAGTTATACATCTTCTTGTATACAGTGATATGGACCATGCTGGTATAACCTGGGTATCTCCTGTATATAATTATATATGTACAGCTGGTATAAGTTATACATCTTCTTGTATACAGTGATATGGACCATGCTGGTATAACCTGGGTATCTCCTGTATATAATTATATATGTACAGCTGGTATAAGTTATACATCTTCTTGTATATAGTGATATGGACCATGCTGGTATAACCTGGGCATCTCCTGTATATAATTATATATGTACAGCTGGTATAAGTTATACATCTTCTTGTATATAGTGATATGGATCATGCTGGTATAACCTGGGTATCTCCTGTATATAATTATATATGTACAGCTGGTATAAGTTATACATCTTCTTGTATATAGTGATATGGACCATGCTGGTATAACCTGGGTATCTCCTGTATATAATTATATATGTACAGCTGGTATAAGTTATACATCTTCTTGTATATAGTGATATGGACCATGCTGGTATAACCTGGGTATCTCCTGTATATAATTATATATGTACAGCTGGTATAAGTTATACATCTTCTTGTATATAGTGATATGGAGCATGCTGGTATAACCTGGGCATCTCCTGTATATAATTATATATGTACAGCTGGTATAAGTTATACATCTTCTTGTATATAGTGATATGGACCATGCTGGTATAACCTGGGTATCTCCTGTATATAATTATATATATACAGCTGGTATAAGTTATACATCTTCTTGTATATAGTGATATGGAGCATGCTGGTATAACCTGGGTATCTCCTGTATATAATTATATATGTACAGCTGGTATAAGTTATACATCTTCTTGTATATAGTGATATGGAGCATGCTGGTATAACCTGGGCATCTCCTGTATATAATTATATATGTACAGCTGGTATAAGTTATACATCTTCTTGTATATAGTGATATGGACCATGCTGGTATAACCTGGGTATCTCCTGTATATAATTATATATGTACAGCTGGTATAAGTTATACATCTTCCTGTATATAGTGATATGGACCATGCTGGTATAACCTGGGCATCTCCTGTATATAATTATATATGTACAGCTGGTATAAGTTATACATCTTCTGTATATAGTGATATGGACCATGCTGGTATAACCTGGGTATCTCCTGTATATAATTATATATGTACAGCTGGTATAAGTTATACATCTTCTTGTATATAGTGATATGGACCATGCTGGTATAACCTGGGCATCTCCTGTATATAATTATATATGTACAGCTGGTATAAGTTATACATCTTCTGTATATAGTGATATGGAGCCATGCTGGTATAACCTGGGTATCTCCTGTATATAATTATATATGTACAGCTGGTATAAGTTATACATCTTCTGTATATAGTGATATGGACCATGCTGGTATAACCTGGGTATCTCCTGTATATAATTATATATGTACAGCTGGTATAAGTTATGCATCTTCTTGTATATAGTGAGTATGGAGCATGCTGGTATAACCTCGGTATCTCCTGTATATAATTCATATATGGTACAAGCTGGTTATAAGTTATACATCTTCTGGTATATAGTGATATGGACCATGCTGGTATAACCTGGGCTATCTCCTGTATATAATTATATATGTACAGCTGGTATAAGTTATACATCTTCTGTATATAGTGATATGGATCATGCTGGTATAACCTGGGTATCTCCTGTATATAATTATATATGTACAGCTGGTATAAGTTATACATCTTCTTGTATACAGTGATATGGACCATGCTGGTATAACCTGGGTATCTCCTGTATATAATTATATATGTACAGCTTGGTATAAGTTATACATCTTCTTGTATATAGTGATATGGACCATGCTGGTATAACCTGGGTATCTCCTGTATATAATTATATATGTACAGCTGGTATAAGTTATACATCTTCTTGTATATAGTGATATGGAGCATGCTGGTATAACCTGGGTATCTCCTGTATATAATTATATATGTACAGCTGGTATAAGTTATACATCTTCTGTATATAGTGATATGGAGCATGCTGGTATAACCTGGGCATCTCCTGTATATAATTATATATGTACAGCTGGTATAAGTTATACATCTTCTGTATATAGTGATATGGACCATGCTGGTATAACCTGGGTATCTCCTGTATATAATGATATATGTACAGCTGGTATAAGGTATACATCTTCTGTATATAGTGATATGGAGCATGCTGGTATAACCTGGGCATCTCCTGTATATAATTATATATGTACAGCTGGTATAAGTTATACATCTTCTTGTATATAGTGATATGGTCTATGCTGGTATAACCTGGGTATCCCCTGTATATAATTATATATGTACAGCTGGTATAAGTTATACATATTCTTGTATACAGTGATATGGACCATACTGGTATAACCTGGGTATCTCCTGTATATAATTATATATGTACAGCTGGTATAAGTTATACATCTTCTTGTATATAGTGATATGGACCATGCTGGTATAACCTGGGTATCTCCTGTATATAATTATATATGTACAGCTGGTATAAGTTATACATCTTCTTGTATATAGTGATATGGACCATGCTGGTATAACCTGGGTATCTCCTGTATATAATTATATATGTACAGCTGGTATAAGTTATACATCTTCTTGTATATAGTGATATGGACCATGCTGGTATAACCTGGGTATCTCCTGTATATAATTATATATGTACAGCTGGTATAAGTTATACATCTGTCTTGTATATAGTGATATGGACCATGCTGGTATAACCTGGGTATCTCCTGTATATAATTATATATGTACAGCTGGTATAAGTTATACATCTTCTTGTATATAGTGATATGGAGCATGCTGGTATAACCTGGGTATCTCCTGTATATAATTATATATGTACAGCTGGTATAAGTTATACATCTTCTGTATATAGTGATATGGAGCATGCTGGTATAACCTGGGTATCTCCTGTATATAATTATATATGTACAGCTGGTATAAGTTATACATCTTCTGTATATAGTGATATGGACCATGCTGGTATAACCTGGGTATCTCCTGTATATAATTATATATGTACAGCTGGTATAAGTTATACATCTTCTGTATATAGTGATATGGAGCATGCTGGTATAACCTGGGCATCTCCTGTATATAATTATATATGTACAGCTGGTATAAGTTATACATCTTCTTGTATATAGTGATATGGAGCAGTGCTGGTATAACCTGGGTATCTCCTGTATATAATTATATATATACAGCTGGTATAAGTTATACATCTTCTTGTATATAGCGATATGGACCATGCTGGTATAACCTGGGTATCTCCTGTATATAATTATATATATACAGCTGGTATAAGGTATACATCTTCTTGTATATAGTGATATGGAGCATGCTGGTATAACCTGGGTATCTCCTGTATATAATTATATATCTACAGCTGGTATAAGTTATACATCTTCTTGATAATAGTGATATGGAGCATGCTGGTATAACCTGGGTATCTCCTGTATATAATTATATATATACAGCTGGTATAAGTTATACATCTTCTTGTATATAGCGATATGGACCATGCTGGTATAACCTGGGTATCTCCTGTATATAATTATATATATACAGCTGGTATAAGGTATACATCTTCTTGTATATAGTGATATGGAGCATGCTGGTATAACCTGGGTATCTTCTGTATATAATTATATATGTACAGCTGGTATAAGTTATACATCTTCTTGATAATAGTGATATGGAGCATGCTGGTATAACCTGGGTATCTCCTGTATATAATTATATATATACAGCTGGTATAAGTTAGACATCTTCTTGTATATAGTGATATGGACCGTGCTGGTATAACCTGGGTATCTCCTGTATATAATTATATATGTACAGCTGGTAGAAGTTAGACATCTTCTTGTATATAACGATATGGATCGTGCTGGTATAACCTGGGTATTTTCTGTATGATACAGGCGATACCTAGGTTATACCAGCATGGTCCATATAACTACAAGATGTAAAACTTGTACCAGCTATGCATATATAATTATATACAGGAGATGCCCAGGTTATACCATCAGAGCCCATATCACTATATACAATGAGGGGGCCATCATTCTAGTGCTAGCAGGGAGGAACAATGCGGCCGATGTAGCGCTGCTGAGTGCATTCTAACTCTTATTGCTGATGCTGACCTGACACTTCCTCATACATTTACTCTAAGTCAGGGATGCTCAACCTGCGGCCCTCCAGCTGTTGTAAAACTACAACTCCCACCATGCACTTCTGTAGGCTGATAGGTGTAGGCTGTCTGGGAATGATGGGAGTTGTAGTTTTGCAACAGCTGGAGAGCCGCAGGTTGAGCATGCCTGCTCTAAGTCATTACAGACTCACTCTAGCCTCTAAGATGGCGGTGGTGCTGCCTCTTTCATGTTACTTTGCACTGCTGCTGCGTGATCTGCTCAGTCCTCCTTTTCTGGTCGGAAAAAAGAGGAGGAGGAGGCAGCAGCAGCGCGGCAGTATGGGGTAGGCGGCGCCCCGTTGAGCAGCACACAGGACGTCCTGTAGGACGTAGGAGAAATTTAAATTAGTGTGAACATTTTGCCAGCGGCCTGTGAGCGGACATTAAAAACTTGTGAGCGGGGGCACCATAATTGCTGCGCAGCCGCACACCCGCGCAGCTTGGAGGGAACACTGATCTTGAGTCCAGCCACGGGCCTCACTTACAGGTTCGAAGCGAGACACTGTTTCCAAGAAATTGAATTCATTAAATATTAAGTTATTAATATTTAATATAATTAATTAATATTAATAATTCATAAATATTAAGTTACAAGCACATTGGTTTTATTTAGAAAAAAAGGGTATAAAATACAATTTCTCAATGAGGGTGGAATGGGGGGTCTGCACCCCACCATTGTTTTTTCCACTATTGTTTTTTCCCCAGTTTAGTATTTTTGATGCTTTTTGAATTTACTAAAAAGGAGAAGTCCACAAACCATTTTCACACCACAGAAGATCTTCCCTTGGTTACCTATAACGAATAAAACATTATTATGTATATATATATATATATATAATATAAACATATTTACAAATGATAAAGACAGAATATAAATATAATACACAATAAACTCAAATAAATGTATACATAACACACAATATAATAAAAGAGAAATATAAAAAAAAATAATTTAAAGATAAAAAGAATAAAAAATCTACAATATAAATATAATAAAAATAACCAGATAATGCAAATATAATAAATATAGTAAAATAGCTTCCGCTGTTAACGATATAAACGAGAATGTTTTTTCACTAATGCACTCGGCTGAAATAAAATGAAATATATACAGGAGCCCCGGTGTCGTTGCTAAAATCCAGATTTCATGTCATGCTTCCCCCTGAAAGATAAATCACAATTATCCAATTACAACTTCCCGGGGGACCGCTGCTTTGTATTACGAATGTAATTGAAAGATGTTTCCTAATTCTGAACATGATTACAGAGAGAAGCTGAGGGCAGACGGAATTAACCCATTGGCAGCCGGGGAAGTCAATAATATAAATTGACATGTCTTGTTTTGACAAGCTGTGAAGACAGACAGTCCCCATTCAGCCCACCCAGCCAGCGCCATACCTTATACCTCAGGATAGAAAAATAGGAATACACGATATGTGGGCTATCCTCCGTTCCCGTTACAGCTTCATAGGACTTGTTACCCAGTCTCCATCTGACCATTTATACAGGGGGTACTTTTCCTATCTCGTAATCGCTGTGTATCTAAGCGGGGAGATATTTAGGGTTGATATGGTTGGGATCCGTCAATGGTTTGCAGAGATTTGTCCTCTTGCATTGAGCTGATATAATTAAATGCAGTTCCTAAGGTTATACATACCAACCCACCAAAACTGGCCCATGGAAGGTCAACTGGTGGACTGGCACCAAGGCTCACTGATGAGGGTGAAGTCCAGCCCGTCTGCTCCCTTACCACCAAAGGACTACGGACTCCGATTAATAAGGGTCAGAACACATACTGTTATGGCAGTGATGGCTAGAGATGTCCCGAACTATTCGCCGACGAACAGTTCCCGGCGAACATTGAGCAAATCATCATTGAGCAAACTTTGACCCTGTACCTCACAGTCAGCAGACACATTCCAGCCAATCAGCACCCTCCCACCTCCTATCAAAAAACAAGGACAGCATCCATCTTAGATTCATTCTGAAGCTGCAGTGTTAGTTAGAACAGGAAGAGTGCTGCTGCTGCTGAATTAATAGGGAAAGCGTTAGCTACTAGTGTTCTGTGTCCACTCCAGTCCTCAAAGACTCATCTGCTGTAAGGACAGCGTCCTGACAGCACCCCAAAAAGCCCTTTTTAGGGCTGGTACATCAGTCTGCTTTTATTATTTTTTTCTATATATATATTGCAGTTGCCTGCCCGTGTGTGAAAGGCCGCAGGCCTACACACTGTACTGTGTGCACACCACTCATACAAAAGTCATTTAATTTTTACCCTTTAATATAATTGCAGTTGCCTGCAAGTGTGTGTCAGGCCCACAGACTGTACTGTGCCCACTGCCAGTGCCCACCACTCATATAGGGTGGCACAGTACCTTGCAGATAAAAAAGTAATTTAATTTTTACCCTTTAACTACTACAGGACCGCCTAACGCAGGGATGCGTCCTGCGGGCGGTCCTGTAGCTCTGTGTGGACGCATCGGCGCGTCATCTCGCGAGACGCGCGAGTTCCTGTGAACGGGGGCGCGCGTCTCAAGAGTTGAACTACAGCCTGCCAGCGATGATCAATCGCTGGCAGGCTGTAGATGCGATATAAATCGCATCAAACATGTATACCAGACGCTGTTTTGAGAACAGCGTCTGGTATACCTGCTACCTGGTCCTCTGGTGGTCCCATTTGCTGGGATCGACCACCAGAGGACCAGGTAACTATGTAAAGTTGCACCAAACACTACACTAACCCCCCACCCCCCCATCACCTGTTAACCCCTTGATCACCCCATCTAGACCCCTGATCACCCCCTGTCATTGATCACACCCCTTGTAAGGCTCCATTCAGACGTCCATATGTGTTTTGCGGATCCGTGGATTCACGGATCCGCGGAACTGATCCACGAATCCACAGATCCTCAAAACACGGACACCGGCAATGTGCTTTCCGCATTTTGCAGATCCGCACATTGCCAGAACTATATAGAAAATGCTTTTTCTTGTCCACAATTGCGGACAAGAATAGGACATGTTCTATATTTTTGCGGAACGGAATTGCAGACCCGGAAGCGCGGATCCGTAATTTCGGATCCGAGCGGGACAAAGTCTGTCCCCATAGAAATGAATGGGTCCGCAATTCCGTTCCGCAAACAGAATTTCGGATGTGTGAATGGGGCATAAGGGTCTCTTATCACCGCCAGTTAGTTAGCTACTTGTTAGGTAGCTAGCGCCCAGCCCACCGCACCGCAGTCACTGATTTTGGCAGAGATTTTTTCATCCACATTAACCGATGCGAATGAAAAAATCTGTGCCGTTCATTTTTTTTTCAGCGCAGAGGCTGAACGGAAAAAAATCTCATTACCCGTATGCTCAATATACGGAGAATCGCAGAAACTCCTAATGCTGGCCATACGTGTAATGATTGCGGAGACCCTCAAATGCCAGGGCAGTACAAAAACCCCACATGTGACCCCATTTTAGAAAGAAGACACCCCAAGGTATTCCGTGAGGGGTATGGTGAGTTCATGCAAAATTTTATTTTTTGTCACAAGTTAGTGGAATATGAGACTGAGGAAGAAAAAAAAAAACCAATTTCCGCTAACTTGTGCCAATTTTTTTTTTTTCTGTGAACTCGCCATGCCCGTCACAGAATACCTTGGGGTGTCTTCTTTCCACAATGGGGTCACATGTGGGGTATTTATACTGCCCTGGCATTTTAGGGGTCCTAAAGCGTGAGAATCCAAATGCGTAAAAATGCCCTGTGAAATCCTAAAGGTACTCATTGGTTTTAGGGCCCCTTTGCGTATCTTGGCTGCAAAAAAGTGTCACTCATGTGGCATCGCCGTACTCAGGAGAAGTAGGGCAATGTGTTTTGGGGTGTATTTTTACATATACCCATGCTGGGTGAGAGAAATATCTCTGTAAATTGACAACTTTGAATAAAAAAATGTAAAAAGTTGTCGTTTACAGCGATATTTCTCACACGCAGCATGGGTATATGTAAAAATACACCCCAAAACACATTGCCCTACTTCTCCTGAGTACGGCGATACCACATGAGTGACACTTTTTTGCAGCCTGGGTGCGCAAAGGGGCCCTAAAACCAATGAGTACCTTTAGGATTTCACAGGCCATTTTTATGCATTTGAATTCTCACACTTTAGGGGCCCCTAAAATGCCAGGTGAGTATAAATACCCCACATGTGACCCCATTTTGGAAAGAAGACACCCCAAGGTATTCCGTGAGGGGCATGGTGAGTCCACAGAATTTTTTTTTTTTGGCACAAGTCAGCGGAAATTGATATATATTTTTTTTTTAATTTTGTTTTTTTACAAAGTCTCATATTCCACTAACTTGTGACAAAAAATAAAATTTTACATGAACTCACCATACCCCTCACAGAATACCTTGGGGTGTCTTCTTTCCAAAATGGGGTCACATGTGGGGTATTTATACAGACCTGGCATTTTAGGGGCCCCTAAAGCGTGAGAAGAAGTCTGGAATCCAAATGCGTAAAAATGCCCTGTGAAATCCTAAAGGTACTCATTGGTTTAGGGCCTTTAGCACTCCAGGCTGCAAAAAGTGACACATATGGTATCGCCGACTTAGGAGAAGTAGGGCAATGGTTTTGGGGTGTATTTTTATATATACCCATACTTTGTGTGAAAAATATCTCTGTAAACGACAACTTTTAAAATTTTTATACAAAGTTCACAATTTACAGATATTTCTCTCACCCAACATGGGTATATGTAAAAATACACCCTAAAACACATTGCCCTACTTCTCCTGAGTACGGCGATACCACATAAGTGACACTTTTTGCAGCCTGGGTGCATAAGGGCCCAAATTCCAACGAGTACCTTTAGGTTTTACATGGCGACTCACAATTTAGCCCCGCCCAAAATGCCAGAGCAGTAAACACACCTCACAAATGACCCCATTTCGGAAGTAGACACCCCAAGGTATTCACTGAGGGGCATAGTGAGTCCGTCTGAGATTTTTTTTCTTTGCCAGAAGTTATCAGAAATTGAAACTTTTTTTTTCTCAGAAAGTGTCATTTTCCGCTAACTTGTGAAAAAATGAAATGATACATGAACTCACCATGCCCCTCCGCGAATACTTTGGGGTGTCTTCTTTCTAAAATGGTGTCATTTGGGGGTATTTATACTTTCCTGACATTCTAGCACCTGAAGAAACATGACAGGCGCTCAGAAAGTCAGAGCTGCTTCAAAATGCCGAAATTCACTTTTTTGCACCATAGTTTGTAAACGCTATAACTTTTACCCAAACCAATAAATATACACTTATTGGACTTTTTTTATCAAAGACATGTAGAACAATAAATTTAGAGAAAATTTATATAGAAATGTAGTTTTTTAAAAAAAAATTTACAACAGAAAGTGAAAAATGTCATTTTTTTGCAAAAATGTCGGTAAATTTGTATTAATGGCAAAAAAAGTAAAAATGTCAGCAACAATGAAATACCACCAAATGAAAGCTCTATTAGTGAGAAGAAAAGGAGGTAAAATTCATTTAGGTGGTAAGTTGCATGACGGAGCAATAAACGGTGAAAGTAGTGTAGTGCAGAATTGTAAAAAGTGGCCTGGTCATTAAGGGGGTTTAAGCTAGGGGGGCTGAAGCGGTTAATATAATTGCAGTTGCCTGCCAGCGTGTGTCAGGCCCACAGATACTGTGCCCACTGCCCACCACTCATATCAGGTGGCACAGTACATTGCACGGTGCATGCGCAGTGACCTAAAATTCTAACGAAACGGACCAAGCATTGGTCTTTTTTCATCTCCCGGTTCCAAAAATCTATTCACTACACCGGCCCTGGCAGTGATAAGGGACAAAACAGAGATTAAACTGATAGGAATAGTACTGAGTTAACACTAGTTGCATTGGTGGCAAATTCCATTGCAAGTGCCCAAAATTAGAAGAAAGCGGACAAGCTTTTTTCTCTATCTCCCAGTGCAAGGATTCAATTCAATACACGTTCCCTGATAGGGGACTTAACAAAGATTAAAATGGTAAGAATAGTAGTTCACACTATTTGTATTGGTGGCACAGTACATTGCGCAGCGCACGCGCAGTGCCCCAAATTGGAAGTAAGAGGACCGATCATTTTTTCCATCTCCCAGTTCCTAAAATCTATTCGATACACGTCCCCTAATAGGGGACATAACAGGGATTAAACTGATAGGAATAGTACTACTTAACACACCACTCATATAGGGTGGCACAGTACATTGCATGGCGCACGCGCAGTTCCCCAAATTAGAAGGAAGAGGACCGACCAACCATCTTTTTCCATCTCCCGGTTCCTAAAATCTATTCCATACACCGGCCCCTGATAGGGGACAAAACAGAGATTAAACTGGTAAGAACAGATTTTTTTAATGAAAAAAAAAAAAGAGGACAGCCTCTGCGGAGCTGGGTATTTTTTGGCCGCGTTACTGAATGCTCATGCACAATGGCTGTAGGCTCATGCGTCCTTTTGCGGAGGTGACAAACCTGGTCAGTCAAACCCAAGGCAACATCATCGACCTCATCCCATATGCGTTTTTTCTGGAGCGTGCCCTGGGAAGAGTGCTGGATCAGGCTGTAGATGAGCATGAAGAGGAAGAGTTGTGGTCACCATCACCACCAGAAACAGCCTTGTCGTCGTCGATTGCTGGACCTGCAGCAACGCAGAGAGAGGAGTCTGAAGAAGAGGAGTCAGAGGAGGAAGGTGGCTTTGAGAAGGTGGAAGACCAACCACAGCAGGTGTCCCAGGGGGCTTGTTGTCACCTTTCGGGGACCCTTGGTGTTGTACGTGGCTGGGTGGAGGAAGAGACCTTCAATGACGTCAGTGAGGACAAGGAACGGGACATGGTTAGCTTGGTATCCAACCAGGGCTCGAGTCCAGGGGGAATGGGTGGGAACGGCGTTCCTGCACTTTTTTCACAGCAGGAACGCCGTTCCCTTTCAGGGCAAAAGGACCAGGAAGCGGTGAAGACTTTGTACTCACCGCTTTCTGGTTCTCGGCTGTCGGCTGTCAGGGCTGCGCACAGGCATGAGGCGCTCTGCGACCTCACGCTGTGCGCAGCCTTCACAGCACAGCTGACAGCAGGAAGAGAGGAGCGGAGGCGTCCAGGAGCAGGAGAGGGTAAGTGTTTTTTTTGTTTTATATTTTATTGGCTGGTGAGAGGCACTGACTGGGGGCTGATGGAGAGGCACAGGGGACTAATGGAGGGGTGTAACGGACCGTTTCCGCAGACAAGGGGTAAAAACCGTTTAGGCGATCGGCCCCCTTTACAGAGATATAGGCACAGCTACTGCAGAACACCAAACTCCCGAACTGGATACAAAATAGCACTCCAACTCCCGTACTGGAACCTCCCAAATAGCTGCTAGCAGACGAACAGGAAAAGCAGACAATCAGCTTACACTCCTGGCAATCAGTCTCTAACAGCATACAGTGAATCCCCCCAAGAACGAGACGAGGCTCCGTATTGATGGTAAACAGGAATTCTAACATTTATTAACGGCTACCTGCCTGGTATTTATCCAGGTCTCCCACCTGGTGGACACTCCCCTAGAGGACCAGAAGGAAGACTGCGACACGGGATACAGCAGCCAATCACACACATTGGGACAATACAGACACCCCCAGCATATCCCTCCCCTCTGCCTGTGATACCATCACCCTACATGGGTAATGCAATCACCACAGGCAGACGAATACACAATGTCTTCTGTCCTGGAGACAATTGAGGAGTCATTCAATTATCTCTCAGGACAAAGGGAAATCGCCAATACACATGTGGGGACAATAGGACAGACATCACTATTCAATATACAATGTCCCACCCTTTACAATACACACAGACATTTCAGAGACAAGACTCCATTATGCACATGGGGACACAGAACAAGCATTACTGTTAAAATACACCAGGTAAGACACATTACATTAAAACTATACATTTAACATATCCCCAGATAGCTCAGGTCTGAGCGCACATTATTAAGTGAATGGCGCTCAGACCACACGAATACAGTTTAATCGCCATGGAGCCAAAGTCTTTACAGTCAGTTTCATACGAATGGGCTCCATGGGATTCCTATCTGGGGTATAACACATTCAACCAAAACTACCGAACCCCAGGCAGAAAAGCACGAATTAAGCTTTTCTGCAGGTAAAAAGATGTCTTTTAACAGGGGGCCATAGTCCAAAGGCAGCAGGCGAGCAACCAGGTTTCTCCAATGCAATGTGGCGAGATTGGTCTCGTCACATCTCTCCCCTTTTCCAAACAGACTAACAGGGTATCTGACCTCCTGCCGGTCAGTGCCCTTGTTAGTCCAGCAGCCCACCCACAAAACACAATCAACAGCACAGCCCACCCACAATAAATAGTTACTGCAACTGGGTAGAGGAGAAGCTTGTCCATGTCCAGGTGCCTCACCACGGCTGTGCTGGGTACGGGTACGCTGACTTGGTGGGGTGCTGCATGGGCAGAGACCCGCGTCACTCTGCTCCTGTTGCCAGCGCTACTGGGAGGGTAGCCTGGTTGAAGCCTGGTTGTTGGAGGGGAGACCGACTGTCTCCCTTTAGATATACAGTCCTGCTGCTGGAGACCGACTGTCTCCCCTTTGGTTACACAGCTCTGCTGCTGGAGACCGACTGTCTCCCTTTGGTTACACAGCTCTGCTGCTGGGGAAAGGAGACTGAGCTCTCTATTCCCTGCCCATTAATGATCCGCCGCTGGGGAGAGGTGGTAGTAAGCTCTTCTCCCATACATACCTTCCTCCTCAGTGGAGGGAGACCGACTGTCTCTCCTCCCAATACAGAGTCCTGCTGCTGGAGAAAGGAGACTGGGCTCTCTATTCCCTGCTGGTTACTCTGCCGCTGGGGACTGGAGACCGGGCTCCCAATTCCCAACAAATAATACTGCCGCTGGGGAATGGAGACCGGGCTCCCAATTCCCGAAAAATCACGCTGCTGATGTGGGGCAGGAACAACTACCTCTGCCCCCTGTAGCTCAGCCTGCCGCTGGGGAATGGAGCTCAGGCTCCCAATTCCCTGTAATATCTCCCGCTGGGGAATGGAGCTCAGGCTCCCAATTCCCTGCAATATCTCCCGCTGGGGAATGGAGCTCAGGCTCCCAATCCCTGCAATATCTCCCGCTGGGGAATGGAGCTCAGGCTCCCAATTCCCTGCAATATCTCCCGCTGGGGAATGGAGCTCAGGCTCCCAATTCCCTGCAATATCTCCCGCTGGGGAATGGAGCTCAGGCTCCCAATTCCCTGCAATATCGGTGGAGAGACCTCGGTCCCATCTCCACCTGCCGCCTGGGGTTCCTCCCAGTAAATTTCAATAATGTCTTCCCAGCGGAATGGGTCTGGAACTGGATCTGTCACCTTGCTGTCCTGCTGAGCCTTCCCAATGGAGTGGAAGAGATCTCGGTAGTCCTGCTCCAGTTCCCACTCCAGGGCTGCTAGGTGAGCCAGGTCTTGCTCTACCTCATGGGGTCATCCCCGTCATGCCTAGCCTCCCTCTCGTAGAAAATGTCCTGAAGTCTGTTCTGCGCAGGACTCCCGAAGTCAGGCTCTGCAAAGGACTCCCATAACAAGCCAGAACCATCAAACTCCTCTCCCTCTGGCTTGTCATGCTCGGCTGTCCAGGGTATATACTGTGCCATATACCACCAGAGCGCCTGGTAGGCATCCTCCAGCCATAGCTCCTGCCATACCCGGTGCTCTAGTTCCTTCACCCATTCATCAAGGGGCTGCTCTCCCAGAAAGGGCATCCGCAGGGCCACTTGCTTCTGCCACCGCTGCTCTTCACTGGGGAGACTCTCACCCCGCTGGTATTGTACATTGTCCAGGGCCTGGTACCAGATGCCTTTCCTTAATGCATCCCGCCATCCAGGTCCTCCTCCTCGTATGACACTGCTGGTTCCATTCTGGTGCTTTTAGGGTCGCTGTACTGGGACATGCGTTGCCCCCACTTGTAAATCCAAGGAAATGGTGTCTCCTGTAGCTGTCCTTCTGGCTGTAGGAACGATCCCGCTGCTCGCCACCAATTGTAACGGACCGTTTCTGCAGACAAGGGGTAAAAACCGTTTAGGCGATCGGCCCCTTTACAGAGATATAGGCACAGCTACTGCAGAACACCAAACTCCCGAACTGGATACAAAATAGCACTCCAACTCCCGTACTGGAACCTCCCAAATAGCTGCTAGCAGACGAACAGGAAAAGCAGACAATCAGCTTACACTCCTGGCAATCAGTCTCTAACAGCATACAGTGAATCCCCCAAGAACGAGACGAGGCTCCGTATTGATGGTAAACAGGAATTCTAACCTTTATTAACGGCTACCTGCCTGGTATTTATCCAGGTCTCCCACCTGGTGGACACTCCCTAGAGGACCAGAAGGAAGACTGCGACACGGGATACAGCAGCCAATCACACACATTGGGACAATACAGACACCCCAGCATATCCCTCCCTCTGCCTGTGATACCATCACCCTACATGGGTAATGCAATCATCACAGGCAGACGAATACACAATGTCTTCTGTCCTGGAGACAATTGAGGAGTCATTCAATTAT
The DNA here is from genome assembly GCA_033119425.1 of Bufotes viridis. NCBI lineage: Eukaryota > Metazoa > Chordata > Amphibia > Anura > Bufonidae > Bufotes > Bufotes viridis. Next base: position 262,829,131 of record CM065594.1, read on the forward strand.
CTCTCAGGACAAAGGGAAATCGCCAATACACATGTGGGGACAATAGGACAGACATCACTATTCAATATACAATGTCCCACCCTTTACAATACACACAGACATTTCAGAGACAAGACTCCATTATGCACATGGGGACACAGAACAAGCATTACTGTTAAAATACACCAGGTAAGACACATTACATTAAAACTATACATTTAACATATCCCCAGATAGCTCAGGTCTGAGCGCACATTATTAAGTGAATGGCGCTCAGACCACACGAATACAGTTTAATCGCCATGGAGCCAAAGTCTTTACAGTCAGTTTCATACGAATGGGCTCCATGGGATTCCTATCTGGGGTATAACACATTCAACCAAAACTACCGAACCCCAGGCAGAAAAGCACGAATTAAGCTTTTCTGCAGGTAAAAAAGATGTCTTTTAACAGGGGGCCATAGTCCAAAGGCAGCAGGCGAGCAACCAGGTTTCTCCAATGCAATGTGGCGAGATTGGTCTCGTCACAAGGGGGCACTGGGGGCTGTTGAGAGGCACTGGGGGCTGATGGAGGGGGCACTGGGGGCTGATGGAGGGGGCACCGGGGGCTGATGGAGAGGCACGGGGCTGATGGAGAGGCACTAGGGGCTAGTGGAGAGGCACTGGGGGCTGGTGGAGAGGCACTGGGGGCTGGTGGAGAGGCACTGGGGGCTGGTGGAGAGGCACTGGGGGCTGGTGAGAGGCACTGGGGGCTGGTGAGAGGCACTGGGGGCTGGTGGAGAGGCACTGGGGGCTGGTGAGAGGCACTGGGGGCTGGTGGAGAGGCACTGGGGCCGGTGGAGAGGCTCTGGGGCCGATTGAGAGGCTCTGGGGGCTGGTGAGAGGCACTGGGGACTGATGGAGAGGCACTGGGGGCTGATGGAGAGGCACTGGGGGCTGATGGAGAGGCACTGGGGGCTGATGGAGAGGCACGGGGTCTGGTGGAGAGGCACTGGGGGGCTGGTGAGAGGCACTGGGGGCTGGTGGGGAGGCACTGGGGGCTGGTGGAGAGGCACTGGGGGCTGCTATGAGGCTACTGGGGGCTGCTATGAGGGTACTGGGGGCTGCTATGAGGGTACTGGGGGCTGCTATGAGGGTACTGGGGGCTGATATATGGCTACTAGGGGCTGCTTTAAGGTATGGGGCTCGTATCTGAGGTCTGATTGGGGGTCATTCATATTGGGGTCTGAGCTGAGGTGTGATCTGAGGTCTTATTAACATTGGGCATCTTATTGGGGCTGTTAGCTGAGGTCTGATTAACATTGGGGGTCTGATTGGTGGTCTGACCTGAGGTGTAATAAAAAATATTTTTTTCTTATTGTCCCCCTCTAAAACCTAGGTGCATCTTATAGGGCGAAAAATACGGTACTTGCTTGCTCCTCCTCCTGACCTCCCCCGCCCTTTGCGTACGCCGCGCGCCGTGACGTTACACGGAGGCACTTGGGTAAGTTCCCACACTTTTTTTGCCAGGACTTGACCCCTGTATCCAACTTTTGTGCAAATAGACTGTTTGCGGTGCGTTAAACGAGGAGTTTGGTCTGTCACTGTGAAGCGGGCGTAACCCTTACACTACCTGATCGATACAACATCATACCTGATCGTATTCACACACTGGATGTTTTAAAGCACATTATTCCAAACAATTTAGGAATGTTAGGTGATTTATGCCCTTTATGGATTAAAACCCGACTCTGCGTCAACTACGTAATTTTCCATGGGAGTTTTGCCATGGATCCCCCTCCGGCATGCCACAGTCCAGGTGTTAGTCCCCTTGAAACAACTTTTCCATCACTATTGTGGCCAGAAAGAGTCCCTGGGGGTTTTAAAATTTGCCTGCCTATTGAAGACTATGGCGGTTCGCCTGTTCTCGAACATTTGCGGAAATTTGCGTTCGCCAACAGAAAATTTTATGTTCGCGTCATCTCTAGTGATGGCGAACCTTTTAGAAACTGAGCACCCAAACTGCAACCCAAAACCCACTTATTTATCACAAAGTGCCAACACAGCAATTTACCCTGAATACCACAGTCCAATATAGTATATCTTCCATGTGCCGTTCATAGCTCCCTGCGCTGATGAATGGCTGAAAAAGTCTAAGGCCTATTTTCCAGGGCGCAGGTGCCCACAGACAGGGCTCGGAGTGCTGCTTCTGGCACCCGTGCCATAGGTTCGTCCCCACTGCTGTAGGGAATCCTGGCTTGTGTATGGGACTGTGCACACAGGTAGGTGTTTCAATGTTATGGCTATATCAGTGTATTCAAATTTAATTAACATATCCTGTATATTAGAAAATGGCGTAGTTCCCAATCCCTACCTTACAAATAAATAAATTGCATAAAAAACGGAATATCCCTTTAAGTTGAATACCCCTTTTCTGTACAGTAGCCCTTTAAGGCCTAGAAGCAGACAACCACAATGGTCCTAACTAAATCACCTCTCCACAGTCCCACCGCTTCCCCTCCACTGCTTTGTTGCTGGCCGCTTCTAGTCCTCGCAGGACCAGGAAGTGGCTCGGTCCCGTGACCGCTGTGCCTACTCAGAGGCCTCTGCGGCAAGGGCTGCACTTAGCCTTTCTGCTGCCTGAAGTGAAAATTGAAATGACGTCCCCTCTCAAGCTTTAATCTTAAAGGCATTTACAGTTGCGTATAGAGAAATGACGCTTCCACAATGGAAGCGGCCATTTGCCACCGACCCCACTTGTCTCTAGGTCTCGCCACCTGAGGCAGTTGCCTCAACCAGGCCTCACTGGAGGTGCACCCCTGCTCTGCGGTCACAGCTGCCTGTACGGCATGTCACTGTCATGTGATTGCAGAGGTCACGGGACCAAAAGCATCGCGAAACAGGGCGGCAGCACGGGCACTGCGGAGCCGCGGACAGGTGTGTTTTTTTTCTTTTTTTATGGGACACAGGACGGACCATTGGTTTTGTCAGCTCCTAGGCCAGACAACCCTTTTAACCCTTTAAGACTGCAGGCCTCAGATGAATTTCCTAATGTAGGGTTGGTTTGTGAGTAGGTTTCTTTTTTATGCTTCTTTGGGCTTTTTCTGATCACAACCGTTCAAATTACGAAGAGTAATTACATGTAAAGTGGAGAACCTTCTATACAGTATATATATATACACATGCAGAGCTTACCCTGGAAGCTATTTACCTGCATTATGATGGAGATGACAGCGTGTGCCACCAGCAGTAGCAGGATTGTGCTGACAATCATGTTCTAGAACATTTCTACCCTCAGACATTATGTGATTAGTGAAGGAATGTCTACAAGTCAGGTCCACAGGGTAAAAGTAAAAGAAACAAAAAGATTCACATAACTACACACACAAATTCTACATTATGAAAAAGGAGGAAATGGCTCGTATTCACCTGGTAAATCCAGCACCACTCCAGCGCTGTTGTTCTGGTGGTCCACGCCGGTCTCCATTGACTTGTAGTGATAACGGGTCATACATGTGCATGTATCCACTGCAGCCAATCAGAGGCTTGTATGTACAGCAAGAGACCACTGAGGCCAGAGATTGGCTGCAGTGGTCACATGAGCATGTACAGCATATCATCACTGTGGGTCACCAAAAACTGATGGGACCAGTGTAGTGGAGGGGATATAACAGGTGACTATAATTTTATAACTTTGTATATATATATATATATTTATTTTTTTACCACATTCTCTGCTTTGAGCAATTCCTCTAACAATTCTTTTCAACTATAGTAAGCCACATATTCATTGAATAAACGCACAAAGTCTCAGTATTAGGCTACTTTCACACTAGCGGCACGGACCTCCGGCAGGCTGTTCCGTCGGGTGAACAGCCTGTCGGATCCGTCCTGCCGCTAGTGAACGTGTGCCCCCCCACTCCGGCCACATTGACTATAATAGGGGCGAGGCGGAGTTCCGAAGGAGGCACAGCAGCGCACGCCGAGAGGCCGCCGGAATAAAACTACAACATGTCGTAGTTTTATTCCGCAGGCCTCTCGGCGTGCGCTGCCATGTCGTAGTTTTATTCCGGCGACCTCTCGACGTGCGCTGCCGTGCCTCCGCTAGAACTCTACCCCCATTATAGCCGGAGCGGTAGTCCGGGGGCACGCGTTCACTAGCGGCAGGACGAATCCGACAGGCTGTTGACCCGACTGAACAGCCTGCCGGAAGTCCATGCCGCCAGTGTGAAAGTAGCCTTAGGCCTCATGCACACGACCGTGGTTTGGGTCCGCATCTGAGCCGCATTTTTTTGCAGGTCGGATGTGGACCCGTTCACTTCAATTGGGCCGTAAAAGATGCAGACAGCGCTGTCCGCATCCGCACGTCTGTTCCGCGGCCCCGCCAAAATGTTCTATTCTTGTCCTTATTACTGCTCTGCTGAGGGCCGGGTGTTCCGTTCTGCAAAATGCGGAACGCACATGGCCGGCATCCGTGTTTTGCGGATCTGCAAAAAGGACACGGTCTTGTGCATGAGGCCTTATTATTACTTTTGTTTAGCCAAAAAGAAACCAGACAAACAGAGGTAGGAGGCAATGTTTCCGGTAAAATCAGGAGATTGGCTTGGTTATGACCGAAATGGATTTTGAGGACTATTCTAAAGCAGGAGGCCTCTAAAAGCTTTGGCGTTGCTGCATTTGTTATATGGTCTCCATGTGTGAAGTGGGATTCAGCAAGTGAAAATCCAGTAATGGGTTCTGCTACTCAATATACACAAAATATTCAGGTACATTACAAGGAGCTGCGATGCCCCAATTTTGGTTGGAGCTGCCACAAAAGGACTCCGTCGGTGGCATTTATTACACATACGGATGTCACACATGGGCTTCCCTTGCTTGGGACCTGCCCTCCGTAAAGCCAGAGTAGAAACAAGCTGCAAACAGCGTCTTCCGCTCTGGATGCCTTGGCATCGGCATGTAGGGTCTGACTGGCCCAACCAGAGGATCGTCTGGTGGGTCCAGGCTCTGATACCATAATGGGCCCCAAAGGTTCAACAGAAAAAAAACAACATCTGGCTGCCTTTGGGCCAGTCACTTGCCACTAGGGTCTATTTCTTTGATTCAAAAACCTATTGATATTAACTTTATTGATCATATGGGGTCGGGACTTGAGAATACTTCGTTATGGTGGGCCCCAGGAACCCTAGTCCGACACTGCCGGCACGTATTGCATTTCTGCTCCTCCAATTTCACTTGGTCGTCTTTGGGCAATTTTTATGAAAACTAGGCAAGGAAGCTTTAATGGCACCAATTCTGACTTCTGGGCAGCATGGTGCCTTAATGGTTAGCACTGGTGCCTTGCAGTGCTGTGGCCCTAGGTATGAATCCGACCAAGGACAACATCTGCATGAAGTTGGTATGTTCTTCCCATGTTTGGGTGGGTTTTATCCAGGTTCTCCGGTTCTCTCCCACACTGTACAGTGCAGCTTGCACAGTTAAATATCTATTTTTGCAGATGACACTAAACTGTGTAAAGTTATTAACACTGAAGAGGACAGTTTTCTGCTACAGAGGGATCTGGATAGATTGGAGGCTTGGGCAGAGAAGTGGCAGATGAGGTTTAACACTGACAAATGTAAGGTTGTGCACATGGGAAGGAATAATGCAAGTCACCCGTACATACTAAATGGTAAAACACTGGGTAACACTGACATGGAAAAGGACCTAGGAATTTTAATAATCAGCAAACTAAGCTGTAAAAACCAGCGTCAGGCAGCTACTGCCAAGGCCAATAAGATAATGGGTTGCATCAAAAGGGGCATAGACGCCCGTGATGAGAACATAGTCCTACCACTTTACAAATCACTAGTTAGACCACACATGGAGGACTGTGTACAGTTCTGGGCTCCTGTGAACAAGACAGACATAGCAGAGCTGGAGAGGGTTCAGAGGAGGGCAACTAAAGTAATAACTGGAATGGGGCAACTACAGTACCCTGAAATATTATCAAAATTAGGGTTATTCACTTTAGAAAAAAGACGACTGAGGGGAGATCTAATAACTATGTATAAATATATCAGGGGTCAGTACAGAGATCTCTCCCATCATCTATTTATCCCCAGGACTGTGACTGTGACAAGGGGACATCCTCTGCGTCTGGAGGAAAGAAGGTTTGTACACAAACATAGAAGAGGATTCTTCACGGTAAGAGCAGTGAGACTATGGAACTCTCTGCCTGAGGAGGTGGTGATGGTGAGTACAATAAAGGAATTCAGGAGCGGCCTGGATGTATTTCTGGAGTGTAATAATATTACAGGCTATAGCTACTAGAGAGGGGTCGTTGATCCAGGGAGTTATTCTGATGCCTGATTGGAGTCGGGAAGGAATTTTTTTCCCCTTAAGTGGGGAGAATTGGCTTCTGCCTCACAGGGGTTTTTTGCCTTCCTCTGGATCAACTTGTAGTAAACAGGCCGAACTGGATGGGCAGATGTTTATTTTCGGTCTTATATACTATGTTACTATGTTACTCCAAAGACATACCGATAGGGAACTTGGATTGTGTGTGTCTATAAAATACTGGATTTATATGTGGTGCCTGTCCATCCTATCCAGCAGTACGTTGTCCTTATGGTCCTATAGGTAGGTACGTAGCATGCAGTTTTACTTTAGAACGATTGTCTTTAAAAGACTTTCGCAGTGCTGGGGGGTTTTTATGGTACGAAAGGGGCAAAAATGATCCTTGCTGCAATCAGCTGTGTCCAATGGATTATTGCATCCAATGACCTCCAGCGTTTATATGAACAGCCAAAAGAGAACCGAGATTGAGATGTATGAACGAAGCCCCCTGAGATGTTCTCCACTGGAAAACAGTATTACATATGGAATTGGACATGGTGACCAGGCTGATATATAAGAAGCCCTCTTACGTTGCAGTCACTCCAGGGCATCATTTTTGGTAGGACAAGGCTGAGAAAGTTCAACTTCACAAAATGTGAGCAAGGCAGTTTAAGCAAAGCCACTTGTGTTGCCTTGGAGTGATGTGGATTGTGAGAGCGCTAATAGGATGGGTGTGGACTGAAGAGGGATTAACGCGAGTCTGACTGAAGGACATTACCAACTTCATTCTCAATGTGACACTTCTCCCGGAGATAAAGAGGTGGCTACACCCAGCTCAGAATACCGCTCAGAAATGTGAAGATGATGAGAATGGGGGAATTAACGCTTTCCTTGCAGGGGATTGAGCTCTTTTTTTTTTTTTCCATAATGAAGAAATTTTAGATTTTGTAAATCCTGCTTTTCCCACAATGAGATGTAACTTCACACTCCGGGGAGTTCATGGTGCATGGCAAGAAACCAGAGCGGGAAGAATGCAGGGAGGAATTCCAGGAGCCAGGAAGCAATAAAAATATTACAGCTGGGAACCAACTTTTGGTTGATGCCAATGGACGCAACCAAGTTCTAGGCTTGAGGGACAAGGTTCCCATTTCCATTTTTAAGCCCTCTTTGCATATTTTAGGCATCAAATATTGGTTTAAAGGGCATCTGTCAGCAGTTTTGTACCTATGACACCGGCTGACCTGTTACATGTGCACTTGGCAGCTGAAGGCATCTGTGTTGATCCCATGTTCATATGTGACCGCACTGCTGAGAAAAATTATGTCTTAATATATGCAAATGAGCCTCTAGGAGCAACGGGGGCGTTACCATTACACCTAGAGGCTAAGCTCTGTTGTCACCGATATGGAAATAAAGTGATGTTGGCTTTACTAGCTCATCCTGTCCTATCGGCTCTCCAGCTGTTGTAAAACTACAATTCCCACCATGCCCTGCTGTAGGCTGATAGCTGTAAGCAGTCTTTGCATGCTGGGAGTTGTAGTTTTGCAACAGCTGGAGAGCCGCAGTTTGCCCATCCCTGTCCTGGTGGCCCTACAGGTGGGCATTATACCCATTGGTGGCACTACAGGGGCCATTATACTTACTGAGGGTGCTAAAGGGGCATTATAACTACTAGAAGGTCACAGCCATCCTGGACCTCACGTGGATAACTGGCTTATTGCATTATATCTCACCAGAGTATATGTCTATCGATGTTATGCATTCGCATAAGTATAAGGTGCCATTAGAATTCACCTTGTTGTTTATCCAGCCAATAAGGTACCACTTATACTTATTTATATATGTATATCAGCCAATCTCTCTTCATCTAACCCTCAGTTCACACTTGCGCGTTTTACAGCGCGTTCGAACGCGCTGTAAAACGCTCAACAGGAGAAAACTCATGTTTCCCTATGGGCATGGTTCTCACCTAAGCGTTTTACAGCGCGTTTGAACGCGCTGTAAAACGTCCTTCGCTCAAAGAAAGTTCTTGAGCTTCTTTGGGGCGTTTTGTCGTGCGTTTGCACCCATAGACTTCAATGGGAACACGCGTAAAACGCGCGTTTAACACACGTTAAAGTGTAGATATGCCTTTTTCAGTTGCTCTCCAGAGTCACCGCGCGTTTCCTATTTGCAAAAACACGCTGTAATATGCGCGACATAAACGCGCGTAAAACGCGCGTCTCAGAAACGCTCAGGTGTGAACCCAGGGTTACTGTTTATCGCACTTTTGAGCCTGATTTGACTTACCCCCTGAGGAACCCATAACAAGTAGGGGGAAACACGTCGGGGTTGCAGGTTCCTTTGAGAGTTGTTCTTGGGTTACTTAAGCCTAGGTTCGGTGACGGAGGGTCACCACCATCAGCTGACGCCTCCGGGCTGAGGCTTAGAGAGGTACATTGTAGGGACAGCGATTCCCCCCTCTCGCCTCTTATTTCCGTCTTTACCAGGCACCCTGAACATCCCTATATTAGTATTTTTTGTGAACAGCAATTTATGTTTTATAAATGCTATATAACTATTGACCTATGGTCGTTTTAAGAAGATATCAATAAAATTGAGTTTTTTAAAAAGGTCTAATTTTTTGGTTAGTTTTTTGGTTACATTGACCTTTAATATTAAGTCTATATCAATATTTTTTTTTGCAATATTGGATACTAGAAGGGGTAGTATAACTACAGGAGGGGCATTATAACTACTAGGGCACCGTAGGGGGCATTATACCTACTGGGAGTACTACAGGGGGCATTAAAGTGAGCATTATAACTACTAGGGTTACTACAGGGGTTTATTATATTTATTGGGTGCACTATAGGGGCAAAAATATATACTAGTGGGTATTCTAAATGCTGGGGTTCTACAGGGGAGCATTATAACTACTGGGCAATTATTGGAGGCACTGTAGGGGGCATAATATTTACTGGGGTGCTAGAGGGGGTATTATAACCACTGCAGGCTCTAAAAGGAGTTATTATAACTACTGTGGGCTCTACGGGGGCCTTACTACTACTGGGGGCACTTTGGGGAGCTTTATCATTACTGGGGGCACTGTGGGACATTATTACTCCAGCAGAAGTCCCAGGAGACTGCAATAGACAATAAATCCGGTAAAGTCCATCAGTGTCGGACTAGGACCCACCAGTGGAAATTATTCTAGGGGCCTTCCCTACAGCTACCAAAAAGAAATATTACTTGTTCATTTTTCAAGCTCATGCACATGAATATTTGCAGTTTAGCACACAATACAGTGTGCAGAACAGTATTGTGCACTGCTCTATATCAGATTGTTTCTCATTAAAGGGCTTCTGTCACCCCCACTGACGAATTTTCACTAGCTGACATTAGCTACTTGCTAATGTCAGCTGAGTTCAAACATATGTTTAATATCTTTTTTTCTGTTTGCAATCTTCTTAAAAACTTACTTTTGTCATATGTAAATTATCTTCGCTACCAGCAAGTTGGGCGGGTACTTGCTGGTAGCCGCCGCATGTTCATGGCCTTGGAACGCCCCCTCTTCTTTTGATAGACAGGGCCAGCGCGCTCTCTCCTCTCGCTGGCCCTGTCTGCAGCTGCAATCCCGCGCCTGCGCCGTCTCAGTCTTTAGTCGGCGCAGGCGCTCTGAGTGAAGGACGCTCGCTTAGGCGCTCCGTCCTCAGTGCGCCTGCGCCGATGACGTCAGAGCTACACCCGGAAGAGAAGACGCCGGCATCCCTGGTAAAGAGCAGGCGATGCCGGCGTCTTTTCTTCCGGGTGTAGCGCTGACGTCATCGGCGCAGGCGCACTGAGGACGGAGCGCCTAAGCGAGCGTCCTTCATTCAGAGCGCCTGCGCCGACTAAAGACCGAGACGGCGCAGGCGCGGGATTGCAGCTGCAGACAAGGCCAGCGAGAGGAGGAGAGCGCGCTGGCCCTGTCTATCAAAAGAAGAGGGGGCGTTCCAAGGCCATGAACATGCGGCGGCTACCAGCAAGTACCCGCCCAACTTGCTGGTAGCGAAGCTAATTTACATATGACAAAAGTAAGTTTTTAAGAAGATTGTAAACAGAAAAAAAGATATTAAACATATGTTTGAACTCAGCTGACATTAGCAAGTAGCTAATGTCAGCTAGTGAAAATTCGTCAGCGGGGGTGACAGAAGCCCTTTAAGCAGCTCATTGTAGTTCATAACCTAATCCAGTGTTTCCCAACCAGTGTGCCTCCAGCTGTTGCAAAACTACAACTCCCAGCATGCCCGGACAGCCTTTGGCTGTGAGGGCATGCTGGGAGTTGTAGTTTTGCAACAGCTGGAGGCACACTGGTTGGGAAACACTGACCTAATCTGTTAAGGTCCCTTTACACAGGGCAACAGAGCGGGAGATTATTGGGAAGGAAGCGTTCCTTCCTGACAATTGCCTGCTCTTTAACGGAGGAGAAGGCTGTATTTCCATGCAGTGATCTCCATTGTATGGGGAGCAGTGATCACTACTCTCAGTGTTCTTCCCCATACTGACTAGTTGTTTGCCGGCAGCAGATCGTGATTACCCGGCAGAATCTACTTCCAGTAAATGATCATTTTTATGTGCGTACAACGATCGAATTACGGTACCCGATGAATGAGCGTTTCGTTCGTTCATCAGGTAATCAGCCTACACGGCATCCACCGCAGCCATTACGCCCAGAAGCTACTAAAGCGAGCAACCCGGTAACCTGTGTCTACAGTGAACTACACTCTGACAATATGGCTACCTTTATTTTTTTTTTATATAATACATCTTTTTTTTTTTACATCATGTTTCCATTTCTGAAAGCCATATTTTTTTTATTTCTCTGCCAATGATCTTGTGTAGGGGCTCCTTTTTTGCAGGAAGAGTTGACATATTTATTGTTGCATTTTTTGGGTGCATATGATTTTTTGATCGTTTAATATTTCACTTTATTGGGGCAAGGGGACCAAAAAATTGCATTATTATTTTTTTTTATGGCAATGACCTGAGGGGATAGGTAATGTCATTTTTATAGAACAGGTCGTTACAGATGCAGCGATGCCTAATATGTCTATTTTTTTTTTAAATTTCTATTAAAGGGATTGTCTCATGTCAGACAATGGGGGCGTATTGCTAGGATATGCCCCCATTGTCCTATAGGTGCGGGTCACACAGCCCTGAAAGTGGTGGTGGGTGCGCTGCGCATATGCAGCCGCCCTCTATTTATTTTCCATGGGACTGCCACAAATAGCCGTGCGCTAGCTCTGCTATTTCCGTTGAGCCCATAGAAGTGAATGGGAGCGGTGGCCGGTCCCGCGCAGTGTGTTCCTTATTCACTTCTATGGGGAGAGCGCTTGGCGGTGGCCGGACCGGAGTCCACCAGCCACCACCTTGCGGGGCTCCGTTACTAATTTTGGTAGGACCCACATCTATAAGACAAGCCATATGCCCCCATTGTCTGAGATAAGACAATCCCTTTAAGTTTTACCAATGAAAAATATCTGTGTGTTACCATTTTCTGAAAGCCATATTTTTTTTTAATTTTTTGAGCGATTGTCTTAGGCCTTATTCACACGTCCGCAATTCTGTTCCGCATTTTGCGGAACGTAATTGCGGACCCATTAGTTTCAATGGGGACAGACGATGTCCCGGCCGGGTCCGCAATTGCGGATCCGCACTTCCGGGTCCGCAATTGCGTTCCCGAAAAAAATAGAACATGTCCTATTCTTGTCCGCAATAGCGGACAAGAAAAGGCATTTTCTATGAGAGTGCCGACGATGTGCGGTCCGCAAATTGCGGAATGCACATCGCCGATGTCCGTGTTTTGCGGATCCGCGGATCCGCAAAACACGACGGACGTGTGAATTAGGCCTTATGTAGGAGCTTGTTTTTTGCAGGATGAGGTGACAGTTTGATTGGTACCATTGCGTAGTACATACGATTTTTAGATTGCTTTTGGCACTGTTTTTATTTAGTTTTTTCTTATAGCATTCACCTGAGGGGATAGATCGTGTAATATTTTTATAGAGCAGGTCGTTACAGACGCAGCAATACCTAATATATGTCTGTTTTTCTTTTTTTTCTGTTATTTATAAGTTTATATGACTTTATTATGGGAAAGCTGCGTTTTTTTTTTTACTTGAAACCTTGGTGTCCAAAGGTTAATACAAAAAAAAAAAAAAAAAAAGCACAAAATGAAAAAAAATACAATATTTTTTTATATTTACGTCTACGGAGCTGTGTGAGGACTAATTTTTTGAAGGGCCGATCTGTACTGTATTGATACAGTATGTTGGAGTGTGTATGACTTTTTTCAGCAATGTTTACTCAAATTTTTGTAGCATGCAATCGTAATTATGATATAAAATCACAGCATGTTGCGGGAAAACTACAACTCCCGGCAGGTCCTGAAGGTTTGCATCTCACAGGACATGCTAGGAGTTGTAATTTCCAGAAGGGAATGCAGTAAAATGTGAAATTATATTTTTATTAAACTGTAGATTTTACCAATATTTTACCTGTTACCTATATTTTATACTGTCCTGGGGGACTAGCAGCAGCCTGTGATGTCCACCACTGAGTCACAGGCAGCTTCTGTTTCATGGGGGACACAGCAGCACTACCAGCACGTCTGCACACTGCCGCCGCACTCTGCAGACTCTAGAATATGGGCGGGCGGCAGGGCTCTGTGAGGACGCAGCATATGTACACTGCGCCCACCTGACGTTGCCATACACTGCGCCCACCTGACGCTGCCATACACTGCGCCCACCTGACGCTGCCATACACTATGCCCAACTGACGCTGCCATACACAGGGCCCACCTGACGCTGCCATACACAGGGCCCACCTGACGCTGCCATACACAGGGCCCACCTGACGCTGCCATACACAGGGCCCACCTGACGCTGCCATACACTGCGCCCACCTGACGCTGCCATACACAGCGCCCACCTGACGCTGCCATACACAGCGCCCACCTGACGCTGCCATACACAGGGCCCACCTGACGCTGCCATACACAGGGCCCACCTGACGCTGCCATACACAGGGCCCACCTGACGCTGCCATACACAGCGCCCACCTGACGCTGCCATACACAGGGCCCACCTGACGCTGCCATACACAGCGCCCACCTGACGCTGCCATACACAGGGCCCGCCTGACGCTGCCATACACAGGGCCCACCTGACACTGCCATACACAGGGCCCACCTGACGCTGCCATACACAGCGCCCACCTGACGCTGCCATACACAGGGCCCACCTGACGCTGCCATACACAGGGCCCACCTGACGCTGCTATACACAGGGCCCACCTTACGCTGCCATACACAGCACCCACCTGACGCTGCCCTACACAGGGCCCACCTGACACCACTATATACATATTACATACACAGCTCTACCACATGCCCATTAGACAGATAGTTTACTATATACATATTACACACACAGCTCTGCTACATACAGATAGAACTACTGTGTGCACATTACACACAGAAAACTGTACAATAGACTGGTTACACTGACATAGCCCTGCTTTATACACACCTTCCATACATAAAGAACCTCTGCATTCTCCACCTGCACAGTCCTACACGGAGCCTGTGTTACCTAACTCCTCCCACACACATGGCTGATCACATGACTGTGACATCACTACAGGTCCTGTAACCACAATGTAGTGTTTAGTCCAGTCTCTGGAGCTGCTCCTGGTGAGAGTGATGTCCATGAGGGGCGGGGCTTCATGTGTGCCACAGCTTCTGATACAGCACTACTGACAAGAAAAAAAACATGCGCATGAGTCTTTTTCCAGGGAGTAAAATGGCCTGAACAGGCGTCTATGACGCTCGTACAGGTGTTATGACGACCTCTGTAGACTGTAACTAGGCAGGGGCCCACCGAGGATTTCCCCGGCTCCCCGGTGGGCCAGTCCGAGCCTAAAGTCCATGATGTAATGTTAGCACACAAAAGGCATCTTACTGATGCATAAGGACCTCTCCTGAAAACTCCTTCCTATGGTAACTTTTGTGGATATTCCTGTACAGAGAAGAGCTTGCTGCATATTCTGAATTTGGCCCAAGGCCCTAGACACTGAGCCTCAGAGTAAGCTCCGGCAGCTGCTCCAAATCCAGCTGTACCACCCTGTAGAAAGGAATTCATGTATTCATGTCCCAGGAGACCAGAGCTCATAATGAGAATATAACATGCCGCCCTCCAGAGGGTCTTGGATAGTATGGAAACACTGCCGCATCTCCATTATAGATGTGCTACTCTTTAAATAATTTTGGAAATTAAGGATACTTTCACACTAGAAAAGCAAATAAGGTGTAAAGAGGACGTTGAAAACAAAACAAAAAATCTTTATTGTTCGTTATTACGTTAAAACATGTGGGGTAGTCAAACAAAAGTGAGCTTATTGCTATATCAATTGGTAATCACATGCATAAATGTCCTGCACTTAGACATGTGCAGGGCAACTATAGCGTATTTTGCAATGTGATGCCAAAGCGCCAAATTGGCTCAGCTGTATACTCAGTGTCATTGGCTGTACTGACAGATATTGGGGTCCCGCTCAGGAGTGTGCCCCACCAGTGTACCAGTCGTCAGCGCCCTACTTTAAAGATAGATGCCCTGCCCACAGGGAGAGGCTATCTGCCGTTGACACCCAGAGATTAGTATCCACTATCTGGGTTGCTACGGAGGGCGCTATAATGTACTATCTGTGGTGTTGCTGAAGCGCATAATAGTAAGAAGTATAGGGAACATCTTGGCGGCATACATGGAGGGGCAACTAAAGATATAAATTATTCTTAGGCAAATGAGGTGTTGCAGTATGTCAGCGATCGCTGCAGATAGAAGGGAAGAATTGTGCTGCCATTTTAATTGGTGAGGTGCACGAATTACATGACATCCCATTAATTATCAACATTGCCTGTTCAATAGTAACAGGGTCATGTATCAGATGAAGTATGGGTAGAGAGACGGAATATAGATGGTAAATAATAAGCATAGTACTCCCCTTTGATAAGGAGTATATCAATGTGGGGTATAGAATAAGGACCACACATGTCCACCGTATAGTGGACCAACATCATGTGGCAGCATACTGCCTGCAACCGTAATTATATATGGCATGGATTAAATGAACGGAGTATATGATATAACTTCATTCAGGCCAAATGGTTTCATCGTGTTAAGCATGAATATCCATCTGGCCTCCTTCTGCAGTAATACGCGATCCACATTGCCGCCTCTTGGTGTTGTCACAATGAATGGGTCCGCATCTATTGTGAATGGGGCCTTATTGTCCGCATTACGGACAAGGATAGTACTGTTCTATTAGGGGCCAGCTGTTACGTTCCGCAAAATACGGAATGCACACGGATGTCATCTTTATTTTTTGCGGATCCGTTTTTTGCGGACCACAAAATACATTCGGTTGTGTGCATGAAGCCTAAATAAGGTATACCTAGGCCAATCTGCCTTAAAGTAACAGTGGCCTGTAATACTGACGCACAGTAACTCTACAGCTAACAGAATGGATTAGCTATGACTCTTGGTGCACTGCACACTTATGTACACAGCAATAAGTAAGACCTGCCTGTAATACTGACGCACAGTAAGTCCACAGCTAACAGAATGGATTAGCTATGACTCTTGGTGCACTGCACACTTATGTACACGGCAATAAATTGTAGCAGAGTCTGTAGATTAGCAGTCTGCTATGCTCTCCCTGCACTCTCCCTCCCCAATATTGTACTACACTCTCTGTTAACAGTTTTCAGCAACACTGTCCCGAGTGCTTGTCACGTCTGTCCCAATGCTCAGCTCACAGGACAATGGTGGAGACCGGGCAGGATGAGGGTTTTATAGGGCTGTGACATCACAGGGGATGGCTACCTGCAGATTGCGCCGCTCCTGTCATACCTGCACGCCATTATGGGGGATCTTACGTTCCCGGGCCTGTCTTCTCTACACTTACTTTCACTTTCTTACACGTGCAGCCGCCATTTTAGGAAAACGGATTTGTTACTATGAAGCGCAAGGAAATTTGGATTCTTTTAGTAAGTTTTCCTAATAATGCTTCGCTCAACACTAATGATAATGTCTGCCATGGAATATGTCAGCGCTATATAAGTGAGTAAAATAAATAATAAATAAGGTTTCTATAGAATGACAGCAAGCAGAGATCTTGAAAATCATAACAAATTGAAACGCTAAATTATTTTAAAACTTTAAAGTGGTATTCCGGTTACAACAAGTTATGTCCAGTCCACTGTTAGATTGATGTGGGTCTGATTGTTGGGACCCCCACTGTTCACTAGAATCCCTGTATTAATGGAGTGGCAGTTGAGCATGCATGTCCCTGCTCCATCTGTCTCTATGGGACTATCCTTCGGCAGTCTCATATCACATTATGTCATCGCGCTGTGTCTATTAAGGGCTGGACAAGCACCAGGAGCTAGGTGCTCAATGTACCTATATTTGCCAGTGTCTGACTAAGAAATAATCTGCTTTGGGTCCTAGAACGGGTCAGCCTTAAAGGGGTTGTTCCCCTTTGTGGACCTTTTTTTTCAGACCCTGGAACATGACCCGCTGCGATAATTATTACACTTACCTGATCCCTGCTGCTGGGTTCGGGCTCTACCAGTGCTGCATACCCCGGGTCTGGTTTGACCCAGTGGATACATGGGTAGCACTTCAATGCTGCAGCCAGTCATTGGTTGCAGCAGTTACATAAACCAGCCTCAAACTGGATGTTGATGTGGGGAGTCCTGGGACCTGCGGAGCCATTAGGCAGCGATGGAGCTGAAAGCCAGCACCGGGGATCAGGTAAGTATGGTCATGCTCCGGGGTCTGTGGGAAAGGTCCACAAAACGGATCAAATTGTTTAACCCCTTAACCCATAACACTATATATATATGTACGGCAATAAGCGCCGTTTCCGTATGTCCTTATTTCCATTCTGCAAAAAAATAGAACATGTCCTATTTTTATTTACACAGACCTCAGACGCAAAATTTACACAGACCCCAGATCAGACGCCAAATTTACACAGACCCTAGATCAGTGGCGTAACTAGAAAGGACTGGGCCCCACAGCAAATTTTTGAATGGGCCCCCCTTCCCAACTACCCCCCACAAACTTCTACGCAACCCACTCCTCCCATGCAACCCCCTCTCCTTTGGCTAGTCACGATCGTTCTTTCAGATGAGACCCAGAAGCTCCTCCGTCCATTTCCTACATTGTTTCTGTATATAATATCATTGTATAATACTGTTGAGAGGGCCCTGTCAATACCTGGGTGGGCCCCTACTGAGTTTGGGCCCCAAAGCAGCCGCTTCCCCTGCTTCCCCTATAGTTACGCCCCTGCCCCAGATCAGACGCCAAATTTACACAGACCCCAGATCAGACGCCAAATTTACACAGACCCCAGATCAGACAACAAAGTTACACAGACCCCAGATCAGACGACAAATTTACACAGACCCCAGCTCAGACGCCAAATTTACACAGACCCCAGATCAGACGCCAAATTTACACAGACCCCAGCACAGATGCCAAATTTACACAGACCCCAGATCAGACGCCAAATTTACACAGACCCCAGATCAGACGCCAAATTTACACAGACCCCAGATCAGACGCCAAATTTACACAGACCCCAGCACAGATGCCAAATTTACACAGACCTCAGATCAGACGCCAAATTTACACAGACCCCAGATCAGACGCCAAATTTACACAGACCTCAGATCAGACGCCAAATTTATACAGACCTCAGATCAGACGCCAAATTTACACAGACCCCAGATCAGATGCCAAATTTAAACAGACCCCAGCTCAGACAACAAATTTACACAGACCCCAGATCAGACGCCAAATTTACAGAGACCTCCGATCAGTTTTATAGAGACCTTAAATCAAACCCCAAATTTATACAGACCCCAGAACACTCACAGGCCACAGATAACTGCCTCAGGTTCCGCATGCGGCCTGTGAGCATCGTGTCCGAGACCCCTGCTTTAAAACTATATGGATGTAATATTGTTAATCCTGGAGGATGCATTGACTGTAAAGCCGCCGCCTAGTGAGGAGCACCTACCCTGCACCCTTAGGTGCCTGGGTTTCTAGTGTTTACAAGCTCTGCAGGAGCCCAGTGCTCCTATCAGCTACGGCATCATTTCATACAGCCACCCTTACACACACTCCTCCCTTCGGCGGCCTCATTCATCTTTCGCGCCTCCCCCCATAGACATACTTTACAGCCCCATAAGTTGGTCCCTCGGCTCTTTCATCTTTCTCGGAAGTCCTTTCATCAATATTTGCACTGCAAATCCTTGACCTTGCGCAGATAAAACGAAGAGTGAAACCGCTCTCAGGAAAAGAAATCTGACAAAAGTAATTACATTGGTAGGAAGGGCCGCCCTTAACCGTTTCATTCACCGCTCTACCAAGTGCCTGGGATAAGCGTTCCTCGAAGGAACATCGGCCATGCGAGAGTTAAATCTGTATCGACACAGCGGGCGACTGATGTAGAAACTCTGATAATCCTGCCCAACCCTAAAGACACGCTGGGAGTTGTAGTGCCGAGTCCCCCGAGCTTATTGATAAACCAGCCAGATTGGAATTTGAGACGAGTTACTAGAAATGTTATATGGGCGGCCAGGGGCGTCACTATATTTCATAGGGCCCCATAACAGCAAAATAAGACAGGGCCCCAACCACCTACTAATAATTAAAGCCACCGTATTGTTATTCTCCGCAAAAGGGTGCAATGTTATTGCACCTGACTGGATGCCCCCGACCTCGTGGCCCCACAGCGAGTGCTATGGCTATAGTTATGCCCATGTGGGCAGAGTTCTGCCAGGTTGAGGGGGTTAGTACACACTGATGCCACGCAGGGGTGCACCACCTCCAAGTGGAGGCCATAGCCTCAGGCAGAACCAGGTAGGGGCAAGAGGGGGGCAGCGGAAGGGCCAGGAGCAATGAGCGCTTTCATTATGGCAAAGGGGTTAGGTTAAGAAATTGGCATGGGGGGGCGCGTTTCAGTTTTCGCCTCAGGCAGTAAGAGGGGCTAGGGGCTGAATTGCCACGTCAAGGAAAGGAGGGCACTAGCTCAGAAGGTCATTCCTGAGGATTCAGAAGGTGCAAGAAATATTGGACTTACGGTGCATTAGGTGCAAACTTCACTTAAAGGGGTATTCTCATCACAGACATTGGGGGCATATCGCTAGGATATGCCCCCATTGTCTTAAAGGTGCGGGTCCCAGCCGTGGGAGCCCCGCAAAGTGGTGGCTGGAGGACTTTGGCCCGGCCACCACCAAGCATGCTGGGAGCATGCTGCGCATGACCGGCCACCGGTCCCATTCACTTCTATGGGCCCGACGGAAATATCTGAGCCAGCGCTCGGCTGTTTTCGGCGACCCCACAGAAAATGAATGGAGGTTGGCTGCGCTTGTGCAGTGCTCCGTTCTCGTAATAGGTGCATCTCCTAGCGATATGCCCCGTTGTCTGTGATGAGACAACCCCTTTAAAGGGGGTTATCCAGGATTTTAATATTGATGACCCATCCTCAGGAAAGGTCATCAGTATCAGATCGGTGGGGGTCCACCCCTGATGAAGACGCCGCAGCGGTCTGTGAGGGCTTAGGCTTCTTCCTAGCTCTATTGACTTCAATAGGCTCTGAAAATGCTTCTTTTTTTTTTTTTACCATTTGTGTTTTTGTGGTTCATGAAAAAATAAAAACGTAAACGCTTTCTACGGCGTTTATTCGAGCGAATGAAAAGTCGTGTGTGTAGGAGCCCGTTTAGACTATGACGCCTTCGCTTATCACTCACGATGAGAAGGTCCATGATACGCGACGTGACCTCAGAGCTGTAATATATAACGCAGCGGTACAGAATGTATAAAAAAGTTACAAGGAATTACCAAGTAAATGGTTGACGGGTTGCATTGCTGTTGGGTATAATCTTCATGTGGCCAAAGGTTAACTAAAAAAAATTGACCTGGGGCGGCCAAAAGTGCTACAGTCTAATCCCTATGGCAATCTGACAGGTCGGCTATAAATACCGGCCTCCCCTGCACATGGGTGCAAAGCGTCAGCTCTGTAATAACAGCAGTGGGACAACATCTGGGGGCCGCACATGGAGCATCAGGTCTCTCGGGGGGATGTTATTGCCTACAGAAGGTAGCAATCAGGAGCTGGGATGGCCGTGGTCAGGGGTCAGTGGAGGGGGCAGCCCCCAGCTACTCCTGCTGTCCTGTCACTGGGGCTACAGGCCAGGCAAAGCAAACAAAGGGAAAAACTCCAATCACAAACAGACTGTGACCTCCCCTGGTCAACACAAACGTCCGGTGCCCGGCCAGCGATGGGGCAGATCAGGGGTCCGGACATTGGTGAGGAAGAAAAAGAGGCTGCGAGTTGCCATTTTGCAATCACATCAGCCTTAGAGGACCAGGACCAGTTCGCCTAGGGCCTTGTTTACACTGTCAGAATTTGCTGCGCGGTTTCCAAGCCTCAGTCCTCATCCCATCCGCTGACATTCTGCATCTGGCGCAAGTGAATGCGGGCAGTACTGCATACTCCATCACATGCGGCAGAAAAAAACGCATGGAAGGATTGCAGCGCGTACGGCGTGATCCTCCGGTGGATCCGCCGGGACACGGGCTGCAGCCGGAGATTTCTGCCGAGGATTCACTGAAAACTGTCAGATTTGTCTATGGCAAACCCTGAAGTCATCAGCATTCAACAGGTTTTCCTGGAAACAGTGTCATTTTATCTGAGTGGGGTTGAGCTGCAGTACCTGATATGGCCCACGGACAAGAGGGGCGCTGTTCCTGAAAAAAAGACACCTGTCCTCTCAGGCAAATCTTATATTAAAACATCATCAACTGCTTTGGTGCCGTCCGCAGTGTGCCTCAACTGCATGTCTATACAGTAGATAGATAGATAGATAGATAGTGGATAGATAGATAGATAGATAGATAGATATGGGATAGATAGATAGATAGATGATAGATAGATAATAGATAGATGGATAGATAGATAGATAGATAATAGATAGATGGATAGATAGATAAATAGATAGATGATAGATAGATAATAGATAGATGGATAGATAGATAGATAGATAGATAGATAGATATGGGATAGATAGATATGGGATAGATAGATAGATAGATAGATAGATAGATAATGGATAGATAGATAGATACATAGATAGATAGATAATAAATAGATAATAGATAGATAGATAGATAGATAGATAATAGATAGATAGATAGATAGATAGATAGATATGGGATAGATAGATAGATAGATAATGGATAGATAGATACATAGATAGATAGATAGATAGATAGATAGATATGGGATAGATAGATAGATGGATAGATAGATAGATAATGGATAGATAGATAATGGATAGATAGATAGATAGATAGATATGAGATAGATAGATAGATAGATAGATAGATAAATAATGGATAGATAGATAGATAGATAGATATGGGATAGATAGATAGATAGATATGGGATAGATAGATATGGGATAATAGATAATGGATAGATAGATAGATGGATAGATAGATAGATAGGAGATAAATAGATAGATAGATAGATAGATAGATAGATAATGGATGGATATGAGATAGATAGATAGATAGATAGATAGATAGATAGATAGATATGGGATAATAGATAATGGATAGATAGATAGGAGATAGATAGATAGATAGATATGAGATAGATAGATAGATAGATAGATATGGATAGATAGATAAATAGATAGATATGAGATAGATAGATAGATAGATATGAGATAGATAGATAGATAGATATGAGATAGATAGATAGATACTGTAGATAGATAGATAGATAGATAGATAGATAGATAGATAGATATCACAGTCTATAGGCTTACCATTTCTAGACATCTTGCAGCGTGTATGTATGGGTCTCCTTTAAGGGAAATCATTTTGGCGGGAAGGATACAGGTAAGTCATTAAGAAGTTAATATATAACCCGTAACCTAGAAGTCGCCTGTCAGTATTATCTTGTCAAATTACAGGCCAATAAAAACTGCAGTGCGTTCAGCTCCACAGAGGGCACTCAGGTGCCAGATGCCGGCAGTGCCCCCTCCACAGCAGGGTTGGCATGCTGCCGCTCCTGAATTATCATCATTCACTATCAAAGGGAGGATGCAACAAAGCAAAGCATATCTGATATTAGGAAGGTCAGTACGAGGTAAACATACCCTCCAAATGTGCCAGCATTGCCGCTTCTCTCCCCGTCACTCCTGCAATGATGGTGTCAAGTTTATCAGTCACATGACCACTGCAGCCAATCAGTGGCCTCAGAAGCCACTTGTCGAGGCCAGTGACTGGCTGCAGTGGTCACATGAACAATGAATATAATGTCATCACTGAAGGACCAGCGGAGTCCAGAGAGCCGCGAGCAATGGTTTTCTTTTTAAATCTTGGACAACTCCTTTAAGTGCTTTATTCAGCTGTTCCTCAATTTCTTTATTTTTGGGAAAATTTGGCGACAACTTGTATGGAGAAATGTCCTGTTTTCAAACACTGCGATATATACACAAGTATAATAGGGGCCATACTGGTTGCCATCCAAAAATAAAATGTAAACACCTTGGTAAAAGAGCCCCCCCCCAGGACGTATGTTAATTACCAGTGAGTCCTACTATATACACAGTGGATCTTAAAGGGACGCTTCAGTCAGAAAAGGGTATTTTTTTAAGCTCAATATTCATAGAAAAAAAGACTTTTTGGCTGTTTCGCTTACATTTCGGCATTACTATACCATTGGAAATGAAACGCAAAATCTCGTCCTTCTGTAGCAGTCAGCACAGAGAGATAAAACTACTATATACATAGTGAACCCATTGTTTAATGCTGCTGTGAGGGGAAGATGCTATTTGCTAGTATAATAGTAGGTGTAGAATTGGGATAACAGTGTGATGGTTCTATTGTTCTTATGACAGGCCTAGAAAAAGAGCGTTGCACTTATCAGTGTAATGAGCAGTGAGTGTGGACCCACTGTGCCAACTTACCAGTTTGACATTGGGTTAAACCTAAGAGCGTTGTCCCTGGTATTAAGCCCTATACAGAGATCTGGCCTTCGCTGCAGAGAACTAACCAGGTCACTACCTCCTGCAGTAGTTCTCGTGTTGTTGGCACCTGTCTCATGAGGGTCAGCTGTGCAAAGCACCAAGAGATCAGGCAAAAGTCGTAGTCAGGGAACTAGCTGAGGTCGGGGCAAGCAGAGTTCGTGTGAATCTGTAGAACAGGTGTGAGATGTGGGCAGGCGGAAATGGGTCAGAACGAAGAACAAGCTATGGTCAGGACGGGCAGTGGAGAATCAGAATCGTCAGGCAGGCTAAGGGTTCAGTAAACGGTCAAACTAACTTCACACTACACCTTAGACACCTAAGCTCAGGCACCCTCTCCCAGGGACATCCAGCCATTGGGTGAAGAAACATTTGAGGCCCTTTGAGAGGCTGCGCGCCATTAAAACAGGCCAGGGCGGCCTAAGAAGACACACACAGGCCACAGCCTGCAGAACTGAGAAGGACACCGGCAGTCGGGAGCACCATCGTCAGAAGAGCGGAACACAGCGGGGAAGCGGAGGTGAGTAGTGCGGCATCGGTGTCTGGGCATTGAACGCCGGAGTGACAGTGTGATTCTCGAATTGAGTCACTCATCTCCCTTCCCCCCTATGGTTTGGTCTACTCACGTGTCAAACTGGTGGTAGGAGACAGCAACTAGATAGTTTCCTGATCCGGTGGCGGTCGATGGTGAGGCTATTAGTTGGCTTGCTTTGCAATAGAATTGGGTGCAAAAATTGTGGCTCAGTTTTGCCACAAATTGTCGCATCTTAGACCATGCCCCTTGGTGAGCGGGTGCAGTGGATTTCTTTTTGTCACATTTAATTTGCAAATAAGTCTAAACTTGATGGACCAAATTGAGCCAAATTGGCATAGGACAAGTAAATGTGGGCCTTTGTAGCAGCTCTCCGCTCTGGTGAGGTTATCATTGCAAACAAGCCCCCAGTTAGAGAGTGGTTTTCCAGTGTTATAACTGGTCTTATATATTACCAGATGTTAGATTTATATCGGCCATAGACGGCCAGATGTCTGCCCAACACTGCCTGTCAACCACATCTTCTCAGCTTCGGAAATCCGGTTGTGATGGAAATGAATGGAGCAACCTATGATGCCCCAGAGGCAGCTATGTCGAACAGTAGGTCGAACGTATACGTTTTTATAAATGGATGGCTTTGTGTGGAAAAGTGCAGTAAATTCCATTCCAGTGTATTCCATTCAGTAATGCTTTTCAGGCCTCTGTATAATGTATATTTGTCTCCGGGAACCGCTTTTGATAGGGTGTCTTAACGGTGTCCTGCACTGCAGCAAAGTCTGAATGACAGTAGTAGCTGATCACTTTGCTGACTCCTATGCTTTGCCATGCAGTTTCTAAGTTCCCCTTTATCTTCCTCTCTTTATCTCCTTCTGTAGATCTTCCAGAGATCTGTTAGTCTCTGAAGCTTTCGTGGGCCTGAGAAGAGGGAGCATAAGCCACTGCTTCCTCTACCTTAACTCTCTCACTCTACGGGTGGAGCCAGCCACCACCTAGCAACCTACAAGGGGCGAGCCAGGGTTGCTAACCTTGGCTGTGCCATCCACACATAGCAATGCTGGTTGCAATACATAACATATAACAATACATAACGTTACAACACAGTTGCAGATAGCCCCCTGCTCTTGGGTGCTGCACATATTTGCTGCAAACGTTGCCAGTGCATATGTTAAACGTACACGGCCAACACCTAGTGAAAAGACACAGATGTAGAGAACATAGAGTGAATAATAACTAGAAGATCAATGTCATATCAGAACTGACAAGTACTTTGTACCTACATACTATGGGTGAGAGGCCACCAGTCCAGGATACTGCCCATATGTCACCATACTATATGCAGGACCTTAATGACCTCATCAGATCTTGCAAAAAAAAATGTCCGCCTGTGACTGTTCATAGCCCAATCAGCTCACCACATGAATTGTGTCATCAGACAGGAAGCATGGTTTTCTAGCACTAATGCTCTTCGCTGCCATCCTATCAGTCTCGTAAGAGCAGATAAGTGAGCCTGACACTGGAAGATAATGGAGGCCACACGCCGCTTCTGGATTTCTGTTATCTTGTCACAGGTGCCCGACGCTGACATAAAAATGGTGCCCAATATAGACAGTGTGAGGTACATGAGAATAGAGCAAAATAATTTTCAGATTTTTTGCAAATTATTCAACTTACTAAGAGACTCTCTGTTCACATCTGTAGCAGCAGTAATGGACAATGGACACCTTGATGGACCCTGAAGTACCTCATCGTAAGTCAATGGGTCTGACTATCTAGTTTGGTTGTCTTATACTGCACGCTAGAAATTTGTAGCAACGTTTTGGTGCTCAATGTCGCTTCTCAAAGGGGTTGTCTCATTTTAGACACTGGTGGCATATCGCTAGGACACCACCTCTGGGACCTACTCTTATCTCAAGAACGAAAGTGCACCTCACAAGCACGGCCACCCTCCTTTCACCGCTATAGAAGTTCCAAAAATAGCTGAGTGCCAGATGGACTATTTCCGGCAGTCCCGCTGCAGCGAATGGAGCGGTGGCTGTGCACGCGCAGTGAGCTCTCCATTCACCGCTGTGGGACGTTCAAAAATTGCCGAGTGCGCTAGCTCAGATGTTTTTGGAGCTCACATAGAAGTGAATGGAGAGCATACTGCGCATGCAGGGTGTGTTCTTACTCTGGAGATGGGAGTGGGTGCCAGAGGTGGGTCCCGCACCTATCTGACATCAGTGCTATATCCTAGTGATAACGCACCAATGTCTCAGATGACAAAACGCCTTTAAAGGGTTTCTGTCACCTGAAAAATGTGTATTAAGGCCCATTTCACACTGGCGTTTTTGCTTTCCGTCCTAGAGTTCAATCCTCGGGGCTCTAGGACGGAAAGATACTGATCAGGATTATCCCAATGCATCCTGAATGAAGAGCAATCCGTTCAGGATACATCAGGATTAGAGATGAGCGAACATTTAAAAAAAGTCCGTTGTTCGGCGTTCGGGTGGTGGCAAGTAGCGCATCCCGTTATGGATTCCACTATAGCGCATATGGAATCCATAAGGGGCGGCTGCCACCTACCCGAACTGTTGCACAGCCGAAGGACCTGGGGTGACGTCACTGTCATGTGATCAGTGCAGGGGGATCAAATCCCGTGCTGAGCCACGCCCCTGCACTGATCACATGACAGTGACGTCACCCCAGGTCCTTCGGCTGTGCAACCGTTCGGGTAGGTGGCAGCCGCCCCTTATGGATTCCATATGCGCTATAGTGGAATCCATAACGGGATGCGCTACTTGCCACCACCTGAACGCCGAACAACGGACTTTTTTTAAATGTTCGCTCATCTCTAATCAGGATGTCTTCCATTCAGTATGTGAAAGTTTTTTGGACGTTGACAAAAGCGCAGCATGCTGCGGATTTGTCTCCATCCAAAAATCCGGAAGACATGCCGTAACACCGGATCCGGAATTAATGCCCATTGAAGTGCATTAATCCGGATCCGGCCTTAAGCTAAATGTCGTTTCGGCGCATCGCCGGATCCGACGTTTAGCTTTTTCTCAATTGTTACCATGGCAGCCAGGACGCTAAAGTCCTGGTTGCCATGGTAAAATGTAGTGGGGAGCGGGGGAGCAGTATACTTACCATCCGTGCGGCTCCCGGGGAGCTCCAGAGTGATGTCAGGGCGCCCCACACGCATGGATAACGTGATCGCATGGATCACGTGATCCATGGACATGAAAAACGGATCCGTCCCCATTGACTTCTTGTGTGTCAGGACGGATCCGTCTTGCTCCGCACCAAATGGAGGACAGAAAAACGCTGCAGGCAGTGTTTTGGTGTCCGCCTCCAGAGCGGAATGGTGACTGATCGGAGGCAAACTGATGTATTCTGAGCGGATCCTTTTCCATTCAGAATGTATTAGGGCAAAACTGATCAGTTTTGGACCACTTCTGAGAGCCCTGAACGGATCTCACAGATGGAAAGCCAAAACGCGAGTGTGAAAGTAGCCTAATACATATAATAAATTTGCGCTTTCAGCTTATTAAGTTTAGAAAACCAATCCTGATCACCTACCCCCACAGGCGCATGGCTCGTTACAATGTGTCAGAGCGCCCTCTACAAAGGGTATGTATACAAGGAGGTTTTTTTTTCGCAGTGCGGATTTTGCCGTGGATTCCGCTTGCAAAATCTTTGCAGAATATGCAACTAAAACACCTTCCACTGATTTCAATGGGAACTTACACGCTGACGGTTTTTATAAACTATGGGGTAAAAAAAAAGGAAGCAACAGGTTCATTCTTAGGGCTCATGCACACAAACGTATTTTCTTTCCGTGTCCGTTCTGTCTTTTTTTTGCGGACCGTATGCGGAACCATTCATTTCAATGGGTCCACAAAAAAAGAACGGAAATTACTCCATGTGCATTCCGTTTCCGTATGTCCGTTCCGTAAAAAAATGTCCTTTTATTGTCCGCATTACAGACAAGGATAGGCCTGTTCTATCAGGGGTCGGCTGTTCCGTTCCGCAAAAATATGGAATGCACTCGGACGTCATCCGTATTTTTTGAGGGACCGCAAAATACATACAGTCGTGTGCATGAGGCCTAAATCAGGTATACCCAGGCCAATCTGCCTTAAAGTAACAGTGGCCTGTAATACTGACTCACAGTAACTCTACAGCTAACAGAATGGAATAGCTATGACTCTCGGTGCACTGCACACTTATGTACACAGTGATAAATTAGACCTGCCTGTAATACTGACGCACAGTAACACTACAGCTAACAGAACGGATTAGCTATGACTCGTTGCGCATTGTACACTTATGTACACAGCAATAAATTAGAACTGCCTGTAATACTGACGCACAGTAACTCCACAGCTAACAGAATGGATTAGCTATGACTCTTGGTGCACTGCACACTTATGTACACAGCAATAAATTGTAGCAGAGTCTGTAGATTACCAATCTGCTATGCTCTCCCTGCACTCTCCCTCCCCAATATTGTCCTACACTCTCTGTTAACAGTTTTCAGCAACACTGTCCCTAGCGCATGAGCGCTTGTCACGTCTCTCCCTATGCTCAGCTCACAGGACAATGGTGGAGACCGGGCAGGATGAGGGTTTTATAGGGCTATGACATCACAGGGGATGGCTACCTGCAGATTGGCTGGCTGCACGCCATTATGGGGGATATTACGTTCCCGGGCCTGTCTTCTCTACACTTACCCTAAGTTCACACCTGAGCGTTTTACAGCGCGTTCAAACGCGCTGTAAAACACTCAGCACATGAAAACCAATGCTTTCCTATGGCCCTGGTTCTCACTTGAGCGTTTGACAGTGCGTTTGAACGCGCTGTAAAACGCCCGACGCATAAACAAGTACTTGAGCTTTTTTTGGGGCATTTGTCGCGCGTTTTGTGATTGACACCACAGTAGTGAATCACAAGAACGCGCGTACGAACGTGCGTTTCCTATTTGCAAAAACGCGCTGAAATACGTAAAGCGCGCATTTCAAGAACGCTCAGGTCTGAACCCAGGGTTACTTTTACTTTCTTACACGTGCAGCCGCCATTTTAGGAAAACGGATTTCTTACTATGAAGCGCAAGGAAATTTGGATTCTTTTAGAAAGTTGTGTGCATGAGCCCTTAGTGTGGATTCCACATCGAATCCAAATCCAAACTTCCCATTGAAATGGGCAGAAACAAAAACTACGTAAAAAACAAATGGTGGAATTTTAAAATGGTTTCTGGGTCTTTTTTTTTTCTTCCAGCAACGAAAAATACTTAGTGTGAACATACCCCAAGGCTTGAGATGAGTGATAGTCACCTCTGGCTGCTGTCGGGACTGATCGCTGACCCATTATAGTCAATGACCCAATTTACGTGTGTAATCTTCCGTACACGCCATCTTGCTTAGGTTTTACTGCGCAGAGCTGTCTTCCCCTTGTTTTCAGGCCGGAGCTGAGCAGTTTCGCATTTGTAAACCTACGACGCCCCTACTAGACTCCTAAATATGGCCACGTGAACCAAGGGGCTATGTCACCAATTGACCCAGACCTCTGCAGCCAGAAGGTGGCCAGCTCTAACGCATTTCGATTTCCTCCATGAAAACACTGCTGTAACCCATAGCTGTCATGCCCTGCGGAGATCCGTGCACCTGGGATGGAGGTTTATCTACGCTTGCCAGACTATCAATGGTTGGAATGCAGTGTTAAACAGGCCCGGCTACACTGTAGCCATACAAAGTGCTGTACGCTGCAGTTTTGCATGCTTAGGGATTAGGCAGAAATGTTACAGTAATGATCTGTGATAGAGTGGCAGGTATCAGCTCTAAAGCCCACGTCAGTCACAGGTACCCCGCACACCCTAGCCATAAGTGTAATGTACTCTGCGGGGATTAGGCTGCTGCCACACACACATAGACTCCCCCCCATAGGGCAGCATGTACCTCTGGTATAGTATGTTTCACCCATAGGAGAGGACCCCGTCCGAAAATCTCTGCTGACAACTACATAACAGCCCTCAGACAACTATACACCCGGGGGGGACCTACTGACAGGTATGTTATGCTTCCCCTAATTACGCTGCCAATTTAGGGCTGTGAGAAGGGCGTGCAGGACCAGCTTTTAAGCTGACTCTGAACGGTGGGAGCAAAGGTGGAGGACGCCTGGGGCCACTTCACATATGGCGGTATTACGGTAGTCATTTTCTCTCCTGCATTTGCAATGCAGATGGGCCGACGCTGACGGCAGAGGAGAGCGCATCGCTGTAGTAGTAAACGGAGACAGTCTCCCAAATGTGCAAAAGTTAAAGGGGTATTTGCAAACCAGCGTCTGGATCTGAATACTTTTGTAATTGCATGTCATTAATACTTTTGTACAGCCCCTGAGCTATTCAATAAAATGTATCTGTACAGCGCCACCTGCTGTTTGTTCTGTTCTTTATTTCTCGGTCCAGCTCAGTAACATTGCTGAGGCGGTCGCGCATGCTCAGTTCCATCCTTCAACTGCTACCAGCCGGATCTAAGGTTAGAAGCTACAGTGAGTGAGCTGCAGCAGGAAGGACATGCCCACTGAGCTGTGATAAGGAGAGCTGCAGCAGGAAGAACATGCCCCCCGCCCCGAGCTGTGATAGGAATACACTCACTGGTAATTTGATTTTTCCAGAGTCCGTGACAGAACCAGGAGAATCAGAAGGGTGCTGTGGGAAAAACTGCATTTTTTGTATGCAGCGTGGGGATGAGATTTTTTAAAAAATGTCACCCCCTTTGCTGGTACTGTACAACACTGAGGGTTTTCCGCAGGAAAATCCACAATGGTAAATAGTAAAGAAAGTGTATAGGGCCTGTGGTTGGGGTGCCTCCACCTTGCAAGCTTCTGTGCCACTTTCGGCTAGAATCCTCCTTTAGCTTCATACACGTCCATCATTTTTGGTTTTTATGCTTTATGTTATTTATACATTTGTACTATAAATCATGATAACTGTACAGCTCCTGTCCCAGTCCACACGGGTCTCTCCTGGAAATACTGGGAGGTCATTTTTGACTGCCCTGTAATATTTATGTGCACGATGAAAGGATTCATTTTCCAAAACGGCTTCCACCACGCAGAGGCTCCTCAGCCCTGTGACACACACACTTGTGCGCTTTTTAATCATCTAGAATCACCCACTTGCAAAACACGACATCAAATGCAAAAACGTATAAGAGCGATGAGCCCTTCCTTTGTCTTTCTCTGCCAATGATGTAAAAGCGACCTCGGCAGCGCAATATATGTGCCGGAACCGGCCAAGCTCACTGATTGCTGGAGGCCGCACGCAGGGCCGGTGCAAGGATTTTTGCCGCCATAGGCAAAAGAAAAGTTTGCCGCCCCCCCCCATGTGACATCACAATGCCCCACCCATATGATCTGCCATATTAAAGGGGTTCTGCAGTTTATTTAAACTGATCGGCAGGGGTCCGACACCCGGGACCCCCGCCAATCAGCTGTTTGAGAAGGCAGCGGCGCTGGCAGTAGCGCCTCAGCCTTCTCGCAGTGACGTCACGATTAGTATCATTGGCCTGGGTGGGGCTAAGCTTCATTCAAGTGAACAGAGCTTAACCCCGCCAAGGCCAGTGATACTAGTCGTGACGTCACTGCGCCTGCGGTAAACAGCGAGAAGGCCGAGGCGCTACTGCAAGCGCCGCTGCCTTCTCAAACAGCTGATCGACGGGGGTCCCGGGTGTCAGACTCCCGCCAATCAGATGCTGATGATCTATCCAGAGGATAGATCATCAGTTTAAATAAACTGCAGAACCCCTTTAACTAATGCCAGTTCTCTCTCCCCCTCTTGTCATTCTCTCCCCCTTCTTGTCATTCTTTACCCCCTCCTTGTCATTCTTCACTCCCCCCATGTCATTCTTCACCCCCCTTGTCATTCTTCACTCCCCCTTGTCATTCTTCCTTCCCCCCTTGTCATTCTCTCCCTCCCTTGTCATTCTTCACGCCCCCCCCCCCCCTTGTCATTCTTCACTCCCTCTAAAGTAGCGTGGCTGAGCTCTTTATGGTCCAAGGGTACAGGAGCTTTTGTTTCCTGTACCCGAGGGGACTGACAGGAAGTGCACACTGTGTGCGCACTTCATGTCAGATCGGCCGGGTACAGGAGACAGATGCTCCTGTACCCACGGCCATAAAGAGCTCGGCCACGCTACAATGGAGTGACAGGAGGAAGCGCTGAGCGCTTCCCCCCTGTCAGCTCCTCTCCTCTCGGTGCGCCCTCATGGACGCGCCAGCCCGGGCAGTGCTGCAATTCGGCTCAATTCAGAGCGCTCGGGCGGCTGCAGCATGAGGCGGGGCCGGCGCTTCTAACAGCGCCCCTTTCTAAGGGGCGCTCTACGTGGCGGCCTATTCCGCGTATAGGACGCGCCGGCCCTGGCCGCACGCGTTATCCTAGCAAAACTATTTCTGCCTCATGTGAATACGTCTCCTTCCCCTGAATGACTGAGATTGTGCTCAGTCTTTGCCAGTATCCCAGTTCTTTAGTTGTCTATGCAAATATCTCACAACCAGGGGCGCACCACCAATGAGGCCAGCACCTCAGGCAGCACCAGGTAGGGGTAAGAGGGGGCAGCCGAAGGGCCATGGGCAATGCTTTCATTGTGGCAAAGGGGTTAGGTTAAAAAAAATTGTCATGGGGGGTGGAGGGGGGGGGGGCGTTTCAGTTTTCGGCTCAGGCAGCTGAAAGGCTGGGTGCACCCCTGCTCACAACAGCCCATTTTTTACAATGTACAAACTATACAAGCATCCCAACCTATAGCCTCATGTGCATCCCTCAGTTCCTCTAACCGGGACATACGTCTCATTATTCGGTGCATGTAGAGGGCAAACTGCACATAAAAGGCAACTCCTGCAAGCTAGGCCTAGTCCAAGGAACCTTCATGTTTAAAGGGGTTTCCGGGAATCAGGAAACTTTCACTTTATAACTTTCATTAGTTATAATGGCTTGTTTTGTCTGGGGAGCAATTATTAGGAGAAACAAAATGGCCACCGTCCTATTAGTGCACACAAATCCTGTCCTAATCACACAGGAGGACAAGTTACTTCACAACACGGAGCCAAAGAGCTGCCTCATCCTCCTCTCTGCTCTGCTGGTCAGGGATTATTATTCTGAATATAGCTGATCAGATCTTCAGCTGAATCTCTGTAGGAATGGAGCTCATGAGGAGACATGAAATGAAGTGCAAAGAGGACGGACAGGGCATATAATGGGGGACTGTGGTAATGGAGACTGCATATAAATGCTGCTGCTCATTAGCCACATCTGCTCATGAACTCCATTCCTACAGAGATTCAGCTGATGACCATATTAAACCGTATTCAGGATCATAATCAATGACATGCAGAGCAGAGAGGAGGATGAGGCAGCTTTTTACCTCAGGAAAAGCGACTGAACTGAGAAAGAACTCCTGAGGTAAAGAAAACTGACATTCAGGGGCGTAGCTATATGGCAGGGATGCTCAACCTGCGGCCCTCCAGCTGTTGCAAAACTACAACTCCCAGTATGCTCTAATAGCTGTAGGCTGTCCAGGCATGCTGGGAGTTGTAGTTTTTCAACAGCTGGAGGGCTGCAGGTTAGGCATCCCTGCTATAGGGGGTGCAGAGGTAGCAGTTGCTACCGGGCCCAGGAGCCTTCATAAGAAGACATCGGTATTATGGAAAGTGCATACCGGTCAAGTTAGACCTCTGGCTGGAGGGAAGGGGTTAGGTCAAGAAGTTGGCATGGGGGGGTGCAGTTTAAATTTTTGTCTCAGGCAGCATGAAGGCTATGTGCTTCTCTGCCCCTGGCCACACTGAGGGAAGGGAGGCCCAAGCTGAACCCTTGCACTAGGGTCCATAAGCCTTTGGCTACGCCCCTGCAGACATTTATAAGAGGTCCAGAACCTCCAAGGTCATGTGAGACAAAGACAGTACGGTATCACAGACTTATGGCAATGAGACTTTGCTGCCTGTGGAGAGAGTTAATTGCTGCCGGCACACAACACATTTTGAAATGGACTAGCCATCCGGATTCTAAGATCCCACTTCTCCTGTAGACTGGGAATTGCAGAAAGAGTTAATGAGAACTTTGATTGACAGGACCAGGTGTGATCACGTTTACACAGCCTGGACCTGTCAATCAAAGTGCCTCTAGGTGTAATGGTAACGCCCCCGTTGCTCCTATAGGCTCATTTGAATATATTAAAACTTTATTTTCTCAGCAATGCGGGCACATAGGGACATGGGGCCAACACAGATGCCTTCAGCTGCCAACAGGTCAGCCAGTGTCATAGGGACAAATCTGCTGATTGATGCCCCATGAATGACCATCGAGGAGATTTATAGAATTCAGTGCAAAAAAAAAAAAAAAAAGGGATGTATTTACCACGCTTGCCAACCAACATCTTGCTGTTTTTATCACCCTACCTGCCCGCTGTATTCTGATTGGTCGCCAGGAGTAACAGAAGTGTTTTTGTTTGCACTAGTTTTATGAATCTCCGCCAGCATCTCTTGTAAGTGCATTTTTTTAATGTACGTGCGAAAGTAAACTTCTTTACCACAGTGTGTATAATAAGTCCGTCATGGATGAGCGCAGACACTCGTCAGGTTATTGCTTATATCTCGGTGTCTCGGCTGTTTGCGGTTCAGAGGAGGCTTTATGTTATAGGGGTTGCCATGATCCCTTATTCACAGGATAGGGGATAACTAGTGGTCCCATTACATGGGCCAACGTTTACAGGGAATTATCGGGAACGAACCGTTCATTCCTGATAATGGCCTGATCGTCAAAGGAGGTGAGAGCAGCATTTACATGCAGCAGTCATCTCCAGGGCCGGCTCCAGGTTTATGTGGGCCCTAAATCTCAGTGGGTCCCCTTGTGGCATTTTCTTTACATTTACATGTCCCCCTGTCACTCCCACACCATATAATAACCCCCAGTGGCCCTTCACACAGTTTAAGGACTCCCCCAATGCCCCACACACAGTATAATGACCCCCCAATGCCCGCCTACACAGTATAATGACCCCCAGTGGCCCTACACACAGTTTAATGACTCCCCCCCCCACACACAGTATAATGACCCCACAGTGGCCCTTCTTTCAGAATAATGACCCCCAGTGGGACCCCATTCAGAATAATGACCCCCACACTGGGAGTTATACTGTATGGAGGGGGTCATTATATTGAATGGGGGCTCTGGGGGTCATTATATTGTGTGGAGGCACAAGGGCCCTCACACAGTATAATGACCTCCCAGTGGCCCCCTCACATACCTATCATTGCTGGAGCGCAGGGGAGTCGGCAGTCCTTTCATTCACTAATCACAGCTCATCTCCCTGCGCTCCTTCTCTCCTCCGGCCCAGCGTAGCAGTGATACACACGTCATTACGTCAACAATGGACCGGGCATGGAGGAGAGAAGGAGCTGCGGTTAGTGAATGAAAGGACCGCCGGCTCCCCTGCGCTCCAGCAATGAGTGCTTTCATCTGTATTGATGGAAGCGCTCATAGCAGCGCAGTGGGCCCCGGCACTTGCCCGGGTATGCCGGTGCTGACGCCAGCCCTGGTCCTTTCCTCTGCTGTGATCACTTATCCCTATAGAGCAGGGATCAGCAACCTTCGGCACACCAGCTGCTGTTAAACTACAGCTCCCAGCATGCACACTTATTCGGCTGTTCTTATGACTCCCACAGAAGTGAAAGGAGGGAGCTGTAGTTTCAGAAGAGCTGGAGTGGCGGAGGTTGCTGATCCCTGCTATAAAGAATCATTGGGGGCCATTGACTAACAGTGTTATGCCTCTTTTTGGGGTAAAATTATCTCACTCCCCTTACTTTGCGGACACCTAGTCAAAAATCAAGCGCATCTTCCAGCAGCAACACTATTGTGTCAAGAAATGACGGTCTGAATGAATGACCCCGGTTGGGGGAGATGAAAAGATGGTTTTTGGTGCCAGCTAAAGACGCAATCCCCCGATAATCGTTTGCTCGCTCTTCTGGTGATCGTCAGCACCTTCTACAAATTCTCACCTCATCCCCAATAATTTGGCCCAATTATCGGTCAGTGTAAAAGGCCCTTAACTGAACGGTGGTGTGCAAACCACTGGGACCCCCACTGATCCCAAGGACAGGACTCCCATTGGAGGGAGAGGTTGAGAATAGGTACAGAATGGTGTTCATGGGAGCCCCGTTCTCCTGGTAAGTGATGGTCCAGGAGATGGGACCTGCACTGATGAGGCATTTATGGCCTATATGGTACTGCACAACAGCTTATAGCAGATCAGATTCTGTTCACATTTGCAAATTCTGTCAGATTTGATAGAAAGGACGGTGCTGCATAGAAGGGATACCAAGGGGTCGAGTGACATCTGTCCTATGATATGATGGATCTGGCACTGTGTCGTGGCTTCTGATATAGCTGAAAGCCACAATGTAGGTGTAAACACACTATAAACTGATATTGGTATAGTAAAAAAATGTATTTGTCATGGGGCCAGTTTTGGACCGGTCCTGCTGCTTGTTTTAATACCCCTCCCTTTGCAAATTCTAGGAGGGCATGGAAAAGCTATTGTTCTGATTTACTGCAGGTCCTGTTCAGACTGGACATATACGATCCTGCTACCACCTGGGAGGACAGCTTAGGTTCTCATATAGCACATGCCACATCGATACCGGCAATAACTATTTACGCAAACTTCAAGCTTGGCTTGTGATCGACCAGGAAACACGGTCTGTATGTCGGCCGCATCTCCTGGGCCGATCTGACTGTATCATAGTGATTTATGATACGGCCAGTCTTCATCTGATCGCAGGGCTATTGCAGTGAGCATGATGATGTGAGTACAGTACAATAGGCGCACAATCAGATACAAACTGACTGTATCATAAATTACTATGATTAGAGATGAGCGAAGTTCTCAAAACTCCGATTCGGCTGCTTCACCGAATTTTTTTGTGAGCAGCGTGCACAATGACGGGGAACGGCGATTGTAACGCCCGCCCCGTCATTGAGCCCCTCAGATGCTGCATTCATCACTGATCGCGGCATCTGAGATAACCATTTAATTGAGGGCTGTCAAGGGTTAATCTGTTTAAAATAATATTATGATACTCACCTTATCCATTTGATCGCGAAGAGCCCGCTGTGGCCATCATGCTTGAAGATCCAGCGCGAAATCTTGCGCAGTGCGTGATGATGTCATCACGCTGACCAGAGTCGTGACGTCATGTGACACCACGCATGAGATTTCACGTGGGATCTTCAATCAAGATGGCCGCACAGGACTCTTCGCCCCAAATATGAATTTTATTTTTGTTACTGCCATTTTAGGGAAAATTGATTTGTTACCATGAAGCACGAGGAAATTCGGCTTTGCGGCGAATAGAATTCTTCCTGAAATTCAGATCGAAGTCCACTTCTTGAACTTCGATTTGCTCAACACTAAGGCCTCTTGCACACAAACGTTTTTTTGCAAAAAAAACGGAAGGTACTCCGTATGCCTTCCGTTTCCGTATTTCCATTCAAAGATAGAACATGTCCTATTATTGTCCGCATAACGGACAAGGATAGTACTGTTCTATCAGGGGCCAGCTGTCCTGTTCCGCAAAAAACGGAATGCACGCGGACGTCATCCGTATTTTTTGCGGACCGCAAAATAC
This sequence comes from Bufotes viridis, assembly GCA_033119425.1. Lineage (NCBI taxonomy): Eukaryota > Metazoa > Chordata > Amphibia > Anura > Bufonidae > Bufotes > Bufotes viridis. Next base: position 262,866,722 of record CM065594.1, read on the forward strand.
TGAAAAAGCCATACGGTCGTCTGCAAGAGGCCTAACTATGATGAAGTCAGTTCGGGTCAGGGGAGTCACGACGGGCCCAGAAGAAGCGGCTGACACACGGACCAGGTTCCACGTGTGCATGAACCCTAACGCTGATCATAGGGTTTCCTCCCACTTGGACACTCAGCGGTAATTTGTGGGGGGGGGGACCTGGATGACTGACTAAAAGATGGGGTCCTGACTACCAGAACCCCCTCTATGACCTCAGAATTCACTATTTAGATGTCGGGATATCTAAACCAGACCATTTAAAGATCATCTATGCGAAATCTGCAAATAAGCACTGAACGTCAAACTCCAGACCTCGCTGAGATTTCGTTATTTGCTATAAGTGCTCTAGAACTGAACGTTAATGACCCTCGGTGCTCATTTACATATGCAAATTAGCCTTCAGATACGGTTCGGTATTTGGGAGGATAGCTTGATGCAGCATTCAGATGAATACAAAAATAGGGATTTGGTGCATCCCTGGGGGGGGGGAGTTTTGTTGCTTTTGATTTCTCTGAGAACCCGAGTGGTTATCTAATGCTGGTTCTTTTCGGGTGATGTAAGCCAGCTATAAAAGCACGATGCTGGAGAGCGCTCCCAGCCTCGCACCGCTCTACAATGAGGTCAGGCAAAGCCGTGCACACTCTGCAAGCCGCGGGTTAGCATTGGCTGATCCAGCGTGAGAAATCTCTGCACGCCATCCCTGGGTTGTCCAGGATGCGATGCTGTCATTTGAGCAATTTGCATGATAATGAATATGGATTGGCATTTATGCAGAGCGATGCTAATGGGGAGATAAGAAAACATGTCGGGAAGGAGGGGGTGAGAAGAGACCATTATTTATAGGATACAATCCCAAATTCTTATATCTCTTTAACGGGGGACATGTGACTTGATATTTTTTTTTTGTTTTTTACAGCACAATCTAAGCATCAATTAAGCTACATTGTGAGACCACAATGGAGCCCGGCGACTGGTGTCTGACATCATTGGCCTCGGACAGCATGCAAATTAATTGTTGTTGTGGGCAGGAGTTCATTTGCATATAATACCGGACTAACGAGAGTTTGCAAATAGTGTGGAAGATAAAAAACGTGCAACCGCTTAACAGAAAATAAATGAGCCCTTGCTTCGCATGGGACCGACGGATCAGTGAAGGTACTGTATGTTTACAGGACGGGTTAGGGCTCATGCACACGACTGTAAGTATTATGCGGTCCGCAAAAAATACGGATGAGAGCCGTGTGGCACTATGTATTTTGCGGTCCGCAAAAATTACGGATGATGTCCGTGTGCATTATGTATTTTGCGGTCCGCAAAAAATAAGGATGACGTCCATGTGCATTATGTATTTTGCGGTCCGTAAAAAATACGAATGACGTCCGTGTGCATTATGTATTTTGCGGTCCGTAAAAAATACGGATGACGGCCAGGTGCATTATGTATTTTGCGGTCCGTAAAAAACACGGGTGACGGCCATGTGCATTATGTATTTTGCGGAACAGAACAGCTGGCCCCTAATAGAACAGTCCTATACTATGTCCGTAATTACGACAATAATAGGAGACGTTCTATCATTTTGAGGAACGGACACACGACAATGGAATGCACACGGAGAAAATTCAGTTTTCTTAGCGGACCCATTGAAATGAATGGTTTCGCATATGGTCTGCAAAAAGAAAAAAAAACGAATGCACGAGTTCTTCACATCAGTGGTTTGGAGTATGTACCGCCGCGGATCTGCACGAGGAATAGCCCCATTGTCATTCAATGGGGCTAATTCTTGCAATTTTAGCCCAAAATAAATGACGCCATCTTATTCCACAGTGGGAAAAAAACATTTGGAAATGCACACAGAAATTTTCATGGGTGGATACCCCATTCATGTGCATAGGATGTGGACTGCACACTGATTTCAGAATAGGCTCCGAAATTCACATGAAAATGTTGTCGTGCCGATAATGAACTTCTGACATCATCCCCAGTTTACACGGTATGTCGGTATAAATCCTGGCAGGAAACATCCCCGTAAACTGTAAGTTTACTCTCTGCGTCCACTCCCTTTGCTTGTTTTTGCTTCCCCTGACTTGTTCGGGCACTTTCTTCCGAAATATACTCTGCCATGAACTGTGACCCTACTACATGCCTTTCCACTTACAAGTGCAGTCAGGTAGAGTGCATGGGCCTCAGCTGTAGCAGGTGATCCAGGTGACACCGAGGTCTGTCTCTGGGTGGGGAGAGGAAGCTGTCACTCTTGTGCTTGCTTCACTGGGTTTCAAGAAACACCTCCTGCATTCCACGGGGACCACACCGGGCAAACGCAGCGAACCTGAGATCTTGACATTCTTGGATACAATTGAATATAATATAGGGCGACTTTGTAGATGGAAGCTGGTTTAAAACCAGTCGCATAATATACAAGGTTATTGCAATCGTTTCAGCAAGTGCACAATTTTTTTTCCCCTCACACCAATTAAGGCGCTCTCTCCCCAAGGAGAGATAGTACCCCCCAAGTCCTCACCTAGTTAAGCCAGTATTCTCTGCTTTGCACTGATGAGGGGCAGTTAACCCGAAACAGCTGTCTGCAGATGAGATGCTGGCTTAGTTAAAAGCCCTGTTTAAAGGGTCTAACATAGCTGCCTTTTATCTGGTGGCATCAGAGGCAGAGCTTGTTAAGAGCTGAGTTGCATCCCTTTCTTCCATTTGTATGGCATTGTGCTTGTTATACTATGAATAGTCACATCCCCTTTAAACAGCTGATCAGAAGGGGTGTTGAGAGTTGGGCCCTCATCAGTTTGATATTGATGACCTAGCAATATTTAAAGAGGTACTCCCATCTCATTAGGATATGCCATCAATGCCATACAGGTGCAGGTCCTCGAGGATCTGCTTCTATCTCCAGAATGGGACCCCCCGAAGGGAAGGAGATCACACCGCCCAAGGACGGCCACCATCCATTCACCGCTAATAGGAGCACTGGCTTGGCTATCTCTGGCAGTCCCATAGCGGTGAATGGAGAGGTGGCCGTGCATGCCAGGTGCACATTTCAGGGGGCCTGTTCTGGAGATATGACTGGGTCTTAGAGGTGGGACCTCCACCTATGTGACACCGATGGCATAACTGGTGATATATGTAGCGAAATGGCAAGTCGAGACAGCACCATCTGTGGTCGAATGACCGTTAGTCCAAAGTGTGGCAGTGCAAGCGATGTAAGGTCCTGGCCCAAGGACCCCTACCTACTTTATGTAGGTGAGAGAACACAGCCATGCAAGTCTAGAATTAATCAGCACCGATACAACATTAGGAAATGACTTGACAAAAGATCGGCCAGCCACGGCCCAATTGAAAGTGATCTCCCGATTCCTGAACACTTCCTCAGGTGTAGACATAATTAGAGTTGAGCGAACTTGTGTTTTAAGTTCGGCATCCAAAGTTCGGGTTCGGGTTATCCAAGCATCCCGTTATGGATTCCGCTACCACGGACCATAACGGCATTTGGAATCCGGGGTGAAGGACCTGGGGTGACGTCACCGTCATGTGATCAGTGCAGGGGGCGTGATCCAGTACTGAGCCACGCCCCTGCACTGATCACATGACGGTGACGTCACCCCAGGTCCTTCAGCTCCGTTTTAGGATTATTGACGGGATTCCCTCCCTCAGTAGGGGAGGTGACCGTGAGAGACTTCTTAAACGTCTGGAACTCGACATGGATTTTTGAACTCGACACCCTTGAACCAAGGGGCATGAACCGAGACTTTAAGATTGGCTCCCTTTATTAGTCCTACTACTTATGGATGATATGCCTTTTTATACATGTATTGCAATGGTCTTGCTTGTAGGTTCTTCACATATTGGTACTGATACTTCTCTCCCTCCCTTTTTTCAGTTTTCCCTGTGACCACTGCAGTAGAGGACACACCCCACGACATCCATCTGTTTATACACCAGCTTATGGGACCCGGTGTGATTCCGAGTGCTGATTGGCAGGCTCTCTTTTTGGATCCACCCTTCGTAACCTTCCTGTGTGGGTAACTGACCGCGATGTGCTGGTAGTACATAATACTTTTCTAGCCCTTCCTGGCGTATCTGGTAGACTGGTTGTTTATGTTGGTGTGATATTGTATCCCCGGTCTCGGTGTGTATGATTTGGTGAGTGGTGACCCCATAGTTACGGGTATCCATCGGTGGACAGCTCCGCCCCCTCACCTTCGGTCAGGGTGACGTTGCGGCCACAGTTTTTATCCCCTTGATAAGTTTACGCTGTGTCTATGGACAGGCGATGGGAATTGCCTTTTCCACTGGCACTCTATGGGTATGAATGAGTTGAGACACGGGAATAATAATCCTTACACACCATTTTTCTCAACCTTTGTCTCTACCACCATGGACCCTATGGTCCTTTGTATCCCGATTGTTTGACCAGCACTCGCTGCCTTTACCCCCTAATTTATATTTATAAGTGGGGTACTTCCACATTACCCTTGAAGCCTGTTCCTCATCTTGGAACCCCCACCCGGGTCTCCCCTTTAGTATAGCAGCAAAACCTGTGGGTGTCCATGATGCAGATTAGCATCGTTCATTGAATTCCGCAGCATTAGAGCCCATACATTCTACACATGTAGTGCGGGCACCCACGTGATGCCGCTATCCTTTGCGCATCTATGGGAGTGCCCGGTATGACGCACCGATCACGTGAGGCACCGTTGCGCACACTGTAGACTCCCGGCGCCGGCATCTCACACGAGGTAACCTCCTTCTGTGTACTAATGACCACCGCTGATCGGATGTGCCGCAACGGCGATAGTGACGTCCTTGGCACATGCGCACTTTATTCTGCTAATGCCCTATGTACTTTGCAAGCTCATTGCGCTTTTTTGGTCAGTATACTTTAGATACTCCAGAATATAGTGGATATAGTTTTGATTGATTATATGCTTTTTCAATTCAGTTTTGTATCTGTTCCAATCTTGATGATGTCACAGGAAGGGGACCCTAGGGGTGTATCCTCAGCCAATGGGGGGATGGCCCTGTGTATTTATAGGTTTCACTGTGGTTACATTGTATGCTTGATAAAGACTCTCTTATGAGTCGAAACGTCGCATTTTTTGTGGTGGAATAAAGAAGATTTACTGAAGACTTTGGAGTGCTGCGATTTTTTTCACTTTGGATACCTGGTGATACGCCATCAATGTCTGAGATCGCTGTCCGTATTCCCATCTTACTTCACCGTGCATGAACCCAACAGTGATGTGGCAAGGTTCTCAGTGCACTAGTGCAGGGATGCCCAACCTGCAGCCCTTCAGCTGTTACAAACTGGACAGCCCACAGCTATCAGGGTATGCTGGGAGTTGTGGTTTTGCAACAGCTGGAGGGCTGCAGGTTGGGGATCCCTGCACTAGAGCCTCCTAGTGTGGTGGTCTGGTGGGAGAGTGGTCTAGTGTACTGTAGTAATAATACCACGGCGAGAACAAGTAGACCAGGACAGTGTCACCATACCGCTCCTCACCTCCTGCTTCATCCTGGTGGTGACATCTCCTCCCTGTTCCACAGGTATCCATTATCTCCGTCACCTGATACGAAACGCAGACATGTTAATTACTGCTCAGTTATTACTCCTGTTATCGGGTCAGTATGGGTGAGACCACGCGGTGCGGCTGAATGCACGTGGCCAATCCGTGCCCGCAAATGACTCCAGGACATGGGAGGTACAAGGTGTGGATATGGGTATGGTTTGCCCGTATGTAGCCTCACCATACTGGTCAGCACTACCCATGCATATGGCTATTAAACCGCTGTGCCAGTACTGCCATACTACGACAGGACTTTATTTTCCGTCTTGCATAACGGGACACAGACTGATCTGTTATACTTTCTCATAGACTTCTATTAGGACGGAAAGCAAACAGAATGCCTTTTAAAAGCTTCCGTTTTACATTCCGTCATAATGCAAGTCTATGGGCAGAAGAACAGATCCGTCCTTCCGTCTTATGGATTCCGTTATAACCATGTTGGGGGAGTTGGCAATTTCACCCCCCCACCCCCCCATTCTAAATGGTGTCATTAAAAAAGACAATTTTTCCCAATAAAAAAAAAGCCTTCGTACAGCTACACTGACAAAAAACCCCGATAAAAAAGAAACAATCAAGAAAAATCGATAATTGTCTGTAAATTGAAAATAATTGCGATTTCGCAAATTTGCCCAACTATAATATGAGGTTGATTAGATAGATAGATAGATAGATAGATAGATAGATAGATAGAAGATATATAGATAGATAGAAGATATATAGATAGATAGAAGATATATAGATAGATAGATAGATAGATAGATAGATAGATAGATAGATAGATAGATATGAGATAGATAGATAGATAGATAATAGACAGATGAGGCAGGTAGGTATTAGATAAGTAAGATATCAGGCAGGTAAGATGGGAGGTAGATAGATATGAGGTAAATGTGAGGTAGGTAGCCATGTCAGGAGGTGTTCTCTCCTTACTTTACCTTCACTGTTTTATTCCAGCAGGCCAGTCACTATTTCCCAGCTGTTGATTGGCTGAGGGGAATCAGGTGACACATCATGTGACTCCACAGAAGCAGAAGGTATTATGGGAAAGATTTACGTCTAAAACGTGCCTTAGCTGCCCCTGGCAACCAGTCACATGGGTCCTGTCATTTTCCAAATGAAAGGTGGATTCTGATTGGTTGCTATGGGTAACTAAGCTGGTTTCCCTATGTATAAATCTGCCCTTATGTTTGCTGCTGCCAGCGCTCATTTACCAATAACATGTTCGGCTATTAAAGCAGTGACCCAATGTGGTTGCTATGGGCAGTGTGCACCCAGTCCCCCCACATAGCAGTTATGCCCTCTTAGTGTCCCAACACAATACGTGTTCCCCCCTAGAGGTGCCCCTTAATGCCCAACACACAGTAAAAATGACCCAGTCCTGTTACATGGGACTGTAGCTAAAATCTACTTTACTATCTACATTCAAAGTAGTATTACTGTGTGTTTTCTGTCCTGTTACATGGGACTGCAGGTGACAGCTATAAATTATCTGTACTCAGAGTTGCCACTGTGTTATCTGGTGTTACATAGGACTGCAGGTGACATCTACTACATTATCTGTACACAGAGAGTTATCACTGTGTTATCTGTGCTGTTACATAGGACTGCAGGTGACATCTACTACAGTATCTGTACACAGAGAGATATCACTGTGTTATCTGTGCTGTTACATAGGACTGTAGGTGACATCTACTACAGTATCTGTACACAGAGAGTTATCACTGTGTTATCTGTGCTGTTACATAGGACTGCAGGTGACATCTACTACAGTATCTGTACACAGAGAGTTATCACTGTGTTATCTGTGCTGTTACATAGGACTGTAGGTGACATCTACTACAGTATCTGTACACAGAGAGTTATCACTGTGTTATCTGTGCTGTTACATAGGACTGTAGGTGACATCTACTACAGTATCTGTACACAGAGAGTTATCACTGTGTTATCTTTCGTTACATAGGACTGCAGGTGACATCTACTACAGTATCTGTACACAGAGAGTTATCACTGTGTTATCTGTGCTGTTACATAGGACTGTAGGTGACATCTACTACAGTATCTGTACACAGAGAGTTATCACTGTGTTATCTTTCGTTACATAGGACTGCAGGTGACATCTACTACAGTATCTGTACACAGAGAGTTATCACTGTGTTATCTGTGCTGTGACATGGGACTGCAGGTGACATCTACTACATTATCTGTCCTCAGAGAGTTATCACTGTGTTATCTGTGCTGTTACATGGGACTGCAGGTAAAATCTATTGCATTATCTGCAGTCAGAGAGCTTACACTTTGTGTTTTCTATGCTGTTACAAGGGACTGCAGGGCACTACTACATTATCTGCACTCAGAGAGTTATCACTATATATGGTCTTATATGGGGTCTTACATGGGACTGCAAGAAACATCTAATACATTATCTAGAGAGCTTGTGTCGGGTAGGAACCCAGGTTGTGTGAGCAGTCCAGGGCCTGTTATATAGGTAATTCCTGAGTGCCGTTAAGACAGTTTGATGCCCCTATAGCGCCCCCTGCTTCACCATTGTACTTATCTGTATCTGCGTGCTGAAAATGCGACATGCAGCAGCTGACCAAGGACTGTGGTGGGACCGAGGCCAAATTACAGGATTGCATTCGGGAATGGTTAGGAGGGACATTAGAAAAAACATGGCTGCTGAGAGGCGAGGCAATCGTCCAACAGATGACACGCATGCCCTGCTGTATCGGTCGCTGGCGGTGTCACCCGCACTGCTTTGGAATCTGGTTGAGCAAAGTGCGCGACCATAGCACCAGCTGCCAGTCCACTGACTGTATCCTCCAGCCCTTGGCGGAACCTGGCTTGTCACACAGGGGTGATGTCATTACATGGGCACACGCCCAACAAGTCCTCCCAAGGAAAGAAGGACATTCCCTTTTATAAGTTGGCACGGCGTTCCAGGAGGTCTCCTTCACACCTTACGTGTTTGTGCCCGAGAACCAATAAATCTGCTTAATCATAGAAACTGCCGCCACAACGATCCCTGCCACCTGCTTGAACCCAGCCGCCAAATAATCACCGAAGCTGCTGCTGGTGGATCTCCTATACTGGGAGAAGACGTGCCCCACCATTAGCTGTTGAGACGCATCAGACAGTTCTTCACTCCTGAAAACTTCTCAAGCACCTGACAACCTTTCCACTAGAATGGAGCAACAGGACATTGTGTGGAGAGAGTGGTCGGATGATAAGCCCCCGCAGATGGTCTTCTGGGTCCTATGCCTGGTCTCTGCAGTAGCAACCCTTCGACTGTGTATGCTGACTCCTCCCAGCTCCTGACAACCTGCTGGCTTCACATTTATTAGACTAATTTTTCTGGGTCATCTGATTCCGCATCATCCGACTGTTTCCAAAAACTCCTACAATGTGGACGCAGGAATCATCACATGCCACCCAGTGATGGAGACAAATATCTCCTATCTCCCCGCACCTCTGTGTAGACGCAGGGTGATAGGAGACATTGTGATTTGTATGATGTGTGCCCTCGCTCCAGTTTTGTTGGCCATTCTCCTATAAGAGACCTCGCAGCTCATACATAGCTATAGGGGGTGCAGAGGTAGCAGTCGCTACCGGGCCCAGGAGCCTGAGGGGGCCCAAAGACCCTTGTGCCGCATAAGACGACACACAAAGCACTGAGGGAAGGGGGCCCAACCTGAACTCTTGCACCAGGGCCAATGAGCCGTTAGCTACACCCCTGAGCTCATAACACGATGCGCCACAAGCCTCAATAATTTTGGCACTTTCTTGGGAGGTCCGCGCATCCGAAGATGAAATTTGCACTAGCAATGGAGCTGGCGTAGCTTTCCGGTGTAATTTGGGCCCGTTTTCGGGTGCCTATGTTGTTGGAGGTCCCTCCCATGGGCCTCCCCCTGCTGCCTGCTTTTTGTAAAAGTGGCAAGGGTAGCCGAAAAAGCCCAAAAAGTCTGACATTTTGATGGAACTTAGCGTATAACATTGATAAACAGTCTTGATAACAGTGCCTTAAAACTGGGGCTGCAGCAATGTTGGCTGAGACACACGAGCAGTGCAGCCACTGAGCCGAATGAGGTCGAAGCTTGACTCGCAAGTTGTTGAGACCCCAGAATTTAAAAAAAAATCCAGCAGTGCGGAGGTGGTAACTTACAGGTCATACCGCGACCCCAGGGGCGTAGCTAAAGGCTCATAGGCCCTGGTGCAAGAGTTCAGCTTGGGCCCCCATCCCTCAGCGGCAGAGGAACACATTGCTTTCATGTTGCCTGAGGCAAAAATTGAAAATCGCCAGTGCACCCCAGTGCAAAATCTATGACAGAATCCCCCCCCGCATGCACTTTCTATAATACCGGTGTCTTCTTAGGCTACTTTCACACTAGCGGCAGGACGGATCTGACAGGCTGTTCACCCATCAGAACAGCCTGACGGATCCGTCCTGCCGCTAGTGAACGTGTTCCCCCGGACTACCGCCCCTGCCCCATTGACTATAATGGGGGCGTGGCAGAGTTACGGCGGAGGCACGGCGAGAGGCTGCCGGAAATAAACTACGACATGTCCGACATTAATTCCAGCAGCCTCTCGCCGTGCGCTGCCGTGCCTCCGCCCCCATTATAGTCAATGTGGCCGGAGCGGTAGTCTGGGGGCACACGTTCACTAGCGGCAGGACGGATCCGATAGGCTGTTCCGTCGGGTGAACATCCTGTCGGATCCGTCCTGCCGCTAGTGTGAAACTAGCCTTATACGGCACAAGGGTATTTGGGCCCCCTCAGGCTCCTGGGCCCGGTAGTGACTACTACCTCTGCACCCCCTATAGCTACGCCCTGCGTGACCCCATTCAGTTTAACGGCTCCAGCGCTACGCAGTGATCAGTGCGTTGAAGCCACGATCGGCGTGTAGCCCTAGCTTAGAGGATTTCTCCTGCGCTTGCACTAGACTTCACCTAGCTGCCATGTTGCCGTGACCCCATAATTGCAAAAAAAATCCAGGATTAAGAGGTCACGGTGGCAGCGGCTTGCAAGTCACACTGTGGCCCCATTCAGTTCAATGGCTGCAGTACCACACTGCGATCAATGATCAGACGATGGCTGTATCATTCTCATTTTTTACGTCCTTCCACTAGATTTCACTTCGCAGTTCCCAGAGATATAAACTAACGTGGCATCCACGTGTAAATCTCCATGTTGCATCCCTCTGGACCGCCATCTCTATCAGTCTCACAAACTACATATGGAAAAGGTGGCCCAACACAAAAACAGTAATGAAGTACCAAAGTAGATTGCAGTAAAATAGCTGTGTGCTCAGTCCGACTGGGGAGCATTTTGAAGTTTATGGCAATGTTTGGCATTATTTTGTCCCTAGGTGGCGCCACTTTCTGTAAATCTAGACTGTATCCACAACAGAGGAATCCTGGTGAAGAGATTTCATGCAGAAGAGGTCCAGAGTTATGAATGCATGAATGATATTACTATGCTACACACCACAGTGCGGGGGTCAGCATCCTCCTGCACTCCAGGTGTTATGAAACTACAACTCCTAGCATTCTCCATTTACCACTGTAGGTGTTTCAAGCAAGCGTGCATGCTGGGAGTTGCAGTTTCTCAGCATCAGGAGTGCTGGAGGTTGTTGGCATAGTAGAATAGCAGTATGGTAGCAGAGGAGCCTGCGGGCCCCTGGGGCTGGGTGCTATAGAACCTCTATTGCTGCACCTCTGCCATCACAAGCCCATCAGATAATATCGTACATCAACCTGTGTCTATGTGTCTGTATGCCTATACACGTCTCTATAGAGACCAACACTGAAAGTTTTTGTATTCAAGTAAATGGGACTCGGCTGCAGTACCACACACCACCTGTGGATAGGTGTGGCGCTGTTTCTTTAAGAAAACACCATGTTTTCCAAATCTTATACAACAAAATGAATCCACACAACAGCATTCGTCTTGAGCGGCCAAGCAAAGTGAATATTGGGCTCGACACCAGTTATTGTCCTGCATCTGCTGGCGTCATTCATGTCTTAAAGGCACACTACTATGTGTATCTATAGTGAATATATCAGCGGATTTCCTCCATAGCTGCTTTACTGATATCACTTAAAGGGGTCGTCCCACCATTGTGACCTATCATCGATCCACAGGCTCCATTCAAAGCCTGTGGACCTGATGGAGATACAGTAGCTGAGTACACGGGCTCATGCACACGACTGTTTGTATTTTTCAGTCCGCAAAAAATACGGATGACGTCTGTGTGCATTCCGTATTTCACGGAACGGAACAGCTGATCCCTAATACAACAATCCTATCCTCGTCCGTAATGCACACGAACATATTTTTTAATTCCGTGTCTGTTCCGTTTTTTTTTTTTTTGCAGACCCATCCGCAAAAAAAACGGAACGGACATGGAAATAAAATACGCTCATGTGCATGAGCCCTATGGCTGTGAATATGCTGTAGTATGCAGGCATGTCCACTGCTCAGTTCAAACGGTGGACATGGGACCCCCAATCTTATGATCGATGGGGGTTCTAGTGGTGGGACCCCCAGCAATGAATGACTGAAAGTGACTCTCAGGTTCAAGAAAAAAAATTCACATTTAGGCCTCATGCACACGATCGTGTCTGTTTTGCGGATCTGCAAAACACGGAAGCCGCTCCGTGTGCGTTCCGCAGTTTGTGGAATGGAACGCGGCCCATTGTAAAAATGCCTATTCTTGTCCGCAAAATGGACAAGGATAGGACATGCTCTATTTTTTGGGCGGGGCCACGGAACGGAGCAACGGATGCAGACAGCACAAGGAGGGCTGTCCGCATCTTTTGCGGCCCCATTGAAGTAAATGGGTCCGCGACCGACCGGCAAAATATGCGGCTCGGACGCGGACCAAACATACGGTCGTGCGCATGAGGCCTTACTGAGGAATGAACAAAACACTTTCCTGGTGGCCTCCTTTTATCTTGTTGGATGCCAATCTGCCAATTCCTCAGCTCCTCTTCTGCCATCCAAGATGGCCGCACCACCTCTAAGACTATGGTGCCCACTGTGCATTTGGTAGTCCAGGACACTTTCTGCTAGTCTAGTGCTGCTCTTGGATTGGCCGGCTCTGTACACGTGCTAGCCAATCCAAGGGCAGAAGGAAGTGTCTTGGGCCACCAAATGCACTGTGTGCATCAAGTAGTCTGAGAAGTGGTGCAGCCATCTTGGATGGGAGAAGAAGAGCTCGAATTGGCAGATCTGCAGCTGAAAAGTAGTTCACCATTTGTATGTTCCTCAGTTAAAGGGGTTTTTACAAGATTTTTTATCTGATGATCTATCCTCTGGTGAGGGTCCAACACCCGGGACCCCCGCCGATCAGCTGTTCGAGAAGGCCCGGCACTTGCAGTAGCAGCTTTCCTTAGGCCATATGATGTCAAGGTTATTGGTCACATGGCCTAGGCCTGTGATGGCTAACCTCCGGCACTCCAGCTGTGATAAAACTATGACTCACAAGATGCCCCCTTGCCTGGCTGTTCTCCGATCTCCATAGAAATGAATAGAGCATGCTGGGAGTCGTAGTTTCACCACAGCTGGAGTGCCAGAGGTTAGCCATGACCTTGAAGTGAATGGGGCTGAGCTGCAATACTAAACACAGCCACTATACAATGTGCGGTGCTGTGCTTGGTGAGCTGAGATGAGGCCATGGTGCTACTGCTGGGTTCTGGGCGTCGGACCCTGACCAATCAGATAGTGATGACCTATCCAGGGTTCCCTTGAATGTGAACCGGGCGATAGATTAGTATTGGTGGACAACCCCTTTAAGAACTACAACTAGGTGCATTCGACCCCACTGGACTATATGTAACAAAAGGACAAGATTTCACGTTTATTACATTGTTTTATATTTATTGCAAAACAATAATACACAAGAGGATAAGTTCACAAAGACAGAAAAATAACAATAGAAACAAAATCGCACATAAAATAAAAGAGATGATCCACGGACTGCAGAAGTCAGCGCTGTAGGTGTTACTCAGAGGGAGCTGTAAGGCCTACTTTATGTAACGAAGGCATTCATTGCGGAGTGCTCTATCACGACATAGCGTTCAACAACAACATTACGCCACCTTTCAAAAAATATCAAGAATTTTTTTTTTTTAGGCAAATGTTAACTTTATTTGCCAAAGTCGAAATGCATTTGAAAAAAAAAAAAAAATGGAAACAATTAGGTTTTTTTTCATATCAGATTTTAGAAAAGTGGAAAATTTCGCATGGAGAAACATAACTTCCCCTAAATGTTCTGCTATTTAACGTTTTTTTCCTCCCCCCCCATGTAAATTGTAGACTCATACCTTTACCGTCAGACTCAAAGAAGGAATTCAGAACACAAAAGAAGTCGGAGAAAGAGAAAAAAAAATAAAAATGAAATAACACATTAAAAACCCATAATTTAACAAAAAGCGTACATTAAAAAAAGGCAAAAAAATAAAATAAAAAATCAGCAGCATGCTAATATATATCTTTTTTGTACAAAAAAAACCCTTTTTGTTAAAGTTCGGGAGTCTTTACTTATCAATATTATTTTTTATTATAAAATAAATAATTTAAGAGCGTGACACTTGGTGAAAAAAAAATCTTTCAAAAAAATTTAAATTTTTAATTCTATCGCTTTTGCTGCTGGAGAGAATTTACACATGGTGAAGGGCACTTGTATACGGGCTGGCCGGAACCGTTCAACAGGCAACATGTGAATTATAATCTTCGGGCACAATGCTTTTTTTTTTTTTTTTAATTGGCACTTGGGTATAAATGTACTTTCCGATTTACATATGGCCGAAAACTCTCACCACTCATCATTAATATTTAAGACCAGAGTTTTTTCTTAAAAAAAAAAAATAATAATAATAAAAAATTGCAAGACTAAACAGTTTGTTTGTTTTTTTTTTATGACATTTTTTAAAAACATTTTTTTTTACAAAAATATTTTCATTCGAGTAAAATTCAAATGATGTAAAAACTACCTTGAGCAGTTTGTCGGAAAACAACAAAGAACCTTTTTTTTTTTTTTCTTCTTCTTCTTAAAATGTGTTTTTTTTTTCTTCTTCTAAAATATAAATGTATAAACCCCCATATAAAAGCAATAGAACATACACAGTACATACTAAAATATATCAGATAGAGACTAGTCCTCACAGAGGATGTAGAATTACAAAGTCTCTCCGAGAAATCAAGTCGATGTTTTTTCTTTTTCTTTTCTGAAGTATCCGCTGCCCATTCTCGCTGGCTGCCAGCAGAGGGCGACGAGTCACGCACACGTAGGAAGAGGGCACTTGCGCTGGATGGCCAATTGTCTTTAGAAAGTCGATGGCCTATAGGGATTTTTTATTTATTTTTTGTCTATGGCCTGGTGAGCTGTGTGTAGACTGGTTGCTCCCAATGTTGGGGGCTATGTGTCTGGGGAATGGATGGGACCCCCGTCGTGTCTGCGATAGGAGTGTACATGGGACGCTGGCTTGGGTTCATGTAGCTGAAGGTAGAGTAGAGGTTGGAGCTCTGGCCTGCAGCATGGCTATAGTAGGTGTTCGAACCTTGGTGCTCGGTGTAGTCGTACTGTGAGCGCGTGATGGTCGGGTAGGAAGAGCCGTAATGGTTGAGGTTGAAGGAGCTGTAGCTGAGCTGCTGCGGGGAGTGTTGCTGCTGCTGGTCGCTGTAATGACTTGGACTGAGCTGCTCAGTCTTGATGTGTGTCCTCTGCTGGGGTTGGCTCTGCTCGCTGCTCAGAGTCGACAATGCGTGCGGCTGCTGGGGCGGCTGCTGCTGTTTGGACATCCATGTGTGCCCGGCACCCGTGGTGGCACTGTTGGTATTGGTGATGCCGTAACTGCCGGTGTAGGTCACCTGTGTGGAGGCGACTCCTGGGTGGCCGTTGGGTGGCAGGTACTGGTCGAATTCATTGACATCAAAGGTCTCAATGTTGGAGATCACATCGCTGCTCAGCTCTCCAATGTCCACGTCCCGGAAATCAATATGAGGGGGCTGGCGGCCGCTCTCTGGCAGGGTGCGTCCTTCACGCTTCAGGTCTGGCTTGCCAGGCTGCACATCTGTTTTAGGCGTGGTCGGTGGAGTTGGTGGCCCCTGTGACTGACCTGCGGCAAAAAGTAACCGGCATGTTAGACGGCAATGCAGAATAAAAGTGCCCCATTGTTTTGCAGTGATTGCTGCCCTTCCTCACATCTGCCCATGCATCCTCACCACCAGAGGAGCCAGCAGATAAGCTGGAGGGTCAAACAGTACTTAGATAGTAGTAGGCCTCCTAGCTCATATCTCAGCTCCTCAAAGCCCACAAGAGTCTCCTCCGAGCAGGTGCCATAAAACCCCAGTGATAACCCTACCAATCATTAACTGCAGATCTGTACGGTGACTTTGACTGAACAGATGCTGGGCAGAAGGTGTGGACTACCAGCAGGGCAGATCAGAGGTGCCAAGAGTGCCACCTGGCAGCACGCAGCACGTGCACAACGTCCATAACGTAATCTAATGCAAACCCATACGCTGTGCTTACCTGAGTGCTCCCCTGGGGAGTGCACCTCGCTCATGCTGGAGGCGGAATGTGGGGAGTCAGCCTGCAGAGCCTTGAAGATGGCGTTGGGTGAGATATGGGTCTGCTCGGAACCGTCCTCTTGCTCAGCCTGACCGTTCTTGACGGACTTTCTTCGTCGTGGCTGGTACTTGTAGTCTGGATGGTCCTTCTTGTGCTGGATTCTCAGTCTCTCAGCTTCTTCCACAAAAGGACGCTTCTCGCTCTCATTCAGCAGCCTAGAGGATGTCAAGAGAAGGATATATATCACTCTAGAGCATGCAGTATCATGTCAGCAAAGACACATCTACATCTAAGGCAGATTGTATTACACTATGTAATATATGATGCCACATGACATTATTATAGTCCTATATCATACTAAATATTAGTACATATCATGCTCTATGACATTGCTATATTCCGCATTATACATCGCGCTACATAACATTACATCCTATACTATAGTACATATTATAAATTGTGCTCTATGACCTTAGTATATCCCTACATTATTATATATTAATACTATATTCCTATACTATTATATTACACTATATTCATAGGATATTTCTATACTATATTACACCGTATTACATTATATATCGTGCTTTATGACATTAGTATATTCCTATACTATTATATTACACTATATTCATAGGATATTCCTATACTATATTACACAGTATTACATTATATATCGTGCTCTATGACTATTATATTATACATCATTACACTATATATTATGCTATGTCCTGTTATTATAGGGCTATACTATGATATTACACAATATTTACTTATATATTATGTCATATAACATTATTATATCGCTATACTATTACATTACAAAATATTACATTACGTAACATTATTATATCGATTATTATATTACCTTATATATTATGTCATATAACATTATTATATCACTATACTATAATATTAAGCACATTATTACAGTATATTATTATGCTAGAGGACAATATTTTATTCCTCTACTATTATATTGCACATTATTACATGATATATTATGTTATATAACATTCTTATATCCCTATACACATTCTTACGGTATATTATGCTAGCTGACATTATTTTATTCCTATACTATTTGATTGCACATTATATACAGTGTTATATGACATTAGTATATCCCTATGCACATTATTACAGTATATTATTATGCAAGATTGCATTATTTTATTTCTATACCTTTATATTACTCATTATTTCATTGCATATTATGCTCTATGTCATTATTATAGTCCTGTGCTGTTATATTGCATTCTATATTATACTAATACTATATGGTACTTGTAGCTAGTACAGTTCCATGCACAGATTTATAACTCAAATTACATTATAAAAGGAAGGCAATGAGTTTTCGCACAATTGCAGACCTGACTTCATAGATTAGGACTAGACTGAACTCAATGGGGGCTGCACTGACTGCCGGTTGGGATCCCAGCAGTTAATCCGAGCCCCTATCCCATGCACACCGAACACAATCCAGTAATCCTCATCTGCAAGAAACCAGTGGGTAGCCTCCCCAAGTGCATGGATCCACCCAGCCATCAGATAAAGGTAGCACCAGTCCTTTGAAGTGGCTGGACTCATTCCTTCACTGCCAGCAAGCATCCCACCTGAGCCCTCCAGCAACCAGAACTACTCAACCGCCCCAGCAGGGGTTAAATGCGTCCATAGAAATGCACGGTAATAGGCGTCACAAACTTTTTTTGGACAGTCAAAGAGGGACGCTTATGGTTCAGTGGTTTTCTTTTACACCATAGTGCAAAGATGATCTGAACGTAGACATTTCTGAAGTCCACATTGCCTGAAATAAGGAAATAATCTAAAAGGTGGGCGGACTCTAGTACACTGACGGCAACCCGACAGACAATTTCGGAATCAATATTGTAAATGTAATAATGCAAATCTGTAGTTCACATCCAAATGAGGGGACAGTTAAGGAGCAACGAGGGAGGTCTGGATAGGGATCCTATGTGCCTGACTGCAGGAGACATGCAATGCCCTGTGCAGCAGAAAGGCGCAAAATACCCGGCGACATATGCAACCACTACATACGAGAGGGGAAAACCAACCACAGACCTATAGACTGCAAGACAACTACTCCAAGCATATCAGAAATTCACAAATGGCGCTACGAAAAAATAAAAAATCAACGCCATCCACAATGCCAACTTCATAATGAGAATGTGAGGACCAGGCACTTACCTCCAGAGCTTGCCCAGGGTCTTGCTGAGTTCTGCATTGTGAAGGTGTGGGTACTGATCCGCAAGCTTCCTCCTGGCAGCCTGTGCCCACACCATGAAGGCATTCATTGGCCTCTTGACATGGGGTTTGTTCTTGCTGGATCCATTCACCCTGACTGGCATGGGCACCAGGGTCCAGTCATATCCCTTCAGCACCTGGCTGACCGCCTCTCTGATGCAGACTGGGAACTTTTCATCCTCTGATTCCTTCTTCATGTCAGGATCCCCTTTGGGGAAGGTGTTCTCTAGGGGTCTGGTGTTCTCAGTGTCTGAGCCTGAGCCAGAGGGGCAAGGGGAGCCAGCAGAGTCCTCAGACATGGAAGGGCTAGGGGCCCCAGACAGGCACTTGTCTTGCTCTTCTGTCATCTTCATGAAGGGATCCAAGAGATTCATGCGCAAATCTGGGCAGAGGCAGATGGCAAAAGAAATGGAATGAAATGTGGAGGCTGCAGCTCAGCCCTCTCTAGGGGGGACTCTGGGTGCTCAAAGTCTCTTGCAAAGTAAATCACGAACCATATGGGAATGGAGGGTTTTCCAAGCTCCTGGTGAGACTTCTGAGCCCAAGATTCCCCGCTCAGCTCAGGAGCCCAAATGCCAAGTCAACTTGTAAATCTGCTTTGTAGGAGTAGGCAAGGCTGGAATAAATAGCAGCACTTCACTGCCCTGCAGCCAATCCAAGGGCTGCAAGAGGAGGGGTCTGGAGGAGACTCACTGTGGGCAGAGTCTCAGCCTGTTCTAGAACAGAAGGGGGAAAGCTGAAAAGATTGAGAGGAAGAAAGCAGAGAAGTTGTGCTCAACTCAGAGCTAGCTGCAGAGAAGTTATACTGAGCTCTGTGCTATCTGCAGAGAAGTTATACTGAGCTCTGTGCTATCTGCAGAGAAGTTATACTGAGCTCTGTGCTGTCTGCAGAGAAGTTATACTGAGCTCTGTGCTGTCTGCAGAGAAGTTATACTGAGCTCTGTGCTGTCTGCAGAGAAGTTATACTGAGCTCTGTGCTATCTGCAGAGAAGTTATACTGAGCTCTGTATTATCTGCAGAGAAGTTATACTGAGCTCTGTATTATCTGCAGAGAAGTTATACTGAGCTCTGTGCTATCTGCAGAGAAGTTATACTGAGCTCTGTGCTATCTGCAGAGAAGTTATACTGAGCTCTGTGCTATCTGCAGAGAAGTTATACTGAGCTCTGTGCTGTCTGCAGAGAAGTTATACTGAGCTCTGTGCTGTCTGCAGAGAAGTTATACTGAGCTCTGTGCTATCTGCAGAGAAGTTATACTGAGCTCTGTGCTATCTGCAGAGAAGTTATACTGAGCTCTGTGCTGTCTGCAGAGAAGTTATACTGAGCTCTGTGCTGTCTGCAGAGAAGTTATACTGAGCTCTGTGCTGTCTGCAGAGAAGTTATACTGAGCTCTGTGCTGTCTGCAGAGAAGTTATACTGAGCTCTGTGCTGTCTGCAGAGAAGTTATACTGAGCTCTGTGCTGTCTGCAGAGAAGTTATACTGAGCTCTGTGCTGTCTGCAGAGAAGTTATACTGAGCTCTGTGCTGTCTGCAGAGAAGTTATACTGAGCTCTGTGTTATCTGCAGAGAAGTTATACTGAGCTCTGTGCTGTCTGCAGAGAAGTTATACTGAGCTCTGTGCTATCTGCAGAGAAGTTATACTGAGCTCTGTGCTATCTGCAGAGAAGTTATACTGAGCTCTGTGCTATCTGCAGACAAGTTATACTGAGCTCTGTGCTATCTGCAGAGAAGTTATACTGAGCTCTGTGTTATCTGCAGAGAAGTTATACTGAGCTCTGTATTATCTGCAGAGAAGTTATACTGAGCTCTGTGCTATCTGCAGAGAAGTTATACTGAGCTCTGTGCTGTCTGCAGAGAAGTTATACTGAGCTCTGTGCTGTCTGCAGAGAAGTTATACTGAGCTCTGTGCTGTCTGCAGAGAAGTTATACTGAGCTCTGTGCTATCTGCAGAGAAGTTATACTGAGCTCTGTGTTATCTACAGAGAAGTTATACTGAGCTCTGTGCTGTCTGCAGAGAAGTTATAATGAGCTATGTGCTGTCTGCAGAGAAGTTATACTGAGCTCTGTATTATCTGCAGAGAAGTTATACTGAGCTCTGTGCTATCTGCAGAGAAGTTATACTGAGCTCTGTGCTGTCTGCAGAGAAGTTATACTGAGCTCTGTGCTATCTGCAGAGAAGTTATACTGAGCTCTGTGTTATCTGCAGAGAAGTTATACTGAGCTCTGTGCTGTCTGCAGAGAAGTTATACTGAGCTCTGTGCTATCTGCAGAGAAGTTATACTGAGCTCTGTGCTGTCTGCAGAGAAGTTATACTGAGCTCTGTGCTATCTGCAGAGAAGTTATACTGAGCTCTGTGCTATCTGCAGAGAAGTTATACTGAGCTCTGTGCTGTCTGCAGAGAAGTTATACTGAGCTCTGTGCTGTCTGCAGAGAAGTTATACTGAGCTCTGTGCTGTCTGCAGAGAAGTTATACTGAGCTCTGTGTTATCTGCAGAGAAGTTATACTGAGCTCTGTGCTGTCTGCAGAGAAGTTATACTGAGCTCTGTGCTGTCTGCAGAGAAGTTATACTGAGCTCTGTGCTGTCTGCAGAGAAGTTATACTGAGCTCTGTGCTATCTGCAGAGAAGTTATACTGAGCTCTGTGCTATCTGCAGAGAAGTTATACTGAGCTCTGTGCTATCTGCAGAGAAGTTATACTGAGCTCTGTGCTGTCTGCAGAGAAGTTATACTGAGCTCTGTGCTGTCTGCAGAGAAGTTATACTGAGCTCTGTGCTATCTGCAGAGAAGTTATACTGAGCTCTGTGTTATCTGCAGAGAAGTTATACTGAGCTCTGTGTTATCTGCAGAGAAGTTATACTGAGCTCTGTGCTGTCTGCAGAGAAGTTATACTGAGCTCTGTGCTGTCTGCAGAGAAGTTATACTGAGCTCTGTGCTATCTGCAGAGAAGTTATACTGAGCTCTGTGCTATCTGCAGAGAAGTTATACTGAGCTCTGTGCTGTCTGCAGAGAAGTTATACTGAGCTCTGTGCTATCTGCAGAGAAGTTATACTGAGCTCTGTGTTATCTGCAGAGAAGTTATACTGAGCTCTGTGCTATCTGCAGAAGAAAGCAGAGAAGTTATACTGATCTCTGTGCGATCTTCAGAGAAGTTATACTGATCTCTGTGATGTCTGCAGAGAAGTTATACTGAGCTCTGTGCTGTCTGCAGAAGAAAGCAGAGAAGTTGTCCTGAGCTCTGTGTTATCTGCAGAGAAGTTGTACTGAGCTCGGTGCTATCTGCAGAGAAGTTATACTGAGCTCTGTGCTATCTGCAGAGAAGTTATACTGAGCTCTGTGCTGTCTGCAGAGAAGTTATACTGAGCTATGTGCTGTCTGCAGAGAAGTTATACTGAGCTCTGTGTTATCTGCAGAGAAGTTATACTGAGCTCTGTGCTATCTGCAGAGAAGTTATACTGAGCTCTGTGCTATCTGCAGAGAAGTTATACTGAGCTATGTGCTGTCTGCAGAGAAGTTATACTGAGCTCTGTGCTGTCTGCAGAGAAGTTATACTGAGCTCTGTGCTATCTGCAGAGAAGTTATACTGAGCTCTGTGCTATCTGCAGAGAAGTTATACTGAGCTCTGTATTATCTGCAGAGAAGTTATACTGAGTTCTGTGCTGTCTGCAGAGAAGTTGTGCTCTGCTCTGTGCTATCTGCAGAGAAGTTATACTGAGCTCTGTGCTATCTGCAGAGAAGTTATACTGAGCTCTGTGTTATCTGCAGAGAAGTTATACTGAGCTCTGTGCTGTCTGCAGAGAAGTTATACTGAGCTCTGTGCTGTCTGCAGAGAAGTTATACTGAGCTCTGTGCTGTCTGCAGAGAAGTTATACTGAGCTCTGTGCTATCTGCAGAGAAGTTATACTGAGCTCTGTGCTGTCTGCAGAGAAGTTATACTGAGCTCTGTGCTATCTGCAGAGAAGTTATACTGAGCTCTGTGCTATCTGCAGAGAAGTTATACTGAGCTCTGTGCTGTCTGCAGAGAAGTTATACTGAGCTCTGTGCTATCTGCAGAGAAGTTATACTGAGCTCTGTGCTATCTGCAGAGAAGTTATACTGAGCTCTGTGCTGTCTGCAGAGAAGTTATACTGAGCTCTGTGCTATCTGCAGAGAAGTTATACTGAGCTCTGTGTTATCTGCAGAGAAGTTATACTGAGCTCTGTGCTGTCTGCAGAGAAGTTATACTGAGCTCTGTGCTGTCTGCAGAGAAGTTATACTGAGCTCTGTGCTGTCTGCAGAGAAGTTATACTGAGCTCTGTGTTATCTGCAGAGAACTTGTCCTGAACTCTGTGCTATGTGCAGAGAAGTTGTGCTCTGCTCTGTGCTATCTAGCTGCAGGAGAAAGCATCTGCAGCTAGCAGAGATCCTGCCCCTGTTGCATTAGTATGTACTGTACATGATTATTAGCAGTCCGTGTATGATCAGTGATGGTCCCTCTCCCAGTCAGTAGTTGCTCTGTATACCACCATGCTATAGTACTCAGCAGGTCGTATCTGTCATATCTGCACAGCCCAGCACCTTACAGTCACACTCAAAAAGCCAGTGTTGTAATTCCAGGTTTTGCCCAGAGGGGGCAGCAAAACCTCAGAAACCCATCGTCACCATCTTCAGGAGCGGCTCTTCTTCTTCTCAGTTTTGGGGGAGGAGAAGCTCAGCAGCAGCAGAGATAATGTGAGGGGTCCGGACAGGAGCGGGGGGCCACACTGTGCTCAGCTCTGCCCCACCTGATACAAAGTGCCATGTAGATCTATGATAGATAGATAGATAGATAGATAGATAGATAGATAGATAGATAGATAGATAGATAGATAGATATGAGATAGATAGATAGATAGATAGATAGATAGATAGATATTAGATGGATGGATAGATAGATAGATAGATAGATAGATAGATAGATAGATAAATAGATAGATAGCTAGATAGATATGAGATAGATAGATGGATAGATAGATAATAGAAAGATAGATAGATAGATAGATAGATAGATAGATATTAGATGGATGGATAGATAGATAGATAATTAGATAGATGGAACATATATGATAGATATGATACAGATAATATAGATAATAGATATATCCATAATAGATAGATAGATAGATAAGATAAATAGGAGATATATAAGAGATATTAGATAGATATGAGATAGATAGATATTAGATGGATGGATAGATAGATAGATAGATAGATAGATAGATAGATAATTAGGTAGATAGAACATATATGATAGATGAGGCAGATGATATAGATAATAGATATATCCATAATAGATAGATAGTTAATAAGATAGATAGGAGATATATGATAGATATTAGATGGATATGAGATAGATATATAGATAGTTAGATAGATAGATAGATAGATAGATAGATAGATAGATAGATAGATAGGAGATAGATAGATAGATAGATATGAGATAGATAGATAGATAGATAGATAGGAGATAGATAGATAGATAGATAGGAGATAGATAGATAGATAGATAATAGATAGATAGATAGATAGATAGATAGATAGGAGATAGATAGATAGATAGATAGATAGATAGATAGATAGATAGATAGATAAGATAGATAGGAGATATATGAGATATTAGATAGATATGAGATAGATATTAGATGTATGGATAGATAGATAATTAGATAGATAGGAGATATATGATAGATATTAGATGGATGGATAATTAGATAGATAGAACATATATGATAGATAGGAGATATATGATAGATATTAGATGGATGGATAATCAGATAGATAGGTAATTAGATAGAAAATAAGATAGATAATAAGATAGATAGGAGATATATGATAGATATTACATAGATATGAGATAGATAGATATTAGATGGATGGATAATCAGATAGATAGGTAATTAGATAGATAGGAGATATATGATAGATATTAGATGGATGGATAATCAGATAGATAGATAATTAGATAGATAGAACATATATGATAGATAGGAGATATATGATAGATATTAGATGGATGGATAATCAGATAGATAGATAATTAGATAGATAGAACATATATGATAGATAGGAGATATATGATAGATATTAGATGAATGGATAATCAGATAGATAGGTAATTAGATAGATAGAACATATATGATAGATAGGAGATATATGATAGATATTAGATGGATGGATAATCAGATAGATAGATAATTAGATAGATAGAACATATATGATAGATAGGAGATATATGATAGATATTAGATGAATGGATAATCAGATAGATAGGTAATTAGATAGATAGAACATATATGATAGATAGGAGACAGATGATATAGATAATAGATATGAATTAGGAGGACTCCGCACACGTGTTGCCATTTTTATAACAGAAGCTTAAACGAAAAATACGATTTTTCTTATCATTGATATTTTTTTTTGCTGTAAATAAAATGCCAGTGACATAAATGATGGGAGCAGTGTTCCGGGGGGAGGGGGTCTGCTAACGAATCCACAGGGACTGCACGGCATGGATGATGGGAAAGTAATCCCAATCTCCGCTGCATCAGATGGACAAAAAAAGACTCAAAACAAGGTGGAAAATGCAAAGTCCTGAGGAGACAGCGGGTGAGGTCCAGAGGTCCATGCCCCGCACTCTATGACCAGCACATAGACGGGAGGGGTTCCTGAGAGAGACCCCGATAATCCGGAACATACCGGCAAGTAAGATGAGGGTCGGGGAAACTTCTCCCATAATCCAAGGAGGAGCAGTGTGCGCGTTTTATTACATGGTCATCTGTTATGTGCAGATCCAGTCTGTTCTGTATATTCTCTCATATTGTAAGATATTATTTTTCATGATTTTGTTATATTACGTGACAGCCTTTTTTATGTATTATTATATTATTATGATATAACTGTATACAAAGCCTTCATATTCTATTACTTCATGTACTTTTATCATTTTATGTATTATTATATGACATCTTTTACAGTACACAATGTCCTCCTGTTTTATATACTGTTATATATTCATGTATTATTATATATTATTATTTCATGTATTATTTTATCACATCTTAAACTGTTTACAAAGTCTTTATATTATATTGCTTTATATACTTTTATCATTTTATGTATTATTATATCACATATTTTACTGTACACCGTGTGCTCTTGTTTTATTGCTTTATATACTGTTATATTTCCATGTATTATTATATCTTATTATTTCATGTATTATTATATGTTATTATTTCATGCATTATTATATCTTATTATTTCATGTATTATTATATCTTATTATTTCTTGTATTATTATATCTTATTATTTCTTGTATTATTACATCTTATTATTTCATGTATTATTATATCTTATTATTTCATATATTATTATATCACATCTAAAGTCGGAATCCCAACGAATGTAAAGGACCGCAGACTGCAGCAGGCTCAACCCTACCTGGCTGTGTGCGTCATTACTGCGGTTTGCTGTGATAACAAATGCATCAATTCTAAACCAAATAAGCAATAATTAAAATAGTATAAAACGAATAAATAGGACAGAGGAGCGGTGACTGACCCGGCTACAGATGTAGCAGAGCTGATCGGGTGCAGTGCCTCTAAGTGCTGGATGGTATTCCTCCTGGTTGGTTTGCATGGAAAACCTAGCAAAGGGTTAATGACCATCCCAGCTCTGCTGCATCTCTTTGCTTAGTGATGTTGTTGTTTTTTTTTTTTTTTATTACACTTTCCATTATTATTATTTTGTTAAATTATTTGTAAAAAGCCTGAATGGGAACTACAACTCCCATTGTGGATGATCCCAGCAGCTGGACAGCCACTGGTTTGTGTTCTCCAGAATGACTTCCCCTGACGTGTATTATAATGAGGGGCCCGGGTCTAGGCATTTAAAGGGCCAGTAACCCTCAGAAAGGAGCAGCTGCTGATAGAGGTGCATGTCCGTGCGAGCATCAGGGATTCTCTAACCTCAGGGACTCGGGCGTTAGATTATTATTATTATTATTATTATTATTATTATTATTTATTATTATTATCATTATTATTATTATTATTATTATTATTTATTATTTATTATTATTATTATTATTTATTATCATTATTTATTATTATCATTATTATTATTTATTTATTTATTATTATTTATTATTATCATTATTATTATTATTATTATTATCATTATTATTACTATTATCATCATCTCTGGCGGATACCAGAGAAGAATAGCTGCCGGTGTATAAGATAAAACAGACTTTGGCTACGGTAAGTGCACCCCATGTCACCCTCGGTGCACTTGTCAGTCACCCCTTATTACTTTGCCTATGACTTTAGTGTAAACATTAGTTTTTGCGCTAAATTCCCAAAAGAAGCAGAAGCAGGACTGGGGGGAGGGGAGGGGGCTCTGTACTGGGGGCTACACTGGAAACATGTGCGACACAGAGAGACGCAGTGCGACACTTCTGAAGGAAATACACGCAGAGAAGAGGCAGGGGTCAGTACATTGCAGCGGCGCTCCAGCTCTGCTGTGTCCTGCCACCTGCACCAGTACACACCAGTCCACACCAGTACACGCCAGTCTGACCTGTGGCATCCCCTTCCCAGTGCTGGTGACTTTAGGATATAAAATCATTACCTGTCAGCGAGAAATCCTAATAACACAATGTCCTCCCTGCACCGCCCGAGGATTCCTGCAGAATCATTATCAGTCATTTCTACTGTTATTTATCTACAATTTATATCCTGACATATTAGGGGTAATATACTGTCTACATCTATCTATTATCTATCTATCTATCTATCTATCTATCTATCTATCTGTCATCTATCTATCATCTATCTATCTATTATCTATCTATCTATCTATCTATCTATCTATCTATCTATCTATCTATCTATCTATCTCATATCTATCTATCAATCTCCTATATCTATCTATCTATCTATCTATCTATCTATCTAACTGTTCTCTATCTATCTATCTATCTATCTATCTCATATCTATCTATCAATCTCATATCTATCTATCAATCTCCTATATCTATCTATCTATCTATCTATCTATCTATCTATCTATCTATCTATCTATCTAACTGTTCTCTATCTATCTATCTATCTATCTATCTATCTCATATCTATCTATCAATCTCCTATATCTATCTATCTATCTATCTATCTATCTATCTATCTATCTATCTATCTAACTGTTCTCTATCTATCTATCTATCTATCTATCTATCTATCTATCATCTATCTATCTATCTATCTATCTATCATCTATCTATCATCTATCTATCTATTATCTATCTATCAATCTCCTATATCTATCTATCTATCTATCTATCTATCTATCTATCTATCTATCTCATTACTATCTATCTATCTATCTATCTATCTATCTATTATCTATCTATTTATCTAACTATCTATCTATCTATCTATCTATCTTATATCTATCTATCTATCTATCTATCTATCTATCTCTCACTCTCTCTCATATCTATTTTCTTTCTTTCTTTTTTTCTTATCTATCTATCTATCTATCTATCTATCTATCTATCTATCTCTAATATCTATCTCTAATATCTATCTATCTATCTATCTATCTATCTATCTATCTATCTATCTATCTATCTCTAATATCTATCTATCTATTATCTTTCTATCTCTCATATCTATCTATCTATCTATCTATCTATCTATCTATCTATCTATCTATCTATCTATCTATCTATCTCTCACTCTAGAAAACCAGTGCTGTGATTTACAGGTTATGTCCTAAAACCTTCCCTGCCATATAATCCTCCACCTTAGGGTCTGACTACCTGTACAGACTTATATTGGGGCCACAGTAGGAATCTGCCATGTTGTCAGGCGGGTGTGTGGCCCTTTCTATTTTCTGCTGCCCCCCCCGGTCAGTGCTGTCTGTGATGTCCAGAGCGGTCCATGGGTAATAAGTCCCTGTAACCAGCCGGCCCCTAGTGAAACCTTCCGTGAAGGGCTGGGGCCTGTTTACCTCCATCCAGATCGCCCGCCTCACCCCGTCATCATCTCTGCCCACAGCGTCCTGGCAGGAATCTGATAAGGTGGAGCAGTATTTGGCAGCTGCGCCGCCTATTGTTCTTTGTCACATCCAGTATCTCATATTGTCCTGACAAACCCCCTTCAGCGTGTGGAGAGTACCAGCGAGGAATGTCCTAATGTCACAATTAGTCACAATGTCCTTGTGAACTGTCCCTATCGGAGGCGGACACTTATCTCACCTTCACCTATTAACATATTAACTTTCTCTCCGGGCAACTCCACCAGCGCCAAATGATTCTTTATCATCTCCATTGATGAAGCGCGGGGATCGATTTATAGTACGAAGAGCCCAGAAGTCACAATCAGATCACTTCCCTGCACGATCTCTACAGGCAAACACCGGGGGCAATACGGATCCAGGAACCCGCAGTCTCCTTAGGGCTCATTCACACGCTGCGGTTTTTACACAGTTCTCCAAAAATATAGTAAAAAAAACCTCCGCCTATGAATAAGGCTTTCCAGAGTTCAGGTCCGGCCTCACCTGCTGCTTCTCTTCTTAGTATGTCTCTATAGGGGGTCAGTGCTCGGTGTTTCTGACACAGAGCTCCAAATCCCCTGCATAGACATAGAGCAAAAATACTAAACTCAAAAAATGGATAGTCCTCACTTAAAAGGGTTAATGTACAAATATCATACAGTACATGACGAGCTCTTTCTAACAAAGCGAGAACCAGCCCTGTACCTCATATAGATCCAGAGATCTCTCCGTTTATTGCTCTAATTTATTTCAGGCTAGCAGCTTTGGGGGTGTGCACTTTGTCAGGGAGCGTGTCCTTTCTACTGCAGTTGGAGGATGGAACTGAGCATGTGCTTCCTTCTCAGTGAGCAGGACAGAGAAATTAAAAAAAGAGCAAACAGAAGGGGGCATCCTGCAGATCGCTCGGTGGCTATATGACATTTTTAATTACATGCAATTATAAAATTTGTTTCGAAACGTAAAATATTATTCGTAAGACATAAAAATCAGACGTCATATAGTACACGACAATCTCTTTCTAACAAAGCTAGAACCAGCCCGGTACCTCACATGGGTCCAAAGATCTCCCCATTCATTGCTCTGCTAGATTTATATCAAGCTGACAATTACAGGGAGTGTCCTTTCTGCTGCAGCTCAGGGGGTGTGCCCTTTCTGCTGCAGCTCTCCCAATCACAGCTCAGGAGGCAGTTGAAGGATAATACTGAGCATGTGCGGCCATATCAGCAAGCAGGACAAAGAAATAAGCAAAAAACAAACAGCAGGCGGCGCTATACAGATACATTTAGTGTCTATACTAAATTTTTAATGACATGTAATTACAAAAGTGTTCAGATCCAGGGGCTGGTGTGAAAAGTGTAGAATAGTTTTCATGAAACAAGCCCTTTAAGCCCCACCCATTGACTAAGCCACACCCTTTAGCCATACCCCAGGCAAAAATGGAACAATCTGCAGGATTTCAACCAGACAGTTTGCTTCAGGATCATGCAGAAAATCTTGCCGACTATCTATCTATCTATCTATCTATCTATCTATCTATCTATCTGTCTATCTATCTATCTATCTATCTATTATCTATCTATCTCTCTCATATCTATCTATCTATCTATCTTTTATCTATCTATCTATCTATCTATCTATCTCTCTCTCTCATATCTATCTATCTATCTATCTATCTATCTATCTATCTTTTATCTATCTCCTATCTATTATCTATCTATCTATCTATCTATCTATCTATTATCTATCTATCTATCTATCTATCTATCTCTCTCATATCTATCTATCTATCTATCTATCTATCTATCTATCTTTTATCTATCTCCTATCTATTATCTATCTATCTATCTATCTATCTATCTATCTATCTATCTATTATCTATCTATCTCTCTCATATCTATCTATCTATCTATCTATCTATCTATCTTTTATCTATCTATCTATCTATTATCTATCTATCTATCTATCTATCTAGCTATCTTTTATCTATCTCCTATCTATTATCTATCTATCTATCTATCTATTATCTATCTATCTATCTATCTATCTATCTTTTATCTATCTCATATCTATCATCTATCTATCTATCTATCTATCTATCTATCTATCTATCTATCTTTTATCTATCTATCTATTATTTGTCTGTCTATCTATCTAATATCTATCTCTCCATTATCTATCTATCTATCTATCTATCTATCTATCTATCTATCTATCTATCTATGGACTTGTGGGGTATATGACTAACTGCATCTTCTTATCCCCAGTGCTCACGGCTCTCCATTCTGCAGCATGAATTAGGTATCACGCATTGCTGCGCAGTAGATGCCTGCTCATGCGCGCAGCCTATAGCATGAAGTATAATAGTAACAATCTTGTAAATCAAATCCTCTTCTTGTTAGTCATCCTCAAATCAACAACCAAAATCTGTAAGAAACCCGTGGTTTTCCCATGTCCCCGGCTTATTACTCATCATTTCTGCTGTACGGCAAATAATTGTCCAAGGAGGAAAATCATTAATATGATAAATACCGTACATGTAAACACCGCTTACTGAGCCGAGCGACTCCTTCCTGATTGTAAATTTAAAGGGACGTGACGGGATGATCCTATGTAAGGAGCTGCTGACACTGGTCATCCCTATGTATGGGATTGTCCTCGGAAGCTGTCTTACGTTTAGAAGCGGCGGTGGATCCGCCAAAGTTATATAGAGGTCGGCGCCTCTTGATCCACCGCCAGCTACAGGAAATATTAAGACCGGCATCTAAAAACGCCAGTCTTAATAAATGACCCCCATAGTTCTGCAAATGATAGAACATGTCCTGTTTTTTTTTTCATTTTGCGGACAAGAATAGCAATTTTTCTTGGAGAAAAATGCGTAATTTTGTGAATACGCAGACCGCAAAACGGATCCAGTGGTGTGCAAGAGGCGTGGATCTCCCAGAAAGCCCTGTATACTCGTTTGCTTTTGCAATGTAAACTCTGTAGCCACTCAGTGCCCAGCAGTGTGGGCCCTATGGGAAAATGCCTCCGTTATAGGGACCCGAGTCTTAGGGCCCATGCACATGGCCTCCGTTATAGGGACCCGAGTCTTAGGGCCCATGCACATGGCCTCAGTTATAGGGACCCGAGTCTTAGGGCCCATGCACATGGCCTCCGTTATAGGGACCCGAGTCTTAGGGCCCATGCACATGGCCTCCGTTATAGGGACCTGAGTCTTAGGGCCCGTGCACATGGCCTCCGTTATAGGGACCCGAGTCTTAGGGCCCATGCACATGGCCTCCGTTATAGGGACCCAAGTCTTAGGGCCCATGCACATGGCCTCTGTTATAGGGACCCAAGTCTTAGGGTCCATGCACATGGCCTCCGTTATAGGGACCCGAGTCTTAGGGCCCATGCACATGACTGTAAGTATTTTGTGGTCCGTAGTCCGTATTTTGCGCAACGGAACAGCTGGCCCCTAATAGAACAGTCCTATCCTTGTCCGTAATGCGGATAATAATAGGACGTGTTCTCTTTTTTGGTGGAAATATGAACATATGGAAACGGAATGCACACGGAGTAACTTCGATTTTCTTTGCAGACCCATTGTAATGAATGGTTTCGCATACAGCCCGCAAAACAATGGAATGGACACAGAAAGAAAATACGTTCGTCTGCATGAGCCCTTACTGAAACTTTGTGCTTACTAGACTCACGCTGACATAAAGCTGCAACCGTAACCTGATTTATCAGCTACAGATTTAGGCCTTATTCACACGTCCGTAGTGTTTTGCGGATCCGCAAAACACCTTGCCACCAGCCCTATAGAAATGCCTATACTTGTCCGCAATTGCGGGCAAGAATAGGACATGCTCTACTTTTTTGCGGAGCCGCCGTCCGGAAGATCGGCGGCGCGCTCCGCAAATGCGGATGCGGAGAGCACAGTGTGTGCTTTCCGCATCCATCACGTCCCCATTTAAAATGAATGGGTCCGCACCCGTTCCGCAAATTTGCGGAACGGGTGCGGACGAACATTGCGGACGTGTGAATGGGGCCTTATTCTACTGTTTCGAAGGAGTCTAAAAACCCCATAAAGGTAGACGATGTCCCCTGTAATATCTAAAGTATCTGTCCTCCCTGCAGCTCTTCTGGAGTCAGTTTGCAAACCCTGCTCATCCCCTTTAGTCTAGGTCTACACGACGACATTTGTCGCGCGACATTTTATCGCACCAATGTCGCGCGCCAATTTTATAATAACAGTCTATGGTGTCGCACTGCGACATGCTGGGACTGCGACACGACAGTCGCAAAAAATCCATTTGAAATGGATTTTTCTGCGACTGTCGCGTCGCAGTCGCAGCATGTCGCAGTGCGACACCATAGACTGTTATTATAAAATTGGCGCGCGACATTGGTGCGATAAAATGTCGCGCGACAAATGTCGTCGTGTAGACCTAGCCTTAAGGTTAGTCCTGTCGTAACAGGATTGAGACAGTCCCCTGTGGTCCGTGGGACAGGCAGTCACATTCTGATAATCTGGCATCCTCTGAAAAGTGTCGAATTATCGGAAATGGCAAAAGATGAGGCTAGCTAAGTGCTGTGGCCCCTTCAGAGATGCTGTGCAGGAACATATACCAACACCCCTGGCCCTAGGCTGAAGATTGCCCAGGTCTCCCAAACTAGACCCCCACTGATAATAATACCGTATTATAGCATGTCCTAAAAGACGGGAAAACCTTTCACCTCTGAAGACATGTCAATTTTAGCAACCCCTTGCATCCTGCTTGTAATAATCATTCTGGAGCTTCTTTTCATATAACTCTATGTTCTGCCATCCCTCTATTATTCCAGCTAGAAGGTTATGCATGAATTACTAACAGTCTGCAATAAAGGTCCAGCTGGGTGTTACCAGTTGGGGGGGGTGTGCCCCTGCACAGTCTAATTCTGTCCAGTTAGTGCTGCAAGTATCAGGCCTCATCCACATTTCCGTGTCAGTGTCACGTCCGTGAAAAAAAAGCGTACGTGTTTCATCCGTGAAAGAAACCGTGGTTGGTCCGTGTGTCCGTTTTTGCCATCCGTAATTCACGGACGTTGCTCAGCCGAAAATGATTCATTTCCAAAGAATCAGTCTTCAGTGAAAAACGGACGCAAAAGGGGCGCCATCCATGGTGTTTCCGTAATTTTCACAGACCCCTAGACTGCAATGGGCGTGCTCGGTCCGCATCACGAATCAAAGTAGCGCGTGTCTATGTGATTTTTTTTTTTTACCGAAAAATACTGAAATGTGAACAGACACATTTAAATCAGCGGACAGAACACGTCAGTGAAAAACGGAAATGTGGACTAGGCGTCAGACTGTGCAGGGTCACACCCCCAACAAGACGTGCACATGCACTGCATATTTATTTGTCATATCATGTAAATATTTTTTTTTTTACACAACCCCGACTGCTAGCAATTAATAATTTAACATTTCTGGTAGGAATAATAGAGGAACGGCAGAACATAGCTGCAGAATTGTTATTACATAGGAAATGCACGTTACTAAGACAGACGTGTCTTACTTTTCTTTTTATTTGCAGAAGTGTCACTTATTGGTGTCCAGAATGGTGGTCTCCTCTCGTCCCACACTCAGTGGTGAATATTTCAGAGTTCCTCCTCCAGTGCTAACATCTTCTGGTCTCCTTTGATCTCCCCTAATATTTTCATACATGGGTATGATATAAAAAGTCATAATTGCCCTGGCACCAGCTACATAGCAGTTTCTTACTATATACTAATATTCCATAAATGACATAAACAAGAATAGATGGAAAAACCTGAACCACAAAGCGACGCGGGCGATTGGGATGACACAGAAGATAAATCAGGGCCTGAGGTTTTCGACCAGGTAGGAAATGGACAGGCTGGACGGTCCCTGCGGCCGCCGTCCACCACATAATTCTATGTTTTTGTGTTTTATTTTCAAGTGATTTATTTTTTTAATACAATATGTAAAAATATAACAATCTGCACAGCATTTTCCAGCCAATAAATATACTCTTCACAATATTTCATGTTATTCTTGGCCGGAGTTTGGGACAAGTGCTCGGTGCGACACGTGTTTATAGTAGGTGGAAACCTGCAGTAATAGAAGTAGTGCACACACCCGTGGTAGCATTAGTAGTATTAGTAGCAATGGTCTCTACGCTCTGTAAATAAATGGTATGATTGCAGGCTCTGCGCTGGATAAATAAATCCGCTAAATGCCGGCATAGGGGTCGGAGAATATGTGTTAATGCTCAATTTAGGCAGCAGTTCTTCAAGCTACCGGGATTACATTATGTCATGGCCGCAGTATACTCAGTCTACACAAATAATCTGCATAAACAGTACAGCAACTTTGTAAGTTACATTGCTTACCTACTTATCTTGATTTATGGCCTATAATATACTCCAGAGCTGCACTCACTATTCTGCTGGTAGAGTCACTGTGTGCATACATTACATTACTTACCCTGTACTGATCCTGAGTTACATCCTGTATTATACTCCAGAGCTGCACTCACTATTCTGCTGGTGGAGTCACTGTGTACATACATTACATTACTTACCCTGTACTGATCCTGAGTTACATCCTGTATTATACCCCAGAGCTGCACTCACTATTCTGCTGTTGGAGTCACTGTGTACATACATTATTTATCCTGTACTGATCCTGAGTTACATCCTGTATTATACTCCAGAGCTGCACTCACTATTCTGCTGGTGGAGTCACTGTGTACATACATTACTTATCCTGTACTGATCCTGAGTTACATCCTGTATTATACTCCAGAGCTGCACTCACTATTCTGCTGGTGGAGTCACTGTGTACATACATTACATTACTTATCCTGTACTGATCCTGAGTTACATCCTGTATTATACTCCAGAGCTGCACTCACTATTCTGCTGGTGGAGTCACTGTGTACATACATTACATTACTTCTCCTGTACTGATCCTGAGTTACATCCTGTATTATACTCCAGAGCTGAACTCACTATTCTGCTGGTGGAGTCACTGTGTACATACATTACATTACTTATCTTGTACTGATCCTGAGTTACATCCTGTATTATACTCCAGAGCTGCATTC
Organism: Bufotes viridis; assembly: GCA_033119425.1. NCBI lineage: Eukaryota > Metazoa > Chordata > Amphibia > Anura > Bufonidae > Bufotes > Bufotes viridis. The sequence goes on from CM065594.1 coordinate 262,902,326, forward strand.
ACTATTCTGCTGGCGGAGTCACTGTGTACATACATTACATTACTTATCCTGTATTGATCCTGAGTTACATCCTGTATTATACTCCAGAGCTGCACTCACTATTCTGCTGATGCAGTCACTGTGTGCATACATTACATTACTTATCCTGTACTGATCCTGAGTTACATCCTGTATTATACTCCAGAGCTGCACTTACTATTCTGCTGGTGCAGCCACTGTGTACATACATTACATTACTTTTCCTGTACTGATCCTGAGTTATTTCCTGTATTATACTCCAGAGCCGCATTCACTATTCTGCTGGTGGAGTCACTGTTACATACATTACATTACTTATCCTGTACTGATCCTGAGTTACATCCTGTATTATACTCCAGAGCTGCACTCACTATTCTGCTGGTGCAGTCACTGTGTACATATAATACATTACTTATCCTGTACTGATCCTGAGTTACATCCTGTATTATACTCCAGAGCTGCACTCACTATTCTGCTGGTGGAGTCACTGTGTACAAACATTACCTATCCTGTACTGATCCTGAGTTACATCCTGTATTATACTCCAGAGCTGCACTCACTATTCTGCTGGTGGAGTCACTGTGTACATACATTACATTACTTATCCTGTACTGATCCTGAGTTACATCTTGTATTATACTCCAGAGCTGCACTCACTATTCTGCTGGTGCAGTCACTGTGTACATACATTACTTATCCTGTACTGATACTGAGTTACATCCTGTATTATACTCCAGAGCTGCACTCACTATTCTGCTGGTGCAGTCACTGTGTACATACATTACATTACTTATCCTGTACTGATCCTGAGTTACATCCTGTATTATACTCCAGAGCTGCACTCACTATTCTGCTGGTGGAGTCACTGTGTACATACATCACATTACTTATCCTGTACTGATCCTGAGTTACATCCTGTATTATACTCCAGAGCTGCACTCACTATTCTGCTGGTGGAGTCACTGTGTACATACATTACATTACTTATCCTGTACTGATCCTGAGTTACATCCTGTATTATACTCCAGAGCTGCACTCACTATTCTGCTGGTGGAGTCACTGTGTACATACATCACATTACTTATCCTGTACTGATCCTGAGTTACATCCTGTATTATACTCCAGAGCTGCACTCACTATTCTGCTGGTGGAGTCACTGTGTACATACATTACATTACTTATCCTGTACTGATCCTGAGTTACATCCTGTACTATACTCCAGAGCTGCACTCACTATTCTGCTGGTGCAGTCACTGTGTACATACATTACTTATCCTGTACTGATCCTGAGTTACATCCTGTATTATACTCCAGAGCTGCAATCACTATTGTGTAGGCTTCAGAGTGGAAATCCTCTGTGACTGTCATCTTCTTCACTTCAGGCGCTGTACAGTAGTTTGATGTAGAATAAAAGGAAATCTGGCCGTTGTATCCAGTCCTTAGGTCCCTGTGTCATTAAGCACTGCCAGAGGCGCCTGCTGATCGGCACATTTACACTATGCAGGATAGAAACAAGATAACAGCCTTGTCCCCCATATTCACAGATGGCTTTATTGATCCAATACCTCTAAAATGATAAAATAAAACCGCTCTGCAAATTGTATTGATAAAAAAAAATGGAATACTGTTTTGTGTATGCAGCTGCTATGCAGACCTATGCGTCCCCAGGGTTACAGACCCAGTCCCTACTTCATGCTAATTATCATATATTCGGTAGGTAAGCAAGAAGTAGGGGATGGAGAGATGGAAGAAAGGGGCTCGACGGAGGTATAGTGATGCATCAGGGACTGTCAGCCGTCTGACCGTTCCTCTCTCTCTTCACAATGTCAGTAACAAAAACAGGATCTTTCGGCAGCAGATCCGTGGACTCCAGAAGAAGACCTACCAGACTGGCCCAACCACAGACAAGGAGCAAATTTAAAGGGGTATTCCATCTCAGACATTGTTGGCATATTGCTTAGATATGTCATCAATGTCAAATAGGTGCAGGTCCCACCTCGGGGACCTGCTCCTTCCTCCAGAGTTGGTCCCTCAAAGAGACGCATGCGCGGTGCGCTCTCCGTTCACTTCCAAGGGAGTTTCGAAGATAGCCGAGCGAGCCATTATTATTATGGAGAGAGCACCACCACCTCTCCGTTCACATCTATGGGACTGCCAAAAATAGTTGAGCTCGGATATTTTCATAGTGGTGAAGGGAGGATGGCTGCGCGGGGTCCAGTTCTGCTGATAGGAATGGGTCCCTAACGTTGGACTTACACCTATCTGACATATCCTAGCCATAGGCCAAAATTGTCTGAGATGGGAACACCCCTTTAATCCTGCCTGGTCTGCACAGGAAGTTTGCTACAGTTATATGCAGCCTTGGCCGTCCTACCACATCAGCGTCGCCAACCTCTCCAGTCCTGATGGCTACAATGTATCGGTGCAGGTAAAACGTATCAGCCTGGAGTCCAACAGGGTTTAGTTCCACCAGATTGGTTAAACTGGATACAATTGTTTAAAACCAGCCGTGAGAAGGTGGAAATAGATTTTCAACCCTGAATAAGGACGTCTTTACACGCGGCAGGTTTTGTTGCAGAAATTTCTGCAGCTGTAAATCAGTTCCATTCACCTGGCCTTGCAGAAATCCGTAAAATAACCCCATCCTGAAGAATGGAAGTTGTAGAAATTTCTGCCACAAAATCTGCCATGTATGACGCCAACCTAAGGCCACCAGCACGCGTTGTGGAATACGTGCGGTTTTTCCCCCACAGATTCCCGTACGGAAAAAACACGGCGTATTACAGTATCAGCAAATGGAATTAAATTACACTAGTCTCATGTGCACATGGGATTTTTTCCGTGTGGAAATTGACTTTGAATTTATCAAAATGTCAATTATGTTTAATAGAAGGTTGAGATCTGCAGCAAAATCGCATTAAATCCACACCAAAAAACGGATTTTGGTGCGGATATGGTGCTGAAGCGTACATAAATCCGCATGGAAATTTGTGTGGATCTTATGTGCATTCACCCGCACATGAAGTTTGGCCAATCAGAGTGCATTGCTGGTGTGAAATTCCATGTGTGTTGGTAGAAAATTCATAAATGCGCGTTCGAACGCGCGTTTTCAGTGTTAATAACGCGCAAAATACAAGCATTGCGTTTTCCCATTGAAGTCTACGGGCCAAAACGTGCGACAAACGCCCCAAAAAAAGCTCAAGTACTTGTTTATGCGTCGGGCGTTTTTCAGCGTGTTCGAACGCGCTGTAAAACGCGAAAATGTGAACCAGTCCCATAGGGAAGCATTGGTTTGCATCGGTTAGGCGTTTTACAGCGCGTTCGAATGCATTGTAAAACGCGCAAGTGTGAACTGAGGGTAAGGGTAGGTTACCGTAACAGATTTTTGGCAAGGGTTTCAGTACGGATTTGGCCGAATCGGCACTAAAACTGACTCCCAAATGTCTTCAATTGGAGTCCACACCGCAGTTTGTGCGGCCTAGGATTTTTAGTGGTTTCGCTTCATTCAGTGGAGCTAAACCGAGAGCGGGACCACACGATTCAGTTTTAGCAGTGGGATTTAGGGTAGATGACACTGAACAGACCCTGAGGCTGGGTTCACACGAGCGTGTCCGGATTAGGTCCGGATGCGTTGCGGATGCGTTCAGTGAAAACTGTGCGATTTCACAGGCAAAGTCATTCAGTTTTGCCTGCGATTGCGTTCAGTTGTTCAGTTTTTTCCGCGCGGGTGCAATGCGTTTTGATGCGTTTTTCACGCGCGTGATAAAAAACTGAAGGATTACAAACAACATCTCCTAGCAACCATCAGTGAAAAACGCATCGCACCCGCACTTGCTTGCGGATGCAATGCGTTTTTCACGCAGCCCCATTCACTTCTATGGGGCTGCGGATGCGTTTATAACGCATAAGATAGAGCATGCTGCGATTTACACGCGTTGCAGAAGTGATGCGTGAAAAAAAACGCTCATGTACACAGCCCCATAGAAATGAATGGGTCAGGATTCAGTGCGGGTGCAATGCGTTCACATCACGCATTGCACCCGCGCGGAAATCACGCTCGTGTGAATGCAGCCTAAGGCTACCTGCACACGGATGTAGGTTTCAAAACAGAAAATCCACACTTTTTTGTATGGATTTTTATGCGTTTCTGCACCAAATCCGCCCTGCAAACCAAAATTTGGTGCAGATTTGATACGGTTTTGGCTTGGTCTCACCCTTGCATTGAAAAGGGTGAAATCGGGATACAAAAAAAACACAAAAAGAATTGACATGCTGCAACTTCCGCACCTAAGAAAAAACATAGGGCCACATTTATTAGGACCGACGTTTTAGAGTGATGAAAAGGCGCCGGCCTCTACGTAACTTTGGCGGCTTGTCCGCCATTCTAAATGTAAGACGGCTTCCTTGATGTTTTAAATTTAGACCATTTTTATGCCTAAAGCAGGAGTAGCAAATGGCAAATGTGACAGGCCTGCCGGCCCATTCCATTCCCCACGCACGGCACGCCCACTTTTTTAGACCTGGCTTGAACAGGGAGAAGTCGCATATTGCGGCCCCTACTAACTGTTGCGCTGCAATCTGTGCCGAAATATGCCTAATTTAGGTGTATTTCAGATTGATAAATGACCCCTAAAGTGTACATGAGATTTGTCTAATCTCATACACTTTGCTGATACTGTACTACGCTTTTCCGCATGAGAACTCACGCAAAAAAAACATGCATAATCTGCAATGTGTGCAGGTAAAGGTGACTGCACACAGTGCAGAGTTAGGGCACATGACCACAAACGTGTGCACGTAAATAGCAGTCCACAATGCACGGGCACTGACCGTAGGACCGCCATATGTAGACGCAGGACCCATTCACTTGAATGGGGTCCGCGATCCGCATCTAATGGCTCGCACTTCAAAAACAGCCAGTGCCCGTATATTGCAGAGCCCTTTAAAAAATCTGCATGAAATCTAAACCAAAACTGCACAAAAAAAGCACATAAATGTGCACTATTTATCTAATTTTTTGTTAATTTTTATGCAGTTTTTATGCATTTTTTGGGGGAGATTCCATTGAAAAGTGTGAAAACCACTCAAGAAAAAAAGCAACAATTGCCATGCTGCAGATTTCAAGATTCACACGGCAGGTCAATTTCCGCACCTACAGAGGAAAACACAATGAGGTTTGTCTAATCTCATTCAGTTTGCTGATGCTGTATTACGTTTTTTTCACACGAAATTCCACGGCGAAAAACTGTACATAATCCAGGCAGCCTAAAAGTGTCACCATTTTCTGACAGCAAGCGGAGATCTGCCAATAAATGGAAGCACAACGTAACTTGAAGAACGTTTTATTTTACAGCAAAGCTTTATTTCCAAAAGGCTGGGGCCACATGGCGACAAGATGCCACCGGCACATTGCAGTAAAATCGCGGTCAGGCTGCAGCTTCAATGTTTCTCTATGGAAAGATGCATCTTCGCGTCATGCAACAGCTTCATGATCACTAATCACTTATAATCCCTATAGAGCCCTCCAAACTCAGCACCCCTGGCAGCCAGTAAAGGGTTAAAGCAATATTAATCTGTCGGACTGAAACTGTACATGACGCTTCCTATCTCCCCTCAGACAAATAAATGAATCCGTCTGCGTAATCTAAAACTGGCCGCCTATGTTTTCCGAAAAAACAGCCTGGATCGCGGTCCGGCACCAGCAGAGAGCGAGGCTGCACAGTTTGGGTTTCAAAGAAAACTCCCATTCGCTCTACCTGTTTGTGCAGATTCCCCGGTAATGTACAGAGGACAGAACTGTTTATTTGGAGAGGTAAAGTTGTGGAAATGTAGTTGCCGAGTGTAATGTGGTCAGCACATGTTTGTACGAGCTACCTGGGTTTACTTAATAGGTTTCAGATGTCAGGGCACAAAAGGGGCTTACATGGAGATCACCGTATACCATGGCCCCTTCTAAAGGAACAGGTCGCCCCGGCAGGGAAGAAGCACTGGGAGCCCCCGATTGTAAAATTATAGGGGCACATTTATTGAGACCAGGATTTTAGATGCCAGCCTAAATAAGTCCCTGTGGTGGCGGGGGATCTGCCGAAATTACGTAGAGGCGCCGGCCTTCGGCACATCCATCACCAGTTTTAAGCTGTCTTACATTTAGACCATTTTCTACACCTTAGTCTACATGCACACGACCGTTGGTGTTTTGCGTTCCGCAAACCGCGGATCTGCAAAACACGGAAGCTGCTCCGCGTTCCGTTCCGCAATTTGCGGAACGGAACGCGGCCCATTATAGAAATGCCTATTCTTGTCCGCAAAACGGACAAGAATAGGACATGCTATATTTTTTTTGCGGGGGCACGGAACGGAGCAACGGATGCGGACAGCACACGGAGTGCTGTCCGCATCTTTTGCGGCCCCATTGAAGTGAATGGTTCCGCGGCCGAGCCGCGAAATATGCGGCTCGGATGCGGACCCGAACAACGGCCGTGTGCATGAGGCCTAAAGCAGACGTAGAAAATGATGAATGAGACAGACGTCCCCTGCCCCGCACACTCTGCGCCCACTTTTGTAGACCTGGCGTGAGCGGGGAAAGAGTCGCAGATTCTGACGCAACATGGCTTGCAACAGAATCTGCGCCAGATCTGAGCCACAAAAGTGGCATATATCTTTTCGTAAATTACCCCCATAATGCCTACTCTATTGTGTTATTCAAGATTTGCCAACTAGGGGCACTATTTCAAGCTCAATGGGCGACCATTAATGAAATTTTAAGGGGTTATTTAAATGACATAATTAAAGACCCCCGGGACCCCCTCCAATCAGCTGTTTGATGGGGACGCATTCATCATTCACATGGCCTAGGCGCAGCTCAGTCCAATTCAAGTGAGCGGCAATACCAAGCATGGCCACTATACAATGGATGGCGCTGTACTTGGTAAGCTTGCACAGAGGCTACGGTCTCCTCAAATAGCATTGGTGGGGGTGCTGGGAGTCAGACCCCCAATGATCTGATATTGATGACTAGAGATGAGCAAAGGTCTTAAGAATTAGATTCGGATGCTTTTACAAAAAATTTCCCTTCAGAACTAATTACTTTATCATAAAGCGCATTTTTTGTAAGTAGCGGGCGCAATGATGGTGATTCTGCCACCTCCCCATCATCGAACCCCTCAGATGCTGCATTCATCACTGATCGCGGCATCGGAGATCGATATTAAAGCATTTTAGGGGATGCTCTTTGAAAAATAAAATTAAATCCTACTCACTTCATCCATTTGAGTGCAAAGAGACCGCCGCCATCTTGCTTGAAGATCTATCGTGAAATCTCACGCAGCGCGTCATGATCTAAGATTTCACGCAGGATCTTCAGGTAAAATGGCGGCGGCCTCTTCGCACTCAAATGGATGAGGTGAGTAGGATTTATTTTTATATTTAACACCATATCAAGGAAAATCGATTTGTTGCCATGAAGCACAAGGAAATTCACAGTGAATGGAATTTTTTCCGAAATTCGGATGGAAGTCCGCTTCGTTAACTTGATTCGCTCAGCAACACTGTTGATGACCTACCCTGAGGATAGGTTATCAATATCTATGGCTTTTTAAGTGTTTTGAGGGCCGTTTTTATCGGATCTGTTTTTTGTTTCCGTTGTGTTTCCTTTTCAGTTCCGTTTTTCCGTATGGCATATACAGTATACAGTAATTACATAGAAAAAATTGGGCTGGGCTTAAAATTTTCAATAGATGGTTCCGCAAAAAACGGAACGGATACGGAAGACATACAGATGAATTTCCGTATGCGTTCCGTTTTTTTTGCAGACCCATTGACTTGAATGGAGCCATGGATCGTGATTTGCGGGCAATAAGGCCTCTTTCACACGAATGTTTTTTTTGCGAGTGTACGGACCGTTTTTTTGCGTTCCGTATACAGTCCGTATACGGAACCATTCATTTCAATGGTTCCGCAAAAAAACTGAAGTGTTTCCGTGTACATTCCGTTTCCGTTTTTCCGTTCCGTGCAAAGATAGAACATGTCCTATTATTGCCCGCAAATTACAATCCGTGGCTCCATTTAAGTCAATGGGTCTGCAAAAAAAACGGAACGCATATGGAAATGCATTCGTATGTCTTCCGTATCCATTACGTTTTTTGCGGGACCATCTATTGAAAATTTTAAGCCCAGCCCAGTTTTTTCTACTGTATACTGTATATGCCATACAGAAAAACGGAATGGAAAAACGGACAATTCTTTAAAAAAAATCTTTACAACCTAATGGGGTTGAACCATTCACAGGATAGATGATAAACGTATGATCACTGGGGTCCCCAAATCCCGAATCCCCTGTGCCAATGGAGCAGTGCCATATATGTGGCCATTCACTTCTATGGGACTGACGCAGTGCTGTACTCTCCTACGGAGCGCTGGTCGCGCATGCGCTCTACTTCTCCAGTCATATGGAGATCTCGGAGACCACCCCTCTCATGATCAGAAGGGGTCCCAACGGTCATACCCCCAGCGATCGTGCCTGCGGATAAGTGATACGTGTTTTTTTATGTCATTTATCTTTTTCGGAAATGATACAAGTTTATTTACTAAGATTCTAGGAGACGCAGTCGTTTTTTCCATCTCTCCTTCCCCGAGACTTTAGTCTGTAATTTTGCAGCCCCCTGACTCACAAAGCAGAGGAGGACGGGCGGTGGGCTGGTCACTTCTGGAACTTGTAAAAATGTTTGTTTTGGTTCTGTTCAGTCGACTTCGCTGATCCTGAACTCCAAGTCATTTGGAAATCTTATCTGCCGGGCTCAGGTTCATTTGAAACTATGATTTATTTGAAAAATATGGAGGACTGCTCCCGGATCGGTGAAGTTTGCTGAGGGTGGGGGGGCGGTTTATTTATGTAGTCCTTATTTATTTAAAAACTTCACCTTTCTGTGCCACTGCATAATAAACACGATTCCAGCTTATTTAACAGAGACTGGGCGACCGGCATAGAGGGATATGTGTGGCTACAGCCCAAAGCTTAACCCTTGTATGCCTGGGGGGAGGGTTGGGGGTACTGCCGTGCCTTAGGTTGCTCTCGTCTCGTACACGGAGGGCTCCGCTGACCTTGATTTCCCCCTTTTTATATTTATTTACAGACCCCGAAGCCTCCAGGAAGACTAAAACAGCAGCTAATCTTCCGAAGCGCTTGGAATTCCAAGACCAAAGGAAAAATCTGCGGATAATAGAAGCGAGATTCCAGAGGTGTTATATAGTTAACATAATACATAATACTTCTATCATGGGGCCCTTTCGCTTACTGTTGTTTACGCCACTGGCTACCAGTATATTCACATGTGCAGGTTTTGTGCAGGTTCTTTATGCCGTTTTAGAAGCCGAAATCAGGAGTTGATCATAAAAGGAGAAAAGATAAAAGAGAAACTAGGCCTCCTCATATTTTGAATCCACTGCATCAAATAACCTGATCAAAACCTGCACGTGTGAATATAGCCTTAGACGAAGCTGCGGTTTAGTGTTCCTATAAGGCCTCATTCACACGGCCGTTCCATGCATTGGGGACCACAAATTGCGGTCCCCAATGCACGGGCACCCTCCGTACGGTTTCCACAGACGGATCCAGACCCATTCAACTTGAAAGGGTCCGTGATCCGTCCGCACCGCAAAAAAAAATAGAACATGTTCTATTTTTTTGAGGTGTGGAGGCACGGACAGAAACACCACGGAAGTGCTCCGTGGTGCTTCAGTGGGGTTCCGTGCCTCCTTCTGGATTGCGGACCCATTCAAGTGAATGGGTCCACATCCTTGATATGGTGTGCACACAGCCAGTGCCTGGATATTGCGGGCCGCAATACGGGCACGGCCGGGCATGAGGCCTAATAATGGTGAATACTGTTATACCAAAGAGTTGCTCTAACAAAAATTTAAAGTTTCCGACCCCGGGAGGAGCTTGACCCTTATGTTGGGAATAGTAACTATTATAAGCTTGATATACCTGCTGGTGTGGAAAATATGGGTGGGGTTACACCGGGGTTAGCATGCGGAGTGCCCCCTTTTGGTGCTATGTACTACTTCCTCGGTACCACTTCCAGCTGCTTTACCCCGGCCTCTCCAAGAGAGCGTTCAGAACACTACACCTTTGTGCACTCAAAATACTGAATATGCTAACATAACAGTAACCAGCCTGTCAACAGCAGCTTGTTGACAGTTTCCAGCAAGCAACTAGCAATTTTTATATAGTGGAAAAGTTTAGAAATAAAACAGATGCTGCTGGATTTTTCTATTAGTTGAGTTATAGTCCATCGGTGGAGATGCATTTTCTCTGTCATCTAATAAGGTAGAAGTACATTAGTTAGGACAACAGCACTACACCCATTGCCTGTACGTTTTTCTTACTGGGCTTCCTTGGGCCTACCAGAGGAAATTAGTCTTCAATTCCAACCCCCATATCTCAATAAAATCTAATAGGTTTTGAATCAAAGAAAAAGACCTTAGTGGCAAGTGATTTCCTCCAAAGGTAGCTCCTGATGGGGCCTACTTGGGGCCTACTTGGGGCCTACTTGGGGTCTACTTGGCTTCAGAGATTGGGCCCTCCAGAACCCTGAATGGATGTTACACTGGTCACAAATGTCCACATTGGATCTCACGTATGAAAAGTAGAGTTGTCCATGTATTCCCAGCTATAGCATGTTTCCTCCTCCTCACCATGACTGGCATTTGGAGAATGTTTGTTATCATGTAATCCTAGGTCAATGGAGACATACCAGCCATAGGAACATTTTAGTCACCCTACTTTACTTTAGTCATGTCACATATTTGCATAGGGGGTGGCCAGGAGGGCTGTCAATACCAGTAAAGTAAAATTACTTTGGTATCAATGGAAGTCAATGGTTTAAAGGAAACTCAATTTTTTGGATCGTTGGACGAATGTTATCTCCCAAATGTCTGAGCTGGACACGGATTTGTCACTAGATACCTTGATTTGCATATGCAGATCTCACATGAATGGGAGCAGCACTGCAGTAACCAGGACTGGCCACTACACAGTAGATGGAGCTGTGGAGGTTGGGTGCCTCGTCAATTGGGGTATCGCGACTTGGACCCCCACCGACTTGATATGGATGACCTAGGTCTATGATAACTAACCTCCGGCACTCCAGCTGTGGTGAAACTACGACTCCCAAGATGTACACTTCCTTGGCTGTTCTCAGAACTGTATAGAAATAATTGAAGCATGCTGGGAGTTGCAGTTTCACCACAGCTGGAGTGTCGGAGGTTAGCTGTTACTGACCTAAGTCACCAATGAGTAAGTTCTGAAATAGACCTTTAAATAATATATTAGATTCATGAAGCGGGTTGGCACGGGCCAGCCATGTATGGTATGGGTAAAGGCTGCATCACAGGGCATCCATGTGAGACGATCAAACTAGACCTTCCGTTTGCTTTCTCCTTGTATGCTGCAATCAGGTGTGCCATCAGATTCGTCTTTCTCTCAGCTACATTTTTGGATCAGGACCATGGCTTCCGCTGCTGAGCTCATGGAGACGATGGTAGTGTCTACATGATAGGGCATTGTTATGGAATGGTCCAGGTGTGCTTATTCCATTCTTTTAGTGTGGTGGCCATCAATGGGTTAAATTAAGCCAATCATAATATAACATTGGGGTCCCTGAGGCCACTGTATGCAAGTTTGCAACATTTTATGACGTATACAACTGACTAATGATGATTTGGGGAAGGGTCTTCTGCCCATGTCTCAGTCCTGGTCCCCCTTCATAGAGGAGTCATATCTGAGACCTGATCCCTTCTTATGAGACCAGTAAGACTTTTTCCAAAACGTACTTTTTGAACAGTTGTAGCTACAATAGGCTATCCTAAGCAAACAAAATAGTCTAGGTAAGTCATGACTGGCGTCTTCCTTCAGGACCAAACGACCAGGCTCATGGAGAATAGAAAGCTTTACCTTTGAGTTCAAAGCTCCTGTGGTCCCTTTCAAAGCCCCACCAACTTCAAACTGGGTTTTCCTCTTTTTGTAAGGTCCAAACCACCTCAACGTATATATCTCTTCCAATGGGGGAGCGCTGGAGATGCTCAAAAACTCAGTAAAGAAGGAATACAGTCGGATACCTCGCAATGAAACCTTACTATTGTTCGTGGGTAGATCCTCCTGAATGAGTCTCCTGAGTAGTCTTCTCCACGGGTCAGAAGATTGGGTGGGGTTGGGTTAAATGGGACGCAATACTAAAAAAAACACCAAAAGGCTTTCAATGCTTTATCATAGGCATTGCGTCCAAGATTTCCAAATCTCACAGCCATACTTTAAGGACCACCATAACCACTTTTGTTTTTGGAATCGGCAGATTCTCTATGTTCTCTCCGAAGACCAATGTGGGTATAATTCTCCTTTAACAACCAGCCCCTCCAGGCCATGGAATATTCTAAGGCGTTATTTGTGCTGTTAAAACGAAAGGCGCAGCATAGGGTAATACCGTTTAAATCAGGTAAGTATTGATTCCAGAATAAGGCTCACCTTGAAAGGTTGTGCTACCTGTAGGCACAACTCTGGATAAAGCTCATCAAGATGTATACCAGAATCCCAGATGGCGTTTGGTCTGCAGCCACGGATGGAGGTCTTCTTATTTAAGATACCTGAAATCCCCAAGAAGATGCAAACTTTCCAAAACAACAGATTCTCCCACGGCGCAAGAAACCAACCACGGTCCAGATTGTTGAAGGTTGAGGTCTTTGTTGCAAATAAACAATGCGTTTCGGGGAATCTCTCCCCTTCATCAGGTAAAAGACTGCAAATATATATACTATATATGCAGTGTTTTAAGAAGGAATACAGTCAGATACCTCACAATGAAACCTTACCATTGTTTGTGGGTAGATCCTCCTGAATATATGTACTATATTCTGTATCAATATATATACTATATTAATATATATACTACATATACTACATCAATATATATACTACATATACTACATCAATATATATATACTACATATACAACATCAATATATATATACTATATCAGGTAAAACACTGCATAAATATACTATATATGCAGTGTTTTACCTGATGAAGGGGAGAGATTCCCCGAAACGCGTTGTATATCTGCAATAAAGACCTCAACCTTCAACAATCTGGACCATGGTTGGTTTCTTGTGCCATGGGAGAATCTGTTGTTTTGGAAAATGGAATATTCTAACACTTGGTCTGTAGAATTTGAGACCTCAAGTCATCTCTAAGCTCCAGTACATCACTTTGGCCTTCATTGACTTGGAGGTACCATTGAGCCTTAACTTTTATAAACCATTCCCTTGTTTTTGTATTTGATACAAAAAATTATTGTGACCATGTCCTTTCTGGTCCTTGATTTCTGGGCCCACACTAGCATTTGTATTCTAATCATCTCCCTTTCATCTTCTTTTCCTTTGACTTCTTTACACAGTTCCCCCTTTTCCATTTTTATTATCATCACTTCTTTATTCTCATCACTTTTCCTTTTAAGCCCACCCTCTTACATCACTTCGCCTTGACCTTAGTCCCCTTGATTTTTTTTTTTCTCATCGTTTTTCTGGTTTATGGTGCATTTAGTTGTTATGCATTTTATGATGGTCTTTTTTTTGCCCCAGTAGTAATGGCATCCACCTCCTGTGTCGTCGGTATAAATCTAGCTGCCGTTACTTATGGTCTTCATGTCTCTGATGAGAACGGGGACCCTCTTCGAAACGCGTTACAGGAGGATTGTAATGTATATGCTTTTAACAAATAAACCACTGTGTTTTAACTCCTGGGGAACAGAGCCCCAATCCATTATGCCTTTATTTCTGGTCTATCCCTAAGCTCTGGGCATTGTCATACACTACAAGCTACTATTTGCGTGTATGTTTGTCTTCGCCCTTGAACACTGCGCTAAACCCTTAACTATATAAACAGTTATTTGACCCTAAAGTCTTAGGGTAGCTGCATAGAGTACAGATTTGTGAGCAGAAAATTTGAAAGAAATCTGCACCAAAATTGCACCAGAAATGCTCATAAATCTACACTATTCGGCGCTTTTTGTGTGGTTTTATGCATTTTTGGGTGCAGATTTGATGCAGTTTTGCCACAGATCTTACTCTTCCATTGAAAAGGGTGAAATCCGCACACAAAAAAAAAATTAAAAATCCGTACGATAGGTCAATTTCTGCACCTAAGGAACAAAGCAAAGTGTCCATGAGGTATGTCTAATCTCATACACTTAGCTGGTGCTGTATTACGCTTTAGTTTTACTGCATGAAATCTGCGTGGAAAAACCGCACGTAATCTGCACCGTATGCAGGCACCCTTATGGTGGATTTACACTGCCCAATTTACAGTCAGATTATATGAAAAGAACATTCATACAAACGCTTGCTCCAGATAATCGGCCCGTGTAAAGGTGCCGCAGATCACCCCATGAATGAGCGAAAGGCTCGTTCATCAAGTGAAATGTGTGAATATAACCAGAAACAATGAATCTGTATGAGGAATAGCTATAGCAGTATACAGCAGTAGCCAATTCTAATCCCCATACAGTGTAGTGTAAACCTACCTTTAGAAATCAATGGGAGTCTGCAGCAGAGTTCATAGCATAGATTAAAATGTGTGCCCACATCCCCTGTGTACCCCCATCTCCTGTGTGCCCCCATCTCTTGTGTGCCCCATCCCCTGTGTACCCCCATCTCTTGTGTGTCCCTTCTCTTGTGTGCCCCTTCTCTTGTGCGCCCCTATCTCCTGTGTATCCCCTTCTCTTGTGCGCCCCCATCTCCTGTGTATCCCCATCTCTTGTGTGTCCCTCCACCTGTGTGCAATCGATCTCCTGTGTGCCCCCCATCTCCTCTGTGCCCCATCTCCTGTGTACCCCCAATCTCCTCTGTGCCCCATCTCTTGTGTACCCCCATCTCCTGTGTTCGCCATCTCCTGTGAATCCCCATCTCTTGTGTGCCCCAATCTCCTCTGTGCCCCATCTACTGTGTACCCCCATCTCCTGTGTTCCCTATCTCCTGTGTTCCCTATCTCCTGTTTACCCCATCTCCTGTGTTCCCCATCTCCTGTGCGTCCCCATCTCTTGTGTGCCCCCAATCTCCTCTGTGCCCCATCTCCTGTGTACCCCCATCTCCTGTGTTCCTTAACTCCTGTATTCCCTATCTCCTGTGTGCTCCCGTCTCCTGTGTGCAATCTATCTCATGTGTGCCCCCATCTCCTGTGTGCCCCAACTCCTGCGTGCCCCCATCTCTTGTGTGCCCCAATCTCTTGTGTGCCCCCATCTCCTGTGTACCCCTATCTCCTGTGTGTCTCTATCTCTTGTGTGCCCCCATCTCCTGTGTGCAATCCATCTCTTGTGTATCCCTATCTCCTGTGTGCCCCCATCTTCTGTGTGCCCCCTTCTCCTGAGTGCCCCATCTAATGAGTGCCCCCATGTCCTGTGTGCCCCCTTCTCCTGAGTGCCCCAATCTCATGTGTGCCCCATTTCCTGTGTTTCCCCATCTCCTGAGTGCCCCCATCTTCTGTTCGCCCCCATCTCCTGTGTGTCCCCATCTCCTCTGTGCCCCATCTGCTGTGTATCTCCATCTCCTGTATGCCCCCATCTCCTGTGTATCTCCATCTCCTGTATGCCCCCATCTCCTGTGTAGCCGCATCTCTTGCGTGCCCCCATCTCCTGTGTGCAATCCATCTCCTGTGCACCCCCATTTCCTGTGTGCAATCCATCTCCTGTGTATCCTCATCTCCTGTGTGCTCCCATCTCTATGTGTGCCCCCATCTCCTTTGTATCCCCATCTCCTGTGTGCCCCCATCTTTTGTGTGCCCCATCTCCTGTGTGGCCCCCTTCCCCTGTGTACCCCCATCACCTGTGTGGCCCCTTCCCCTGTGTACCGCCATCTTCTGTGTGCCCTCCATCTCCTGTGTGCAATCCATCTCCTGTGTATCCCCATCTCCTGTGTGCCCCCATCTCTATGTGTGCCCCCATCTCCTTTGTATCCCCATTTCCTGTGTGCCCCCATCTTTTGTGTGCCCCATCTCCTGTGTGTCCCCTTCTCCTGTGTGCCCCCATCTCCTGTGTGCCTCCTTCTCCTGTGTTCCCCCATCTTCTGTGTGCCCCCATCTCCTGTGTGCCCCCATCTCCTGTGTGTCCCCTTCTCCTGTGTGCCCCCATCTCCTGTGTGCCTCCTTCTCCTGTGTTCCTCCATCTTTTGTTTGCCCCATTTCCTGTGTGGCCCCTTTCCCTGTGTACCCCCATCTCCTTTTAATGACTATAGGCACAGGGATGTCACCAGCCTGAGCTGTACCCCACAGAAGCTTCATGGCCTACATCTATGGTACTTTGGTGGTCATTGTAAGGCATGGACACATATTCGGTTCTCTTAGCTGGTGGTCCTGATCAGGGTAGCCCCTCTATTATCAGGGCCATGACCCCTAATTTAGCCAAATCTCCTACACAGGGGAAATTGGCAAATTTTCAGATTTATGTGTATTTTTCAGATTATGGTAAAGCTGTTCTTATAGTCGTGAAGGCTTTAGACATATCTGCCCCACTGAGCTAAGATAATGAGTTCGCTTTAGCTGCATTCCTACCTAACGCACATACAACACTGATAAACACAGCTCTGCTACATCTGGATGTTTTTTTCCTGTTCTTGCAAATGTAGAAATCTTAATTACCAGGCCAGCATTTGGTTTGCAGCCTCAGGTAACAAGTCCATTCTCTGTACATAACAAATACCAAATAACCGGAGTGATGCTAGGGATTTGGGAGCGCGGCACAGTGCACCTACAGGTGGGCCCAGTGGGGCGTGAACTCCAGAACTGGCTTGAATGACAATGTGAAACAAGCTGCGGACAGTGTGTCAGGCACAGGATGCTGATTACACAGGATATGTACCTTTTAGGATCAGTAGTCATGGCAAATGAGAACTTTTTGGGTGGAGCAGAGCTGAGGTTGTCACTCCTGTAATTTCTGAATTGTGGGTCAAATCATGAGGATGACTTTGGGGCATTTACACAAGACTGAAGGGAATCTATAATTAGTTGTACTAAATTCCAGCAAAATTTCAGAAATCCTCTTCTCAGTTCCTCTTAACTACTCAGCCTAAATTATTTACACAGCAAACCCTCGTTGTATCTATGTAACACCTACAACTTTACTGTATATGGAATGTAGGTAGCAAATTAATTGCACTAATTTCATAATTGCACTAAATTAATTGCACTACATTTTTCAATTGCATTTGGTGCTCTTAATCACTGAGCCTGAATGATATACAAAGCAAAAACATCACTGTATCTATATAAAACCTATAGCTTCAGAAAATAATATATGACATTTACGTGGTAAATTAATTGTTCTAAATTAATTGTAATTCCACAAACACCTCCTCAATTTTTTAATTGCATTTGGTGCTCTTAATCACTGAGCCTGAATGATATACACAGCAAAAACATCACTGTATCTATATAAAACCTATAGCTTTAGAAAATCACATATGATATTTACGCGGTAAATTAATTGTACTAAATTCAGTGGAATTCCAGAAATTCCTACTCGGTTTTATCATTTGTAACTGGTGCTCTTAACTCCTAAGCCTGCATGATATACACAGCAAAAACCTAATTGTATCTATGTGAATCTATAATATTATCTATGTCATTTATTATGTAGCAGATTAATTGTATCGAAATCAATGAAATTCCTGAAAGTTGACTGAATTTCTCATTTGCAATTAGTGCTCAGTCTTAACCACTGAGCCTGTATTACATATACAGAACAAAAACCTCATAGTATTTATATGAAACTTACAGACTGACAATATTATATATGTAATTTATTATGTAACAGATAATTTATACCAAATTCAACTAAATTGCTGAAATTTCACTGAACTTCTCATTTTCAATTAGTGCTCTTAACCAGTGAGCCTATATTATCTATACACAGGAAAAACCTCATTGTAACTATATAAAATCTAATTTGCTACAATAAGGCTTTACAATATCACATATGGGATTTATGTAGCAAATTATTTGTGCTAAAATCTGGCAAAATTTCAGAACCGCCTCCTCAGTTACTCATTTGCATTTAGGTCTCTTAATCACTGAGCCTGGATTATACAGACAGAAAAAAAAACCTCATGGTATATATATATATATATATATATATATATATATAAAACCTACAGTCTTACAATATTATATATGGAATTTATGTAGCAAATGAATTGTACTAAATTCTGGAGAAATCTCAGAAATCCTGCGTCAGTTTCTCATTTCCATTTTGTGCTCTTAACTACCGAGCCTCGTGATTTTTCTGTAAAAATAATAATGGCGCTTTTCCATCCATGTAAAATATCACACTAAATAAGATATTAATGAAACGCCATCTGAAAATGATAAACATGCAATAAACTCATAAAATGCAAACAAATAAGCATACAAAGCAGAGATAAATAGGCAGCTTTTTAAAATTTTATGACATGTAGCAGAGCTGAATTTCTCATTTAACTATATTTTCTGCTCACCGGGACAAGCCTTGGAGTCAAGATAATGCTGTAAGTTTTGCTGCAGCCATATGCTAAACCACATGTGACAAACTCAGCTCTGCTACATCTGTCTTTAAAATAAAGACCCGGTGGCATTACGTCCAGTTAGGGCTGACGGTTCAGATAACCGCTTGTGATTGCTGAGGCATATGGCATGTAGTTTTACATTACCAGCTGTAACGCAGCACCTACCATCTCTGACAGGAGTATGTGCCCAGCAACAACTACTTCTTAAAGGGGTCGTGGTCTTTCTTATCAAAGCGCTTCCAAAAGCTACCATTCCTAGCCAAAGCACCAGAAAAGCAGGGAAATGCAACGTACCTGGTGGACTTATTCAACCTGAAGGTCTTTTTTTCTGAGGAGCCTGAACTAAGCAAAGGTCTGGGAGTAGCAGATCCAAGGAGAGCCTGGGCTCCCCCTCTCCCTGTCACACTGACCTGGTCTGTGCACTGATTTACTGTACTCAATGCTCATATACAGTTAACATGAAGCAAAATATTGTTGAAAGTCATCTTGCCTGCCTCCTCTTATCTGCGCTAGAAGGGTAAGCACTTTGTGCTGCCTTGGCAGAGCCTGAATGCAGGTATTGTTAGCGCACAGTATAGCCCAGCAGAGGAACAAAGGCATGGATCTGCCTTCCCCGGTATTCCTCAACTGTGTTGGCGTTACTGGAAAAAAGGAATCTTTATTTCACCTTGCTTTTCTTACCTTCCACAGAACGTGTGTGATGTGATAGGAGAACAGTCCCCGATGCTGCAGCAATCTACTGATGTGGAGGTGCGGTGGTCCATTCCAACAGCACCTTGACGGTGGCAGCGTCATACAGAAGTATGGGCACCCCTGGTCAAAATGATTGTTACTGTGAAAAGTTAAGCAAGTTGAAGACGAAATGATTTCCAAAAGGCATAAAGATGGCACGTTCCTTTAGAAATGTAAGCAAAAATATTTTTTATTTTTATCTTTTATATTTTCAAAATAAAAGAAAAAGGGATCAAAACAAAACTTTGGGCACCCTTTATGGTGAGTACCTAGTATGCAGGGGCGTTGCTATACGGGAAGCAGCTGCTTTGGGGCCTTAACTCAGAAGGGGCCCCCTCAGGAGGAAGATTAGAAGATTTTATTGTCAGGCAGTGGTGTACATAGAGAAGTAAGGGCCCCATAGCAAGGATCAAACCAGGACCCCCTCACAGAACAGAAGGGTTTCTGCCTAAACCCTTTTCAATGATCCTTGGGCCATTTTTCCGCTGCTTCATTTGCTAAAAGTTGTTCCTTTAGAGCAGGGATGCTCAACCTGCGGCCCTCCAGCTGTTGCCAAACTACAATTCCCAGCATGCCTGGACAGCCTACAGCTAGTAAGGCATGCTGGGAGTTGTAGTTTTGCAACCGCTGGAGGGCCACAGCTTGAGCATCCCTGCTTTAGAGGGTAGAGTCCTGACCAAGTTTTCACCTCCTGTAGAAGAGGAGATAATCCCAACTTAGACTGGGCCTCTCTTGCCCTGGGCCCCATAGCAGTCGCATGGTCTGCCGCTAAGGTGGTTACGCCCCCCTCAACAGTATTATACAATGACATTATATACAGTGACACTGTAGGAAACAGAGCGGGTGACAGGCCTAGTCTGAGAGGACGATCTTGATTAGCCACATAAGTGGGAGAAGCGGGTTGCGAAGAAGTAGCTGGGGGGGGGGGGGCACCCTTCAAATATTTGCTAACAGAATAAAGTGGTCTTAAAAGGCAGAAAATGCTTAAAACCCCATATGCTGTTGCGCATTTCTACCCAGTGGAGCAAATCCTGCACATGTGATCCGTTGCTCACAGCAATCCCCAGCAAAAATGCATACAATGGAGGATGTCCGCAGCGGACAACATGTACCACAAAGACATCCTACACAGGATAGCCAAATGTGTGGATGTGATTGGCTGTATAAAATGCAAGAGACAATATATGGCTAAACCCTCACACTGATATTAAAATGAGACTTTCGCCAATATATTCTTATATCAAAAACATGCCAGAGCCTGTGCACCCAGTCAAGGTATCTCAAAGTGGCACGGAACCTAACGCTAACCTACCTGTGCCGCATGTGCAATTACAGGGGCCGTATGGGCAATTACAGGGGCAAAAGGTCTGACACACAGCGAACAACTCCCAGTTACCTCCAGTGTGAAATCACACATTCAATGGAAGGAGGGAGGAGGCTGTGAGTCCCACCTACAAAAATTTGCTGTGGGGCCCAGTAAATTCCAGTTACATCCCCTTTGGCAAGTATTACAGCTTGTTAATGCTTTTTGTAGCCAGCCAAGAGCTTTCAGTTCTTGTTTGAGGGATTTTCATCCAATCTTCCAGTTCTGTGCCGTTCCTGGGCTGTCCTGCATGCAATGCACTTTTGAGGTCTACCCACAGATTTTCAATGATGTTCAGATCAGGAGACTGTGAGGGCCATGATAAAACCTTCAGCCTGTGTCTTTTGAGGTAGTCTATTGGGGATTTTCAGGTGTGTTTAGGACCATTATCCATTTGTAGAAGCCATCCTCTTTTCAACTTTATTTATTTTTTAAGTTGGTGTTATTTTTGCTTCCAGAATTTGCTGGAATTTCATTGAATCCATTGTTCCGTCTACCTGTGAAATGTTCCTCATCCCATTGGCTACAACACAACTCCAAAGCATGCTTGATCCATCCCCATGCTTAACGGTTGGAGAGGCGTTCTTTTCATTAAATTCTGTGCCCTTTTTTCTCCAAACATACCGTTGCTCATTGTGGCCACAGAGTTACCTTTAACCTCATCGGTCCACAGGACTTGTTTCCAAAATGCGATAGCCTTGTTTCCATTTTCTTTTGCAAAGTTCTGATGCTGGATTTTGTGGTGAGGATGCAGGAGGGGTTTTCTTTTGATGACTCTTTCATGAAGGTGACATTTGCGCAGGTGTCGCTGAACAGTAGAACAATGTACCACAACTATAGAGTCTACTAAAGCTTCCTGAAGGTCTTTTGCAGTCAAGCGGGGTTTCTGATTTGCATCAGGTGTTTTTTTATTAATGACTTTACTGTTTTAGAGAATCAGGGATGTTATTAATGACTTCTTCACTGCCCTAGACCACCAGGGATATCATAATTTATCATTAATTCCATCCTTTTCTAGACCACCGAAGATGTCATTATTAACTTCTACACTGCCCTAGACCACTAGAAATGTGTTAATTGACTTATTCACTGTTCAAGACTATCAGGAATGTTATAATTAACATCTTCACTGTCCTAGACTACCAGGGATTGTTTCAATCACTTCTTCACTGCCCTAGACCAGCAGGAATGTCATCATTGACTTCCTCACTGCCCTAGACCACCAAGGATGCTATCATTAAACCCATAACTACTGTAGACCACCAGGGATAATACAATATAGGTGTATATGAGCAGTCTACAGACCATCCGGGTGTTTTAATTAATGACTCACTCACTGCCTTAGACAATCAGGGATGTTATCAACAACTTCTTCATTGCCCTAGATCACCATGGATGTCATCATTTATCCTTTACTCCATGACTTTTCTTGATCACCAAAGATATCATTGTCATTATCAACTTCACTGCTCTAGACCACCAGGGATGTTATTGCATTATTTACTGCCCTAGAGCACCAGGAATGTTATCATTAACTTACTGACTGCCCTAAACCACTAGAAATGTTAATTGACTTATTCACTGTTCTAGACTATCAGAGATGTTATAATTGACTTCTTCACTGCCCTAGACCACCAGGGATGATATTAATAACTCCCCCACTGTCCTAAACTACCAGGATGTTATCAATGCCTTCTTTTCTGCCCTATTATAGATAGGATGTCATCAGTAAGCCATTTACTTCTTCAGTCTACAACAGATTAACCCCTTCACAAGGATGAATAATACCAATAACTCCTTCACTGCCCTAGACCACCAAAAAGGTTACCCACTGATGCAGGAAAAAGAGAGATTATCCCACCAATAAAACATAATAGCAGTAATAAATGGGAAAATAAGAAGACATAAGTTTCATGCATACAATTGCCTGTATCAGCCCATGGTCCTGTGTGCACCACATAAACCACTGCTATACACACAACAGAGAAGGTCCCATACTAAAAACCACAATAGGTCCTTCTTCTGGTCCTACTTCATGTCATCACACCCCATCATTCAGGTATTGGAGAGCACATAGCTTGTTACCTCCTTTCCACCCCTTGTGGGAGAAGACGGCATCATCCTTTGCTTTTCTCCTAACTAGGCTCTATTCACACCTATAAGTGGAAACTGCAACACTCTGCTGCACCATCACCATGGGCGTAGCTATAGTGCAGAGGTAGCAGTCGCTACCGGGCCCAGGAGCCTGAGGGGGCCCAAAGACACTTGTGCCGCATAAGAAGACACACAAAGCACTGAGAGAAGGGGGCCCAAGTTGAACTCTTGCACCAGGGCCCATGAGCCGTTAGCTACGCTCCTGACCATCACGTGTATCGAATCGGAACCCATTGACTTATATGACTATAATGTGGTCTCTCAGGTTCCACCGAGGTGTTTGTCATTTTGCCAGGATTTTCTGCATGCTGCACAATGTTTTCCGTCAAATGTGATGGAATCTACTACCTGGCTTTGAAGAGTTCCCAAAAAGCAGATGTGAACACGGCATTAGTCTGAGCGGGGCCCCCTCTTATCAAGCCAGCTTTATGGTGGTCCCTTATAATAGGAACCCTTTGATCTTTAACAAACAGTGCCAGTTGAGTCTACACCGGACAGGCTTTTGTCCTGAGAAGACTTATTTGAAGGAGGTATAACATGTAGCATGCTACCCAACTGGTCACCTCAAAAACTTACAATGTTCCTCTCCCCCAATTTACAATAAATTAGAAAAGTCAGTGAGAAGGTAGATCTAAATGTACAACATTATTTTGAACTGCCAAAAAAATTGCGCATGTCTTTGAGAAACCTGAAGACCTTCATTCAAAGACAGGACCTACTGAAGAAACATGACTCATATGGTCACCATGAGGCAAACCTGACTCTATGGTACCTACTAGGAAGCCCTAACTTACTAATTATCCATAACTGCCTCTTTTAGAAGCCTCTTATGAAGGCTACGTGGGTCTCCTTTGACTGTATCACCAGGTGACATGGCTCCTCTGATCTCTGACCTCTTGCAACCTCAACCTTTACAGAACATGACCTGGAAATCTGGTTCAAAGAGGGAGTTTGACATTATCTGTCAATACATTTCCCCTAATTAAGTCCCAATGAGTGCGGTGTCATCCTCAGCCAGTCAATCACGGCTCCTGTCTTCCTTGTCTAATTTGCACTTTGCTGATTTTTCTCTCCCTTCTCCCTCTAGTCGTTCCCAGTGCAAGTATTTCAGTGATCGCCGCTTTCCTGCGTGGAGAACTTTCTTTTATTAGTTTATGGTACCAACCGCCATCATAAATCTAGGCGCTCCATATTAAATGGCTTACATCCAGTAGATCACTGGTGATAAAGACAGAGGGATTTTTTTCTTTTCTTTTTTTTTGAAAACTTTTTTTTGTTACAATAAAAAAATGCAAGTAAAGGATCAGAAAAGACCTAAAGGGGTTCTCCACCATGGACAATACCATTCTGTAGAAAGGGTCCCCCTGACCATCAGCTGATTACAGGGCTTCTGCTGCTGGGACCTCCAGCCATGAGCTAAAATCTAAATTAGATTTTTGGGGGATCCATAGGCTGCGGGGTCCCTGTTTTTCCTTTATCCTAAATTTTCTTTTTGGAACACTTAAAAAACTGCACCAAAAACAGCACATGTGATTCCTGCCTTAACCTAGAATTCCCTAAGGCTAGTTTTGCATAATCTATCTATCTATCTATCTATCTATCTATCTATCTATCTATCTATCCAATTATCTATCTCATATCTATCTATGTAAAATCTATTTATCTATAAGTCTATCTATCGATCGATCGATCGATCTACTATCTATCTATCTATCTATCTATCTTTATATCTATCTATCTATCTATCTATCTATCTCATATCTATCTATCTATCTATCTCATATTAATCTATCTCTCTCTCTCTCTCTCTCTCTCTCTCTCTATCTCTCTATCACCTATCTATCTATCTATCTATCTATCTATCCATCTATCTATCTCATATCTATCTATCTATCTCCTCTCTATCTATCTATCTATCTATCTATCTATCTATCTTTATATCTATCTATCTATCTATCTATCTATCTTTATATCTATATATCTATTATCTATCTATCTATCTATCTTTATATCTATCTATCTATCTATCTATCTATCTATCTATCTATCTATCTTTATATCTATATATCTATTATCTATCTATCTAAAGCAAAAATCTGGCAGCACTACGTCCAACTTAAACAAAAAAGGGTGCATACCCGAAGGGACTAGACTACTGCCCAATACACAAAGTAGCAAAAAGGCAGCACTCCAAAATCAGTAAAAAATTCTTTTTTTGTATTTTATTTTTGCAGTGATTTGTTTTGACAGTTTTGCTGCTTTCCTACATGTTTTTTAATGTGGCCAGATGTTCCTTTAGTAAACTATGGTATTCGCTAAGATTTAGTTTTTGGCATGGTGTTTTTTTCATCGAGTTTTTAGCATTTTTGGCATTTTTATCAAAAAGCAGCATTATTTAGGTATGGTGCTTTCAGGTATTTTTTTTTCTCATAGGAATGTCTATAAAAGGTGGAAAAACATTTTGAAAAAGCCATGTAAAAACCATGATGTTATGGGTGAAGGAAGCCTTATAGGTTTGGGTCTCATTAGGGTGCACCTAGCCTTTCTGCTGCCTGAGGCGAAAACTGAAACTGTGCCTCCGCTCCATGCCAATTTCTTAACCTAACCCCTTTCCCACAATGAAAGCTCTCATTCCTCTTCCTCTGCCCCCTCTTACCCCTACCTGGTGTTGCCTGAGGCGATCGCCTCACCTGGCCTCATTGGTGGTGCACCCCTGGGTGCACCTAGCCTTTCTGCTGCCTGAGGTGATCGCCTCACCTGGCCTCATTGGTGTGCACCCCTGGGTGCACCTAGCCTTTCTGCTGCCTGAGGCGATCACCTCACCTGGCCTCATTGGTGGTGCACCCCTTGGTGCACCTAGCCTTTCTGCTGCCTGAAGTGATCGCCTCACCTGGCCTCATTGGTAGTGCACCCCTGGGTGCACCTAGCCTTTCTGCTGCCTGAGGTGATCGCCTCACCTGGCCTCATTGGTGGTGCACCCCTTGGTGCACCTAGCCTTTCTGCTGCCTGAAGTGATCGCCTCACCTGGTCTCATTGGTGGTGCACCCCTTGGTGCACCTAGCCTTTCTGCTGCCTGAAGTGATCGCCTCACCTGGCCTCATTGGTAGTGCACCCCTGGGTGCACCTAGCCTTTCTGCTGCCTGAGGTGATCGCCTCACCTGGCCTCATTGGTGGCGCACCCCTGGGGTTGACCATCCATGTTTGACCAGGAGGGTCCACCTTCCCCCAGAACCTGTGCCGATTTACAGAATGAACGAGCGTGTGTGTCGGCTCTCCTTGGTTTTCCCAGGTTCAGGGGCTCAATGAATGGCGCTGAGCTGCAGTACCGGGCACGGCCGCTCATACAGATAGACCCCTCACCTGTAAAACCTGGGCCATGGAGTCTTACTTGTAGAGTATGATGAAACCCATACATCACTTTGTGGACGGCAGACCATTAGGTGCACAGATGTATAGAGGGGTCTCCTGCCTCCTTCAGGCTTCCTATCATTCCTGGACATCTGATATGGCCAGCTGTGATTGACAGGGGCTTCTATGGGAATCATTCCTGTATCTCATTAGCACCAGAAAGAACTCACTGCCTGGGGTTATAAATGAGCCCCCCCCCCCATGTAGGGCACTTGACACAGCGCTTGTATCACTTTCATATATAACCTATGAAAAACAAACAGACGCCCGTCCTATTGTCACCTAATCCAATGGATACAAAACATGAGGATATTGACTTTTAGGCTGATCGTAGACTAAAAATGATAGGAACAGCTTGATCCCTGCTCTACCGTATATATGTGTGCGTGTGGTTACTGATCGCCCGCTAATTAGCTGCAGTATACGAAAGGATAAGTTACCCTCATGGGAATACAGATATACTATATGTCCACCAGTGAACACAGGTCACTTCATACATACATACTTGTACTGATCCTGATTATATTCTTTTTTGTACTCCAGAGCTGCACTCACTATTCTGCTGGTGCAGTCACTGTGTACATACATTACATTTCTTATCCTGTACTGATCCTGAGTTATATCCTGTATTATACTCCAGAGCTGCACTCACTATTCTGCTGGTGGAGTCACTGTGTATATACATTACTTATCCTGTACTGATCCTGAGTCACATCCTGTATTATACCCCAGAGCTGCACTCACTATTCTGCTGGTGCAGTCACTGTGTACATACATTACATTACTTATCCTGTACTGATCCTGAGTTATATCCTGTATTATACTCCAGAGCTGCACTCACTATTCTGCTGGTGGAGTCACTGTGTTTTTATTTTTAAAAATTGCTAGGTTTCCCCCTTAGTGTTTGGTACAGGTTATACAATAAAGCTCTCGGTTTATTTCTAGTCATAGAGAACATCTAAATATGAGCCATTACTTTTCCTGCAGTCTGCAATAAAGGTCCAGCTGGGTGTTACCAGTTGTGTCCCTGTACAGTTTGACACTGGCAGCACCGATTGGATTGAGTCAGAATGTGAAAGGATGCTCCACCAACTAGTAACACCCGGATGGACCTTTATTTGCACACTGCTGGCAAACTTCTAGTAGGAATCCTAGAGGAATGGCACAACATAGTCAAAGGAATAGATGTTCCAGAATTATTATTACAGGAGGGATGCATGTGGTTACAGGAGAGGTTCTCTATAAACTTGCCATAGACATTAAATAAATGTTGGTAGAACCTGCTGATTTCGACGGGATCAGTCAACTAGTGGACTTTGATCCGAATTTCAGGAAAAATTTGATTCATCACGAAGCCAAATTTTCCTGAAATGGCGGTAACAAACAAAAATACATACTCACCTCATCCATTTGCTCACGGAGAGGCCGCGGCGGCCATCTTGATTGAAGAAAACAAGCCAAGTTATCACACTGGCCGGGCGCGGTGACGTCATCATGTTAGCTCACGCAAGATTTGGTGCGTTTTCTTCAATCAAGATGGCCGTGATGGGCTCTCCGCGAGCAAATGGATAAGGTGAGTATGTATTTTTTTAATTCTGAGGGCAGAAAGACAGCTATCTAATGTGTATGGTGGGTCTAAGGACTAGGATGGCCTACGGTACGATACAATATTAAAGAGTATCTGTCAGCAGGATCAACACCCTTAAACCAGTCACTGTGCATGGAAGGGTTGATCCTGCTGAAAAAACCGACACCACTTTTTATTAATATGTAAATTAGGTCTTTGCCGCTCCGCAGTGATAGCCACTGCCCTTTCCCTTTAAATTAAAGCACCAGGCATCTTGTAGATTCTATAGATTACGCTATTAGCGCATGCGCAGTAGATCTGCTTCTGCTTCCCAAGCATCACAGATGACTACTGAGCATGCGCTGATCATTTTATCCTCTACCCATACGTAGCCTCTTCCAGGTGGAGGATGATGTCATTGGTGCATGAGTAGCAGATCTACTGCGCATGCGCCAAAAGTGTACTTTACTTTGCCCTTTAAATCAAGGGGAGGGGGAGTGATCCTACAATGTGGAAGTGTGACCTAATTTACATATTGATAAAACTATGGATCTGCATAATTGAGGTATCGTTTTACTCAGAAGAATCAACCCTACCAATAATTATGCCTGATTCTGCAGGGTTGATTCTGCTGATAGATGCTTTATAAAGATTAAAGGGGCTGTCGGTGGGTTGGCTCCACTGAAGTGAATGAAGTCGAGCTGCAATACCACACACAGCCTATGGAGAGGGGTGGCGCTGTTTTTAAAAGAAAGAAGCCACCTTTTTCTAATCCCACACAACCCCTTTTAATGTCTGCAGTCGATTCAACAGGCCCAATCTTCCACTGATGAGTATGTTGCCCAGGATCAGCGATGGTGGCTTAAGGAAATAAGAGGTCAGACTGAGTAATGTCTCAACCTACGATGCCATACCCAACGTCCAAAACAAACAGGCAGTGTAGCAATGATATCAGCCTGCCCTGCAGATTCCCACGCGCTGGCAATATGGATAACGTGATGTGATTCTAGAAGCACCCATCCTTGTGACTTATTAGCGAGCCTCGGAGTCCAAACCCATTGCTATTACTGGCAGCCAAACAACTTGATGAGCACTTGCATTGTTATTCTTCTGAGGAACATCATTTGGTTTTACCTCATAGAGATCTACCACAAAGGTTCTCAAAACAGCCTTGGGAGCTAGTCGTAATTATTAGGGTTGTGAAAACCCAGGTTCTCTTGAAGAACCACCCAACTGGAGGTGTTTGAGTTTAGTACGTTGACCTGGGGCACTACGATGGTTCATAATATGTGTTCAATATACTGTAAAACCCTAAGCCTGCCCTCAAAAATGGTCTTCCAAACAGGTGGTCCTAAAAGAAGAGGAGATAAGGGAATTGAGGGCCTAAAGTGGTGGTCTTCTTACGGAGAAGTTTTACTGCATATTCATCTGGCCTTTGCATGTCTACATAGCGGTAGAAGTGTTCTTAAAGAGGTTTCCATCTCTACACCATTGATAACCTATCTAATCAACAACGATTGACACCAGGAACCACCTCCCCTTCATTATTTACCGGCCACACAGCCAGGCATGTGGTTGTCCCTGGTACTGGAGCTTCATCCCATTTACTCTGAGGTCTACTAGGCACAACCACAAGTAAACATATGGTGCTGTGCCTGCTGAACCACGAAGTGCCACCATCCCTTCTTTCATCCGGGGTGGAGGGAATTAGACCTCCATGATCAGATATGGATGATCTGTCCTAGAGGAGCAACTAGGGTTGCTTGGGCCACCAGAGGAGATCATTCTGTGGGCCCAACCCCTATATTATCAGTAAATATATACTAGGTTTTGAATCAAAGAAATAGACCCTAGTGGCAAGTGATTGGCTCCGAAGGCAACTCCAAATGGAATTGTTCTTCTTGACCTTTGGGGCCCACTATGGCTTCAGAGACTGGGTCCACCAGAATACCGGAGGATCCTCTGACCCACCAGAGCACCAGAGGATTTTCTGGTACTGTGGTGGGCCAGTCAGACCCTAGGTTCACATCACTTTTGGAGTCTCGTTTGGTGTTCCAAGCATATGCCAAACCTATCCTGGTCTACACCAGGTCCGTATACATTGGTATACCTATTTTTGGAGTATGAAATAACATAGTACTAGACTATTCTATACAAAAGTATACACTAAAAACGTATATTGTTTTTACAACGGGGCCTATTAGTAACGTATCCCACCATACACCTTCACAGTGGGGCAGGTTGCAGCGATTCGTTAGATTCAGATCCACCTAACATTTCCATGGCTTTAAAGGTAATGTAACCAGAGTCTAAGACCTCGAAATCTAAAATCCCCCTCATCTATCATTTGGCCACACGCAGTTACACTAAATACGATGGTACACCCACACATAACATAAAAAGCCATCTTTGGTGAGCGCTCCGACATACACGTAGACCCTGCAGTGCATTTTTTTGTTCTATTTACAGCAAGCAAAGTAGAAGACAATTATGGAGAAGACAATGTGCTATTGTTTCGGGTCCACAAATCCTGGCTTGGATATGAATGTTGGGCAATCGAGGACAACACCCTCCAGAAGGAATGTTGGATGCAAACGCAACAGGTGGGTAGACTTGAAAGAGCTCAGAGGATGGAACGGCTTTTTACTCCGTATTCTTGTCTGGGTTTTTTTGTCGTTCATCCAGCAAGAAAAAAATAATAATCACATAAAAACAACAAGAAATATCTTCCCGGCCTTCGTTAGTTGAAAACAGTCTCGAAATCCTTAGGCCCCTTTCACACGAGCGAGTTTTCCGCGCAGGTGCAATGCGTGACGTGAACGCATTACACCCGCACTGAATCCGGACCCATTCATTTCTATGGGGCTGTGTACATGAGCGTTGTTTTTCACGCATCACTTCTGCGTTGCGTGAAAATCGCAGCATGTTCTATAGACCTCTTGCACACAAACGTGTGCTCCCCGTGCTGCCGTACGCACGGGCACCAACCGTGGGGCAGCCGCAGCGGATCGCGGACCCATTCACTTGAATGGGTCCATGATCTGCCCGTTCCGCAAAAAGATAGGACATGTTCTATCTTTTTGCGGGACGGAAGTACAGAACACTACGGAAGCACTCCGTAGTGCTTCCGTAGTGTTCCGTTCCGTCATTCCGTTCCGCACCATTCCGCATCTCCGGATTTGCGGACCCATTGAAATGAATGGGTCCGCATCCGTGATGCTGAATGGCCACGGAATGGTGCCTGTGCATTGCGGGCCGCAATTTGCGGCCCGCAGCATGGGCACGGGGCGCAAAAGGCCATATTCTGCGTTTTTGTGGCTATGTGAAAAACGCATTGCATCCGCAAGCAAGTGCGGGTGCGATGCGTTTTTCACTGATGGTTGCTAGGAGATGTTGTTTTTAAACCTTCAGTTTTTTATCACGAGCGTGAAAAACGCATCAAAACGCATTGCACCCGCGCGGAAAAAGCTGAACAACTGAACGCATTCGCAGACAAAACTGAATGGCTTTGCCTGCGAAATCGCACAGTTTTTACTGAACGCATCCGGACCTAATCCGGACCTAATCCGGACACGCTCGTGTGAAAGAGGCCTTAGGGTAACCTATCTCTATGATCTATTGGATCTACTGCGACGTCCAGTCCTGGTCACTTGAGGTTCCTGTTCCTACAGGTTTTAGTTTTTGCTGGTATGTTGTTTCTGCCGTTTGGAAAGCGGAGTTCTTCCATAATTATATTAATATACTCATGCCGCGTAAATAGGAACACTATTATTACACGCTCCACTGAAGCGTAGCTTGATGTCACCCTCATGCAAAATC
The DNA here is from genome assembly GCA_033119425.1 of Bufotes viridis. Classification (NCBI taxonomy): domain Eukaryota; kingdom Metazoa; phylum Chordata; class Amphibia; order Anura; family Bufonidae; genus Bufotes; species Bufotes viridis. Next base: position 262,933,969 of record CM065594.1, read on the forward strand.
AGTAACAGAGCCCCCGCCATCATCTAACATGAACCATGGATCACAGTGTCTTCGGTAATGACACAAGGTCCTATGGGACCCATCAGGCACCAGGACCACTGCTGACACTGCACCCCCATTACCTACACCCCTGGGCAGGATTTTTTTCATTTTATGGGATGACCATGATGAGGACTTCTCTGTAGAACGACTCTGTAAGTGGGACTGATCTACAATGCTTGAGATGAAGGACGTTCAACTACTGCCAAGTTGGGGTCGTGGTGGGAAAATGAGACCATGGTCACTGGAGCTTCCTATGAAAGCTCTGTGCATCTGGTTTTTCTTTGCTAGGGGCTTGCGGACAGTTTTCACACTTGTGATAAAACCTGCAAAAATAAAACCTGAAGGATAATCCGCATTTGTTCTTCAACGCATAAGCGCCATCATGCGATTTTGCATTAATTTGTAATTGTGCAAAAAATACTGTTTCGTAGATTTTGACTCGAGCAGGCACTAAGGTACAAAATACACCCAAATAAAAAACAACCAAAAATAAAAGCTCAAGATGTGCCACTTAGGCCTCATGCACACGACCGTATGTGTTTTGCGGTCCGAAAATTGCGGATCCGCAAAAAAAACGGATGACGTTCCGTATGGCATCCGTTTTTTTTGCGGATCCATTGTAATAATGCCTATCCTTGTCCGCAAACTAGAAAAAATAGGACATGCTCTATTTTTTTGCGGAACGGAAAAACGGACATACGGAAACGGAATGCACACGGAGTACCATCCGTTTTTTTTGCGGACCCATTGAAATCAATGGTTCCGCATATGGTCCGCAAAAAAAATGGAACGGACACGGAAAGAAAATACGTTTGTGTGCATGAGGCCTTATGCTTATGTCAAGATGCATCTCTCAATACAAAAAGACCACAACCCAAAACACCTAAAATCTGGTCGTAAGTGGTAAATTTAAAGAAAGGCCACACCTGATAAAAAAGAAAAACGGGAGTGCATCATCTTAAAAAAGGACCTTAACCCTAAGGCTGGGAACACACCTAAGCGTTTCTGAATCGCGCGTATGATGCGCATTTTACGCGCGTTTTTGGATGCGCATTTTTGCAACTAAGAAACGCGCATCATACGCGCGATTCAGTGATTCACCCCTATTTCAGCATGGCCCATAGGCGCGTTAAAACGCCCCAAAAAAGCTCATGCTGAAGCGATAGCCCTTGGCGGTTTTCAGCGCGTTCAAACGCGCTGTAAAACGCCCAAATGTGAACCATGCCCATAGGGAAGCATGGCTTTTCACATGTTGTGCGTTTTACAGCGCGTTCAAACGCTTAGGTGTGTACCTAGGGTAACCCTCAAACCCTATAGGTTTTCTTAAAGCCAACAATTTGAAAATGGGATGTTTACCTTCTACTTTGCAGCCATGATCACCTTCATGCAACTTTGTGATACAAATAAGTAAAAAATTTTTTTCAAAATTGCATGAAGGTGTCTCTCACCCAATGTTCTATTCAGGAGTCTCTGTCAACAGCAATTCAGCCCTGAGTGACATCAGGAATCATCACTTAGGCTTCATTCACATTTCTGTGTCAGTGTCACATCCGTGAAAAAAAGCGTACGTGTTTCATCCGTAAAGCTGTGCTTGAAGGTCTGTGGTTAGTCTGTGTGTCCATTTTTACCACCTGCGTGTCATCCGTAATTCACTGACGTTGCTCAGCTGAAAATGAATCTCCTATCAGTCTTCAGCGAAAAACACGGACACAACACGGATGTGTGTCAGTGATTTTTACGGACCCATAGACTTCAATGAGAGCGCTTGGTCCGCATCACAGATCAAAGTAGCGCGTGTCTCCGCGATTTTTTTTACTGACCCGCAGTCATATGAACAGACACATTTAAATCAATGGGTACGTGAGCTGTCTGCGGGAAGTGCGGACAGCACACGTCAGTGAAAAACGGAAATGTGAACGAGGCCTTACTGTTAACAAAGTGGGTGGGGTTCAGAGCGAGGGGCATGGCCAATAACAGTTTGTTGCACTTAAATGGTGCAAAGGTGCAAAATGTGTCGCAAATGTATTACGAGGCGTGTGTCGTAGGAAACGCCAGCCTTAATTCTGCCACTACATAGACAGATGTGCGTGATATAGATAATGGTTATTATTATATACGTATTATTTTTATAAATTTCCCTTTAACCCCTACCTGACCACAAGCAGCACGCCACAGGTTAACCACGCACATAAAAACCGGGAACCACGCCTGAATGAGTGACACACATTACAGTTTCGAGTTGCTATTTACTGCAGTATCAAGACACAGAACCTGCTCAAAGATGTCACTGTCAGGGAGATGTCGTGCACCATAAATATCCCAAAAGGATGTTCTGCCCCTTATTTTACCTCCACTGGTCAACTAGGATCCGATACTGAAGATGGAATCTGGCCTGGACCAGGAGATCAAAGGGCTTGTATCTGATTAGGGAGAAAATGAGTTTTCCTGAAACAGCGCCACCTTATGCCATAGGTTTTGTCTGGTATTGCAGGGCAATGTTTCAGCTAATGTGATCACTAGGTGCAACCCCTAAGGGCTCGTGCACGCGACCATATTTTCTTTCCATGTCCATGTTTTTTTTTTTTAGCAGCCCGTAGGCGGAACCATTCACTTCAATGTGTCCGTAAAAAAAGGAAATGACTTTGAGTGCATTCCGTTTCCGTATGTCCACAAGTCCGTTCTGAACAAAAATTAGAACATGTAATATTCTTGTCCTTTTTGCGGACAGGCATTGTTAAAACTGATGCAACACGGACGCCATAGTTTTTTTTTGGATCCGTGTTTTGCGGACCGCAGAATACATATGGTCGTGTGCATGAGCCCTAAGTCTGATAGAGGTTTCCAGGATTAGAAAAAACATGACTGCTTTCTTTTAGAAATAGCGCCACATCTGGACGGACATGGTGCTGTTTTTTTTTTTAAAAAGCAGTCATGTCTTTTCTAATCCTGGTTTTGTAACTTTTACGTCATTGGTTGCATCGGTGCAGGGAAACTGGACAAGTCGAAGGAAACCTGCGCAAATGTTAGGAGAGCGCCCCCTGGGTCTGATCAAACTGGAACCCAAGACCCAGCGCCCCATCCTGCATTTTGGGTCATTATGAGCAGTTAATACCAAATATGTGATTATATATTAGAGATTAGCAAATTCATTGTAAATGAATCAGATTGGACCTGAAGTTTGTAAAAATCAGAGTGGATCTGAATTTCGTGATTCGATTTTGGTGAAGTTTTGAAGAGAAGGATAGGGGAGAGAGAGAGTGAAAAAGAGAGAGGGGGAAGGAGAGATCAAGAGAGTAAGAGGAAGATAGGGGAAGATAAAGTGGGAGAGAGATAAAGGAAAAAAAAGGGAGAGGGAAAGGGAAAGGGAGAGAGAGAGTTAGGGGGGAGGAGAGAGAGAGAAAGGGAAAGAGAGAGAGGAAAAGAGAGAGAGAGAGGGGGGGAAGGAGAGAACGAGAGAGTAAGAGGAAGATAGGGGAAGATATAGTGGGAGAGAGATAAAGGAAAAAATAGAGAGAGGGAAAGGGAGAGAGAGAGTAAGGGGGGGAGAAGAGAGAGAGAAAGGGAAAGAGAGAGAGGAAAAGAGAGAGAGAGGGGGGGAAGGAGAGAGCGAGAGAGTAAGAGGGATAGGGTGAGAGGGAAATGGATAGGGAAATAGGGAGAGATAAAGTGGGAGAGAGGGAAAGGGAAAAAAGAGAGATGGAAAGGGAGAGAGTTAGAGGGGATGAGAGAGAAAGAGAGAGGGAAAGAGAGAGAGAGGGGGGAAGAGAGATCGAGAGAGTAAAAGGCATAGGTAGAGAGGGAGAGAGGAAGTGGGAGAGCGATAAAGATAAAAAAAGAGAGAGGGAAAGGGAGAGAGAGAGAATTAGGGAGGAGGAGAGATAGAGCGGGAAAGAGAGAGAGGGGGAAGGAGAGATCGAGAGAGTAAGAGGGATAGGGTTAGAGGGAAATGGATAGGGAAAGAGGGAGAGATGGAGTGGGACAGAGGGAAAGGGGAAAAACAGAGAGAGGGAAAGGGAGAGAGAGTTAGAGGGGAGGAGAGAGGGACAGATAAAAAGGAAGAGATGGAGGGGGAGAAAGAGAGAGGGAAAGGGGAAGAGGGAGAGGAAGAGATGGAGAGGAAAAGAGGGAGAGAGAGAGGGAGAGGGAAAGGGGAAGATGCAAAGGGAACTAAAAGAGGGAATGGGAGAGAGGAAAAGAGAGACAGAGGGACAGGGACAGGGGACAAGGAGAGATGGAGAAAGGGAGAGAGAGAAGGAGAGAGAGGGAGCCTTATTCAGGCTTATTTTTTATATAATAAAAAATAATTTTTTTTAAAACTTTTTTTAAACATTTTTGTTTGTTTCATCAGGGCATCATTTTATTCTCTTTGCAGATAAAAAACCTAAACATCTGTTAGGACCCTCTGAAGGCCACATCAGGCACTACCACTGGACATCACTGGGGGCTTTAGTAGGCTGAGGGCTGTCAGCAGGAGAGCCATCAGCTCCGGCGATTGAGTCAGCCCCCTCCATTTGACACCACTGATTACAGGATTAAATGGAGTTTTTGCCCATCCTGATGACTCTCTGTGAGCCTCCCTGACCTGTGCGATCATTGTGAAGTCACATCCAGACCTTGAATCAGAACCAGATCTTCCCACTTCCATAGTTGACAAATGCACTAAATTTCCAGGGACAGTCCCTAATTTTCATAGACAGTTCTGGCAAATTCAGGCTGTCGCGGTCTGAAATAGTTGGAACTTAAAGGGGTTGTCCCACAAAAAATACCGTATTGTACAGTTTTCAAACCACCCCCTGAATCTGAATACTTTTGTAATTGCAGGTCATTAAAAATTTCAACTGCCTCCTGAGCTGTGATAGGGAGAGCTGAGACACGCCTCCTGAGCTGTGATAGGGAGAGCTGAGACACCCTTCCTGAGCTGTGATAGGGAGAGCTGAGACACGCCTCCTGAGCTGTGATAGGGAGAGCTGAGACACACCCCCTGAGCTGTCATAGGGAGAGCTGAGACACACTCCCTGAGCTGTGATAGGGAGAGCTGAGACACGCCCCTGAGCTGTGATAGGGAGAGCTGAGACACGCCTCCTGAGCTGTCATAGGGAGAGCTGAGACACGCTTCCTGAGCTGTGATAGGGAGAGCTGAGAGACGCCCCCGAGCTGTGATAGGGAGAGCTGAGACACGCCCCCCGAACTGTGATAGGGAGAGCTGAGACACACACCCTGAGCTGTCATAGGGAGAGCTGAGACACGCCTCCTGAGCTGTGATAGGGAGAGCTGAGATACACCCCCTTAGCTGCTTCAGAAAAGACACTCCCCTGAGCTGCCAGCTTGGTATAAATCCAGTAGACCAATGAATGAGGAGATCTCTGGACCCATGTGAGGTACAGGACTGGTTCTAGCTTTGTTAGAAAGAGATTGTCATGGACTATATGACGTCTGATTTTCATTCTTTACATTAGTCATAGGATAACCCCTTTAAGTAAACCACATACAGAAGTGAGCCGTCTTGTGTCGGTTTGGGGCATTCCCGGGGATGGGGTTTTCATGCCCCTAATTTATCAATACAATGTTGTAAGGGTGCTTTCACACTTGCGTTCTGAGGATCTGGCAGGCACTTCCATCTCGCCGGATCCGTCAGAACGCAAGTCGCCTGAAAGCATTTGAAGACTGATCAGGATCCTGATCAATCTTTGAAATGCTTTCAGGTTACCATGGCAGCCAGGACACTTGACGTCCTGGCTGCCATGGTACTTCGCAGCAGTGTACTTACGTGTGCTGCGGCCACCGGGCGCTCCCTCATGACGCTCGGACCTGTGACATCATGAAGGAGCACCCGGGGGCCACAGCGCAGGTAAGTACACTGCTGCGGAGTACTTACCATGGCAGCCAGGACTTCAGTAGCGTCCTGGCTGCCATGGTAATCGATCGGAGGCCCTGCTTACACTGGGATCCCGATCGGAACTGCTGCTGCGCATGTGCAGAGCTAAACGTCGGATCCGGCAATGCGGCGAAACAACGTTTAGCTTAATTCCGGATTAATGCACTTCAATGGGTATTAATTTCGGATCCGGCGTTACGGCATGTCTTCCGGATTTTTGGACTGAGACAAATCCGCAGCATGCAGCGGTTTTGTCAACGTCCAAAAAACATTACAATACTGAACGGAAGACATCCTGATGCATCCTGAACGGATTTCTCTGCATTTAGAATGCATGGGGATAATCCTGATCAGTTTCTTTCCGGCATAGAGCCCCGAGGACGGATCTCTAAGCCGGAAAGTAAAAACGCAAGTGTGAAAGCATACTAAGTATGCACTTCCAGTTTTTGCTTTAAAAAAACAAAAACAAAAAAAAAAAAAAAAAAAACGCACCAAAACTGCACCATGTGAACAGGAGCCATTAAGAAAATATTTTCCCGGTTTTAACCCTCGATGTGTGATGTTTAGTTCCTTGGCCTGGCATGCGGCATGGCATTACTGATTTATTTCAGCGCATACACATAAACCTTGTTCCTGAGTCAATCAGCCCTCCCTAAGTCTCCTTCATTTGTAGCTTAAGAAAGAAAGCCTCGTCGGGTTATTTTGTCCCTTCAAATCACTGTCCTCGGCCCATGACGGAAAGCATGGAGTGACGCCTGCGTGGGGCGAGGGGCTGGATGTTTCATGTCATCAGAGCCCAGGCCGGGATAATTACTCTTGAAAGGTGTGATTGCAGCAGAAGTTGTGTCTAATCAGCCGCTGATTTCCATCTTCTGTCCCCGCTCGTATGGAATTGCCTTGACAAAGAACTGGAGAGAATTACACTCATTGCTCGGTTTCCCTTTACAAATCTAAACACCGGCCAATTAGTCCCAAAAAGCGGGCGACATCGAGAAGATTTGGAACACGGTTTGTGATTAATGACCAGAATCGTTTCGGACAGAGGTTAGAAGCGAATCATGTTTTCGATCTTCTTTTAACCCCTTTCGTGCCAGTGGCCAAAGTCGATTCAGATGGTCGGACAGTATGGTGGGAGGGGGAAGTAGGTCAAATTCTGATTCATCAGAAGGGTTTTAATTTGGTTGGAATTGACCCAAGGCAGATTTAACGAAATTGTGCAAGTGGTATCATATGTTTGGCGCAACTCATACTAGACATATTTCTCCTCCTTTTGCCACTTTGTGATTGGAGTATACGTACAAAATAATCATATTTGCCAAACGTTTGACACATTTCATGACTCCTTCTTAGCCAATTCCCTTACTCTTGACTTTTGATGTTCAGTTACAATCATGGAGGTCAGGAATGCTTGCATTGCCCCTTTTACTACCCTAGACCAGTGATGGGCAACGTGCGGCTCTCCAGCTGTTGCAGAACTACAACTCCCAGCATGCAAAGCCTGTCTATAGCTATCAGCCTACTGCAGGGCATGGTGGGAGTTGTAGTTTAGCAACAGCTGGAGAGCCGCACATTGCCCATCACTGCCCTAGACCATCTGGGAGGCTGGCACAAGCCATTTACTTCTTTAGTCCATCAGGCAAGCTGACATTAGCTTCTTCCCTTACCTAGACCACTAGGAGCATTTTCAATGCCCCTTTTACTACATTACATATCTAGGGAGGCTTGCTGAGCCCCCTCACTACTTTAGAGCATCAGGGAAGTGGGCATTAACACCTCCACTGCCGTAGACTACAGGAATGCTTACATTACCCCATTACTACCCTACAATATCTAGGAAGTGGGCATGAGCCTTCCACTCCTTTACTCCATCAGGCAAGCTGAAATTAACTTCTTCACTTACCTAGACCACCAGGGAGGACTGCCTGAGCCCCTTCATCAGGGAATCTAGTATTAATGCCTCCACTTCCCTTGACCACAGGCATACTTGTATAACCCCTTTACTACCCTAGACCTTCTGGCGAGCTGACATTAACTTCTTCACTACCCTAAGCCACAGGCATGCATGCATTACCCCTTTACTACCCCAGATCATCAGGGAAAATGGCATAAACTTCACCACTACTCTAGACAACCAGACATACATACATTACCCCTTTTACTATCATAGACCACCAGGGTAACTGTCATGAGCCCCTTAACTACCTTAGACCATTAAGGAAGCTGGCATTAACTTTTTCAGTACTACCAGGCATTGCTTGTATTACCCATTTTACTACCCTAGACCAGGCATGCTCAACCTGCGGCCCTCCAGCTGTTGCAAAACTACAACTTCCATGATTCCCGGACAGCATACAGCTATCAGCCTGCAGCAGGGCATGGTGGGAGTTGTAGTTTTACAACAGCTGGAGGGCCGCAGGTTGAGCATCCCTGCCCTAGACCATTAGGGGCACTTGCATTGACTGCTCAACTTCTATAGACTATCAGTGAAGCTGGCATTAACTTCTCCGGTACTTTAGACTATTGTCCCTAAGAGAAGGAAGCCCTACTGAAAATTTCAAATAACTCCTCCCCAAGCAAAAGTAAGGACAGAGTGCTCCTTTAGACTCGTATCCATTTACCCAAAATATATACAGTGGGTCCCAACAACCTGTGATCAGTTGTACCTAGGGGTGCACCTAGCCTTTCTGCTGCCTGAGACGAAAACTGAAAAAGAACTCCTCCCTCCCCAATGCCAATTTCTTAACCTAACCCCTTTTCCACAATGAAAGCGCTCATTGCCCATGTCCCTTCTGCTGCCCCCCTCTTGCCCCTACCTGGTGCTGCCTGAGGCGATCGCCTCATTTGGCCTCATTAGTGGTGCACCCCTGGTTGATAACCTGGAGGTTTGACCATGGATCGTGCTTGCACTACCTTTTTATTAGCCTAGACCACCAAGTAAAAAAATTTTATTTTGGAGAAATTCCTCGAAGGATATGGTAGGTGCCTTAACATCCCCTTCTAGGTCAGTTTCAGTCATTGCTGTTTGCATGCTGGACCTGTATCACCAGCTTGGAGCTTGGGAAACTTCTCAGCTTGAATTCGAGGGACTTTGTAAGAATTCAGAACAAACATTGGAGGTAAACTGCTAAATCATGTTTTAAGCCCAGCACCCAGTACTTACACACCCATGCCACATGTTTAACTTCAACAATTTAATGTACAGGTGTCAAAGTCTTAAATTAGTGCCCAAAGTCTCTGGTTCCCAGTGAATGTTTGACTAGGAGTAAGAATCTGCATATTTACATATTTAGCAAATTTTACAAAAATTCCAACCTTACCAAAAACATCCCTGATTGTGCCCTCTAAGGAGGAGAATTCCACCAGAACTGACTCTAAGGAAACATTGTATTGTGTCTAGCATTGAACTTTTTCCCCCCTTTTCTTGGATCAACATTCGTCTCTGTGCTGAAATTGAATTTATTTGCATAAACACACATATACACACAAATGAAGTGGAAACCCAAAATTGACCCCACTGCGTAATATCGGAGCCTCCTGCAGATCTGTTGAATGAAAAAAGGCAGAATTCAGTCTCATGAATCCATGACAGGGAGAGGCACATATGTGCCGTGCTGAGGGTAATGTAATTAGACCCCCTTGTTAACACAGACAAGATGTTTATTACAGTTATACCCCACATGGTAGCATTTGGTCAGATGCAAATTTACAGAAGTTGATTAACTAATTCCCTTTGTAAAAATGACTAATTCAACTGAAAATGTTCCATCGACATCTAGAAAAATATTTACCCGATTGCCAAAACTCTGTAATTTAGTATTAAACACACTTATTCTGGTGCTATGTGATATGTAGACAACCGTGTCCTGGCCGGCTCAACCACTGATTGCTTGTTTTATATGCAAAATCTGGGACGAGTGTAAAACAAACTAGAACTGATAATTGAGAGTGTACAGATGAAGCCGATTTCAGACCAAGCCAATAGGCTGCGGCTACTGCATGATTTTTTTATTTTTTTGTAATACTTTACTATAGGCAAAACTGTTTAAATTAGGTAATTATAAATAAAACTATAAATTTAGAAAAATAATCCAAAAAAATGGCTTCCCTGGTGGTCAAGAGTAGTGGAGGGGATCATACCAGCTTCCGTGGTTGTGTAGAGTAGTGGAGAGGTTCATCCAAGCTTTTGTAGAATAGTGAAAGGGATCATGCGAGCCTCCCTAATGGGCTAGAGTAGTGTTGGGGAACACCCCAGACTCCTTGATAGTCTAGAGTTTTGGAGGGGATCATGCTAGCTTCCCAAATGGTGTAGAGTAATTGAGAGAGCCATGACTTGTTTCCCTTATAGTCTACAGCAGTGGAGGGGTTCATGCCAGAATCCTGGATCATATCTGATTGAGTGGATCATGCCAGATTCCCTAGTGGTCTAGAATAGGAGTTTATTTCAGCTTCCTTGATGGTCTAGAGTAGTGAAGGGGATGACACCAGCTTCCCTGGTTGTCTAGAGTAGTTGAGGGGTTCACCTAAGCTTATGGTTGAGTGGTAGGGCCTCGAGCTACTTGAGAGACCTTGCCGTGGTGTCCGAGCTTAAGACATGTCCTCCTAGTAGGATATGTCGAACTAACCTCTCAATTTTATCAGTGTGAGGGTTTAGTATGGCAGCAGAGTGTACCTGCCTTTGCTATGGTTATGTTTTTGATTGTTCTCCACATCCACATTATCGTTATCGTATGTAGGATGGTTATTGTGGTACTTGTAGTCCGTTGCTGGCATCTTCCATTGTATGCATTTTTTGCTGGTGATTGCCATTAGCAACGGACTACAAGTGCAGGATGTGCTCCCCTATATACATGCACAACTGAGCATATCCTGCTTGTTAAACATCACACCACGTTTTCTAATGGTTCACCTAAGCTTCCCTGATAGTCTAGAGCAGTAAAAGGGATCATGCCAGCTTTCCTAATGGTCTAGAGTAGTGGGGGGATTACACCAGCCTCTCTAACAGTCTAGAGTAGAGGACAGGATCATGTCATCTTTACTGGGTTAGAGTAGTGTATGGGAATAAGATAGCTTCCCTGGTGGTCTAGAGCAGTGGAGGGGTTCATGCCAGCATTCCTGATCATCTGCGATTCAGTGGATCATGCTGGCTTCCCTGAGGGTCTAAAGTAGAGGAAGAGTTCATGTCAGCTTCCCTGATGGTCTAGAGTAGTGGTAAGGTTCATGCCAGCTTTCCTAATGGTCCAGAGTAGTGGTAAGATTCATGCCAGCTTCCCCGATGGTCTGGAGTAGTGGTAAGGTTCATGCCAGCTTTCCTGATCATCCGCGATTCAGTGGATCATGCTGGCTTCCCTGAGGGTCTAAAGTAGAGGAAGAGTTCATGTCAACTTCCCTGATGGTCTAGAGCAGTGGAGGGGTTCATGCTAGCTTCCCTGATGGTCTAGAGCAGTGGAGGGGATTGTGTAATCTAGGTTAGTAAAGGGACAATTCAAGCATACCAGCTCACTTGACATAATGAGATTTCCTAGATATTGGCAGTAGTGTAAGAATGGTAAACTTGTCCATCCATTCTCTAAAGATTGGATTACTTAGCCAAGATTTTTGCAATGTGGTAAGTTGTATTCCGATTAACTAATTATTACACGAGATTTTTTTTACATCTATATTACAGAAGAACAATGTTGAGTTCTAAATTTGCTTCAGTGGAACAGCATTAAGTCATACCGCAGTGATGTGGACAAAGAAACCTGGCCGTTTTACAGCCATCTTGTAACTAGCCTCATGGTGGCCACTTTCATCCATAGTTCTTCCCATATATTCTTTTATTCTTTTCTGATACTGTAACTGGACCTCCTTACTAGGCTAGAGCCAACCAAAGTAGATGAACAGCATCTGATTCTACCAGAGGCATAAATAGGGGACAAGGGTTCTACCCTATTGCTATAAAAAAAATTGGGAAGCCCCGATAAATTTTTTCTTTGTGGGACAGTTGGTGTTTTTTGGTGGGTGTTGACCTGTATTATCTGAATTCTTGGATGAGAAAGATGAGTTATGGACTCAGCTGAAGCTCTCTTCTTCACTGGCCCATAAGATTTGCACTGGATACTTTCATGGTGGTTGTACCATTGGGTTCTCCAATTTCAGTATCCTCAACACTTGCCGAAAAATTGCCACACAAACCAGTAAAACCTGGCACTGATTAAGTTGCCCTCATCTGCTATGGTCTTTTCTGGGGGCCAGTTCTTGCTAAAGTTGGAACTACTGTGCATAGCAGCAATACTGGCCTATACCCCAGTGGGGTCAATATTTTAAAACTATTATATTGCACTAGCTAAACCTTGGGGACAAATTTGTAGTGAACCCTTTGCCACATGGGAATCAGGTTTGGAGACAATTACATCATTGTATTCTGGATCTGCATGATGAGAACTTGCCTTAGGCTCCAGAGCTGTACGTAAGAGAAAGTATGGCACATTGAGTTCCTATGGCTACACAGCGGCATAGAAGGTCTGACCTCCAATGACATCATGGTGGCTTCCACATTGACACCAGGTGATACTGTTGTTTTGGGTTGTCCCAAATGCAAGATCCCTGGGTATTTTTAGCTTGGACACAACAGCTTGTGGCCTCTAGGTTGGGGTTGATGCCATGTTAAGGGTTTGACAATATGATATGGTGCCCTTATGTACTGGCATTACGTGTAGAAGTAGTCACCTAGACCTAGCCCAAGAAATTCACATCCAATCCTCATTCCTTATCCCAATCTGACGACACGCATCTCCTACTTCTTGTACAGCAAACGTCTTTGTTTCCTAATTCAAGATGTCTCCAAGTGGCTCCCAAGGTTTACGGGTAGCGGCCACAATTTTCTTAAGACTCTTTAGTTTAATCCTCCTGCTTCTGGGTTATTTTAAAATGGAAATTTGCTAGAATATAGCCGTGTGGTTAATTTTACTAGGGCTAAAAGCAATCTCAGGCTGCCCTCCCTCCCCTGTGTTTAGTCTCTGGGAAGTCTGGAGGTACCCGGCGGTGGTGATGTGGGGCGAGGAAAATGGGACACTTGAAGTTTGTCTAAACAGGCAAGACCCTCCTAAATCACAGGCAGAGGAGCCTGACATGGGGAATTATTTTGTTTAGTGAAACCAAAGAGGATCAGCGAGACGTTAGGGCAAAACTACCGCAGAACATGCCAGTTAACTCCTTAACTGCTAAGAGGAGCCACTTTGTAGGTACTTCAGGTGGCAAGTGTTTAAACGACTTGAAATAATGTTTATTCTCGCCCTTAGGCAAGACGTATTGGTTGCATCGGGTGCATGTGTTTAAAAAATAAATAAAAAAATCTTTGTGAAAATAAATAAAGCACAAACGATATGGTCAAAAGTGCATCAGGGGTCTCCTTAGAGGGCTGCAGTGCCAATCCTGGTAACTAGATTACGTGTTTATGCACTTATTAGTGTGTGCCTTATTTTCAATTTATTTTCAAGTATTGTACCATATCTTAAAATAATTGCATTTGGTTTATTATATCTTCTTAAACTGTATATAAATGGGCACGTGGAACTCTCAACAGGCTGGTAGCGACTGGGTAAGCCGGAAATATGGCAGCTGTAGTTACAGCCCTGGTGCTATTTTGCTGGAGATTGGTCACTCTTGCCCTTGGGTAAAAACAGAAGGTACGGGAAGTGAAAGGTACCTTCAGGTCAAGTGAATAACTCTAGAGCCTGAGTGGACAGAGAGGGCCACAGAGAGACAGAATGGGCCTTCTGATATCATACTTGACAACATCTGTGTTGGTAACTTCGCGGCATTTAGGTCCTGCCCCCAGGCCTGTCCCAAACCTTCCCTGGCACACTCACTTCTGGGTAAACTCCACCCATTGAGGAGCAGGGAGAAGCTGAATTTGCCAGGATTGTGCTTGAATATTTGGGACTGTTGGCAACTATGTGGGGAGGTAATGAGCCTGTCCTCTGCAGCCTGTGAGGGTTGAAGACTTGTAGAGAACTCTTACCTAATTTAATAATAATAGGCCTAAAGTATAGTTTAGTGATACTATTGCACTAGCTAAACCTAGGAGCCAGGGAACCATGCAAAGATTTAATAAATCTGTCTAGAAGTATTCACACTGTGCAGTTTCTGGTTTAGAGATTACATTTTGGGACTTATTTGGGACTAGATCAGCTGAATGTAATGATACTTTTCCCTTACTGATCAGTTGCCTAATTATGGAGAAAAAGTACTTAATCCATATGCAAATTAAGTAGTTAAGTGCACTAAGGGCGGGCCCAAGCCATTCAGTGCACCCTTGCTTCCTTTGTCTTCTGCTCCCTCTCTTTCCTTATTGATGGGCCAGGCAGGATGACTTTGGACCCTGACTCTTTCCATCAAGAAAAAGGGCCTAATAGAGGAAGCAGGAGTAGCAAGGGTGCACAGAGGGGCTTGGGCCCGCCCTCATTGCACTTAGCTGCTCATGGATTAAAAGTAGTTTTTCTCCAGAACGAAGCAACGGATCGCTAAGTGAAAGGTATCATTACATTCAGCTGAGCTAGCCCTATAAGGCATTGTGCCCAGTTTCTTGCTGACAGTCTCCCTTTAATATGACATCTAGAGCATGCCTCTGATCATGTACGACTTCGACAGAAAAAACTTTTGATGCAAAGGTGCAGTAGGGCTCCCCAGAAATGTATGGATGCTGTACTGTGGCACCTTACTAGAGAAATGGTCATTGTATTTTGGGCTCCTTCTAAATCTCACTATGTACTTTTGGTGGTCACTATAGAAGAAGACCAGCTGAGGTTGGTGCGGCCAGATTTTAGCACGGTATTGTCAGGGTTATCAGTGTAGTCTATGCAGGGGTGCACCTAGCCTTTCTGCTGCCTGAGGTGAAAACTGAAAAGATACCCCCTCCCTCCAGCCTTAATGTTAAAGGCATACTGTGATACAATTGAATATGTCTCTAGGTCTCGCCGCCTGAGGCAATTGCCTCATCTGACCTCATTGGAGGTGCACCCCTGAGTTTATGGAAAATAGTGTAGGTTCTGTGGGATAAAGCAGGATGACAGCTGAGGTTTGGTCGTTTCGGAGCTGGACCCCTGGTAGAATAAAGGCTGACATAATAATGTTTGTATTGTGCGGGCAGTCCGATAATAGCGTAATATGCCAATAATATATAGGAGAATTGATCACAATGCCACACAAACCCGCAACCTTGGGTCAATATCTTCATTTTAGAGACAGATGTTTGATCGACTGATCCAGAATTTAGCACGTTAACACATTAGGAGCCATCGACGTCACCGAGGCATTACGTGCCTCACACCTCACTGGCATGACTAACCTTTAGAGTCATTTATAGGTTACATTCTTGAAAGGCTGCTGTTGGGATCTTACTGATGAACCCAACGTTGAAGGACTTTAGTACATGGTCCCATAAAGTAGTAGAACATAGGGGATTCGGGGATATGTAATCAAAGCCAGCATTTATTTCAGGTCTGCAGGGGTTAATGGCTATTGTGGAGCACAGGATGTCTGCTCCACATCTCCAAAGGCCCCCAAAAACCAAGAGCGATTATGGACTCCAATCTTCAATGTCACATCTCCTCCCGTGTCGTGGTCGTCCCATGGAGCAGGAGTCTAATTCCAGCAGGACTGGTGTTTCACATCAGCCGTGTTTACGTTCCCCGGCCGCAACGGCCTCCAACGTATGCATCACATTTCACTACCATGTCAGGCCAATTAGCCCCACATTTGGCTGGACCACAATGATGGGGGAAGACGGCTCAAATGGATCGGCTTTCACAAGGGTTCTGCACAATTGACAATCTTCGCTTCTCAAAACATAAGACCCGCCGAGAGCGAGAGCGAGCAAGACCGGCGGTGGTGTCTAGACTTGGGAGAGCGACCTATGACCGATGGGCTGGTGATTAGGCAATGTTATTTCTCTATTTTTTAATCTTTGTATGGTAGAGACCAGTTATCAAGGCTAGATTTGTGGGGTGGGAAAACTTGACAGCTGCCTAGGGCTCTCATTGTCTAGGGACCTTGGATTAGGAACCTCAAGATCAAACTAAAAGCACCTAGTATGACTTAGTTGTATATGACAATATTATATGACCAATAGATGGAGGTTGTATCTATGGTATAGCACGACCAAGGCTGGGTTTGTGGGGTGGCAAACTGGGCAGCGGCCTAGGGCTCTCATTGTCTAGGGACCTTGGATTAGGAACCTCAAGATCAAACTAAAAGCACCTAGTATGACTTAGTTGTATATGACAATATTATATGACCAATAGATGGAGGTTGTATCTATGGTATAGCACGACCAAGGCTGGGTTTGTGGGGTGGCAAACTGGGCAGCGGCCTAGGGATTTCATTTTCCTAGGGGGCCTAGGAATAGGAACCTCAAGATCAATTTAAAATCACCTAGTATTATTTAGCTGTGTATAGCGGTATTATTTGGTAGCTGACTATATGGCAGTATTATGTGACCACGAGATGAAGGCCATATCTAGGGTATAACAAGGTGCTGAATTGGGCAACTGCCTTTGGCTCTCATTTTCCTAGGGGGGGCTAGGAATAGGAACCTCAAGAACAAACTAAAAGTACCTAGTATTGCTTAGCTGCGCATGGCGGTATTATTTGGTAGCTGACTATATGGCAGTATTACGCGACCAGAAGATGGAGGGTGTATATTATAATTAGAGATGAGCGAATTTCATATTTTGAAATTCGTTCACGCTTCATTAACTGGTAAAAGTTGAATTGCGTTATGGATTCCGTCATTACGGACCATAACGCAATTCTATGACGGAATCCGTTATTCATTCCGTCATAATAGAAGTCTATGGGCTGTATAACGGATCCATCCTTTTTCCGTTATGCAGGACTCCCTTGCATTACATAAACGGAACAGATCTGTTTTGCAGGCCATAGACTTCTGTTATGACGGAATGAATAACGGATTCCGTCATAGAATTGCGTTATGGTCCGTAATGACGGAATCCATAACGCAATTTAACTTTTACCAGTAGGCGAAGCGTGAACAGATTTCAAAATATGAAATTCGCTCATCTCTAATTAGACTGTATACCGAGGCTTTATTATTGGCGTGCTATCCTCACTATAGGCTTTCAGTATGTGACCAGCTGGAAGTCAGCTCCGAAAATACACAGCGCCGTCCGTTGTGGAGTGGCCGGAGCCGGTTACTGCAGCAATCCTTCCATTCACTTCAGTGGATGCATCACTGCATTACCCAGCTCCGTCCACTGCACAATGGAGGGTGTTTTTGTGGGACCCCCGCCAATCAGATATTGAAAGCCTATAATGAGGATAGCACATCTATAATAAAGCCTCCATATACACCCTGGTCGTCAAATAATACTGCCATATAGCCATCTACCAAATAATACCGCCATGCGGAGCTAAATAATACTAGGTGCTTTTAGTTTGATGTTGAGGCTCCAATTCCCAGGCTTCCTAGGAAATGAGAGCCCTAGGCAGCTGCCCAGTTCGTCATCCCACAAATCCAGCCTTGGTCTTGTTATGCTATATATACAGCCTCCATCTAATGATCACATAATACCGCCATACACAGCTAAGTAATACTAGGTGCTTCTAGTTTGATGTTGAGGTTCCTATTTCTTGGCTCCCCTCTAGGCAGCTGCCCAGTTCATCACCCCACAAATCCAGTCTCGGATTTGTTATGCCATAGATATGGCCTCCATTTACTGGTCACATAATACCGCCATATAGTTATCTACCAAATAATACCACTATACACAGATTTGATGGCCTATCCCTGCCAAGGATAAGACCTCCTTATGCATCGGTCACCCCCTTCCCCCATACAGTACGGCTCCTTTTGCCCCCATTGTCTGGTCGGACCGCCGTAGTCATGAACTGCAGCTCGTTGGTAGAACTTCATCTGATTTACACCAAGATTCATTCCTTCTTAGATGACCTCTAGTTTTTGGGGGTCTCTCAAAGTACCCCCTGTGAGGAGCCAAAAACACCCCCCCCCCACCTCAAAATGGAATGACAGGTACGGGGGGCACCGGCCAGTTTGGGGCCACATTCCCACATCCAGCAGGGTAAACACCAGGACTCCGGGTTTCACACAAGTCGGAGGAATGTGAACTTGGAACCAGGATGGACTTGTGAGATCCTCTCTGTGTGGGTGAGAAGGGCACCTCTCTACGTTTAACCCTTCGGTGCACCTCACTCACGGTATACGAGTTTGGAGGGGGGGGGGGGTCATTAAATAGCAATGGGCCTGTTTTTCCGCAGTTCTCCGGAAATACACTCGGCCATAATCACGTCCTGCGAAGGATATATCTGGCTTGGAAGTCACATGTTCGAAACGTAGATAATCTTATACTAACCCTGCGGTTTGTGTTTGATTGCTACCACCGAGTCCTGTTAAAGGGAAACTGTCAGCAGGGAATTCTCTATGTTTAACCCCTCATTTAAAGGGAAACCGTCAGCAGGAAATTCACTGATAAACCAGGCACCGTGACTCGTAGGGCTAGCTCAGCTGAATGTAATGATGCCTTTCACTGAGCGATCCGTTGCTTCATTTTTATATATTTGCATGCAAATGAGCAGTTAAGTGCACCGAGGGCGGGTCCAAGTCACTCTGTGCACCCTTGCTCCTCCTGCTTTTTCTCCTTCCTGATTGATCCTGCAAGACTTTGCAGGAAACTCAGTCAAGGAGAAGGAGGGGCAGGCAGAAGAGCAAGGGTGCACCCTATGGCTTGGGCCCGCCCTCGGTGCACTTAGCTGCTCATTCGCATATGGATTAAAAGTACTTATTTTGCAAAATGATGCAACGGATCGCAAAGTGAAAGGGATCATCATTACCTTCAGCTAAGCTAGCCCTGGTGTAACAGTGCGTTTCCTGCTGACAGTTTCCCTTTAAACATAATGTCAAACCTAGAGAATTTCCTTGCTGACAGTTTCCACATTTGCGTTGCATCAAATCCGGCCACATAGGGCTATATACATCATCATAATGAAGTATATACTCACACAATGCACCAACCAATATCGTTGATGTTGTCTTTTTTTTTTCTGAAGGGGGTCACTAGGAATTGGGGCCAAGTCATGATTGCTACCCCTTTGTGCGCGCCATTGCTCTGCCCACTGTTCGTAAGGGCGCAGACTATCTCCGGCAGGTTCCCACTGCAAATCTGCATAACATATACCCGTATATAGCTCAGATAAAGCAGCAGAAAACCAAATACAACAGTTATGACAAACTCAGCTCTGCTACGTTTGAAAATATCGTCTGGGGGTATCAGGTGTTTTTTTTTTTTGCTTTCCTCCTTTCCGGCAGGGAAAGGATTAATCGGACCGCCTGCTCGCCCACTCGTCCAGAAGCGGCCTCCTATGCCAGCGCAGGCTCGCGTTTGGACAAGCGCCAAACAAACACCTCATAACAAGGTCCTTGGAAAGGGGGCACGAAAACACTTGATAAGGAGTGTGGGAAAAAATCTGCTGCATTGATTATCAGAAAGTCTGCGGTTGTGGAGCGGCCAGCGGCATGAGCTCACCGAGCTGGGAATGTCATCAGCAGTGTTTGAGCAGCGCGGTTAAAGACCTTGTGAAATATGAGAGGAATTCCATAGGGTCTCCCATTCACGGAGATACGTGACAGGAGGGTGGCCGGGGGCCGGCGATGGCCGCACACCGCTGCTGCACTTCAACTCACCTGGGAGGATGCATGCATGGTGTCAATAGGTCCTTAGCGCAGTGCATTATGGGAAACCTAAAGCACCCTAAATAGGCCCAGTACCCGCCAAGGGCCCGACCCTCAGCCCAGTATTCCTTCACCTACTGGACTGGCCCACCAGAGTATTAAAGCATCTTCTGGTAGGCCCTGGCTCGGACACCATAGCGGGCCCCAAAGGTCCAGAGAAAAAAACATTTGGAGCCACTAAATTGCCACCAGGGTCTATTTCGTAGACTTTTTGACGTCATTGGGGGGGTGAATGGGAGTTGGTGGGCCCAAGGAATTCCAGTCCAATCCTGGTTCAGCCATAGGCTTTGGATGGCTGTCAGCAGACCCGCCGAGCGTGCATGGGTGCTCAGGATTGGGCATGTTGGACTCTAAGGCCTCTTGCACATGAACGTTCTTTTTGCGAGTGTATGGGCCGTTTTTTTGTGTTCCATATACAGTCGGTATACTGAACCATTCATTTCAATGGGTCCGCAAAAAAAAACGGAATGTACTCCGCATGCATTCCGTTTCCGTATTTCCATATTTCCGTTCCGTTCAAAGATAGAACATGTCCTATTATTGCCCGCAAATCACGATCCGAGGCTCCATTCAAGTCAATGGGGCTGTAAAAATAACAGAACGGATACGGAGTGCACCCGTATGTCTTCCGTATCCGTTCCGTTTTTTGCGGAAGCATCTATTGAAAATTGACCAGCCCAATTTTTCAATGTAATTACTGTATACTGTACATGCCATGCTTCCGTTTCCGTTTGCGATCCGCAAAATCAGATCACATACGGAAACCATACGGAAACGGAAACACAACGGATCACAAAAACGGAACAACGGATGCGTGAAAAACAGACCGCAAAACCATACGTTCGTGTAAAACCGGCAATGTGTGTTCCGCATTTTGCGGACTGCACATCGCCGGCACGCTCATAGAAAATGCCTTTTCTTGTCTGCAGTTGCGGACAAGAATAGGACATGTTCTATTTTTTTGTGGAACGGAAATGCGGACCCGCAATTCTGGATCCGGGCGGGACATAGTGTGTCCCAATAGAAATGAATGGGTCCGCAATTCCGTTCAGAATGGCGGACGTGTGAATGGAGCCTAACTGCCCAATCCTTCTTTCTGTAAAATCTCCCGGGGAAAGGTGGAACGAGGTGTTCTCATGCACCATGAGATAATCGACCGGTCCCACCAAAATCAGTGGGTTCAACCGTCATGTGTGTGGCCATCTTTAGGCTTGGGCCAAGTCGGTGCTGGTCTGTTATGGATCGATGAGGTGACTAACCAGTGCTATAGTATGATAGCCTACAGTCCATGTAACCCAAGCTGAGGCTTTATTCCCAGGGTTTGGTCAATGCTTTTTTAATTAGACTGGTCCCCACCAGCAATCAGTCATCAGGGGAACATGGTATCAAGTGTTCGATTCCCCTACAGCACCTCCGCAGGTGGAGCCAGGCATTGCACAGCTTCAGTTTTTTAACAATAACCAGATGGGCTGGGTCCTGGATAACTATTAGATGGTGGGGGTCCTACCACTAGGACCCCCACCGATCATGAGACCAGGGACCCTGTACTCCTTGGAGCCCCCAAAATAAAGGGATCAGCAGGTTGGGCATGCGTGGGCTGCAGGGATACGGGACCCTTATTCTTGTGATCGGTGCAGGTCCCAGTGGTAGGACCCCCCACCGATCTAATAGTTATCCCCTTTAGGAAAGCAAAGCCTATAGGGCGAGAGCAAGCAACATTCGGCACTACCTAACTACAACTCCCAGCATGCACAAATGCTTGGCTTTCCTTAGAAGCCCCATAGAAGGGAGCACGTTGGGAAGGTGGGAGGTCACTGACCCCTGCCATAGTGAACCCGCACTGACGAGAAACGCGTTGCAGCCCTCGCCCCTCTCTTCTCACTTTCTCATTAAAGCTTTATGAGGCGTCTAATCTGAGAATTGTTTACCGTCCGCTGAATACAAACATCCCGCCATATGAGGCTGATAGGGCCGTATAAACCCGTCCAGATGGTGTGTGCTCCTGCAACCACAACAAGGCATCGATACCGGATATTGGCCATTTCTCTGCCGCTGATATCAATAGGAATCAGGTTTCCAATAGTAAAATGTAAAGAGATTTAATAAGAGGCGGACAGATTTACACACTTCCCTATTGCTGGTAAAGCAGAATCTGCAACGGCCAAGCAGGACCCACTACTGCCACGTGTGGTCACATACTGGGGCCCCCAACCCATGTATAGTGGGACACCATTATACCACAGCGACCACAACCCTTGCATCTCCTGTCCGTCTGTACGGTCACTTATTCGGAGCTTTAAGCGTCTTCTGCTCCCCAGAAGTTGGATGCCCTTGGGTTGGTGAAGGTGCAAGGGTAGCCCCCATTCCACCTCTGAGACCCGAATCCTACCTGACCCCCTACTGCAGCCACATGTAGAAGGTATGACCATGCAAGCTCATGGCCATCTCCACTGCCGTCTATAGGAGTTATGGAGACAGCTCCTCGAAAGGAACGATCCAGACAGAACGGGGGCGTTACGCTGTTTAGGGTTCTGTGTCATGCACAACCCCCGCCCCCCTTAAGGAT
Organism: Bufotes viridis; assembly: GCA_033119425.1. Classification (NCBI taxonomy): domain Eukaryota; kingdom Metazoa; phylum Chordata; class Amphibia; order Anura; family Bufonidae; genus Bufotes; species Bufotes viridis. Next base: position 262,956,199 of record CM065594.1, read on the forward strand.
ATGCCACCAATGTCAGATAGGCGCAGGTCCCACCTCTGGGTCCTGCTCCTATTTCCAGGACGGGACCCCAAACAGCTCATGAGTGGCCACCCTCCGTTCACTTCAAACGCCGGCTCGGCTATTTCTGGTGGTCCCATAGAGGTGAATGGAGAGGTGGCCGTGTGCACGTGCGCTGCGCTCTCTATTCAATTCTATGGGGGTTCCGAAAAAGCAAACGCTCGCTCAACTATTTCCGGAACTCCCATAGAAGTGAATTGAGAGCATGCGAACATGTGCAGTGCCACACCTATAGGACATTGATAGCACAGCCTAGCGATATGCCATCAATATCTGAGATGATGTTTCAGTTTTCACCTCAGGCAGCAGAAAGGCTAGGTGCACCCCTGGATAGGTATATACAGGGGTGTAGCTATAGGGGGTGCAGAGGTAGCAGTCGCTACCGGGCCCAGGAGCCTGAGGGGGCCCAAAGACCGTTGTGCCGCATAAGAAGACACACAAAGCACTGAGGGAAGGGGGGCCCAAGCTGAACTCTTGCACCAGAGCCCATGAGCCGTTAGCTACGCCCCTGGGTGTATAGATATATAGATAGATATGAGATAGATATGAGATAGATAGATAGATAGATAGATAGATATGAGATAGATAGATAGATAGATAGATAGATATGAGATAGATAGATAGATAGATATGAGATAGATAGATAGATAGATAGATATAAGATAGATAGATAGATAGATAGATAGATATGAGATAGATAGATAGATAGATAGATAGATAGATATGAGATAGATAGATAGATAGATAGATAGATAGATAGATAGATATGAGATAGATAGATAGATAGATAGATAGATAGATAGAGAGATAGATAGATAATACATAGATGGTTAATCATAGATAGATAGATGGATAGATAATGTTGGTGGGTACACGCCCCCTGTATATGAAGGGTTAATGTGGCAGGGTCCCCGATTTCCCACTCTGCAGGTTTATGATCGCTGCTGTTTGCATTTCCAGGGAAGGACACTTGGTGTGTGGACACTGGAATTGTCTTTTCGTTACCTTGTTTCTTGTAAACCTTAAGCGATTGTAGCAGGACATACAGATCATTAATGAACACTTTGTGTCTGTACCTGGGTACTTCAATTTACTAACCACTGTCAAGATCTCTGATTGCTGTCAATGAATGGAAACCTCCATAGAGCCTTACTTTTATTTTGCTCTGGGGTTGAGCGCTGCCCGCAGTCTCCCTTCAATGTCACTGGAGCTTTAGGTTAATGCCTAACTCATTGATTGTCGGCGAGCTACCTGTTCTCATCCGGAAAGATAACTAAACTGGTAACGATTTACCGCAGGGACTGGAATTCCGGATCCTTCAGCAGAATATGGACGTGCCCTGTGGGATACCATGAACCTATTACTTGCTTTTGCTGCCTGGCGCCTATAGCAATGCTCATCCTGATCCTCCTGGTTCAGGAACTAAATGCCATACCTTCTCTACTATGGGAGGGCTGGAGACGGCAGAGCAATGTACTTGGCTTCTCTTCGGCGTCTCCATAGAGTCTGAATGGAGCGGCAGCAGGGGTGCACAACTTCTATCCCCCTCAAACAGGGACCTGGGACTCTGACTGTCATGATCAGTGGTGGCCCCAGTGCTGGGACCCCCACCAATCTAACAATTGTCTCCCATCCAGTGGATAGGGGTAACTTGTCCTTACTGGAATCCCCCTTTAATTTAGCATCAAGGGGTTGACCTCAGGATAGGTCATCAAGGTCTGATGGGTTTAGAGTCCTCCTTCTGTCTCCCCTGCCGATCAGCTGTTTGAAGAGGGGGCGATGCCCCGGAGAACGTTGCGGCCTCCTCACAGCTTACCAAGCACAGCGCCAACCATTCAATAGTGGCTGTGCTTGGTATCGCAGCTTGAATAGGACAGCGCTGAGCGTAGACCCCATGACGTCACCCGTCTAGGAGTCGGACCCCCACCGATCAGATACTGATGATCTATCCTAGGGTAGGCCATTGATATGGAAGTTCGGACCACCCCTTTAATCAATGCAGAATGTAATTAGTATTTCTACTTAAATCATATTTGCAAGATACAGACAGATCCATAAGGCTTCGTTCACATCAGCATTCAGCCTTTCCATTCCTAAACGGAGCAGGAGAACGGAAAGGACGGATTCGGCACAAAACGGAACCTAAGGACCCCTTAGACTATAATGGGGTCCTTTAGGTTTCTGCTCAGCATGCACAACTTTTGTCTCCGCTCCGAAATCTTCTTCTGAGCAGAAACCTAACGGGGTCCTTAGGTTCCGTTTTGTGCCGAATCCGTCCTTTCCGTTCTCCTGCTCCGTTTAGGAATGGAAAGGCTGAACGGTGATGTGAACGAAGCCTTACTGGTCATGGCTGAAGTTTTGCTACATTTGTATCCGGCCTTGACAATCCTGATCATCAGCAGCTCACATCTCTCTCCTGGTAAGTTTGATACAATGTATCCACTGGTCGTTCCTGTTGTAACAAAGCCTGGTACACAACAGTAACAACTCCTCTGCTGCTTGTTTCCATTTACTGACAGCAAGCAATGACTTTGTCTGTGAAGAGGAAGTGAATGACCAAGTGCCTTACACCAGAGCTCACCAGTAATGTGACATTAGAGACTCTATAACAGGGATCAGCCAGCTGTTGCGAAACTACAATTCCCAGCATGCTCCATAAGTTCTAGGTGAGTTCCTAGTAGAGCAGAGCAAGTATTCATGCTGAGAGTTGTAGTTTCACAGCTGCCTAAGTGCCGGAGGTTGCCTACCCCTGCTCTATAACGTCACCCTGAGGTGCTGTGACACTGACTTAGTGTAAAGCCCATCTGTGCAAACCCTGTGAAGTATTAGTCAGAGCCCTGGTTCTAGTGGCAGGGGACATGAGAAATATAGCAAGCGGTCGCTAACAAGCACACAAGGGGTTAAGCCTCCCTGGGAGCAGGTTTGATTTATGGGTCTGATTGGGTGTTTGCCTTCTCCATGCATCAGATTTGGGGAGGGTCCCTGTTGACACTTTCTATTTGTCTTTAGGTAAACTTTAAACAGGACAGTTCACCTCTGGCTCCCTGGGAAGGCCATGGCGACTGCAAAATGTGCTCCTTCCCACCTACGCCAGGAGCTTTGTGAGTACCTGCCAAGTGCCCCGGGGTCAGCCTGTGATACTGGCCTGTTACATGTGGAGCTGAGACCAGCTGGATAGGCTCACGATTAACCCCTGATGAGCCAGGGTGCTGCTAACGTAACACTGCGGATGACTGTCTGTGATTCTTAATACAGATTTATTTATTTTTTTAATTTTAGGATTTTGCCTTTAATTGGAAGACAACGGAGAGAGCATTCTCTCTGCTTAGATGCTGTGACAGTTACAGGGAGAGAGCTGCAGCAGAAGGGACATGCCCCCTGCTGTCGATGATTCTTAATACAGATTTAAAAAAAAATGTTATGATTTTGCTAGGCCTTTCATTGGAAGACAGCTGAGATAGCATTCCCTCTGCTATTACTGCAATGCAGTTGCATATACTAAGTTACTTAAAGGGGTTGTCCCATGAAAAATATTCTACATTTTTCAATGAATAACCTTCTAAAAATTTAGAATAAAATGTATCTGTATAGCGCCACCTGCTGTTTGCTGTTTTCCTTATTTCTCTGTCCACCTCACTGAGGCGGTCGCACATGCTCAGTTCCATCTTGCAACTGCCTCCAGCCATATCTATTGTTAGATGCTGTGACAATTACATGGAGAGAGCTGCAGCAGAAAGGACAAGCCCCCTGAGTTCTGGCAGGGAGAAAGCTGGAGCAGAAAAGACACAGTTCCTGAGCTGTGATATGGAGAGAGCTTCACCATAAAGTACACTCCCCCGAGTTGTGTTAGGAAGACAGCTGCAGAAGAAAGGACATGCCCCCTGAGCTGTTATAGAGAGTCTTTCTCACTTTCTCTGTGAGCTTGATAGGGAGAGAGCTTCAGCAGAAAGGTCATGCCCCTCTGAGCTGTGATAGAGAGCTGCAGCTGAAAGGACTTGCCCCTCCCCCCCGAACTGTGACAGGGAGAAAGCTGCAGCAGAAGGGATGCACTCCCTGAGCTGTAACATGGAGAGTGCTTCACCAGAAAGGACACTCCCATGAGTTGTGATAGGGAGATATCTGCAGCAGAAAGGACATGCCCCCTGCGCTGTGATAGAGAGAGAGAGAGATGCAGCATAAAAGGACTTGCCCTGTGAGCTTTGATAGGAAGCGAGTTGCAGCAGAAAGGATATTCCCTGAGCTGTGATAATGAGGGAGCTGAAAAAGCAAACAACCCCTGAGCTGTGAAAAGGAGAGAGCTGCAACACAAAGGACACGCCCCCCCCGTAGAAAAGACACAACACCCTGAAAAGGGTCCCTTGGCAATCAGCAGACTGTCCTCCTCCTGCAGTGTTATATTGCACTGCAGCGCCACCACAGGGGGTTATTAAGTATTACACAGTGTCCGTTCATATCAGTAGACTGTCAATTGTGATGCAGGGCCGAACAGGTGCTCTGGCCAAGAGGTGGGGATCCTGAACTTATAGCTAAAAAATTTAAAAAATGGATGGAAGCCATATCGGTTGTTATCCAGCTTTGCCAGAAGCAGATACTAACATGAAATAAGTAGTGTAACTAAAAAACTTGATAAATCTGACTTAAAGGGGTTCTCCCATGATTAATGTAAAAAATCGTAGGACAAGACAATCTCTTTCTAACAAAGCGAGAACCAGCCCTGGGCCTCACATGGATCCAGAGATCTCCCCGTTCATTACTCTGCTATATTAATAGCAAGCTGACAGCTCAAGGGGAGTGTCCTTTCTGCTGCAGCTCAGGGGGTGTGTCCATGCGCTCCCTATCACAGCTCAGGAGGCAGTTGAAGGATAAAACTGAGCATGTGCGACGATCCCAGTGAGAAGGTCAAAGAAATAGGAAAAAGAACAAACAGCAGGTGGCGCCATGCAAATACATTTTATTGAATAACTCAGCGGCTATACTGAATTTTCTATGACATGCAATTACAAAAGTATTCATATCCAGGGGCTGGTTGGAAAACTGTAGAATACTTTTTTGGGGGGACAACCACTTTAATGATATTGAAATGCCTTACATTGCCCAATAACAACGGGCACGTACGGGGTATGTATGACCCATGGACAACAGAGCCTACCACCACCACCACTTTAAAAGGATAGTCTCATGAAGACTATTGGAAATATGGACATTGGAGAGAGAGGGCTCCGTTGCCGGATGGTAACGGTGAAGTGTAAACTTGCCTTTTCGACATGCACCCAGTCCCGCTCCCAGCACCCCTGGGAACCAGCTGATTTTTTGAGGAGAGGGAGCTGCAGCCAACCAGGCGGTCAGTAGAGGAGACATGTAGAATGACATGGCGACCATACAGATGAATGCTATAAGACAGAAGAGGCAGTATCTGTAGTGTTAGGGACCCTTGTGCGGAAGCCGCCGTGAAGTGGTACTTGGGCCCGACATACTGTTGATCAAAAATGTGCGCTAAGAGCTTCCTTCATTCCAATTTTTGGAATGAGCCCCTTTTATTTCTATTTTTTTCTGTTAGTTTATGATGTATTGTGCAGCCATCTTTTAACCAACATACAGATGAATGCCCACCCTAGTAACCCCGGGTTGGCTCAGGTCCACCACAATGGGAGCCTCTCCTACAACTGAGGTCTTCATGCTAGGTCACCAGGTGGGTCCTTCCCGAAGATGTCCATATGCAATGATACAGGACAGGAGATGTCTCGATCTTCTGTTATATGCATGGGATATAAAGTTTTTTTTTTTTTCCCAAAACCATCTTCTTCTTGGTGGGAGCGTCTGAAGCCACCTATGATCCCACAGACAAATTGGTTCTTATCCTGACTCTCCCCTACATGGATAGACGGGACCAAAACCGACCTATTCTTGAAATAAAAAAAATAAAAAAACGAAATAGAAAAAGTAAAAAATAAAAAATGACAATTTTCAGTCTGACTTTCAGAGATGAAACCCAGCCAGGGTCAAATAATTCCCTCCGTTGTATGGCCACGGTAGGAGTTAAGTCCCCGCGCACCTGCGGCCAATGAAACCAGATAAAGCGACGCTATCACTTCAACGTGAGAGCGAAACCAGCAAGATTAGTCAAAAAAAAAAGAAAAAAGTTTAATTTACAAGTCAACCGGACTGGAGATCTGTCATCAGACGTCTAATACCTGACTACTGAAAAAGGTAACCCTTTAATTATTCTCCTTGTTCTCCATCCCTTCCTAGTTGTTATCAGTCTCTTTGAAGAGAGCAGTATGAAGGACCTGAGGTCTAATGTGTAGACCCATTGTTCGGGGGACACATGGATGGCACCGTGACCTCCGTCACTCACTTAATAGTTCCCGTCTCCTTCTCTTAGAACCTCTGAACGTACAACAAGGCCCCGGGAATTTTACGTTTCCTAGCCAAACCGAACACGGCGTCCAAAATGAAAGAAAAAAAAAAAAAACAACAACTGTCTTGTAGGCACTTGACTGGAGATACTTGGAGAATAGCAAAGTTATTTTTTTATGGTTTAAGAAAAAAAAAAAAAATGAAAAGCTGGTAAGATCAGTGGCCTACAGAGGTGAGAAGGGAGAGAACAATTGTCACGTTGTTTAGCTGCGTCTTGCTCTTATGAATGGAGCTTAAGAAAAGCTGTCCTTGGCCACTTGCTAATAGAACACATCTTCTCCCAGGTCTCGCTCTCTATAATGTTGTCTTATGAAATAGGGGCACTAAGACAAGGCACAAAGCACTATATAAGATAGGTCTTCTGCTTCTTCTTCTCACTCTCCGGGAATCAGGATAAGCTGCCACATCATCCTCAAGGATGGTCAACTGCTAACCCCAACGGTCCCTCATCGTCAGAAGCCTCCACGATGTTCCCTCGGGTGGTCCTGCCAAGGATGGATTTCTCCATGGTCTACCGTTTGTTTCCAAAATTGGCAAAAAGATTTGAAATTTTTTTTATGTTATGTTTTTGATTTTGGATCCTAAGGTTTACAGCACCTAAACTGGGTCAAAGAGACATGTTTCGATCTGCTATGGGACTAATCCATCTCCACGGTCAAATGTTAATCTACCAGGTAAGCCTTCACTCTGTGTTGGGTCAAATAGGTGACCGTCGAATGTTGAAAGAAGTCAAATGATAAAATTCCTCGTGTACAATCGATGGGATTTTCTTTTTCCAAGTTCCTGTAAAGGTAGAGAAGGGGCAGGAATGAATGTGCAACCGATTACTCCTCCCTGGGTTTAGATAGCCATTATCGGCCTTATGTTCTCCGCTCTGGCAGGTCGTGATGACTTGCACTGGAGCGGACAGTTGTCGCAGCGCTTTGTCTTCGTTTTGCTGTGTCTTGTGCATTTATTTCTTATGTATGGCAGGAGGCAATTCTGGTTCCATGTCGCCATTTGTGGCTTGTAGGAGGAAATTTGTGAGGATCTAGTACCCATCCCCTACTTAGGTGCATTAGCAGGCAGCATTATAAAGAGATGCTCTTCAGCTTCTACCAGTATGATGCACTGCGTACTATCGAAAACAACTGCTAATACAGTACCTAACGGATATACTTCACAGCCCTTTAGGATGACCCCATCGGAAATTGGGTTCAGTTCCTGCATCCTAGAGCAAGGTCCTAGAAATATGGCTGCAGTCCAAGATGTAGTTTTTCTGTAGAATGGAGGACTTATCTCTAGAGAGTTCAGCAGCAGGACATATGCGAGTAACTGCTTGTTGTTCTCACTTTTAATGTGGGGTGCCATCTGCTTGCAATGGGGTAGTCTCTGGACAACCTCAAGTTTCTGGGCCCTGTCTATGGAGACAATATCTGACTGGCACTGTAGTGGGGGCCCATATGTAGATGGCACTACTGATGGATGCACTTTTATATAGCACCAACATATTCCACAGCGCTGTACATAGTCATCACTGGAGATCCAAATAAATTCATTGTTATGAAAACTCCAGATGTTGTCCTTGCTAGGATTTGAACCCAGGACCCCCTGTGCTTCAAGGTACAGTGCTAATCACTGAGCCACCCTGCTGCCCATGATGCTGGTACAGTTACTTGCTTCAACTCCTTATGAGAGTCCTTTCTGGATCATAAGGTCTATCAGGACACCCTGGAATTGTTGGCTATTCTCTGACAGTTTTATGGAGGTGTGGCCACTAAGCAGGGGTGGGGTTTATATATAAAAAAAAGGTTAGATGTAAGCATGGGTGTGTTTTCTATGCACAATATGTTAGACATAAGCAGGTTTGGGGCTTATATGGAAAAATATGCTTGGGCTTATATGAAATATTATGTTAGATATAAGCAGGGGTGGGGTTTATATGTAAAAATATGTAATATTTAAGCAGGGGTATGGTTTATATGCAAATATATGTTAGATGTAAGCACGGTTGGGGCCTATATAAAAAACATGGTGGGGCTTATATGCAATATTATTTAAGATATAGACAGGGGTGGGGTTTATATGCAAATATATGTTAGATGTAAGTAGGGTTGGAACTTATATGCAAAATATGGTGGGGCTTATATTCAAAAATATGGCAGATATAAGTGTGTGGGGGCGGGGGAGTTATTTTTACAGCATGCTTTGTACCTATAACTACACTCCCTTGAAGTGATACTTGCCTGTTGACAACAATGTTTAGGATCTTGTTAATATATATATATATATTTAACATGGCATCATTAGATACAGAGGGATAAACATTTCTGCTGGGTAGGCGGGGGGCTCAGCTACAGCATTTTTTGGCGGGTGGGGGGCGGGGGGGTTCAGCTACAGCTTTTGCATCAGTAATATATATCTGATTAGCTGCCAATCAAGAAATTATATATGTTATTATTATTATCAAAAAGTTATTACAGACATTTGGATCCACATTGCGGATGCCCAGGGCTTGCACTTTCACCACGGTGCCCCTCCTGTATGCCGCAGCAGCAGAACTGTAATAATATTGGAGCAGGAGACATGGCGCTGCCCGCTATGACACACGGTGATTCAGACACCATTCCTGGTCTGACTGGCAGGTGACCATTAACTGCTTAGTGTCTGCAGGGGCTGAGGCAGGGAAAGTAAGGCAGAAAGTCATCCTGCGGTGGGTGATTCACGATGAACAAGTACAGGATTAATCTGCGGCACTGACACTTATTTTTAGGTTGTTTTCCTCCTCTGATGGTTACTTGGCAGGAGTTTGGAACAGTTTTCCTCTTATTTGCCAGGTGTATGCTAAGGTTTTACAGCCACACCAAATACCAAATATATATTGGAACCTTAAAGCTGTAGTGCATGTTATAGAGCAGGAGGAGCTGAGCCGATTGATATGTAGCGTTATAGGAAAAGATTAAGTCAAATTTGCAATGCGTTCATTTAAACATCTGCACATTCTGAGCTTTAGGAGTCCAGTGGGAGGTCCTAATCAGGGACTGACAGCTATCTCTGTATGGACATGCTGTAGGACCGCCCACTGGACTCTTATCTATCTATCTATCTATCTATCTATCTATCTATCTATCTATCTATCTCTATATATCTGTCTAGAAATATAAAGTGCACCAGTACAAAAAACATTCCCTGATATTGTGCGCCAGTACAAAAAATACACCTTTGTATTGTGAGCCAGTACAAAAATACTCCCTAACATATCCTCTTACCTTTCAGATCATACCTCCATATCAGACCTCAAATCAGACCTAAAATCAGACCCCCATATCACACCCCAGATTAGACCACCATATCAAACCTCAAATCAGACCCCCATATCACACCTCAGATTAGACCACCATATCAAACCTTAAATCAGACCCCCATATCAGACTTCAAATCAGACCCCCATATCACACCTCAGATTAGACCACCATATCAAACCTCAAATCAAACCCCCATATCAGACCTAAAATCAGACCCCCATATCACACCTCAGATTAGACCACCATATCAGACCTCAAATTGGACCCCAACATCAGACCTAAAATCAGACCCTCAAATCAGACCGCCGTATCAAACCTCAAATCAGACCCCCATAGCAGACTCCCATTAGACCTCCATATCCCTGCTATTAAAGCAGACCCCGTTATCGGACCTCAGATTAGACCTTAAATTAAATAAGTAATTTACCTCTCCTGCTCTGCCGCTACTCTCTACGTCTGGTGTCCTCTTCTGCAGTTGCGCTCCCTGGTGTCCGCGGGCCCACCCTGCACTGTCACCTGACTGCGTGCAATGTCAGGTCATAGTGCGCACAATACGTCCTGATGCTGTACGAAGTCAGGACAGTGCAGCGCGGGCCTGAGATGCAATACTAAGCACGACCACTATACAATGTGCGGCGCTGTTCTTGGTAAGCTGCCAGGAGGCCGCATCACTCCCTGGAGCACTGCAGCCTTTTCAAACAGCTGATCAGTGGTGGTCCCGGGTGTCTTACTCCCACCGCTCAGAAGTTCATGACCTATCCAGAGGATAGATCACCAATATTCTATTCCTGGAAAACCCTTTTCATTCTCTTGTGCTGTGTTTTTCTCTACTCTTGCCTCCTGCTTTTTATATATATATATATATATATATATATATATATATCCATTGGCAGATTATGGATGGCCAGAATTAAATTTTTGGGCCCATCCCCTTTCAATATTGATTGATCCCTTCCTAAAACCCATGGTGTTTATTGATATATCTGGAATTCTGTATCAGACTACCAGAAACTGCTTGTGAAGGAGCCAGATCACTTCCTTACATCTCTGGAGAAGAACCCCTAGATGCTTTGATGCCGGCCCAGGTTTCCTTCCTGTGCTGCTTATTTTGCCAACGCCTTGACTTTTTACTTTTGTCCATATTTATTTAGATAAGGTAAGTTACTGGCAGAGGTGGACTAACACGCAGAAGTCAAGTGCGGTCTTGTCGAAACATTGCTCGAAACTAATGAATCGCTGAAGAAATGTCTTCTGGGAAGTTGTAACTCGGTTCCCTTAGCTCTGCATATCTGGAGAGAAAGGATGGGTTGGCATCAACATGTACCACTTTGGGAGGGAGCAGGTCAACCCTGGGTTCCTTAGGCACCACAGCAGTAGCATGACATAACTATGGTTTACATCATGATTAGCCACACCAAAATCCAAGCCGGTGTTTGCAAAGAAAAAAAATAACGGTGACTACACCAGGTGTCAACTGAAAATATGGTTTAGGGCCTTATTTTTGACCAACATGACCCATTTTAAGACCGTACAAGGGCAGCTTAGGGCATGCTAGGGTAAGCAATGGACACTTAGTGTTTTATATGCCATTATACATCAGTTTATGGAAATGTCATAAATGGTGTCAGAAAATGGACAGTCCCTTTAAAAGGGGTAGGCCAAAATTGAAAATCAGCCATTGTATAGGCCATGACAATCTCTTTCTAACAAAGCTAGAACCAGCCCTGTACCTCACATGGATCCAGTGATCTCTCCGTTCATTGCTCCAGTTGTGCTGGATCGTCTTCAGGCTGGCACCTCAGAGGCGTTTCCTTTCTCATGGGGTATTTCATTTTTTCTGTGCCTCAGGGGCTTGTCCTTATCAGGGGGTGTATCCTTTCTGCAGAAGTGCTCTCCCTGTAACTATCACAGCTTTTAACTGTACATACTGAGGGATGGAACTGAGCATGTGCGACCTCCTCAGCCGGTGGACGTGCACTTTACTATACAGATTAAATACCTGGGGACGACATTATAAGGAAGTAAAGAGAATACCTCACAACTGCAGCATTTTTGCAACAGAAAGAAAACTATAAAAGTAACTAGTTTTTCATGTTGCATTATATAAAATAACATTTAATGGTGGCACAACCCCTTTAAGGATTTTTCCAATCCTATACTATTCAGTTATGTTAGTAGAAAAATAGGAGTGGCTGTGACAACTTTCAATTCTTTATGCAGGTAAAATGAGATCGATCATCGGATACTTAATTGCAAAAGGATATGCTCATCATTGGTCTGGCCCACCAGAGTCCCAGAGGATCCTCAGATGGGCCCGGGCTCTGATACCATAGTGGGTACCAAAGGTCCAAGAGAAGAAAACCCATCTGAAGCTTCCTACCAAGGGGGAGGTTGCAGGAAACTATGGTCAGTTTAGATTCGATAGTGGAGCTGAAAAGACAAGAGATGGAGCAACAGGAGTCTTCAAAGGGAAGCAACTCATAGAGCATCCTGACTCGAGGGGGTCAACAGCCAAAGACACCACACTCCAGGGTACCAGAACTGACAAAAAGTCCAGCTATCAGACCAAAGCCAGAGCCTAGCACAGCAGAGAAAGATAGAGCAAGATATTCAAGTTTGCCTGCCCGTTTACCCCAACACCTGCTGGAGCCATTGGTACCAGTCACTTTCCACAAGGGTCTATTTCTTTGGATCAAAACCCATGAAAGTTTATTGATAATATGGGAGTTGAGCCCCAAGAATAATTTCTCTTGGTCGGCCTAAGGAACCCCACTCCGACACTGGATATGCTAACAAACTAATACAAAATATACAGTAATTTTGGTATATTTACTATATAAATGTCTGGAATCTCATAGAAATCCAAGTGAAATAAATGGCAGAAGAAAATGTCTTGACCTTTAAGCGGCAAATTGTGATTTTGTGGGAGTCTATCCGGACAAATATCTATATTCTTCTCCCACCATGTCATTAAAAAAATGACTAACTACTTGTTAGCAAAACATTTTCGGCGTTCCAGTCAGTAAGTCCATCTCAAACCTGAAAAACAAGGAAGAAACAACATGACAGAAGTCTGGAAGATCTCAGGAGAAAGTAATATGAACATAAAGGCTGCGAAGTCTAAGGCCTCTTTCACACGGGCGTCTCCGGATTGAACGCGGGTGCGTTGCGGAAATATGCGCGATTTTTCCGTGCGTGTGCAAACTTTTGTCTTCCGTTTTGCACGCGCGTTGAAAAAATCGCCCTGTTTGGTACTCAAACCCGAAGCCGACTTCATTACTGAAGTCCGGTTTCGGGTTCAGTATTCTGGAGATTTTATTATTTTCCCTTATAACATGGTTAGAAGGGAAAATAATAGCATTCTTAATAAAGAATGCTTTGTATAATGTTGATTAAGGGGTTAAAAATAAAAAAAACTTAACTTACCTTAGCCACTTGATCACGTAGTTGGCGATCTGTCTTCTCTCTTTAAGCTTTAGCTGTATTCTAAAGGACCCGTGATGACGTCACATCACATGGTCCAATCACATGGTCCGTGATGGACCAATAAAGATCCCAAAGTTCGGGAGAGTGCTGCCAACTATAGTAAAAACATCTTTTTAATATTGCATAGTGTTCGGTTCCATAATACCTATAGCAATAGTTAAAGGGCACCTGTCAGCAGGATCAACCCTATTAAACCAGGCATACTACCTAATAGAGTTAATCTTCCTGATTAAAATGATAGCTCACTTGTGAAAATCGGCAGTGGCATTCCCTGGAAAAAAGAGTTTTATTTCTTTATGCAAATGAGAGGGTCTGCACCAAGAGGCGGGGCCTAGCCGCTTAGTGCACCTCAGCGTATCGGTTCTAGTCACGCCCCTCAGTGCATAGAAAGCCTTATTAGTGTGAAGGATAAAAGTCTTTTTTATCTGGAACAAAGCATCGTATTTTCACAAGACAGGTATCGTTTTAACCAGAAAGGTCAACCCTACCAGACTCTATGTCTAGATTAATAGGGTTGATCTCACTGGCAATTGCCCTTTAAAATGAATCTTCACCTGCCGGACCTCTTAACTTTGGTTTGGGTAACTAATTCTCTGGGTAAAGTTGTAACCAAGTGAGAAAGTCTGTAGTAAGTAGTTGCTGGTGGATATTGATGTCCCTACTGGGCCATCGTGGATAAGTCATGTGTAGTGCCAAAGGGTACAGCAAAAACATAATACAAAAACTAGTCTGTGTTGGAGGGGAGAAGTATGGGACCTAAAATGCAATATGGGGGTGTAAAAACTAGTCGTGGTTGGAAAACGGAGAGTTCAGGAAGATGGGAGATACACAGGGGCACCAAACTAATAGCTTAGTCAAGCAATCGTGCAGTTAGTGAATAATAGCAGGACATCAGTGGGGGGAATCTAAATCATGGTTTTAATTGAGATTTAATTGATTCCTAGTTCAACAAAGAAAGGGTTATTGAGGATGTCCAAAAAACTGGAAAAAAAATGGTTGTTTTCCCTCCAAATAAAAAGAATACAGCGCCACACCTGTCCACAGGTTGTGTTCGGTATTGCAGCTCAGCCCTAATCACTTCACTAAAGCCATAGTGCGATACCAGACAGAACCTGCAGGGGGCCAAGGAGATGTTCCTGGCAGAAATAAGCCTTGTTTTCTCTAACCCTGCATCTCTCCTTTAATGCTTTGTTTCTGGTAGGTGAAATGACGATAGGAACATATACATGTTGATATTACGCTCGGAAAATTGGCGTTGCCGCCGCCTCGGTCAACAGTAAACACGTTTAGGTAAACAGGGGCTAAGCCGCACTTGGAAATGAAACTTCCTCAGTTTGTAATGCAGAAAGTAATGTCGCTCACTCGACTCCTTCCCCTGAGATTTATGATGACATTGCGCAGTTTCAGGAGGATTAATGTGATTACAGAGCAAACACTGATAAGGCGCTCGCCGGTTTGTAATACCCTCCGACAAATGGAAGGAAATACGAAAAGATATCGCCCCAGAACGTGGCGGAATCTATAACTGGAAATCAACAGGGGCGCAGTATAGCGGGGACAGGGGGGTTAATTACCTCCGCTGCACTGTCACCGCACCACTGCAGGCCGTCTGCTCACACTTTGTTTTGCAAGCTGCATATTTTTGTCATAGTGCTGACTGTATCACTTTAGACACTGTAAAGCGGCATTATTTGGGCACTTTTATGTAGCTTTATGTGCGCATTCTCTATTTGGCACTGTGTGGCGGTATTATTTAGGCCCTGTATGACAGTTTTATTTGGGTAGAATTGGAAGATCCCCACATTTCAACACATTTCCACTTTTATCCACACATTTAAAGGGATTGTCCAGAATTAAATAAAAAAAATCGCTGCTTCCTTTCTAAAACACTGCCACCCATTCAGTTCAATGGAGCTGCAATACCC
This sequence comes from Bufotes viridis, assembly GCA_033119425.1. NCBI lineage: Eukaryota > Metazoa > Chordata > Amphibia > Anura > Bufonidae > Bufotes > Bufotes viridis. Next base: position 262,971,368 of record CM065594.1, read on the forward strand.
GGCATGACCTGTGGCCAGGTGTGGTGCTGTTTCCGATCCTGGACAACACCCTTAAAACCAAAATAACCTGGGCTAGTAATGTCACCTCTCCAGAATGGGGAGTCGTAAAGGGTACTTGACATATGCCTTTGAATACAGGCTTTTCCATATGTAAAAATAGATATAAAAAGATCACTGACTTAGTTAAAGGGTTTGTCCCACAAAATATTTTCTACAGTTTTCAGACCAGTACCTGGATCTGAATATTTTTGCAATTGCATGTCATTAAAAAATTTGCATAGCTACTGAATTGTTCAATAAAATGTATCTGTACAGCGCCACCTGCTGTTTGTTGCTTTTCTAATTTTTCTGTCCACCTCACTGAGGTGGACACACATGCTCAGTTGCATCCTTCAACTGTCACCAGCTTCAGCAGACTGGACATGGCAGGTTGCAAGATGCGTGCGGCTTTTGCTCCACTGACTTTAATGTAAGTTGTGTGCGACAGGACTGTGTTCTTAAAGCCAAGCCAAAGCATGGTTTTCAAAAGCATTTGATTAGAGGGGGTTACCTAGATTTGAATCCCCCCACTAATATTATATTGGGGGCCTATCCTAAGGTTAGGTCCTCATCAATTTGGCAGTCCAACATAAGCAATTTAAAGGTGTTTTCCATTTAATCCTACTTACACTTAAATGTCTGATCGATGGGGGTCAGACTGCTGGGGCCCCTGCTCATCATGAGAATAGGGGCCCGTGCTACACACTGGAATAGAGTGACGGTCACTCATGCACGCTGCCGCTCCATTCATCTCTATGGGGCTGCCGGAGATAACTGAGTACAAGTGTTTGACTTAGCCGGCACAGGGTGGAGTCAGCAAAGTGCAAAATGGGAGAAGTAGTACAATAACAAGGCACAGTTCTGAAGCATATAACAGTTCCATTCTTTCCCAGACATCAGAAATGATGGAGGTTGTAGTAATCCATATTTGTGTCTCTTTCTAAAGTCTCTATGCAGAACCTTAGGCATGCAATGAGGCTCTTGGTTGATGCTTCCACAGTTCCCGAGAAGAGGGGTGTATATTTAAGATACGGTTGGCCAAACCATCTCAAAGTGTAGATGGTGCATTATGAAGAATTCCTTTCACAGCAGCAAAGTCTTTCTGCCATAAACGTGCACAATACCGTGCTGACTCCAATGCATGGCCTTGTGTTTTCTAGACCATTTAAATTACCTTTTCTCTGGAGCTTTTGGATGGATATGTAGCTTTCTTGGCTGTAGAAGTTTCAGAGATGCATGGCCTTGTAGATTCTGGACCTTGTGATCTTTCTCTGGAATGCAGTACCTGTGTTAGGCCTCTTGCACACGAATGTATAAATTTTGCGGTCCGCAAAAAACGGATCCACAAAAAATACTGATGACGTCCGTGTGCATTCTGTATTTTGCGGAGCGGAACAGCTGGCCCCTAATTGACCAGACCTATCCTTGTCCGTTAGGCCTCATGCACATGAACGTATTTTCATTCCGTGTCGTTTTTTTTTTTGCGGACCGTATACGGAACCATTTAGTTCAATGGGTCCACAAAAATGACGGTAGGTACTCCGTGTGCATTCCGTTTCTGTATGCCTGTTTCCGTATGTCCTATTATTGTCCGCATTACGTACTAGGATAGGACTGTTCTATTAGCGGCCAGCTTCTCCATTCCGCAAAATACGGAATTGAAATACGGTACTTTTTGCGGATCCGTTTTTTTGCAGACCGCAAAATACATACGGTCGTGTGCATGAGGCCTTATGCGGACATCAATAGGCCAAGTTCCATCCATTTGCGGAACGGATATACGGAAACGGAATGCACACAGAGTACCTTCTGTTATTTTTTGGTGGACCCATTAAAATGAATGGTTCCGCATACGGTCCGCAAAAAAAACGGAACGGACAAGGAAAGAAAATACGTTTGTGTGCAAGAGGCCTTAGGTCTCCTGCACACAACCATATTTTTTTTCTGTTTCCGTTCCTTTTTTTGCGTTCCGTTTGCAGTCCGTATGCGGAACCATTCACTTCAATGGGTCCGCAAAAACAACGGAAGGTACTCCGCATGCATTCCGTTTCCGTATTTCCGTTCTGTTCAAAGATAGAACATGTCCTATTATTGACCGCGAATCACGTTCTGTGGCTCTATTCAAGTCAATGGTCCCGCAAAAAAAAACTGAATGCATACAGAACGCATCCGTATGTCTTCCGAATCGTTTTATGCCCAGCCCAATTTTTTTATGTACTTTCTGTTTAAACATTATTGTATGCTTCCGTTTTCATTTGCAATCCGCAAAAAACGGATTACAAACGGAAACCAAGTGGAAAAAACGGAACAGAAACCCTACTGAAACAAAAAAATGGAAAACGGTCGTGTGCAGGAGGACTTAGTGTTATAAGTACAAGTGGTGGGCTCAGAGGGGCAATATGTAGATCATAATTTTCGGTTAGTACAGATGCTGGGGTAACGTGCTCAGCAAATTTGTGAAATATAAAAAAAAAAGTGTTATATTCTGCTTTAGGGCCCATGCACACGACCGCAAAACACGAATCCGCAAAATACGGGTGATGTCTGTGTTGCCTTATTTTTTTAAGGACCCATTGACTTCAATGATCTACAGTATAGAACATGTTCTATCCTTTGCGGATCCAAAGAGTTGCGGCATCCGCTCACTTCCATGTCTGAGCGCCAGGTGTCCAGGATTTCTTACCTCCAGCCGTTTCATATAAAAGAATGCATCGCTGAGTATTTACGGTTTTCTTGTCATCGCCTCATTGTTCCTGTATTTGTAGTATATTTGGCAAGAACAAAGCCTCACACAAGACTCAGCGAAGAGGTTCATCTCTCAGCTAATAACAGCGCTACCTGCCAGTGAACCGTGACACCACATAGAAACACAACTGCCCTCCTGAGCCGCAGAAAATCATCATCATCCTCCTCCTCAGACGACTTGTCGATAGGGTTGCTTCTTCTGCCATCAAACCAAATACTGTAAAAAAAAAAAAATCATGAAAATAGTACTGAGAAAACAGTAACAAATATAATAATAATATTAATCATAATAATAATAAGGTTATAATATATTGAAAAATTGATCAAGGCAGCACATAATAGTAAAACCTTAAAGGGGTTGTGACCCATCTGGGACATTGGTGGCATATATATTGCTATTGATGGTGCAATTCCCAGCTCTAGAACCTATCTTCGGAACCGGGCCCCCAAAGTGAAAGGAGAGGAGCCGCATATGCGTGGCGTGCTCTCCTTTCACTGCTATTGGAGTTCCTAAAACAGTCGAGCCCTGGTATGGCAAGACTCCCTTAGTGGTGGTCATGAACATGCGGTGCGCTCTCCATTTACTTATGTGCGCTCTCTCGGCTATTTTCGGCACTCCCATAGCAATGAATGGGGAGCACACTGCGCGTGCGCTGCTCCTCTTCTTTCCCTTACAGGGGCCCTGTTCTTGAGATAGAAGTGTTCTCCTTTAGTTCTGGGGGTTAGAGGGGGCATCATGGAGACAGGAGTGGATCCCATAGGTGGGACCATCACCATCTGCCATGGATGGCATATCCTACTGATATGGCATCAATGTCCAAGATGGACCAACCCCTTTAACACAATGACAGTCCTGATTGTCAGAAGAGTGTATGCTCTTATACGACCATTTTTACTGTTGTAATGCATCTTGATTAATAATAATAATTAGAGATGAGGGAATTTTTAAAAAATTCGATTCGGCCAGTTCGGTGATTTTTAGAAAAATTAGGTTAGCTCCGAATTTATTTGTGGTGAATTTCATTAAAAACAGCTATTTCCAGGCTGCAGAGAGCCTTTATAGTGGTGTAGAACACTGTGCCTTGCAGTAACACGCATAGGGAGTCTGCTTTGGTAGTGAAACAATACTGTGAGTCAGTATGACATGCAGATGACATGCGTCGCTCTTAGAATCACTGCACACTTTACTTATTTGGGCAGTCACGGGGCCAAAACTTACCAAATAACTCAAGTGTGAACTTAGCCTTACAGGTCGATGTTAGCATCAAGAAGAAGCGCACTCCTTTTACCCCCACGACAGCTGATTCCACATAGATGTCTACAGAACCTGTCCTATTAAACGCTGATACAAGTAGAGTAAGTTTGGGTTGACGTCACTGATTAATTTTCCCTTCCTCTAATCCGTCAGAACAATAACCCACAAAAAACAGATCCTGTCTGTTGAGCATCCGTCGTCACTCGGTCAGCCAAAAAAAAACAGGAGTGGATCCAAAACAGAGATGACACGTGAATGGAATATTTGCATGTCTTCTGTGTTATGTACCCACTGCTGCTTTTGGCAACCAAATCACAAACCAATTCTGATGGGACCATACAGGCCTTACAGCTGCTACACAGACAGGATACATTGTGTATCTGATTTTTCCTTCCTTCTGACAGATCATAAGAAGGGCCAAATAAATGATGATGTCAGCCAGGCTGAAAGGCAAAATAGTGGCCTAGTCATGAAGTGGGAGGGTGGGAAGAGCATGAGAAGGCCACAGAGTGTCCCTATGACATAGTTGTGAGGTGGTAGCAGCATGAGGAGACCACAAAGTGGCCCAATGACAGTCTGGAAGTGGCGGCAGCACCAGGAGATGGCCACAAAGTGGAACAATGACAGTCTGGAGCTGGCGGCAGCATCAGGAGGCCACAGAGTGGCACAATGACAGAGTGTGGAGGTGGTGGCAGCATCAGGAGGCCACAGAGTGGCAACGTGACATAGTGTGGAGGTGGCAGCAGCATCAGGAGACCACAGAGTTACGCGGTGACAGAGTGGGGAGGTAGGTTGATCTAGTCTGATGCATCAAGCATTAGTGGGTGGAAATCCTGGCTGATCCACGCGTGATTCATCTTGACAAAGGTCAGTCTCTCCACATTTTGGGTGGACAGGCGAGTTCTTCTTAGGGTAACTATTGACCCCACCGCACTAAACACCCGCTCTGATGCCACACTACTGGACAAGCAGGAGAGCTTTTCCAGGGAAAACTCTGCCAGTTGCGGCCACAAATCCAGTTTAGTTGCCCAGTAGTCCAGCGGATCTTCCATGTGGGGTGGCAGGGTGCTGTCCAAGCTTGCCACCACCTGCTGGTTCAGGTCCTGGTCCAGGTCTAGCTGCTGGTGAGTATTTTTTTTACTATGCGGGTGAAGAAAGCTGCTCATCAGCGACTCCAGACCAGCTGATGCGGATAGAGCTGGTATTGCTCCTGCCAACCTATCTCTCCCCAGCAGCCATGGCAGTGGAACGTGAGTGCAGAGGGCCCCCCAGTCAGACCTGCGAGAAGATGGACGATGTCGCAGATAGGCTGACATTGTCACAGGACCAACGGCATGACAACGTGGAGGCAAAAGCGGTGTCACCTGGCCAAGTTGCTGGTGTGGCTGGGCAGGAACCATATTTACCCAGTGGGCCATGAAGGACATGTATTTTCCCTGACCGTAGTTACAGCTCCACACATTAAAGCTGCACTGCATTTTTGCCAAAGAAATGACGGCTTGGGACTGTCCACCTCGGCTCGGCACAAGCCATCAATTCTCTGAAAGGTACAGAGTCCAACACTTCGAAAGGGAGTGACTGAAGCACCAGCAACTTGGTCAGGAGTACGTTGCTTCGGTGATCGATTGCTGACAGAATGACTGATGAGGAATAAGAGGGCGAGAAGCATCAGGACCAGCAGATGATGGGAAGGACAGACAGCTCCTTTTGGCTGAGGTGGTGGAGCCTTGACTGCCTAAAACCGTGTGCGTGCCACTGGGTGATGCAGCGGTTGCTGCGGCAGGCTGGACCACCACATCGGAGCCACGGTTCTCCCAGGCCACTTCATGGTGATGCTGCATATGTTGGCACCCTGGCCACGCTTCACCTTCTGCCCACCTTCTGCGGCTTAACAAAAAACTGCCACACTGCTGAGTAGGTGATTTCACCCCAAACACTACACACTGTCTGACTGCTACCGCTGCTGCCTCCATGAACCGTACACTGCTACTTCCTGGGCAGGTAGGCTCCTGCGAAGCGGGTGGTCTACCCCGGGCATGTTTAGCTCCTGACCTCCCACTACTGCCACCCTGCTGACTCTGGCCAAGCTAGCGACTTGCTGGCTCCTCCGCTACCTCACGGGCAAGTTTCCACCCTCTTCTCCTGATGAAGATGAAGCCCCCAATTCACCCTGCTCCCAAGTGCGATCAGCTACATCATCCTCATCGAGCACTGTCTGCACATCATCCCTGGGTCCGGAGCAACACCAGCTCCCACACCACTCTCCTCATCACTACTTTCCCGCCTAGTGGAGGAAGCGGCGGATGTCTCCTCCACATCTTGGCTGGCCAGTAGCTGCTGACTGTCCTCTAGTAGCTCGTCTTCGCTGTATAGTGGAGCTGAGCCCACAGCATATAATATTTCTCTGGCTGAGAGAACAGAAACGGACAGAGGCAGGTTGAGGACAGGTAAGGGCACAGGGCCTGCTCCCGGGCCATGCCAACTAAGGCCTTATGCACAAGTCAGTGTCAGTTTTGGATCAGTGGTAACACGGAAAGTGTTCAATCCGTGTTTCCTCCCGTGACAGATCCGTGTTGCTGATTGTGTGCCATCCGTTTATCACTGACACTGAGCAGCTGGAAAATAATTTTTAAACAATCTCTTTTTAATGATCCCTGAAACACAGATGCCATCCGTGTTGCATCCGTGGTTTTCACGGACTCATTGACTATAATGGGCGTGAGGGATCCGGGAACACGGACAAGATAGGACATGCATCCGGACCGTACTAAAGCACTGATGTGTGAATACACACATTCAAATGAATGGGGACGTGTGCTGTCCGTGGGGAACACGTTACAGCACACGTCGAGGAAACACTGATGTGTGAATGAGGCATAAGGGTTGTTTGTGTCTGACGAACCCACCGACTCTTGGCTGGGGGTGTCTGATGTCACTTGTGACGAAGTCGAAAATCGAGCCAACCATTCAAGAACTGCTGGATTGCTGGTCAAGACACGACTGCTAGCTGACACTGGGAGCTCAAGCCTCTCGAAGTGACCCCTGCTGCCACGCCCCCTTACTTTGCTGCGACCTCTGCTTGTGCCAAAAACATTTAGGCCTGTGCCACTCCCCTGTGCAGGGCCTGGCACTTCTCTGTCTGTCATACTGTTAGATTAAATAAATTAATAAAAAGGAAATTAAAGCACCCCAAAAGTCTGTAATTTTCTCACTTCACCACACAACGGCTAATAAGCCCTTTTTTTCCCACTAATACAAGCCAAAAAATGCTTTAGAACATATAACTGCACCGCACAAGGGGAAATAAGACGTAGAAATATTTCCTTGTAATAAACCCTGTTAATGGCTGTATCAAACAGCACTTGCATCCCAATAACAAGAACGGTTTGCTGGAATTACACAGCTGTATAATGGCAATTTGGGTCACCAGTCAGTGCAGCAAGGTGTAATCGTATTGTTCCTATTACCCAGGCTTGTACCTCCCCTATTGAACTCTGTTTAACAGAAATGCTGGTGGAATGATTCCTCCCTATCCTTACCCTACATCTTAAATAATCTTTTCCTGCACTTGTAAATAATTTTTTCACCACAATCAAATCTTTTCTAACACTTTCCCTAGCGCCTTCTGGCGTCTCTCCCTGCACTAAGTACACTGGAAAATGGCAAAATCCAAGATGGCTGAGGGTATTAATAGGGCTGCTGATTGGCTGCATGCATGGCATTATGGGTGATTCGGCCTTCCCAGGGTTCCTTGCTCACGCGTGCAGCAGCCATTTTAGGAAAAAATGCAATTTGTTACAAAGTTGCCTTTTGAGGCGGGGGAAATGGCAGGGTAGGGGTTAAGATGAACTGCCTGTCATCCTCCCGGTACCTGGGCGGGAGTTGCCCCGCCTTTAGGCTATATCACTGCCCTTTCCCCTTCCGGACGGTGTCTTGGGTGGAGAAAGGTTTGTCCCGCCCGCCTTCCCTTATTTTATGCTCAATGTCGCACGGCGTTGAGACGGCTTCAATTTCGGATGTTTTTGTTTTGATTGTTCATATCCCTTTCTAATTCCAGTTCGGAGTTGGTTTCCTGGTTCTGTAAAGTCACAGGTGGCGGTTTGGAGACAGTCAGATTACATGGTGAAGTTTAAAGGGTGGACATGCCCGCTGGGATGCCAGCGGCTGGCATACCGTACTATGTTTCAGTGGTTTGGAGCGGTTTTAAGGCTCTGGGTTTATGATGTTACGAATGAACGAATAAAAGCTGTGGCCGATCACCACCCAACATTAAGGTATTATGCGTGGTTCTTCGGCGGAAGTATGTTGGGTTCAGATAAAGGGGGAGGGGATTATAGTTGGTTCTTCGGCCTACCAGGAGTCTTGCGCATGCAGTTTATATGCGGATCTATATATCCCTCTGTGTATCGCAGTTTAGTACTGCTGGAATGGTATTGCTTGCATCGGATTGTCTACGCTATTGCAGCTTAGCCGCATAGAAGTGAATAGGGCAAATCTGCAAAGCCCCACACCACCTGAGGACAGGTATGTTGCTGTTTCCAGAGTAAAGCTATATTTTTTTAATCTTGGTAGTCTAATACTAGTAAAATAAATTTGCCTAATGATTCCTTAAAGGGGTTGTCCCACAAAAATATGTCTACAGTCTTCAAACCAGCACCTGGATCTGAATACTTTTGTAATTGCATGTAATTAAAAATTTTACAGAGCCTCTGAGTTATTCAATAAAATGTATCCGTACAGCGCCACCTGCTGTTTGTTCTTTTTCTTATTTCTTTGACCTGCTCACTGAGAAGGCCGCACATGCTCAGTTTTATCCTTAAACTGCCTCCTGAGCTGTGATGGGGAGAGCTGAGACACGCCTCCTGAGCTGTGATAGGGAGAGCTGAGACACGCCCCCTGAGCTGTAATAGGGAGAACTGAGACACGCCTCCTGAGCTGTGATAGGGAGAGCTGAGACACGCCTCCTGAGCTGTGATAGGGAGAGCTGAGACACGCCCCCTGAGCTGTGATAGGGAGAGCTGAGACATGCCCCCTGAGCTGTGATAGAGAGAGCTGAGACACGCCCCCTGAGATGCAGCAGAAAAGACGCTCCCCTTGAGCTTGATATAAATCTAGAAGAGAAATGAATGGGGAGATCTCTGGATCCATGTGAGGTACAGGGCTGGTTCTAGCTTTGTTAGAAACAGATCGTCATGGATTATATACATTAATTTTTACATTAATCATGGGAGAACCCCTTTAAAGGGGTTGGCTCATCTCATACATTGGGGAAATATTGCTAGGATATGCCATCAATGTCAGATGGTTCCGGTTCACACCTCTGGGACTTGCTCCTTTCTCCAGAATGGGGCCTCCACACATGTGTGCTCTCGATGGGAGTTCTGAAAATAGCTGAGAGAGTGCACCTGGCTATTTTCGGAACTGCTGTAGTGGTTAATGGGGAACACACTGCGCAAGCTCTGCCACCTTTCCGTGCACTGTTATGGTAATACCACAAATAGCCGAGTCAGCACTTGACTATTTTCGTAACTCCCATAGCGTTGAATGGAGGGTGACAACGAATTTGGAGGCCTCGTTCTGGAGATAGGAGCAGGTCCCAGAGGTGGGACCAGCATCTTTCTGACATTGACGGCATACCCTAGACAAGTCAACCCCTTTAACCTTAAATAAAAAAAAAAAAATTCAATAAATTCGTATTTATGTACATTTCTAAGTCTGAGATGGAAAATCTTGTGGAAAAAAAGTTCTCTCTATGTAAGTACGATAAGCAGGTATGTTTTTCCTGGCCGGTGAAAGAAACATTTTATCTGTCAAGACTATTGACGAGCTTGTCATGGAAACTTATTGAAAGAGCAATTTTCTGGGGAGCCTGAGCTTGTCTCTACGGAGAAGGCTTTATTTTGACTCTCTACATGGCGTCTGACTTTCCCGGTAAGGGACGTAGATTCTAGGAGGCCTGAAGACTGGGTGTAAGGACGTTCTTCAGTAAACGCATTTCCTGTTATTTTTTCCAGGGGAATGTAAGAGGCAATTAAATATTAAATGAATGCGGCATTTAGTAGATAGGGCTCAGCACGGAGGTATCAGTAATGTGAACTGACTGCGGGCCCACAGATACTCCCTCTTTAATAAATCACCCTCTCTGTCAGCGGCGACGAGGCGACAGGTTCCAGCTCTGGGATGAAGGAGAGGTGTAGAGACCGACAAAAAAGAATAACAAAAACCAACCAAACAAACCTTGGAACTGTTTAATTGCATGTTAATGAGAAGAAATATTTGGAAAGAGAAGAAAAATTTATGGGAGGAAATGTTGCTTTTGCAAACAATTTATTTGCTTTAGAGGAGAGTCCTAGGCTTTGTTCATGTGTTCAAACACAGGGGGCGCTGTAGTGGTCCTAAAAAGACTCAAAGGGCCAAGAACAAGTCAAGTATTCCTGCTGTGCGAATACTGGGGAGTGTCTACTGGTCAACCATGGTTTTTGGGTTGGGTGGACCCATCAAAGAACGTGAGGATTCTCTAGTGTCGGAAGAGAACATTGTGGTGGGTCTCACCCCAGTCTATGAAAAAATTGACCTTCATTTATCCCAAACGTTTTCTCCTGAACCTAGTTGAACATGGTATGGTTACTAAACCAGAGATTGGTGCAGCATATGATCATCAGAGAACATCAAGGGACAAAACATGGCGGTGGCTTCTTGGTTGTAGTCTACGAAAAAAGAAAGACCTCAATTTATATCAGAGTTTTTCTCCTGAACCCAGTTGAACATGGCATGGTTACTAAAGCAGAAATTGGTGCAGAGTATGATCATGTCTGTTAAAACTGAAGCTGCACCTCAAGGACAAAGAGGGAAAGCTCACAATTTGAGAAGCATCTAGAGCGCTCAGGTCTCACATAACAACCCCATATACATGCATGAGGCTTTACTCAGGTGCGCCTGACCAGCCATGGTCTCAGGTTATCATTGGCGTTCTACTGGTGTCCAAGCATGGTAGATACTCAGTTTCTAAGGTTTGCCAGAGGACTCAACATTGAAGATTTAGAGGCTATGTACACCTTTCTGGGCAATTTTTTTATTATTGCATTGTACTCATTTTAAGCTAAAAATGATTTTTTCAATTGGTCTTAAATTGGTATTAAAGATTTAGAGCCCCTTTCAACATGCAACCTTCAGATTCTCTAGTAGCAGGCTCTGAATTTTTACTTTATTCCTTATGTGTGATCTTATATATTTATATGCAGCGATCTCCTTCACTGTATAAGGCTAGGGCAGTGATGGGCAACGTGCGGCTCTCCAGATGTTGCAGAACTACAACTCCCAGCATGCAAAGCCTGTCTATAGCTATCAGCCTACTGCAGGGCATGGTGGGAGTTGTAGTTTAGCAACAGCTGGAGAGCCGCACGTTGCCCATCACTGGGCTAGGGGATCACTATAGCGATTGTCCTCATGGTTTCTGAGCAGCACATCGCTGTATAGACCACACGATCTGCTGCTCAGAAGCCATGATCGGGGGTGCCAGCATGAACTATAGGATTACTCAATAAACGAACGTTTTACTCGTTCATCGGCGGCACATTTAGAGAGCCAGGTGACCTCCGAACGGTCGTTACTGATAATCTGGATGATTATTGGTGTGACATAAGTGTTTATGACCATTTGGGTCCATTCACACGTCCGCAAATGGGTCCGCATCCGTTCTGCAATTCTGCGGAACGGGTGCAGACTCATTCATTCTCTATGGGCCCGGACGTGAAGCGGAGAGCACACTATGTGCTCTCCGCTTCAGCATTTGTGGATAGTGGCCCCGAACTTCCGGTCCGCGGCTCCGCAAAAGATCGAACATGATCTATTTTTGTCCAAGAATAGGCATTTCTATGGGGGCTGCCGGCCGGGTGTGTTGCGGATCCACAATTTGCGGATCTGCAACACACCACGGACGCGTGAATGGACCCTTAAGGTTTATTAGATGACCGGCACAAAGTGAAAGTACAATTCATACAGCTAGACAAACAGTTAGCCCTTTGTGACAGAATGGCTTAATATTTGTAATAAAGTCCAATTAAAGAAATTATTTTTAGCCCAAAATGAGTAAAATACAATCATAAAAAAGTACTTCAAAGGTGTACATAGCCTATATTGTACTGGCCTAGTAGTATTTTGGGTGATGAGTGTCTTAGCCTTAGTCCCTCACCTCATAGCAGTATCATTAATGCTGGCATTCTATTGTCACTCCACTATATGTAAGGACTTGCTTGAGACACTATGAAGATGATCTCTCTGGAGAACCTCTAACAGGATCAAGAGCTCTGCAGTCTGCTTCCTCTCCCTTTTGTGTCTGGACAGGGTCTCCCCCTCCAGCAGGAAGCAGAACCAACCCACCCCTACCAAATGGACAGGAACAGGTTAGCCGTGTTCCTTGCCAAACATTGCCATCCAATCCTTACCGGAAGTAGCAGTCAAACATGAACAATATAAAATACAATAAAATACATAACAATACAAAATATATACAGATGTCAGATACCCTCAGGTCTGATAACCCTTAAGGCCACAAAAAGTGACTAAAATCAAAAATCTAACAAACCCAATCACTAGTCATAGCAGCTAACTATTTCAAAGTATATAAAAATTCAACCAAAGTGCCCAAGAGCTCTATCATTGAAAAATTAAACCAGAGCAATAGGCACGATATTCTAAAAATAGGCTAGGGCTACATGGTGACATGGGTCGCGTGACAAAAAGGGGACAACTACATTGCGACAAGTTGCGCAACATTTTTTGTAATAATAGCACTGCGACATGCTGCAACATAGAAATCCAACTTGGATGGACTTTTTGCAACTGTCGTGTCGCTGTCGCAGCATGTCGCAGTGCAACACCATTGACTATCATTATAAAAAATGTTGCGCGTCACATGTCGCCGTGTAGCCCTCGCCATACTGTGTAATAGCCTTGAGTAATGGCAAACCAGCATAGACAGAGAGAAGGGCCCCGCTCTCTTTTATTGTGCTGTGTCGCCATTCCTTTCTGCTCATTCAGATGCGCGGCGCCACGCGAGAGTAAAATAAATAGCATGCACACAGCCTAACACTGTCTGTGCGTGAATCTTATACGTTGCATATGTAAAACCGTGCAATGCGAAGTCCTTAGTGTGTGCCAAGAGCAACCGCAAGCTATACAGTATCCCAGCAAGGGCACACAGTATCCAGGATGGGCCTAACATGGGGAAACAGAAGCTGGAACCTGATTTCCTTTTATATTCTGTTTGGATTAGTCTCCGCTCAGCAGGGGGGGCTTCTTAATTAGAGCAGCGCGATGGTGTAAGCCGTGAGCCTGGGACCCCTGCTCCGCTTCTTAAGTTACACTGAGGAAGTGTAACTGGTAGATATCCTGCTCGGCAATATCTGAACAGCGAGCCACCATTTCAATGGGAGGAAAAGACATGAAACTTAATCGACTTTATGTAATTTACGAGAGGTTTGAGCCTTGTCTTTGGAAGTGGACTTATTTTTCTACCAGCGTCCTGAGATGATGAGATGCGAGGCTCCTGGAAGTTTTTCTTTCTTTCTTTTTTTTTTTTTTTTGGAGTTTTCACTGCAAAGCTTCTTTGTGGGTGAAGCTTGAGTGACAACTTTATCCCGAATTATCTTGTGAGTATTGGTAACAGCAGCATAGCGGTAGGGTGTGCATAGGCAGGAGATGCAATCAGGTGCTGGTGCCTAAGGGGGCCCACACCAGAATTATAAATGGCACATGGTAGGTATGAGGGGAAAAGGGGTAGTGTTGGATTTTGCATTCGGCCCCAGGTACTTGTGTTCTAACTTCTGACTGGTGGAGTAGGGTTCAATTGGTGAATTAGGGCACAACCTATACTGAAAGATTTTGTGCTTCAGTAGTGAACATTCAGGTATACATTCAAGGCGGATTGGGAACCTAAAGTGGCCCTGGAAAAAATACTAAAAGTGGACCTTTTTTGTAGTTGGGTCCAAATTAATGGAAGGCAGGGCCAGCAATACCATATCGTGGCACATTTTACCACCCCACAGAGCTAAATACCACAGTCCATCATAAAATACTGCTAGCAGCACAAAATACATCCCCAAAAACTTCCACTAGCCGGCCATAAGGAGGGCTAAGGCGGCCCCCTGGGCATTGGCCCACCGAGAAATTTCCCTGTAAGGTCTATGTTCAATGTATTCATTGAGGATTTTCCAATATGTACGTCTGATCAGGGACAGATTCGGCATTTCTGTGGACCCAAGCAAAGTTATGTCCGAAGGTCTTCTTGCACCACTAAGCTCCACTCTATTGCACAGCTAAGCTCCACTCTTACTGCATTGCTAAGCTCCACCCCCACCAGGTTGTCAAGCTCCACCCCTGTCAGCTCCCTAAGCCCCACTCTTACACCTAGGACCCCAACTCAATATTACATCACCTATTGTTAATCTACCTGTCACTTACTGTATGTTGTTTTTGTAGATTTGGTGCGTTTGAAGGATGGAAATACTCCAACAGTGGTATGATTTTGATAATTCAAGAAGGCTCTAGTCATGGGTAATTACATCACAATTTAAAAAAGGAGCCCTATGATGTTGACGTTCACCCCCGTCTTCTCCACCATTTCATGGTAATCCCGCGTAGACTGGATTCAGAACGATTTACTAGACTACATTTGTATGGTATTATTCCAGAAGACTTGGTTAGATATCATTGAAGGCTTTTTCTGCTAGATCACCACCATTGTGGTTTAGATTTCTAATTATTTACCCACTGGTGTTGTCTTGGACCAAGGATAACATTGATTTACTGAAGATTTGTGATTGTTCTTTTGGCTGGGGTTAATGGGATTTGCAGTAAGCAAGCTTTCACCCTTTTGTCTAGAGCTGTAAGAAGTTGCTTCGTTGCGATGTACAACTCAAAGGCCAAACTATTCAATCATTCATCTTGATTAAGAAAAACCCTGATATGGTATGGTCTTCATGGTTCAAGGGGGCCTCAACACAAAAATGGGCAATAACACAATAATTCAGAAAAGGAATTCTATGATGTTGATGTTCACCCCCATCATTTCCATCGTTGTATGGTAATCCTGCGTAGACTAAATTCATATGGTAATATTCCAGAAGACTTGGTTACATTTCATTGAAGGCTTTTTCCGCCAGAACATCACTGTTGTGGTTTAATTTTCCATTGATTTACCCACTGGTGTTGTCTTGGACCAAGGATAACATAGATTTACAGAAGATTTGTGATTGTTCCTTTGGCCGGGTTTAATGGTATTTGCAGTAAGCAAGCCTTCACCCTTTTGTCTCATGCAGCTGGAGGAAGTTGCTGAGCTGCAATGTACAACTCAAAGGCCAAACCTTTCACTCATTCATCTCAATTAAGTAATATCAGAAGTAAACAGAAGTCAAGTCGAGCGAGACTGCGATATGTTCCAAAATGGAACGATTTACGAAATAAAAGACAGCTTAATGCAATGTACGTTCACACGTGTTTGTATACGTCTTTTTGTCAGGCCCCCGACACCCGCACCTCGGCCAAGAGCCTGTAATGCCATCTTGTATGTCGCTGGCCAGGACGAAGAGAGGATGGATGCACGACAAACGTTAACCCACACCTCCCGCCCCTCCTAAAAAGTTGATTGTTCTCACTTACAAAGCAAGAGACATAAGCAAGGGATTTGTCCCAGATCCAAATGCAACATTTGTACTCTGTCCAAGTGTAATGAGATCCAGACTTTTTTTTTTTTTACTCGAGATAATGTGATGTTGGAATTAGATACTGAGAAGCTCCCGGAATTAGCTTTTTACTTTGTCTCCAAAAAAATATCCCCTCAAATTCCCATCGTTTTCTTATAATATATAACCAATCGGATTGGTGGTGAAAGTTCTGCCAAGAAGCAAGGCCTTAAAGGGGCCTTCTTCTTAAAATGAAAGTGCTGGCCAAGAAATAGAATTCCCCAATCATCCTTTTGTCTTTCCAAGTTCTGATTGCTGCTTGAAAAGCATATGTCAACCATTCCAGGGGTGTCACTTGGCTTTCCGTATCCAAACGCATTACTATGGACATGCCGTATTGCCAGTCATTGGCTGTGGTAGGAGTTATGGCCGACATGAATATAGTCATAACCCAATATCTTTGACCCAAGAGACCAGAATAACTCAAAAACATCTAAAGATGAGACTTAACACAATAAAATTTCTTAAAGAGTCACGGTACTGTCACACAATTTCATTTCATTTAATAGAGAATGGTGTAATTAACTAAATTCCAAATCGATTCATTTACAAAATATGCCTAAATCCACCTGAAAAAAGCTCTAAAGTCATGGCAACTAGGGGTCTCACTTCAAACTTACGTAAAATTGTCAGGAAAACTCTGTCCCTGGTAAAATAGACTTGGCTGAGAGGGAGTTGGTGCATGCTAGAGCTAGCTGAGATCCTGAGCCTGATAAAAGAACTTCTTTTACACTGCTTTTGAAACTTATGGGAGTCTTCTGTGTGTCTGTAAGTGTGATTTCCCTTCCTTATCTGTTCTGTGAGCTCCAGAGCTATAATAGCCCCAGTAGTGAAATGTAAGGGAAAGAACATCACAGCAGTACAGCACTGGCAGATTCCACAGAAGGGAGAGACTATCCTGCTTGTGAGAGAATTGTATCTAGCGGTGCAGCTGAAACTGGGAATAATGTGGCTGATAAATACATTAAGAAACACCAAAAAGATCTGCTTCTTCACAGTTAAGATTGTACAAAGTTGCATAGCTATGAGCAGCAGCTCATCAAGCACCTACATATCCCAGGATGTATTGCAATTAGCACTTTTTGACCCCTCCTCCCCACATAGAATATAGCTTGTCACATATATCCATGGAAATACATATGGTATGTAACCCCTGTAACTTCCTGCTCCATCACTTAGAGAGGGATATAGCTATGTATTCTATGAGTTTAGAAGTAGGGAGGAATGAATATCAATATGAGATTACTGAGAGGAGCAAGGTTGCAGGGAAGCGACTGAGCATGTGTGTCCACCATTGTTTGCAGGAGAAGGACCTGAAGAATGAACAGCAGGGGGTGCTACCAGAGAAGAAAAAAACAATAGTTGTATATTGCAATAATTCTTCATTTGAAATGTCCTATTCATTGCATAGTAATGCTTTTTGTGGGCCAACCCCTTTAGGTGAACCCAGAACCCTCCTACGACTTTGTCCAATCAGATTTTTTATTGCATTCTGTTGACCCGTATGTCTGATAATCCTGAACATGTCTGCTCCCATCAATTCATATTCAGGCCCCATGCTCACGACCGTATATATTTTGCAGTCTGTGTTGCATCCGAATTTTTTGCAAACCCATTGACTTAAGAGGGTCTGTGGTATGCATTTTGCGGCCAAGTATAGGACATGTTCTACCCAGTGGCTTAAATAGGACTGACTGGGCCCCATGGCAAATTTATTAATAGGACCCAAACCTTAAAAACTCACCTCTCTTCTCCTACGGGTGCTTCCGCTCCTTGTGCAGCACTGTGTTTAGGCACACACAACACTGTCACCAAAAGTTGCACCGCCTCAGGTTATACGTCCCATCCTGAAGGACTTAGTACAGTGCTGGTGCCCAGAGAAGAAAAATAGGGAGCAGTGAGTAATACCAGTGCTAGAACTAGGAGCACCATGCTCACCGCTACCTTTGCCCTGAAAATGAATCCATTTGTCCTCCTCCTGTGCCCCTTCCTGAGTTTAGGCCCTGTAGCACGGCTTCCATGGTAGCTATGACCCTGGCTCTATCCTTTTTTTGGGAAAATGATATACCGATATGGAAAGCACATGGATCATCCCTGTGCTTTTCCCATCTCCATGTTTGTTCCGCAAAAAGATTAGAATATGTCTGCAAAATGCTGACCACGGACCCACTGAGGTCCTTGGGTCTGCAAAAAAAAAAGAAATGCAAACGGCACACAAACTGCGGATCCGCAAAATATGGACTGCAAAACGGGCACAGTAGTGTCCATGAGGCCTTAAAGGAATTTTTCTATGCTATTAGTCCCAGGCAATTAGGCGGTAAACCAGATTGTAATTTTTACGGCATCCTACCCTTCTGGCGAGGAGGATTAAAAGTGTCCCCTGTCTTATTAAAAGCATTCTGGTGGGAGATGCCAAATGTCTAAGCAGTCCTTTAGCTTCTGCGGAATGTCACGTAATCAGGTATAACGGTAGTACGAGGAGGGTGTCAGCGGTTACTAATAACACACGTCCTGATAGTCCTTTGATATCAGTTGCAGTGTTACGTGCGGGAATTTAGAGTAGGAATGAAGAAAGAAGATTTATATTGGCACCTAATTCTTCTACAAACAGAACCGAAGGCGAAGGTGTCTCTCACTTCTCCTGATGCTTGCACTTTTTGTCTTTCTTTACTCTGCAGAACATCTTCTATTATGTAAGGAATTTTATTTTCCTCCTAAAAGTAACAGGACTCTGATCCTGAAGCCCCTGGTGGGGTAGCTGCTGACGGGAAGGAAGTCAGAGGGTGTAATTCTCTGGGGTCCTTTAAGAGACTCGAGTACGAAGGGGGAAAAAATGAAGTCACAGGTCAACGTCTCCAGAGTCATTATCACTCAGCCGGCAGAGAAGCCATGGACGTGGAAGCTGCTAAATCTTTACTGTTAATTAATGACAAATGGTAGGAGGAAGGATGTGCCGGCACAGGAGGAAGAAAATCCCAGATTTTCCCCCCTTAACACTTGGGGCCATCAGGCTTTGCAAAATAACTGGAATGCATGAGTTAAATGTAGGCTAAGCAAAAGCAGAAATGGAAGCTTCTTGTCTTTGTAGAGTATCAAGAAGATAAAAACGACTTAAAGGGATTTTCTGGGAGTAGAATATTAATGGCCTATTCTCATATCATCAATATCTGATTGGTGGGATACCCTCATGTGCTGCAGCCTCCTCACAGCATGCCAAGCACAGCGCCGTCCATTGTATAGTGGCTGTGCTTGGTATTGCAGTCCAGGCCTATTCACTTGAATAGGACTGAGCCACGCTTAGGTCATGTGACCAATGCCTTGGAAGAGGCAGCAGTGATCACCAGAGCACCACGGCCTCTTCAAACAGCTGATCGGCAGGGGTGCTGGGAGTCGGACCCTCACCAATCAAATATTGATGACTTATCCTGAGAATAGGTCATCAGTTTTCTTATCCTAGTCTTAAAAGGGTTGTACCAAAGGAGATCTATTAAAAATCGTTCCTGAGTTCTAGAAGAGGGGTCCCGATCTCCCTGTTTCTCCTCAGTGTATAAAGTTTTAATCAAGTGGTGGCCACACATTCACTCTCCCCATCCATTCATTGTCCTCTAATTTCTCACTGAAGGGAAATAGGGTCAATGGGGGTTCCAGTAGTGGGACCTCAAGCAATCAGACTCATCCTTTGTACTGGTGACAAATGTCCTTCGTGGCACATCCCCATTAAGTATTAATGGCCAATCCTTAAAACAGGCTGTCCTGTATTACCAGTGGGGGTCCCACCAGTGGCGTACACAGAATGGGGCCCTGGTGCGAAACTGATCCATGCCCCCCCCCCCATTTTTTTCTGGTATTGAGACCCTATGACGGATATCAATACCAGAAAATAGAAACGCTAGTGTAAAAGTAGCCTTAGTGTGTAGATTTGTTACGTGTATTTATTATAACTCAGTGGAGCCATATCCAGTGACAGCAGCCATAATTATTTTAAAGTTTTTTTTTCTGAGCCTTAGATATTGATGGCCTATAATCAATGTCATTGGTGTAGATCCTCAACCCCCCAGGACTTAGGCATTAATGGCCTATCCTCAGGAGAAGTCATCAATGTCATTGGTGTAGGTCCTCCACCCCCCAGGACTTAGGCATTGATGGCCTATCCTCAGGAGAAGTCATCAATGTCATTGGTGTAGGTCCTCCGCCCCCCAGGACTTAGGCATTGATGGCCTATCCTCAGGAGAAGTCATCAATGTCATTGGTATAGGTCCTCCACCCCCTAGGACTTAGGCATTGATGGTCTATCCTCAGGATAAGTCATCAGTATCACATTGATGGGGGTCTGACACCCAGAACCCCTACTGATGAACTGTTTTGAGCAGTGGACACAGTGGACTGAGCCTGGAAGAAGAAGGCATTGAATGGGGCTGAGCTGCAGTTCTCTGGTATGGCCACTACACAGTGGACAGAGACTTATTCTTCTGGGTTCCGTCAACTGTATAGTTTTTGACGCTGATAACTTCGCAAAACAGTTGATCAGTGGGAGTGTCGGGTGCCGGACCCCATTGATCTGACACTGATAACCTATCCTGAGGATAGGCCATCAATATCTATACACTATATCTATGTCTGATCTAAAACAATGCCTTTCAGAATGTGATCCCTGGGAGGATCAGCTGTTTTATAAACTTTTTGTGCCTTACTCAACAAAGGTGTGCAGCTTAATAATATGGGTGGAGCTTATTTTGGATGTGGAGACCTGATGTAACGAAATTGGAGATTTGTATGGAGAAAGAAGAGATAGAGATCGATGAGAGGACATGAGGCCTCTCGATATGGGGGTTTCGAGGCTAAGCCGCTCTGACGTTTCGATTCATAATATTTCATGTGACCAGATAACTTTGTCTATTGCACTTATTACTAAAGTATAGGATGAAATGTGAGACAGAACAGTCTGTGCGCTCATCCCTGCGTCTCACACAAAGGGACCATTATTATATATTGTGCCATTAAAAAAAAAAAAAAAGAGCTGTGCCCAGACAATTAATTGGCAAGATAATCGTTTAACTACTTGTCTTTCTCCTCTTCCTTCCAGGCACTGCTGACGGCTTCACAATCCCGAGTTACAAGGATCTCTCAAGACAAATGTTTTCTTTTGACCCATTTAAAGAGGAAATTAATGGCTAGCCTCGGGGCGCAGCTGATTCATCTCATCTTGTTTCAAAAATGTTCCAATTTTTCCAAATAGTTCTAGCTTTATTAATCTGAAATGCGGTACGCCGGGATTCCTTTAAGATGACTCTAATTTGGGTCTGTGACTGCCAAAGGCTTCTTCATGATGTGCACTAGAATAAAAGGCCTTCTGAGAAGTCGGATTGATGGAAGGTTGTGTATGGGCGTCCTTTAACACTGGACAAGTGTAAGTGCCGATCGATGCTACAAGAAACCGATCGTTGCTCTTTTAACTGGTTCAGGACTAGTGTTTTGCAAGGGTCGGATGTGACTTTCTATTTTTTATTTTTGAGCTAGTGATATAATTTTTGAAACTTTTTTGTGACTTGGTTTTGGGAATAATGCACATATTATAAGGCTTTCATTAAATGTAATTCATAGACTTTTGGTTGCACAATTAAAAAAAAAAAAACATAATTTTTTTAACCCACAAAACTATCTAGCGATTAGCAAAGAACAATGAATAGCCAATCAGATTCAAATCAGCTAATACAATACCATCGCGGCTTTCAGGGCAAGATGGTGCACACCCCACCTGGTTGTGGAGGTGTGTATTTTTTAGACAATATGTTTAGTCGGGAATCAGCATGATGTGGATGGTGGTCTTTTATTGGTAATGTGTAGCCTCAGGGAAGCAGAGACTCTTAGGCACTACAGTTGTAGGAAGTAATGCCCCCTCGGGGACAAAATTAGGCCAGTGTGAAGTGGGGGAGCTACGAGGTGTCTGAGATGCCCCGTTGCGGCCTGCTGACATGGTATGACAACAAGGTCCAGAGTAAGGGCTCATGCACATGAACGTACTTTTTTTCCGTGCCCGTTCCGCTTTTTTTGCGGACTGTATGCGGAACCATTATTTTCAATGGGTCCGCAAAAACAACGGAAGTTACTCCGTGTGAATTCCGTTTCTGTTTGTCTGCATGGCCGTTCCGCAAAAAAGTAGGTCTATTATTGTCCACAAATCATGGTCCGTGGCTCCATTCAAGTCAATGGGTCCGCAAAAAATCTGGAATGCACACGGAACATCCATATTTTGCGGATCCATACTGTAGAAATGCGATGCCCAGCCCATATTGCTCATGTGTTGGGTGATTAATAAGTTACTGTTTCCGATCCCCAAAAAACGGATCAAATATGGAAACCATACAGATATGTTTTGTGGAATAATCGAACGGAAGAGGACTTAAATCAGAGAAAAAAATACCTCAGATACGGAACAACGGATTCGTGAAAAACGGACAGCAAAACAACAACAGTCGTGTGCATGAGCCCCAAGGGGCATAAAATTACCACAAGGAAGAATGTCAGCACATCTTAGAGGCAGCAGATTTTGTCTAAGCCTGCATGCCTTAGCCGCGGGTAAATGGTACTCTAGGTGAAATAATAAAAGGCCGCCATCAGCAATTACCGTCCTGCAAATTTGTGGTCAAGATTTGTTCTCGCCAACCATGAGTGACTGTAACCATAAAGAGTGTACTGCCTCTACAATGTAAAACATATCAGATGGCAGATGAATACTGTGGTATCCTTAACAAACACCATACCTGAACCTTGACAAGGACGTCCTTGTCTACACCACCTGCTGTGACTCTGCTGGGGAGGACCTTACAGATGATATGTGTGCAATCATAACAACAAAGATTACAAAGCAAGTGGACGTCCACATATGCTGTGTATATAGAAGGTGGGTTCTCAGAATAGTTTTTTTGATAGGTCCAAGGAATTGCAATTAGACTATTGTACTATCTTCCACTGCATAAACTATTACTCTGTACACTCCAGCTATGGGCGCTGTTGCATTGCATTTTATTTTATTTGATCATTTGCTTTCTAAATGCAAAATTAAACAAATTTCTAAATAGTCTCCATTAAAAATCTCCTACCATGTTTCTATTGCAGAGCTTGTGCAAGTCCTTCATCTAGCTGCTGGTGTCATAAAATCTGAAATATATCCTTCAGAGCTCTGCTTTCTCTCCTCCCCCTCCCTTCTCTCGGTTTTAGGGCTCTTTCACACTTGCATTTTTGTTTTCCGGCATAGAGTTCCGTCGTCGGGGCTCTATGCCGGAAAAATCCTGATCAGGATTATCCCAATGCATTCTGAATGGAGAGAAAGCCGTTCAGGATGCATCAGGATGTCTTCAGTTCAGGACCGGAACGTTTTTTGGCCGGAGAAAATACCGCAGCATGCTGCGCTTTTTGCTCCGGCCAAAAATCCTGAACACTTGCCGCAAGGCCAGATCCGGAATTAATGCCCATTGAAAGGCATTAATCCGGATCCGGCCTTAAGCTAAACGTTGTTTCGGCGCATCGCCAGATCCGACATTTAGCTTTTTGACTGGTTACCATGGCAGCCAGGACGCTAAAGTCCTGGTTGCCATGGTAAAGTGTAGTGGGGAGCGGGGGAGCAGTATACTTACCGTCCGTGCGGCTCCCGGGGCGCTCCAGTGTGACGTCAGAGTGACGTCAGGGCGCCCCACGCGCATGGATCAAGTGATCGCATGCGCATGGGGTGCTCTGACGTCATTCTGGAGCGCACCGGGAGCCGCACGGACTGTAAGTATACTGCTCCCCCGCTCCCCACTACTTACTATGGCAACCAGGACTTTAATAGCGTCCGGGCTGCCATAGTAACCTCAAAGCATTTTGAAGACTGATCAGGATCCTGATCAGTCTTCTAATGCTTTCAGGCGACTTGTGTTCTGATGGATCCGGCGGGACGGAAGTGCCTGCCGGATCCTCAGAACGCAAGTGTGAAAGAGGCCTTAGAGATAGTAGCAGGTAGGAGGAGGAAGTTCTACACAGCAGATCAAAGTGTGGAGAGGCTGGAAAGTATCTAAGGATAGCAGCAGAAATAGGGATGAAAGCACACACATGGCAGTTTGCAGGGGAAAGAAAGCAGCATCCTAGACACACAGATCCAGCACTGGAGGGATGGTTATAACTTAGATATCAGAGTTTATAGAAATGAATGAGGGTATAAAGATTGCAGACTTAGTACATATTTTTTTTTATTTGAGTGAAACTCATGCTTTTCCATACACTTTAAAGAGCAGCCACCCCACCCCACAGGGCCGCCATCTGGTGTCGTCAGATTAGTGTTTAATATTTTTTATTTCATCCATGCTTTGAAGAAGAGACAGAGGAAACCCAGTGCAGGAGGTGAGTGTGACCTGAGCTCCATGGAGGAATCAGTAGCTGGATCATTATGATGGCATGGTGGCCATTATGACTTGTCCAAAGGAGCATTGTGGCTGCGATGGGGACATTGTGGCAGTCATACAGGGCCCAATGTGCATCATAAGCAGGGGCATTGTTAAAGGCTCATGGGCCCTGGTGCAAGAGTTCTGCTTGGGCCCCCCTTTCCTCAGTGCTTTGTGGCCAGTGGCAGGGGAGCACATAGCCTTCATGATGCCTGAGGCACCCCCTCCCCATGCCAAATGAAACTTGACTAGCACGCACACAAGGGTCTTTGGGCCCCCTCAGGCTCCTGGGCCCGGTAGTGGCTGCTACCTCTGCACCCCCTATAGCTACGCCCCTGATCATAAGGTACTTGATGTCTTGCACTGGTGAAATATACAATAATACCTTTACCCATACACCATCCATCTAGGCCTAGAGAAAGATCTGGAAAACAGTGGTTCAGAGTAGAGGGTTAAACCACTTATTAGCATCAGAGTTGCTTTTTTTTTCCACGTTTGAGTGGAAAACAGAGTTTCAGCAGCCTTTCCAAGTGATCTTTATCAGCTTGGATTTAAAAAAAAAAGTGTTTCCTGAAAAACTCCAAGCTCCTGGCGCCCAGGTAACCAGATCAGAAGGTGCGGTAATGAGATGCCTCAGCACAAATCAACTCAGTCTGCAAAGGTGCTCCATAGGAAGGCAGGCGAGGGCAACGTTTGGGAAGCATTTAATAAGAAATATCCCAGCTGGAGACTCATAGAACATATGGAGAAAAATGCCCCTGAACACTGGAGGGGGAGGGGGCCTGGACATAATGACTGCAGCTAGAGAAAACGAATGAGTATCGCTGTCATAATGAATACCGGACAATGCCGAAAACCAGCAGCAAAGAAATGAATATGAACACATTTTTTTTACAGTGGTCCTATAAA
This sequence comes from Bufotes viridis, assembly GCA_033119425.1. NCBI lineage: Eukaryota > Metazoa > Chordata > Amphibia > Anura > Bufonidae > Bufotes > Bufotes viridis. The sequence continues at coordinate 262,996,474 of CM065594.1, forward strand.
ACAGGGTTAATCAATTTTTGCAAGCCAAGTGCACCCTTACTCAAAAACAAATACCCCCAAGTTTGTACTCAGGGGTATACGTACCACAGGCTAAGGAGGATGTTGTCTAAGGGAATATTTGATCAGATGTGGTGTTTCCAGATGGAATTTTTCATTAGGGTGCTATTCAACATTTGTCCTATGGGGTCCAGGGAAGAAGGTTCCACATTGGGTTGGCCTTAGACCTCTAGCCCATGGTTAATGTAGACCAGTACAGGACTCTCCCCACAGAAACCTTAATTTTACCCAAAAAAGAAGTAAGGAACGGGCTCAATGGTTATTGTGCTTAGAACTAGGTTGGTGAGGGAACCTGGGAAAACAAAAAGTGGTGGCCCTCACATCATTAAAGATCAGATCAAGGCACCCCCACTGAATTCTGACCCATTCATTTCAATAGGTCTGTGTACATGAGTGTTTTTTTTCAAGAATCACTTCTGCATTGCATGAAAAACACAGCATGTTCTATATTCTGCGTTTTTCACGCAGCCCTGGCCCCATAGAAGTGAATAGGGGCTTCAGTGAAAAATGCATTGCCTCCGCAAGCAAGTGCGGATGCAATGCGTTTTTCACTGATGGTTGCTAAGAGATGTTGTTTGTAAACCTTCAGTTTTTTTATCACGCGCGTGAAAAACGCATCAAAACACATTGCACCCGTGCGGAAAAAACGGAACAACTGAACGCAATCGCAGACAAAACTGACTGAACTTGCTTGCAAAATGGTGCGAGTTTCACTGAACGCATCCGGAGCCAATCTGTCATGCTTGTGTGAAAGAGGCCTAAGGGTTCTCAATATTTTATGGTCCAAGAACAGCACTCAATGGCCCCAATTAAATTTAAATGGGTATTCCCATCGAGAGTATTTATGGCATGCCAACAGCATATGTCAATAATGTCTGGAAGATTAGGGTTCAACTACTGAGACCATCTCCTATTGGGAAAATAGAGGTTCCTCACTCCCTCGGTTCAACATTCTAGAGAAAAGGAGGCATGAGAGTGACGCGTATCTCCATTGTAGTCTAGGGAGCTTCAAAAACAGCTAAACATTTCATATTTAGTTGTAACTTTAAATACAATAAGAGAAAACTCATCCAGAACCACAATTACCCCCATAACAATAAAGACAGACTGATGGTTCAGGCTGCAAAGAAAGAAACTGGCCACTGAGATGCAAGTTGTACATTCTCCATTCCATTGTTGACTGTTCCAGTTATATGTTTTGGCAGTTTTAAAGGAAGTCTGTCAGCAGTTCTGACCATGCTAAACTGCTGACAGCACTAGGCAAGGGCAGGAAAACATACAGTTTGTGAAGCTCTTATCAGGAGTAGTGTGAATATGAAACTCTATTCTGCTAGATTTTGCTCTAGAAAGTTCCATGGAGGTGGAGCCTCACTGTGCTCTCTGCTATGAGCCTCCTAATAGCCCCGACCCTCTGCTCTGAGTGGTGGCTGTAGTGGTCTCCTGGTTGGATGCTTTAGCTGTCATTCAGAGCTGAGGGGAGGGGCTGTTAAGCACCTCAGAGGAGAGAGCACTTCACTGTTATACCCTGCCCTGTGCACTTACCTAATGGGAGTACCAAGATGGCTATCGACAACCTTTAATCGTGGTGTCTGGATGTAGGAGTGCTATAGTGTGAATATTAATGCAATGATGATGCATCTCCGCCTGACACTAGGGAAGCTGGTCACCGCCGCGGTCTGCTATTGGCTGCATCCCCCCATCAGAGTGACGGGGAGATGCAGCCGCGGCCGTTCAGGGATCCAGAGTGACACAGATGCCGGGGAGCAGGTAAGTATAATCCATACAAGGGGCCCAGGTATTGAGGAGTGATCTTTTAGAATTTGGATAACCCCTTTAATTTTCCTGCACATCAGTGTGGAGGAAGGGAAGTGACAACTACCAGTAACTGGTATTCAAATTGGTTGTCACCAATTTATAGAACTAGAGATGAGCGTATCGATTTGTACGAATCTATTCGTTCATGGTCACGAGTTCTTCATCGGCCAAGGACGCTCTGCTGGCCCTTGATTGACACCTTGCCCGGCCCTGACAACCTTGCGCCTGCGCTGCTGCCCTGAATAGCGGCACAAGAGCAGACTCGCAGAGGCTCTGCTACCTGTACTGCACCAGAAGCAGAGCCCCTGTGCTTGCTATGCTACTCAGAGCACTGATGCAAGCGCTCGATTGTCAGACACAGTCAGTAGGCAAGAGCAGCGCTCTTAAAAGCTGACCCTTTTTCCTAATCTAACTCAACCCCCATCATTCTGCCTATCTTGCTCGGAGATGTTATTTGTACCCTTTATAAGGTTTTTATAAAGCATTTCATGTGCAATAATAAACTGAGAATTCAATACGAGCCGCGCGCGACACACTATTCCCGCAGGGGTCTCACTCTTGCCTCCATTTTACATTAGAAATACCTACATTAAAAAAAAAAGTCCCCAGTCTGTGCCAGTTATAAATTATGTCGAAACAGTGGATTTTATTCAGAGACATTAAAAACCGTTTTAAATTCCCTGCGAGCGAATTAAAATAACAAACCTGGTCGGTATCGCTTACTAATGTGTGAGCCAGTGTTCTGCCCTCTATAAATAAGGAAGAAAACTATATATAAACATATTGTGCCCTGACAGGCGGCTTTTTACTCACACGTAAGGGGGGAGATAAGTCTGAGGCGGCCTGTGATGTACCGTGTCGTGGACTGTGACAGCACTTCAGTCACCAGGGTCACCAGGGCCGCCGAGTGGATGCAGACGGGGTTACTAACCGTCCAGGCATCTTTTTTCCTGTGGCAGTGAAAAATAAATTTATGTGTCCGTGATTTTTTTGAGGCTGGCGGTAGTAGAATATTTTGGTGGTAATTCTTATCATTTTACAGCTCACAGTAAATGCTGGTAATGAGTTATTATCACTATATTGAGCTATAGACATGGCTCACTTATAATCTTTATCATTCATTATGGTTTTCCAATATGTCTGTAAAAAATGTTGGGTGTCCGTGATTTTGGGATAAATTGTCCAGAAAAAAGAAAAACTCTGGTTGGCAACCCTGGATGCAGAAGTTGACTGTGGACATTTTTTTTGTATATTTTTATGAGCCTTAAAGGGGTTGTGTAGCCTAGAAAATCCATTTTATACTCCTTGTAAGTGAATTTTGGGTTAACAGAGGGGGGTCTCTATTTTGGGGTCCCCATCTGTTAACACTTCTTGCTCCGGAGGATCAGCCCTGTCCTACTTTACACAAGCAACTCGATTTCACTTGGTATGTTGTAATACTACATTTCTCCAGTGGTGGCACTGCAGGGAAACTGGACACTTACTTCAGAGATTACAGCCGATCACTGGAGGTCCCAGAGAAGGGACATTGGGTTAGCTGCTTACCATCAAAAGAACCTTCTAAAAAGTAGGGAATGTCCGAAGAGGTCAACACCTTTATCCAGAATAAGGTGTACAGTGTACCATGAGTCTAGGAGACCATTCATTGGGGTAGTAGTGTGATAGAAGTTGAGATACCAGATACCCGATCTGGTGTGGAGACAAAAACTTCAAGGCATGTAAACACATGGGACCAGCCACGTATGGGTGGAGCTAACATAACCCCACCCATTTTGACCCAGGACATCTTGAATTTGCTAGGATTGTCTCTTAAAATTAGAGAAATTTAGGCTTGTTGGCAACTTTGCTTTAGTTATAAAGGGGTGTGTTCGTTTTTTTGTTTCTTTTTGTATCTTTTATTTTTTTAGAATTCCAAAAATTTCAGACTAAACCATTGTAGAACTGCCTGGGGGAAGGGCTGCAGGGGGAGTGGTCTGTATTTTTTAATTTTCTTTCTCAGTTTGCACAATTTTATGATGAAATGGGAGTCGCCTTTTGAGTGATTTGAATGTACGTAGATGACATTGGGGTTGTTTTTTGATGATTTTTTTTATAATTCAGCTTAGATCAGTATTCAGGAGATCACGGGACTCAATGGAGTTTGAGCCGTCGTGGGATTTCACAGTGTACTAAAATATAGATACAGGCTGCAGAATGAAAAATATTGAGAATTTTTAATAAAAACAGTTACAAATTTTTTGGGGAGACAAAAATGTATACAGTGCCTCAAAGGCGCACATAACCTTTAACCTCTTCCCGTCCAGCACTGTACATATACTTAACATGTTGGGGGGTCTCTAAAGATAATGCCCTCTTGCTAGCACAGCAGCACCATAACCCCTGGGTGCCTACTGTTAAACAGAAAAGACCCAGGGCTAATATATGCAATTTATGCTAACATTGATTGCGCACATTTAACCCCTCAGATGCTGTGGTCAAATGTGACATCTGGGAGCTAAAAAACCTGGGAGCACGCGGGGGTCAGAGAATCCGGACAGTGTGTGCGTCAGCCTTGGTCCTCTTGAATGATCTGAGGCTGCTACAGATAGGTTCCTATGAAGACCCTGTCGATGGCAGAGCTCCATAGGAACATAGCTAATGCATTGAGGTCTATGAGAGATGCATCCAACGATTGCTTGTTCAGGTTCCCTATAGGAATTTTCAAAAAGTGTAAAAAAAAAACATGTGAAAATTCAAATCACTCTCCTTTCCACAAAATCAAAACAAAAATAGATAAAAAATTAAAAGTTAACATAATGGGTATCATCGCATGTAAAAATATTGATACTATTAAAATATAAAAATATTCATCCGATACAACAAACGTCAAAACGGAAAAATTCTAAATGGCTGGTTGCTTCACTTTCCCCCAAAAAATGTAACAAAAAGTGATCAAAGTCATCCACAGAGAACCCTGTAAAAATAAAACCCATAAAACTATGGCAGAATTGTGTTTTTTTTCCAATTCCACCTCATTTGGAATTGTCTGTGAAGGTTCTCAAAAATATTGATACTATTAAAATATAAAAATATGAATCCGATACAACAAACGGCAATTTGGAATTGTCATTTGGAATAGTTTTCCAGTTTTCCACTACATTGTATACAATATTAAATGATGCCAATAGAAAGTGCAACTTGTCCCGCAAAAAAAAGCCCTCAGACAGCTATGTGAACAGAAAAATAAAAATGTTATGGCCCCAGAAAGGCAGGGAGTAAAAAAACATAACCACAAAAACGAAAAACCCTCCGTGGGTGAAGGGGTTAAGCACAGATACTCAGATACTGTAACCAGCATTTTAAGATCTGTACTTGTTCCGCTGAAGTATCCCACAATGGGTGACCATGGACATCTTTTGTTCAGCAGATATGCTGCATTTCTAATGCACCTGTCAGAAGAGGCAGAAATCAGAAGAGTAGCATGTCCTAGTCATTCCACTCCTCTATGACTAGGAGAGTGCAAGGGATGATTGGAAATCCTGTAGACCTCAGATCCCAGGCTGGTTGAGCATGTGTAGTGTGCCAGATGTTTCAGTTCCATGAAATTATATTCAATAAAAATTTCCAAAAACAGCTTCTAATTTGGAAGAAACCCAATGGACTTAGTAGACTGAGCAGGCCAATTTTGATGGTATCAGCTAGAGATGAGTGAATTTTTCAAAAATTCGATTCACCGGTTCGTCAAATTTTTGGTTTGATCCGAATTTATCAAGTATGAACTCAGCCTTACAGGTCAATGTTAGTGTCAAGAAGAAGCACACTCTCGCCAGCTGATTTCACATAGATGCCTACAGAACCTGTTCTATAAAACGCTTATACAAGTAGAGCCCCCCCCCCCCCCCGACAGAGTGGAGAGGGTGTCAGCAGTAAGTATGGGTTGACGTCACTGATTAATTTGCCCTTCCTCTGATCTGTCAGAACAATAACCCACAAAAAACGGATCCTGTCTGGTTAGCATTTGCCTTCACTCAGTCAACATTTACTCAATAATCCATCAGTATTTCTAATGCCCAAAAAAAACACACAACAGCTAATAAGCCCTATTTTTCCCACAAGCCAAAAAATGCTTTAGAACATATAACTGCACCGCACAAGGGCAAATAAGACAAAGAAATATTTCCTTGTAATAAACCCTGTTAATGGTTTTATCAAAAAGCACTTGCACCCTAATAAGAACAGTTTTCTGGAATTACAGAGCTGTATAATGGCAATTTGGGTCCCCAGTCAGTGCAGCAAGGTGTAATAGGATTGTTCCTATTACCCAGGCTGTAACCTCCACTACTGAGCCCTGGCCAACATAAATGTTGTAGAATGATTCCTCCCTATCCTTTCCCTACACCTTGAATCATCTTTCCTTGCACTTTTAAATCGTTGTTTTAGCTAAATAAAGTCTTTCCTAGCACTGTCCCTAGCGCCTGCTGATGTCTCTCCCTGCACTAAGTACACTGGAAAATGGCAGAATCCAAGATGGCTGAGGGTATTAATAGGGCTGTGACATCACAGGGCTGGCTGCTGATTGGCTGCATGTATGGCATTATGGGTGACTCTGTAATTCCCAGGGTTCCTTGCTCCATGTCCTCACACGTGCAGCAGCCATTTTAGGAAAAAATGCAATTCGTTACCACGAATCATGAAAAGATTCGGATTCGGTGCAAATTGAATAATTCCTGAAATTCAGAACGAATTCCACTTAGTCAGCTTCGATTCGTTCATATCTAGTATCAGCCATCAATCTAATGTCTATGAACCACCATAAAAAATATCTGCAATATGAAAAGAAGCCAACTGACTGGAACCATTGACCATAGACTTTTTGATAGACAATTTTGATAGGATCACCCACCAAAGGAAGGAAACCAATTGACTGGAAGCATTGGCCATAGATTTGAGTTATTTGTAGACCTAAAGGGCCAATTTTGATGGGATCATCAACCATCAAAATAATGATCAATATAATGATCATAAAAAATATCTGCAGTACGGAAAGAAGCCAACTGACTGGAAGCATTGACCATACACTTGAGATATTTTTAGACCTAGCTGGACAATTTTGATGGGATCAGCCACCAATTTTGATGGGATCATGATTCATGAGCCACCAAACTAATGTCTATGACCCACCATAGAAATTGGCTGCAATATGGAAGGAAACCAACTGACTGTGACTGGTAGCTTTGGCCATAGATTTGAGATATATGTAGACTTAAAGGGCTAATTTTGATGGGATTATGAGCCACCAATCTAATGTCTATGACCCGCCATAGAAAGTGCCTGCAATATGGAACGAAACCAACTGACTGGTAGCATCGGCCATAGACTTGAGATATTTGTAGATCTAGCAGGCCAATTTTGATAGGATCACCCACCAATCTAACGTCTATGAACCACCATAAAAATTGTCCGCAGATCCCGCCAAAACTGGCTGTAGCTCAAATCCAAGGCCACCTTAGAAATAAAATAAGGTGGTCCTGACCAACTAAGAGGTCTTGAACAAATGTATTTCCTGGTAATAGCTTCTTGGACCATACCCAACCCTGGTCTTTGAGGTCTCTGATCATACAGTATTTGAACCCTTCATATTTCTCCATCATCTGGCAGTTTACTTTTAGGTCCTTCTGTGGAAACTATAACGCTCCTTCTATGGAACCAATATACTGTATTAAGAAAAGCAAGCAAGAAAATGTAATAGGATGCAGACCGGGGTGGAAACATTTTTTTTGCTGCTTTCGTCCACTGCAAATAGTCGAAGACAAGTACCGAGATTCAATAAAGAAAGGTGGCACCTCGATTTCTCGAGGCTTCCTTTTCAGGCCAACAATTCTGTTCACGTGAAGCTATAGTGATTTGACTTCGGAGAAAGTTGGGCTCGGGAGCAGAAGGGATGTCTAGCCAAAATGCAAAAATTTACCACAGTATACACAAGTGTACTGTGTTCCTCTGAGCTGGGAGCAGTCATAGACCTTTCAACGCCTATATCTCCACTTGTTCAAGAATGATTTAAATTGGAGCCAATAACGCCGAAGCTCTAACATCTGACAACAAGACTTAATGAGTCGTACGCTTAAATAGCATCAATTTTCTAGAACCGCTCCTCTTTGGAGCCAGCAAGTGTGTATTTTTCCAAAAACACATGTACCTCAGGCAACTTTATGTAAAGAACGAGGATCTTTCTCCCTGTTAGGGAACTGGTTCAGATTATAGAACAGTAAGGGCTTCCTTCAGCATACTGGATTAAGATCTTACTCCATGTGTTAAAGACTTGTGTTTCCTGAGGAGACTTGGTCAGATGGAATTTTGTCTCTAGGACTAGAGAAACACATTCTTGAAATTAACCCCTAACCCGAGTCCACGGCAAAACATGAAGCTAGGAAGACGGGAAAATGTTCTTAGTAGCTACAAGGGTAACCTATAGACAAGGATAAGGAGACGTCAAGTCCGAGTGCCTGCTGAGCAGATCCCTGGGACCCTGCAGGCTTCCGTACAATTAAAAATACTATTTTTTTTACTCTGTTCACTGTTAGAAAGACTGGAAACCATCAGCAGGAAGGATACACGATGTTATTTTCATTCTGCAGGGAAGGAATCTCCTGTAGCACTCTGGCAACTATCAGCAGGCAGGATGAAAGATCTTTTTAGTCTTATTTTCTGTCTATATTTGTACTTCAAGGGTTTATATTAGAGAAGCAATGAAAGATAGGCAATAAGAACAGATCTCCCTTAATACTCAAGGGAGATGCAAGGATAATAAGATCTACTAGCAGCATGTAACCTACTAGCTGATGGTTTCCTATAGTAACATGGGGCATTTTGCCTATACTATAGAAGTCCCAAACCAATGGCTGACAAGCCCATGCTGTGTGGCACGCCATAGGAGTCCCGAAGTTATTAGGGATGGGGGGATGATGGATCAAAATAGGAATTATAGGAAGCGGATAGGATGAGTTTATGTAAATGAAGTAGCAGTAAAGTAACAAGGCCCAAGCTGGAGATGTGGGAGAAAGGTACTGCAGCTGAATTATGATACCTAGTTGATGTTTTTCTTTGGGTCTCACTGGATCAAAGAGCACATCCTGCTATAGAACCGAAAATGGAAGTAGACTGGCACTGCTGCTGCTTAGGAATCTTCTTTTTATTCAACAGCACCATGTGACGGATAGAAAGAGCCATGTAAATGCATGCTATGGAGTATAATACAGGATCAGTACAGGATAAGTAATGTAATGTATGTACACAGTGACTCCACCAGCAGAATAGTGAGTGCAGCTCTGGAGTATAATACAGGATGTAACTCAGGATCAGTACAGGATAAGTAATGTATGTACACAGTGACTCCACCAGCAGAATAGTGAGTGCAGCTCTGGAGTATAATACAGGATGTAATTCAGGATCAGTACAGGCTAAGTAATGTATGTACACAGTGACTCCACTAGCAGAATAGTGAGCACAGCTCTGGAGTATAATACAGGATGTAACTCGGGATCAGTACAGGATAAGTAATGTAATGTATGTACACAGTGACTCCACCAGCAGAATAGTGAGTGCAGCTCTGGAGTATAATACAGGATGTAATTCAGGATCAGTACAGGATAAGTAATGTGTGTATACAGTGACTCCACCAGCAGAATAGTGAGTGCAGCTCTGGAGTATAATACAGGATGTAACACAGGATCAGTACAGGATAAGTAATGTATGTACACAGTGACTCCACCAGTAGAATAGTGAGTGCAGCTCTGGAGTATAATACAGGATGTAACGCAGGATCAGTACAGGATAAGTAATGTAATGTATGTACACAGTGACTGTACTAGCAGAATAGTGAGTGCAGCTCTGGAGTATAATACAGGATGTAACTCAGGATCAGTACAGGATAAGTAATGTAATGTATGTACATAGTCACTCCACCAGCAGAATAGTGAGTGCAGCTCTGGAGTATAATACAGGAGGTAACTAAGGTTCAGTACAGGACAATTAATGTAATGTATTTGCACAGCGACTACACCAGCAGAATAGTGAGTGCAGCTCTGGAGTATAATACAGAATAATTAATAGCATGCATTTACAGACTGACTAAATATTTTATGTCGATCAGTTCTATCTGTTGTACATGTGACCTATAGACACTGATCTATGGTGAACATTTACTTTAACCATACATTTTCCAGGTTCTCCTTAAGTAGCTACATATCTGATGCACGCGCCAAAAGACACAGAATTACAGATTGCCCGAGGAAGTATCAAGTAGCTCGGCCTTATGATAACTTTGGTGGGAATTTTTGATCTATCTGAAGAAAGCCAAAATCTCATTTCGCTGTCAGTACATCATAACCATGAGATGGTTTAAAGGCTCAATTTATCCCTGGTCTGTGGTTGTGAAAACATGGAAACCCAAAATGATCTGAAATTGGAAGCTGTAACAAGTGCAAGACTTGCCAGCTCTCACGTCTGACTTTCTCTTGCACATACGAAAAAATGGATTAAAAATGTCAGGTTTTTGAGCACGGAGATAAATGTACGATAGGATTTCCGAGCGAGTTATTGGAGAATTATTTATATGTGCGGTGGCGTAAATGAACCATAATCGCACATAATGATTTCACACTGTACAGGGGATGTTATAAAAGTACATGAATCAATTTGGATAGATTTGTGTAGTGTTATTATATTACTGGGCATGTGCATGATATACTGTGTCTCGTGCACTGCCCATTTATATTGCCCACGTCTGACAGACGGGCCATAGACACCATACCCAAGGCTCTGCACCCCCTATAGTTATGTCACTGACCCTACTACTTCTAATTCCCCCAGTACTATGGTAGTCGCCAAGCTTGCAACCAGCTCTTAAAGGGATTGTCTAAGATTAGAAAAACAGGTGGGGTCATTTATAAAGGCCGGCGTTTTAGACATTGGCCTTAACACCCCTTGCACTGGCGCATGATGTGCCTACATTATATAGAGGTGCCAGTCTCTACATAACTTAGGCGCAACCACTGGCCTAAATCTACGTCAGCTTGTTGGCGTAGATTTAGACAATTTTCTACGTCTAAAACAGGCCCCATCGACGCCACGCCCCCTTTTTAGCGGAGAAAAGTTGCAGATTGTGACCGAATCTGCAACAGATATATGCGAAAAATTGACGTATATCTAATAATAAATGACCCCCCATGGTTGCTATTTTTGGAAGAAACATCCTCAAATTCATCTTAAAGGGGTTCGCACATCTGGACATTTATGGTATATCCATAGGATAGGCCATAAATATGCAAAAAGTGCCCCCTCTGGGATCCACTCCTATCCTTAAAATGGGCCCATCCCCTTATGAAAAAAAAGCCTGTTGCACATGCACAGTGTCTTCTCTATTTAATGTTATGGTGCTTTTAAAAATAGCCAAACCAGCGCTAAAGTGCAATGAGTTTTATATTCAGACCCCTTGCTAAGCAGTTTTCTAGGCTTGGCTCCTGTGGATGTGTCAGTCCCGGTAATACATTACATGTTGAATGTAAGTGTGTCTAGGATTCTGCTGCCTTCACCAGCAATCGCACACTAGCACAACTTCATTCCTGTGAATTTCCCCATTTACATTCTACAAGGGATCTTTTCTAACTTGAGCAGACACTAAGGCCTCATGCACACGACCGTTGTTTGTTTCCGCATCCGTTCCGTTTTTTTTTTTCACGGATAGGATGCTTCCCCATTCATTTCAATGGGTCCGTCAAAAAAAGCAGATGGTCAACCGTTTTTGTTCCACATCCGTGGTCCGTGTTTACATTGCGTCAAAAAAATAGAGCATGTGCTATTTTTTTCACGTTTGCGGACAAGGAAATGGACACCACAAAAAATGGAGCCATATAGGTCTACTTAATAGAATAACATCATCCTTTATTAACACATATTATTCATTAAACAACCAAAAAACATATTAAAAATAGACAGCACGAGTAACACTGGAAATACTAGACCTCACCAATAGGTTTGGCCTCATCATAACACTACACATCAATAAACCGATGTCCTGAATAGAACTGATATATAATATATACAACAACTATCCAGCCGCCATGAACTATCATATAGCAATGATTTGCAATTACAGTGGCATATAGATCATAAATCAAAACCAGCTCAGACACATCAATAAAAATTACCTACATGTATGATAGAGGCCAATTCCAAATGGTGCTATCGCTCCCCAACGCGCGTTTCGCGTGGCTTCCTCAGGAGGAGTGACACTTATTACAATGGATATGCCATTAAAACCGATCCGCCCAAAAAAAACAGTCCATCATCCGTTTTTTTTGGGCGGACGCAAAATTTGCGGACGGAACGGAAGCGGAAAAAAACAATGGTCGTGTGCATGAGGCCTAAAACTGAGGATTGCTTGTTTTCCCCCTTTCTCCCTATGCAGAATCGGCAATGGGTGCTCATTCACAGCCGTTGTTTGCTTTCCGTTTCCATACGCTCATCGACTGCGTACAACTTCTTCCCCCTCCCTATTAGTGTTGAGCACGAATTCTCGAATTTTGAATTTTTATCGCGAATATCGGCACTTCGAAAATTCACAAATATTTTGAATATAGTGATATATATTCGTAAAAAAAAAATCTTTTTTTGTTTGTATGTTTTTTCATCTGAACCCATTACCTAGTATAGGCCAATGTGAGAAGGCTGCAATATTGTAGTCTGTAGTGAATTAGAATATTCTTCATTAAAAAAAAAAAATTCTCTTATGCGAAAAATCGGCAATAGAATATTTTCGTTTTTTAGAATATTCGTTATTTTTTTCCATCTGAAGTCATGATTCCTCCCTGCTTAAGTTGCTTTTGGGCCAAGGACTGTTCACATTAAATTGGAAAAAATGATGAATATTCTAAAAAAAAATATATAGCACTATATTCTATAGTGCTATATATTCGCATTTCAGAATATTCGCATTACGCGAATATTACATTGCCGATTTTTCACATAAGAGAAAATAATTGTTTTCTCTTATGCAAAAAGTGGCAATGTAATATTCGCATAATGCGAATATTCGTAATTTTTTCCAATTTAATGTGAACAGTCACTGGCCCAAAAGCAACTTACGCAGGGGGAAATCATGACTTCAGATGGTAAAAAATGACGAATATTCTAAAAAAAGAATATATAGCACTATATTCCATAGTGCTATATATTCGGGTTTTAAAATATTCGCATTACGCATTTTTTTTCGCAATCAATAGAATAATCTTGAATACGAATATTCGCGAATATATGACGAATATTCTAACGAATATTCGTGATATATTGTGAATTCGAATATTGCCTCTGCTGCTCATCACTACTCCCTATGGCCTCATGCACACGACCGTTGTTTGATTCCGTGTCCGTTGCTCAGTTTTTCGTGATTTTCTGCGGACCCATTGGTTTTCAATGGGTCCGTGGAAAACTCGGCAAATGCACCGTTTGTCCTCCGAAAAAATGCGGATGGCCATCTGTGTGTCATCCGCGTTCGCGGGCCGTTTTTTTTGCGGATCCCTTGGCAGGCACTTGGCAAAAATTGTCAGCCTGTCTTTTGGTAAAATCTTTTGGGTCATGTCCGCTAAAAAAACGGAAGACACACGGAAACACAACGCAAGGCAAAAACAGACACGGATCACTGAACAACGGAACCCCTTTTTGCGGACAGCATAAAAAACGGTCGTGTGCATGAGGCCTATCTCTGACAATCAGTGAAGGGAGTGGAAGAGCAGCGAGAGCCAACAGAGGAGCAATGGGTTGTCCAATGGTATGTTCGGAGTAGCAGCACAGCCAGCTAGGTGAAGGAATTACACATACTCTACAGCAGCAAAATAGTAGGACATTTTTAATGAGTATTTGGAAAGTTGCTTAAATTTGCATTTAGGAAATACATGAACATGACAAAATAGTATGAATATGGGCAATGGAAGCACTTTACTATAAAGTCTTGTTAAAAAGTCAACTGAGCAATAAGGAGAGCTGCAGCTATTGTTTGCTAGGTGAATCCCACAGTATGGTATAAATATATGTATGTATATAGATACTACTCAGCACGTACATTAAGTAATCCCATTCACCATGAGAGTAAATGAGCACCACCAATGTATTCCCATACTCATTAGCCAATCCCCGATATGTTTCTTCTGTACATAGCCAACACTTAATTGCTTCCATACTCCTTCTGGACATACGAAGCTCTGATTTCTTTGATTAATTGGATTTACCTGCAGGTCGGTTTACCAGTTATTTAGATGCTCGGAGAATCATCTGTCTCATCATCTCTGGTGGTTCCTGGATGCTGCTGACCTGTTTGTGGCCTGCGGACCTTTAAACGTGGAGACATTGATTAGATTGCAAGGAAAAAAAAACTGCATTCATCATCAAGAAGTCAGCTTAGTAAACAGAAAGCAGCTAGGTCTTAGACATGGAAACTTCCCATCGCATAGAAAACCGAGTGACATCATTGCGACTTCTTACATTTGCATTTGTAAGAAAAGGAAAATTCTGGAAATAGCTTGTCTATGGAAAGCAGACTCAGCATTATTTAGAAAAATAACAGGGTGTATAACCTTACAGCTCCACTGGTCCAAGGGGCAAATGTCATAGGAGCTACCCATGCCGGCCCATGGAAAAGAGAGGGCAGCGGCTATCCTCATTGGGCGGTCAGAAGCAAGGCTACAATGTAATTCTCTTTGAGCACTGCAACATTGTTGAGATCAAGGAGGGATAGGGGGTGCAGGGAATGGAAAGTGGGCTAGGGGCCATCAAGAACTGGACCCTGGATTGGTGGGTGTATGGTGTTGCAAACCAATACCAGGAGCTTTTTGATATGAGGACTTCTTTATGGAGGTCTCAGGTCAGATGTATGGAGCAGAGAAAAACAAACCTTGCATTCACTTTCTTCATTATCGTCTGAGACTTCAATTAAAGGGGTTGTCCAAAAACTAGAGATTATCACCTGTCCACAAGAAATGTTTGATCACTAGATCTCTCAGTACAAAGATCTCTCCCATCATCTATTTATCCCCAGGACTGTGACTGTGACGAGGGGACATCCTCTGCGTCTGGAGGAAAGAAGGTTTGTACACAAACATAGAAAAGGGTTCTTCACGGTAAGAGCAGTAAGACTATGGAACTCTCTGCCTGAGGAGGTGGTGATGGTGAGTACAATAAAGGAATTCAAGAGGGGCCTGGATGTATTTCTGGAGTGTATTAATATTACAGGCTACAGCTACTAGAGAGGGGTCGTTGATCCAGGGAGTTATTCTGACTGCCTGATTGGAGTCGGGAAGGAATTTTTTCCCCTTAAGTGGGGAAAATTGGCTCTACCTCACAGGGGTTTTTTGCCTTCCTCTGGATCAACTTGCAGGAAACAGGTCGAACTGGATGGACAAATGTCTTTTTTCGGCCTTATATACTATGTTACTATGTTACTATGTTACTGGAGGCTCCACCACTGATGGGGGTTCCGTGGCCAATGTTTGAATGTAGTGCTGAAGAGAAGCCAAGTAGAGCGCTAGGCTATACCTGTCAGTCCCATAGAGTTTGAATGTCTACCTCCATGACTACTCGTCCTTTTAATATGGGGAGATCGAGGTTCCAGCAATCAGACCCTCACTGATCAAAAATGTATCATCTATCCTGTGGGTAGGGGATAAGTTGATAAGTTTAAAGGGGGATTCCAGTCTCAGACATTGATGGCATATTGCTAGGATATGCCACCAATGTCAAATACATACAGGTCTCACCTCTAGGACCTACTCCTATCTCAAGAATGGGGACTCCAAAGTGAAGCAGGGCTCACCATGGCCACACTCCATTCACATCTATGGGAGATCTGAAGACCAGGCCCAGTTAGTCAGAGCTGGGGTAATGTAATTCTGCTGCAGGAGGGACATGTTCAGATTCCCCGGAGGGTCCTTGAGAACCAGCAGATTACTGTCTAGAGAAGACCAGAAACCGCAGTCCAGGCTGCATATTACAGTATGTTAATGACGTACCATGAGGAACTGGAATTGCTGTCAACTAGTAGGACGTCAGCTCGGCTATTTTCTGAACTCCCATGGAAATTAATGAAGGGTGGCTGCACATGTGTGGCTGTTCTCCATTCACTTCGGGACATAGGAGCCGGTCCCAGAGGCGGTATACTCAGCTGTTTTTAGAATTCCCATAGCAACAAATGGAGGGTAGCAACTCTTGATTGGTGCATTCTTCTTCACTTTGGGGGTCCTGCTCTGGAGATAGAAGAGGGTCCCAGAGATGGAACCCAAACCTATCTGATATTGGTGGTATATCCTAGCAATCTACCATCAATGTCTGAGAGGGGAGTCCCCCTTTAAAGGGATTTTCCAGTAGAGAATACCTAACTTAAGGTACAGTATTGTTTAGTGAGTCAGTAGAAAGTGGCCCTTCATTCAGGATCCTCATCTCTTGGCCAGAGTGGAGAGCACAAAGAGCATCTAAGGTTCTGGAGGACCTGTCCTGTCCTGCATTATGCAGACAACTCATTGAGATGCATGGACGCTGTGCAATGCTTCCTTCCTTCTGTGGTGGCGCTACAGGGAAACTGAAACAGGTGTTTCTCACGGATTACCGCTGATCGCTGGATGTTCCAGCAAAGATGGTCCACAGAGGAGAACTCCTTTAAGGAATTTCATCATACATTTTGCATTGTAGTTCCAAAACTAAATGAGTCTCTATGTCGGCGGGAAGTCATATATGCTCAGCTTAATAGTGACATAGGAAACTTGCCTATTAATAGCTTTACATGTCCATGTACTGAGCATAGGATATTGGGATCTAAGCTGGAATTGTTCCTCCCGATATTATGGCAGCCACCCATCAAGGTATGGCTGGGCCAGACACTGGGCTCAGACACTGCAGCTCTCCACTGTGGAGAAGTAAAAAAAGTAAAAAATCTTCTGACGCCAGGCTTTTTCCACCTGGCAGTACCCGTAGCCATGAGTGTATATTTTTAAACCCATTACACAGGGAGTGTGACTGGCTTTACATTTCTCACTGGGTGGGAGCTGCCTTTGCAATGTTATTCTTGTTACCTAGCCCATTATGTTGCGAATGACGTCTTTATTACTTCGTCTGGTGGGAGAAAGGAAGGGGGGGATGCGAGCTGGACAGTGCAGAATCATGGCTTTACCTGTCATTTTTCTATGTACTGTACATACAGCTATATGTAAACACACATGTACCGTTACAGGCACGGAAAAAAGTGCTCCATGAATATTCAGGGAACTTGAAATCTTGTTAAACAAATGATTTAACTGCTTGAAAAACATCATTTTACTGGAAAAAAGACACCATGACGCTGGGATGACCTTTGGTTTGCGCGCAGGGAGCCTGGAGGTGTTTGGGAGAGGGTTCTGTCATAAAAGGCCGATTTTACAATTATAATTAAAAAAGCTGGAAGGAAAAGTGACGAGGAACACAGCAACGGAGGGTGTAATAGTCACAGGTAAAGGCTATAGGTTGTGTTAAACTTGGGGCCATAATCCTTAAAGAGCACCGGTCACCAGAATCAACCTTATTGAAACAGGCTTACTACCTGGTAGGGCTGATACCGCTGATTAAATTGATGCCTGGCTTGTGAAAATCAGTTGTAGCGTTCCCGAGAAAAAAGGCTTTGAATCTTTATAACGATGAGGGAATCAATGAAATGAGGGGAGTGGCCAGGACTGGAAAGGTGAGGAGCACTGAGAGTCTAGGCCCTGCCCCTCATTTGCATAAATAATAACAGTCCTTTTTCTCAGGAATGCCACAACCGATTTTCACAAGACAGATATGATTTTAATCAGTAGGATGAACCCTACCAGGCTGTATGCCTGATTTAATAGGTTGATTCGGCTGACAGGTGCTCCTTAAGTAATATAGTGACATAGAAGTTGGCATCAATGTGCAAGAAGACCTGTCTGGACTCTAGTATGGCTATTAAATTGTATGTACAACAATGTAAAGGGAGAAGAACCTGCAATGACCTAGGTATAGGATTGCAGAAGTCGCAACTGCAACAAGATTTCAATACCATATAGGCGTGCTATCCACCCAAAAGTCAGATTTAGGTAGATGTAAAGGTCATGGACATTGAAGTTATACAGTATTTACTTACACAGTGGTCTAATGGTTTGCTCTATCCTCTTGCCTTGATCATTCATAGGGAGTCCTTCTGACCCCAACGAACACATATTTGACCACACTTGCTAAACAGATGCCAATATGTTTGGGCCGTTTCTTATTACGTATCAGAGCACTCCATGGTCCTGTGGTAAAGGATAGGTGGGACATTTTAATATTTTCCACCATGTCCACACCACAAAAGGTGATAGTATGGACCCAGTGTTCAACCATGAATGTTGAGGAAAATTTTTGCTGAACTTTTTGCATTCATCCAAATATGCACTTGGGCTGGTGAGTCCATCAGGAACATGATGCCTTCCAGGAAAATGTTCTTCTCAATTCATATAACACATATACTGTTTCTTAATATATAAAAAAAAATCTGTTTTCTCTGTGAGTGCCACCTTCCCGCAGACAGTGTAATGGACGTTCAACGGTCCCTCTGTTGACAAAAGGCTAAACGTCCATGGAAGCTTTCCAGATGCCTACAGAAATCTTACTTGGCCATATTTCATCTCATTGCATGTTATATTTAGTGCCAAGCCAGGAATCCGATCTGTTCCTCCAAGATCTGTAAAGAAAGGCTTTGAGAAAGGAGATCTGATTCTGTCAATTGGACTTAAGATAAAATGCATGGCTATGCTTTTAGCTTGTGGATTTAGAGTGACTTGGCTTTGATTAAGAATTAGTTGCTTGGCTTTAAATGCATAAACATCCTTTTCCAATATATTGATCCACAGTGCTAAGGTTTATAGATGACAGAACACAAATAAGTGTTGGATCCTCTGTGGTTTTCAAGGTTCACTGAAGAGGACTGCAACAAGATCATGTCCACTGTTGTCAACCGTTAGACTTCAGGTCGTTAGATTGGTGAAATGATCACTTCAATGTGCCATCAATGCTAGTTCCAACACTGGGGCATGAATGTGGTTGGGTTTCTCCATTTGCTCTTCCAAGATTCAAAATGTCAAAGAAGAAGTCTAGACAGCCCCATCAGTGGCCAAAATTGAATTTGTCCACCCACCCATCCTCCATCTTTATATATGCTATAGCACCGCCGAGTGTCCATGAGCTCTGTTACTTTTATGACCAGCTTATGCTTTTTCTCCGAGTGCAAAGCTCTTCGAAGCCAAACCGTGAATTTGCTCCAAATTTTATGGAGTAAGCCGGCCGAACGAATAACCTGTTTTAGCACTTTGGAGCAAACAGGGTGGGGTTGAAGTTGAAGCTTAGAGTCTATGGCCCTTGCAGCCCTTGTTGTATGAGATCATATGAGAATTGGGATTCCCTGTGAGTAAGTGAGACTGTGGGAGGGAGGGGACACTGCCTTATACTGGCTCAAGGAACAATTACCAGCAAGGACACAACAAATCCCGAGAAGGCTAAATTTAGCCAAGTCTCCAGACTAAGAGCAATTTTAGAAGAAGACCAAGTCAAATGTTTGACGACTAATTCAGAAAGGGTGTGGATACAACTGCTTTACCGAGCTCGGAGAAACCTTGAAGCTTTCTTTCATAGTCTCGGATGAGCCTGTGCTTGGAAGATGAAGGCGTCTGGTTCAGTATTTCCAGGGGGTAAAGACAGGTTTTATATCTATGTTCACGGGTGACAGGGTTGGACATATACGATAAACATCATATGTCAGTAAAATAACTTGTAGTAAATTTATCTTGAGATTCAGTGTTGTAAAATGACTTTTCAGAAAGGTTCAGTTTTTCTTCCCATTTTTAGGGCAATGTGTGCAAAGTAACAACAATAGCTCCTCATATGTCTGGAACCATGAACGTGCTGGGAAATAGATGATCCCAAGAGGAACTGCTTAGTAAATTCCTACCTACCACTTGTGGTGCCCATTGAATTCAGTGGGCGTTGATGTGATGCAAAGAGGCCATCAGCCCTCCGGGACAAGAGTCTCACTTTGCAATGACTTTCTATCAGATTGCTAGATAGAATATATATAGATAGGTAGATATAGATAAACAGATAGATATGAGATAGCTAGATAGTCTCTACCACGGACATTAGATTATGTTTGTGCTTTTCACTCTTGTATCAGATGTACACAAAGTAGAGAATAAAGAGCTGAAAGGCTTCTTGACGAGGCAGATGATGGTCGCCTGGGTCCTGCCCTCTGTAATAAAGGCTTTGTTGGCACTACACACTGCCATGTGCAAAACTGCTCTGTACCCTGTAATCCGCATCCACCAGAGAATGTGACCTTGACTCATCAGCCTGGACGTCATTTGTAACTAACTCTGACTGCAGGAGATAAACTGTGTCCCTATGGGGTCTGTGAAAGGGTGGAGATGGCTGGCTCACCCTAAAACACCCATCCCCCAGATATGGATTTCTGATGCCAGCTGGAGGTCTACCTTTGTCCTGGCATCTGATATTGGATTGGGGGATCACAAGGTTTGAAAAAAGTTTGTGAAGCCCCAAACATTGACATAATCTGACTCCTAATCTAAAAATTGTACAGTTTTATACATTTTAATTGCTGCTTTACTTCCCAGTATTTATGTAGCACCAACATATTCAGCGGCAGTGTACACAGACTGTAATCACTTGCCCAAACTAAACATAAAAAGTAACATTTTTAATCCAGCACTTGACAGTTCAGAAATAATTCAATAATCCAAACTATTAGATAATCCGGGAGTTGTCAGAACCAATTCATTATATAGGTGATAAGTATCATGCCGTCATAAGAATGGAGCGCATGCACTCTGCCATGCCATTCACCTCAATGGGACCAAATACAGCTCTTAGCTATGTCTGGCAGTTCCAGAGAGATGAATAAAGCAGTATTGTGCATGCGCGACAGTCAATCCATTCACTTTATGGACTCCAGGTACCCATTTTTGTGATCGGTGAGGGACTCCTGATGCATGTGGTGGCAGTAACTCTTCTCAGCTACACTCCTGATGCATGTGGGGGCAGTAGCTCTTCTCAGCTACACTCCTGATGCATGTGGTGGCAGTAACTCTTCTCAGCTACACTCCTGATGCATGTGGGGGCAGTAGCTCTTCTCAGCTACACTCCTGATGCATGTGGTGGCAGTAACTCTTCTCAGCTACACTCCTGATGCATGTGGGGGCAGTATCTCTTCTCAGCTACACTCCTGATGCATGTGGGGGCAGTATCTCTTCTTAGCTACACTCCTGATGCATGTAGACGCAGTAGCTCTTCTCAGCTACACTCCTGATGCATGTGGGGGCAGTAGCTCTTCTTATCTACACTCCTGATGCATGTGGGGGCAGTATCTCTTCTTAGCTACACTCCTGATGCATATGGGGCCAGTAGCTCTTCTCAGCTACACTCCTGATGCATGTGGGTGCAGTAGCTCTTCTTAGCTACACTCCTGATGCATGTGGGGGCAGTAGCTCTTCTCAGCTACACTCCTGATGCATGTGGCCGCAGTAGCTCTTCTCAGCTACACTCCTGATGCATGGGGGGCAGTAGCTTTTCTTATCTACACTCCTGATGCATTTGGGGGCAGTAGCTCTTCTCGGCTACACTCCTGATGTATATGGGGGCAGTAGCTCTTCTCAGCTACACTCCTGATGCATGTGGCCGCAGTAGTTCTTCTTATCTACACTCCTAATGCGTTTGGGGGCAGTAGCTCTTCTCAGCTACACTCTTGATGCATGTGGGGGCAGTAGCTCTTCTTAGCTACACTCCTGATGCATGTGGGGGCAGTAGCTCTTCTCAGCTACACTCCTGATGCATGTGGGTGCAGTAGCTCTTCTCAGCTACACTCCTGATGCATGTGGGGGCAGTAGCTCTTCTCAGCTACACTCCTGATGCATGTGGCCACAGTAGCTCTTTTCAGCTACACTCCTGATGCATGTGGGGGTAGTAGCTTTACTTATCTACACTCCTGATACATTTGGGGGCAGTAGCTCTTCTCGGCTACACTCCTGATGTATATGGGGGCAGTAGCTCTTCTCAGCTACACTCCTAATGCTTGTGGGGGCAGTAGCTCTTTTTATCTACACTCCTAATGCGTTTGGGGGCAGTATCTCTTCTCAGCTACACTCCTGATGCATGTGGGGGCAGTAGCTCTTCTCAGCTACACTCCTGATGCATGTGGGGGCAGTAGCTCTTCTCAGCTACACTCCTGATGCATGTGGGGGCAGTAGCTCTTCTTAGCTACACTCCTGATGTATACGGGGCAGTAGCTCTTCTCAGCTACACTCCTGATGCATGTGGGGGCAGTAGCTCTTCTTAGCTACACTCCTGATGAATATGGGGGCAGTAGCTCTTCTCAGCTACACTTCTGATGTGTGTTGGGGCAGTAGCTCTTCTCAGCTACACTCATCATGCATGTAAGGGACAGAAGCACTTCTCAGCTACAGTCCTGATGCATGTAAGGGACAGTAGCTCTTCTCAGCTGCACACTTTGATACATGTGGGGGCAGTAGCTATTCTCAGCTACACTCCCGATGCATGTGGGGGCAGTAGCTATTCTCAGCTACACTCCTGAGGCATGTGGGGCAGTAGCTATTCTCAGCTACACTCCCCATGAATGTGGGGGCAGTAGCTATTCTCAGCTGCACACTTAGATACATGTGGGGGCAGTAACTCTTCTCAGCTACACTCCTGATAAATGTGGGGGCAATAGCTCTTCTCTGCTACACTACTGATGCATGGTGGGGGCAGTAACTCTTCTCAGCTACACACACTCCTGATGCATGTGGGGGCAGTAGCTCTTCTTAACTACACTCCTGATGCATATGGGGTGGTAGCTCTTCTCAGCTACACCCCTGAGGCATGTGAGGGCAGTATCTCTTCTCATCTACACTCCTGACGTGTGTGGGGGCAGTAGCTCTTCTCAGTTACACTACTGATGTGTGTGGGGACAGTATCGCTTCTGAGCTACACTCCTGATACACGGCGAGGGCAGTAGCACTTCTCAGCTACACTCATCATGCATGTAAGGGACAGAAGCACTTCTGAGCTACAGTCCTGATGCATGTAAGGGGCAGTAGCTCTTAGCTACACTCCTGATGCATATGGGGGCAGTAGCTCTTCTCAGCTACATTTCTGATGTGTGTGGGGGCAGTAGCTCTTCTCAGCTACACTCCTGGTGCGTGTGAGGGCAGTAGTTCTTCTCTGCTACACTCCTGTTGCATGTGGGGGAAGTACGTCCTCTCCGCTATAGCCTTGATGCATGTGGGGAAAGTAGCTCTTCTAGGCTACACTCCTGATGCATGTGTGGGGGCAGTAGCTCTTCTCAACTACACTCCTGATGCCTGTGGGGGTAGTAGCACTTCTCATTTACACTCCTGATGCATGTGGGGGCAGTAGCTCTTTTCATTTATACTCAATGCATGTTGGAGCAGTAGTTCTTCTCGGCTGTACTCCTGATGCATGTGGGGGCAGTAGTACTTCTTGCTGAAATGGTCCGGATGGGAGAAACCTTTTATTACAGGTTTAACCCTTCTCATGCCACGATCAATGGTGACTCGAAATCGCCGGACGCCTCCGTTTGGCCCATTCGGGGAACTTTTGCACCCCTGCATTTCTGAACGATGTTGGAGTACAGCTCTAGACATGTCTATTTTAGCAGCATTTTTTAGATTTTCCTCAAAGGAATTTGAAGAGAATGAAATGCAGAGGATCGCTAGTTATTTGGCATTAGGAAAAGGCAAATATTGGCTGATACTTCAGAGTCGGCCAGGTCCTTCTCTGTGTGTATACATGCAGCTTTGTTAGCAAAGGGAAGCGCAGCATCTGTGCACAAGTGCAAGGAGAAAGGGGCTCTTGTTTTCTATCAGTAATTACCTTGTTTTACATTGTGTTAATGGTATTGTAATTACCCCTGCTTCAAGTGCACAAACACAGCACGGGACACCCAGCCAAACTGACACTGAAAGGATGAGAGTCATACTTATTGGTGATAGCTACTTTATTTTACCGAGCTTATGCCAGGCTTCTAATACCTAATCCTTAAAAGCATCTTCAAAAGGGTGCTCAGGTTTCATGGCATTCTTAAAGGGATGGTCTGATTACAATGAGCACCATGTAATGCTTGTTGTCTTCAGCAGTGCCGCCTGCTTGCCACTTAGTATAATCAGGGATACAGTGGACAAACTTAAATTTCACTTAGAAGAAGCTCGCGGTTGTAAAGTGATTGAAAACCTTGTGATGAACCAAATAAAGCAATATAAAATCTAATAAACAAGAACACATCTAAAATTTATGTTCCCTTTTGAAAACGGATTAAAATGTTAGTAAATACATTCCATTACTTATCCTGTACTGATCATGAGTTAGAATTACACTCCAGAGCTGCACTCACTATTCGGCTTGTGGAGTCACTGGTGGTCATTTATTAAGCTTAAATATGCCTAGGCTTATTTCAGAAGCCGATTGCGGTGCAATGGTTAGTTGTGCCGCATTCTGCGCCTTCTCCCTACGCACCACACGTTTAAAGAAGTGGGGGTGCCTTGGGCAGGGAAGGCAATGGGTCGGGAGACCGGTCTCATTTACTATTTTCTATGCCTGCTTTACGATCCGCTGAAGTTATGAAGAGGCCGGCGTCTCTTCATAACTTTGGTGGAACCATCGGCAACTTTCGGCTTTACTGAGACGGGCGTCTAGAAACGCCGGTCTTAATAAACTTGCTCCACTGTGTACATACATTACATTACTTATCCTGTACTGATCCTGAGTTACATCCTGTATTATACTCCAGAGCTGCACTCACTATTCTGCTGGTGGAGTCACTGTGTACATACATTACATTACTTATCCTGTACTGATCCTGAGTTACATCCTGTATTATACTCCAGAGCTGCACTCACTGTTCTGCTGGTGGAGTCACTGTGTACATACATTACTTATCCTGTACTGATTCCGAGATACATCCAGTATTATACTCCAGAGCTTCACTCACTATTCTGCTGGTGGAGTCACTGTGTACATACTGTACATTAATTATCCTGTACTGATCCTGCATTACATACTTCATAATACTCCAGAGCTGCATTCACTATTCTGCTGGTGTAGTCACAGTGTATATACATTACATTACTTATCCTGTACTGATCCTGAGTTACATCCAGTAATATACTCCAGAGCTGCACTCACTATTCTGCTGGTAGAATAACTGTGTACATAAACTACATTACTTATCCTGTACTACTCCTGAGATACATCCTGTATTATACTCCAGAGCTTCACTCACTATTCTGCTGTTGCAGTCACTGTGTACATACATTACATTCATTCTTCTGTACTGATCCTGCATTACATCCTTTATTATACTCCAGAGCTGCACTCACTATTCTGCTGGTGCAGTCACTGTGTACATACATTACTTATCGTGTACTGATCCTGAGTTACATCCTGTATTATACTTCAGAGCTGCACTCACTATTCTGCTAGTGGAGTCACTGTGTACATACATTACATTACTTATCCTGTACTGATCCTGAGTTACATCCTGTATTGTGCTCATGAGCTGCACTCACTATTCTGCTGGTGCAGTCACTGTGTACATACATTACTTATCGTGTACTGATCCTGAGTTACATCCTGTATCATACTTCAGAGCTGCACTCACTATTCTGCTAGTGGAGTCACTGTGTACATACATTACTTATCCTGTACTGATCCTGAGTTACATCCTATATTATACTCCAGAGCTGCACTCAGTATTCTGCTGGTGGAGTCACTGTGTACATACATTACATTACTCATCCTGTACTGATCCTGAGTTACATCCTGTATTACTCTCCAGAGCTGCACTCAGTATTCTGCTGGTGCAGTCACTGTGTACATACATTACATTACTCATCCTGTACTGATCCTGAGTTACATCATGGCTCCCGCTACAGTACAACATGCCGGTCATGGTGCACACATTGTATTATGGTTCCCGTTGACCTATATTGGCTTCGTCCTTTGCTGGCCCTCAGCGAAGAACGGAAACCTGAGAAAACTCACCCCAACAGTGGGGACCAAGGATAATACTGAAACATTAGAACAGTGGTCTCGCACCTGGGGCTTTCCAGTCATTGCTAATCTACTTCTTCCAGCAGGATGGGAGTTGTAGTTTTAAAAGCGCTGGATAGCCCCAAGTTGGAGACCACGGCGGTAGAAGAATTAGCAAAGCTCCACATTGACAAGTCGCAGGGGTTCAGCCTCCTGCTAATGAAAACCGTAATTACACGTACGCCGCGCGGCAGATTTATTTTTGCAGGAGGAGCCGCTCTCTCCGCAAAGACAATTGTTTTTTTGTCCTTTCATAATAATCTAGTCTATGCATCGGGGGGGATAACCGGTGAGACCCCAGGCCCTAATTCAATTAAAGTTTTCCATCAAATCAATGGCTGAAGCAAGTCAAAACATTAGTGAAGTGTGGCTCTCCATTAGGAGAATGTGAGCATTCATTCCCCACTGCAGGGACGGCTTCCCCTATCCCGCCGGCTGGAGAGCCGTGGTCTGCCAAGCGCTGCAGCGCACACAGGGCTCAGCTCCCCCAATCTCATGTGGAAATCTCGCCTCTCGTATTTGCTTAGTATTATTTTATTTTAGCTTTTGCCAATGGCACAGGCAACACTATACAAGGTAAGCACACATAGCACAACACCGGGGAGCCGCGTGTAACCCACCCCAGTCACATAGGTGGACTCAGCAGCGCGCAGACGGCTCCTGTGCTCAGCACAATGTGCACTTATTACTAAGGTTTCTTTCTTTCTTTTTTTTGCAGAAGTTTATTTTTTTTATGTCTTCGATTTTTTATCCTTTTTTACCATTAACCAAAATTCCATTCACTGCGAATTTCTTTACTCAGTATTGGCACTCACTTCTATTCTTGCGAGAAGCCATCACCATAAAATCAGGCACTCTGGGTAGAGACTAGCGAGGGTCTTAAAGGGGTTGTTTTTATATTGATGGGCTATCGTCAGGACTGGTCATTAATATCTGAGGGTCTGACTCCCGACACCGCAGACCTGTTTGAAGAGGCTTCTGCGCTCCGGTGAGCGCTGCATCGTCCTGGCATCTTACCTAGCACAGCGCCGTCCATTGGATGGTGGCTGTGTTTCGTATTGCAGCTCAGCCTCATACACTTGAATGGAACTGAGCTGTGCCTAGGCCATGTGACCGTCGAACCGGTCAGTTATTGACGACCTATCCTGATTAAAAAATCCCGGACATCCAATTAAAAAAATTCTATTCTGATCCAATTCGGATTTATCGGCCATCTGATTCGAATCAGGTCACAATAAAGCCTCTTGCACACGACCGTATGGCTTTTTCAGTATTTTGCAGTCCACAAAAAATGGATCTGCAAAAAAAACGGATGACATCCGTGTGCATTCCGTTTTTTGTGGAATGGAACATCCTGCCCCTAATAGAACAGTACTATCCTTGTCTGTGATGTGGACAAGAATAGGACAACTTTTATTGGAATGGAAATACATAAACGGAATGCATAGGGAGTACCTTCCATTTTTATTTGCGGACCCATTGAAATGTATGGTTCCGTATATAGACCGTATATGGAACGCAAAAAACGGCCCGTACACTCGCAAAAAAAAAACGTTCATATGAAAGAGGCCTAAATCTGACCCAAATCAAAAGGGCTCAGACTGCCTGGAAAACTCTCTCTTTCATCGTGATTCTCCCAGATCGAATCACGCTACTTTCAGGTTCGTTAGAATCAGAACTTTGTAAAAAATTCGGGTAGAATTTCCAAATTTTAGAGTCGTCACTATTTCTGGGCAGTTTGTTTTAAAAAAAGTCATGAAGTCATAACAAGTTAAAAAAGGAACAAGTATGTTTTACTCACCTCCTCCGATCCCCTGCTGGTACTGTAATGACGCTGCTGCTTCGGTGTCTGCTGCACCGCACTTCCTGTTTCAGCTCAGCCAGGAAAGGTCAGCTCAGCCAATTATTGGCTGAGGCGGGTCACTTCTAAGGACAGTGATTGGATGAAAGCTGAGGCGGGTCACTTCTAAGGACAGTGATTGGATGAAAGCTGAGGCGGGTCACTTCTAAGGACAGTGATTGGATGAAAGCTGAGGCGGGTCACTTCTAAGGACAGTGATTGGATGAAAGCTGAGGCTGGTCACTTCTAAGGACAGTGATTGGATGAAAGCTGAGGCGGGTCACCACTAAGGACAGTGATTGGATGAAAGCTAAGGCGGGTCACCACTAAGGACAGTGATTGGATGAAAGCTGAGGCGGGTTACTACTAAGGACAGTGATTGGATGAAAGCTGAGGCGGGTCACCACTAAGGACAGTGATTGGATGAAAGCTGAGGCGGGTCACTTCTAAGGACAGTGATTGGATGAAAGCTGAGGCGGGTCACCACTAAGGACAGTGATTGGATGAAAGCTGAGGCGGGTCACTACTAAGGACAGTGATTGGATGAAAGCTGAGGCAGGTCACCACTAAGGACAGTGATTGGATGAAAGCTGAGGCGGGTCACCACTAAGGACAGTGATTGGATGAAAGCTGAGGCGGGTCACGACTAATGACAGTGATTGGATGAAAGCTGAGGCGGGTCACCACTAAGGACAGTGATTGGATGAAAGCTGAGGCGGGTCACGACTAAGGACAGTGATTGGATGAAAGCTGAGGCGGGTCACCACTAAGGACAGTGATTGGATGAAAGCTGAGGCGGGTCACTACTAAGGACAGTGATTGGATGAAAGCTGAGGCGGGTCAACACTAAGGACAGTGATTGGATGAAAGCTGAGGCGGGTCACTTCTAAGGACAGTGATTGGATGAAAGCTGAGGCAGGTCAACACTAAGGACAGTGATTGGATGAAAGCTGAGGCGGGTTACTACTAAGGACAGTGATTGGATGAAAGCCGAGGCGGGTCACCACTAAGGACAGTGATTGGATGAAAGCTGAGGCGAGTCACCACTAAGGACAGTGATTGGATGAAAGCTGAGGCGGGTCACTACTAAGGACAGTGATTGGATAAAAGCTGAGGCGGGTCATCACTAAGGACAGTGATGGGATAAAAGCTGAGGTGGGTCACCACTAAGGACAGTGATTGGATTAAAGCTGAGGCGGGTCAACACTAAGGACAGTGATTGGATGAAAGCTGAGGCGGGTCACTACTAAGGACAGTGATTGGATGAAAGCTGAGGCGGGTCACCACTAAGGAGAGTGATTGGATGAAAGCTGAGGCGGGTCACTTCTAAGGACAGTGATTGGATGAAAGCTGAGGCGGGTCAACACTAAGGACAGTGATTGGATGAAAGCTGAGGCGGGTCACTTCTAAGGACAGTGATTGGATGAAAGCTGGGGCGGGTCACCACTAAGAACAGTGATTGGATGAAAGCTGAGGCGGGTCAACACTAAGGACAGTGATTGGATGAAAGATGAGGCGGGTCAACACTAAGGACAGTGATTGGATGAAAGCTGAGGCGGGTCACCACTAAGGACAGTGATTGGATGAAAGCTGAGGCGGGTCACCACTAAGAACAGTGATTGGATGAAAGCTGAGGCGGGTTACTACTAAGAACAGTGATTGGATGAAAGCTGAGGCAGGTCAACACTAAGGACAGTGATTGGATGAAAGCTGAGGCGGGTTACTACTAAGGACAGTGATTGGATGAAAGCTGAGGCGGGTCAACACTAAGGACAGTGATTGGATGAAAGCTGAGGCGGGTCACCACTAAGAACAGTGATTGGATGAAAGCTGAGGCGGGTCACCACTAAGAACAGTGATTGGATGAAAGCTGAGGCGGGTCACTTCTAAGGACAGTGATTGGATGAAAGCTGAGGCGGGTCACCACTAAGAACAGTGATTGGATGAAAGCTGTGGCGGGTCATCTCTAAGGACAGTGATTGGATGAAAGCTGAGGCGGGTCAACACTAAGGACAGTGATTGGATGAAAGCTGAGGCGGGTCATCTCTAAGGACAGTGATTGGATGAAAGCTGAGGCGGGTCACCACTAAGGACAGTGATTGGATGAAAGTCCATTCCTGTCCAGCCAGGACAGGAAGTACATAGCAAAGGGGAATGAAGCAGTGCCGAAATGGGGATCGGTACAGCAGAGCAATGCTTATTTGATATGTTTTTTAACCCTTTATAACTCTGTGGGCAGCACTGCCATTATTTCTGACAGGGGCCATCGATACAGGTCTCTGGGGGTACGATTTAAGGTACTCCCCATCAGCAAGATGAAGTTGACACAATGCCATCCATGTCTGAGCTTCACTCAAAGTGCAGTACCCTTCACTGCCTTATGGATGAGAGTGGCGCTGTTTTGGAAACTACAGTGAATGAGCAGGATCCCTTTAAGCTTAAAGGGGTTATCCGACCCCTGAAATGTCCCCCCATGTGCCCGGGCATATGAGGGGGAATTTTTGGGGGTCAGATAACCTCTTTAATGCACGGAAGAGCAGAATGCAGAGAGTCTAGAGATGTTATTTGCCCGATTTCTAATAGACTTTAGAACTATTTCAGTCTCCCACTAGATCTCAGATATCTGCTTGCTGTCAGAGAATTGAAACACGGAATCAGAAAACTCATACTGAGCTAATACTGCTCACAGCTGAGGATTTGCTACAATTGCAACCTCTGGAGGTGAAATACATCTGTAGCAGGAATCTCTGTCCTGCCCATATTATCAGTGCAGGTAAAATGTATTAACCATGTATCAACCTACATTGTGGTAAACCATCAGCCGTAAAAAAACATTAGTGGGTTTCCAGAGGTAAACAAGAATATTCTCATTCACTGACAGCAAGCATACAGTAAAACAAATCTTACAAAACTGGAACTCAGAGTTTATTAGGTTGTAGAACCTTTCCAAGGGGCGTGGCCTTCATTTGAAAGCTGAGGTGCACTTAGCGACTAAGCCCTTCCCTTCAGTGCACTGAAGCCCTCATTTGCATAAAGAATGAAAACCTTTGTTTTCTTGGGAATGCCTCAGCCGATTTTCACAAGATGGGTATCATCTTAATCTGCAGGATCAACCCTACCAGTTTTAATGGGGTTAATCCTGCTGAAAGGCTGTCTTTAAGTACAATGAGGCAGATTCAATACAGGAGCTAAAACAGTCATTGCTGGAAATGACTGAAACGACTGAATGAGCCACGGAAGAGGTTTGATCCATGTATTCAGTGGCTAGAACTGGTATCACTGGCATTGCAGTAGTAAATGCCGCTTGACAATTTTATCCTAGAAATCTCAAAACCTATAGGTTAGTAGTATGTCAGTGTGTATGAACTCTATATGGCGGCACTCTGCATGGTACTACATGGTGTCACTTTGAGGCTACCTCCATGATATGGTATGGGACATGCCATGTTTTTGTTTCTCATAGATTCCTGCTATATCCAATATCTCCATGTGCCTCCCTGTAAGGCCTTTTTGCACACGAACGTTTTTTTTTTTCTCATTTACATTCCGTTTTTTGAGTTCCGTATACGGACCATATACGAAGCCATTCATTCTAATGGATCCTCAAAAAAACGGAAGGTACTCCGTATGTCTTCCGTTTCCGTATTTCCATTCCGTTCAAAGATAGAGCATGTCCTATTATTTTCCGCATAACGGACAAGGATAGTACTGTTCTATCAGGGACCAGCTGTTCCGTTTCGCAAAAACCAGAATGCACACGGACATCATCCGTATTGTTTGCAGATCCGTTTTTTGAAGATCGCAAAACACAGAAAAAGGCCTCTTTCACACGACCGTATGGCTTTTTCAGTGTTTTGCGAGCTGTTTTTATCGGATACGTTTTTCCATTTTTTGTTTCCGTTGTGTTTCCGTTTTGGTTCCATTTTTCCGTATGGCATATACAGTATACAGTAATTACATAGAAAAAAATGGTCTGGGCTCAACATTTTCAATAGATGGTTTTGCAAAAAAAGGAACGGATACGAAAGACATACAGATGCATTTCCGTATGCGCTCAGTTTGTTTTGCGGACCCATTGACTTGAATGGAGCCACGGATCATGATTTGCGGGCAATAATAGGACATGTTCAATCTTTGCACCGAACAGAATGAAAAAACAGAAATATGGAATGCACACGGAAACACTTTTTTTGCGGAACCTTTGAATTTAATGGTTCCGTATATGGACTGTATACGAAACCCAAAAAAATGGTCTGTACACTGGCAGAGGCCAAAGCCATACGGCCGTGTGCAATAGGCCTAAAACTGTAACGGTATAGGGGTACAGTATGGAGTTGCAGAATGTAAACCTATCAGCTGAACATTCCTTCTGCCAAAAGCTAGTCCTTACAACCCCCCCCCCCCCCATCAAATGTGCAGTACCCCAGAGAAGTGGCTATCTGCACATGGTTTGTATTGAATTGCTTCGTAATGTATTGCACCCAGCATGGCTATGTATGGATGGCACAGCCAGGGTTAACCTGGCTCAGCCCTTGCAGGAGGTTGGGTGGAGATCCAGGATCCACCCCATATCTATTACTTAGTTAGGGTGCTTTCACACTTGCGTTTTTACTTTCCGTCCTAGAGTTCCGTCCTCGGGGCTCTAGGACGGAAAGATACTGATCAGGATTATCCTAATGCAGGGATGCTCAACCTGCGGCCCTCCAGCTGTTGTAAAACTACAACTCCCAGCATGCCCTTCTGCAGGCTGATAGCTGTAGGCTGCCCAGGAATGATGGGAGTTGTAGTTTTGCAACAGCTGGAGGGCCGCAGGTTGAGCATGCCTGTCCTAATGCATCCTGAATGGAGAGAAATCCGTTCAGGATGCATCAGGATGTCTTCAGTTCAGTCTTTTTGACTTTTCAGGACGGAGATAAAACCGCAGCATGCTGCGGTTTTATCTCCGTCCTGAAAAGCCTGAACACATGACTGAACGCCTGATCAGGCCTTAAGTTCCATTGACTTACATTGGGACCGGATCCGGCATTTAAAAAAGACTGAAGGACGGATCCATCCTTCAGGTGTGCGCATGCCCAGACCTTTAAAACAGTAAAAAAAATACAAGACGGATACGTCTCTCCGCATGGCAAACGGAGAGACGGATCTGCACTTGCAATGCATTTGTAGACGGATCCGCAATCCGGATCCGTCTACAAATGCTTTCAGTTGTTATGCGTTGTGACGGATCCGGTGGGACGGAAGTGCACGCCGGATCCACACAACGCAAGTATGAAAGGGGCCTAAGTTAGTTAGTCACATAGCTGTTTGGGAGAGAATTGCACTGTGTACAGTAGGAACTGGATGTACTACAACTCTCATTTTGCACTTAAAGTAAAGAGAGATGTTCATTCTTCTACCTCTGGCTTTCCGCACCATACACCGGCCATTGCACTCTACATGCCCGGCCTTGCCACCTAACATCACGGACACCCCAACTACCATCAGCCAGGAACCCCAACATCAGGGTGTGCCCCAGAAAAGGAAAGGGTGCTCCTTCTTTTCACTGCACTGGCCCTTGGGAGCATCGGTGTGAGGATTGACTGTAACAGTCAGAGCCACTACCACTCCCATCCTCTCCTCTGGCTCCTCAGGGGCTCGCTGCACGTGCGCACCTAGCTTGGAATGCATTCTGAATGGCGAGAGGGAAGGAAGCGAATTACTTTGTCACGCTGCGCATTTCTTTGTAAGTAGTGGGTGCAACGACAGGGAACGGCGATTGCGCCCCCTCAGATGCCGCGCTCCTCACTGATTGTGGCCTCTGACAGTAATAATTGGCTGTAAAATAAAAATAAAAAAAATCATACTTACCTCATCGGTTTGAGCGCGAAGAGCCGGTCGCCGCCATCTTGATTGAAGATCCAGCGCGAAATCTTGCGTGGCCCGTGATGGCGTCGGCCAGCATTGTAACGCCATACGGGATTTTGCGTGGGATCTTCAATCAAGATGGCGGCGACCGGCTCTTCGTGCTCAAACTGATGAGGTAAGTATGATTTTTTAAATTTTTTACCGCCATTTCAGGGAAAATCGATTAGTTACCACGAAGCACAGGGAAATTTGGCTTCGCGGCCTCATCATTGGCTTGGATGCTCTGATTGACGGCAGACTATTAACCTTTGAATTGCTGTCGATAAATAGATAAACTGACCAATGAGAACTCTAGTAAAACCTCAAGGAATATCTTTCACGACTTTGGCCCCCTGTGGCCCCTGAATGGACTATTTTTGGGAATACTTCTATTCCGTAAGATCTTTACCTCTTATATAGAAGCATGGACTAGCTATCCCCAGCTTGGGTTCTTCCAGGGCACAACATGGTGGGTCAACAGGATGCAGTTGTTTCCTCCATCTGCAACCTGATCGCCGCCCGATTGCCGAGATGAACGTTCCGAAATCGTATTGATTTGTTGTTTTCCCACCGCTGGGCTGCGAGTCACCCTGCTGATCCATAAAGAGCCCGCTTTATAGGCCTGTTATTTCAGGCAGTAGTTGAAATGAATGAAAACATCGCCGCCAACTGCCTTTACACATACTTTAATATAAGACTGGTGGTTTTTGGAATATTTTAGCAGCAGGACATTGTAGGAAATGTACTTACGGACTTAGTTTCTGCTGCACTGGTTTCCCCGGTAGTATATATGGGAGTGCGGTGGCTTCATTCTGCAGCAGACCTTGGTGAGGTCTTCTGTCCGTAGAGTCTATGGCCGCTATTGGAAGAGTTCATGTCTGGTACTGTAAGAACATTGTGTTAAATGTTAGCCGAATGCATGAACAGGTCAGGTCGATCAGAACGGGAGGCGCTCATACATGGGAGGTCCGGAATGGGGGGCCCTCCGCTACACCATCCATTTTGCCCTAATAGCAAAATTTGCAATGTGCTTTCTTTAGCCATTCCCTTTGCGATCTCTCCAGATTCAGCTGGGCAATACAAAAAAGGCCACCGCTATCTGAAGTGCCATCAGTTTGGGTGACATGGCAGTGGGGTAGCAGCGGGACGGTGTCTCAATGGTATATTGAAAGTTTCCACCTTTTTCTAAATGATATGCCAATGATGATGTACGAGAAGCAGGAAAATCTCATTTAAATATGGAGCTTTTAAGGGGTTGTCTCACCTCGGACATTGGCGGCATACCGCCTCTGGGAATTTATCCCGAACTAGCCCCCCCACCGAAGTGAACGGAGAACAGCAGCGCATGTGTGGCTGCCCTCCATTCATTTACATGGGAGTTCCGAAAATACTTGAGTGCTGGCCCGGCTATTTCCGGCAGCCCTATAGAGGTGAAGGGAGTGGTGGCGGCCGCGCTTGCGCAGTGTGCCTTCCATTAATTTGTAATAGCTGAGCATGCTCACTCAGGTATTTTGTGATCTCCCAAAGCAGTGAATGGAGAGCCCACTGCGCATGCACAGTAGTCTCTCGTTCACTTTGGGGGGGCCCCGTTCTAGACATAGGACCTATCTGACATTGGTGCCATTTCCTAGCATTTCTAGTGATATGCCAATGTCTGAGGGAGACAACCCCTTTGGCTGTAATGGAATTGCCTCCAGATGGAATATCTGCAGTGGACTATAGTACCAGCAAAATGAACGATCTCTTCCATACACTGCCAAAATTTTCCAAGTGCGGTGCAGATACTTAAACCTGCAGCATGCAAATTTCTGAAGTGGAATGGTCGCGGGTTTGTTGGGTTCAGTACAGCAATGATCTCCACTTGCTGCGGATTTTGATCTGGACCCACAGCAAAATCCCCAAATCCTAAATAAAAGAAAAAAAAAAAACTAATTTTTAAAATGAATACATTATATTCTACTCCTCTGATGCTTCTGTGTCTCTCTTGCCTGATCCCATACCAGTCTCTGTACTCACATCCGGGCTGCAATGGTCATATTGGAACAAGACGTCATGGCAGTAGGCCAGGGGTACAGAGGATGCCATGAGACCAGAGATGCTTTGCCATGGAAGCACCGGGGAAGATGCTTTTGACTCCGGACAGTTTTCCAAAGTGAACCAAAATCTGCACGGTTTGGTCTGGATTTGCCTCTGCAGATCGTTGTTAAATTGCTACGGAAGCTTTCTGCAGCGATTCTGCTACGTGTGAAGGTATCCCTTACACAGGGTATCTCTGGAGGGTTCACCATCTATGCCTTTCTACTAGTAACGAGCAAATCAAAGTCCAAAAAGTAGACTTCGATCCGAAGGGCAAATTTGATTCGCTGCGAAGCCAAATTTCTTTGTGCTTCACGGTAGCGAATAATAGGTGATCGCGGCATCTGATATAAATTACAAAGTGTAAAAAACTAAAAAATACTTACCTAATCCATTTGCCCACTGCCATCTTGATTAAAGATCTCAGCCAAAATCCTGTGCGACCGACGTAGTGATGTCATTTAAGGGCCGCGCGAGATTTCATGCCAGACCTTCAATCAAGATGGCGGCAGGCAACCGGTCCCCAGCAAATAGATCAGTATTAATATTATTATAATTTTTTTTTCATTTTACAAATTGTGATTTATATCAGACACCTCGATCGGCTATGAACGCCACATGTGAGGGGGGGCGAGGGCGGCGCAATCGCTGCTCCCTGTCATTGCACCCACTACTTACAAAGAGATACGCTTCGTGACAAAGTAATTCGTCACGAAGCAGATTTTTTTTTATATAATTTGGCGAATCGGCCAAATCGAATTTGACAGAACTTCGTTCATCTCTACTTCCTATGTCATGCACACAAACTTTAATTTCATGGAAAACCAATGGAAAGTTCGCACATGGCAGATACGCCATTTTGGCTTTTTGTGTGTCAAATCGGCAGTGCTGTACAGTACCAGCAATGTGGATGCAATTTTAAGAAATCTCGTCCATGTGCTGCCTAAATTGACCTGCAGTATGTCAGTTTAGGGTGTGACCTCTACCAATGGAGATGGAGAAATCCACAGCCATGGCAAAAACGTCATACACGCTTTTGGACTTTTCTGCATTTCTTCCTGCGTGGACGTGCCCTTAGGGTGTTTTTGGGAAGAAAAACTCCACAAAGTGGTGGTCGTTGCTGAAGTCAAACTCAGAACCCCAGTGCTGCAAGTGAGGGCTCTTAACCACTGAGCCACCTGTGCTATATCCTGTGAAGGACCTGTTTCCATCATTTGTGAAATTCAATCCTGCCATTTCATAGCTTCTCCCTTAAGACTTGCACAGGGTGACCTCGGGTTGTCCTCAAAAAGTGGGACGTGTGCTCTGATACGCCTCTCGGTGCAATACCTCGCCGTTTTTATTGCAAAAGTGTTGGGGTCATGATCACCGGTATGACGAATCAGAAGGTGCTCATCACCAGGCAGGTCAGATTTGTTTTTCTGCCGCGTGTTTCAGACTGAATTGAGGTGGAAATCAGATGCACATGTTATGAAATTCACAAGGTGGACTAGAGAGGATAAGGCCACTCAAGAAGGAATTAGTGATCCTTCTGTGTCTCCACCAGCCGCCGTGCGTAAATCAAGGCGTAGAGCAAAAAGCGTCAGGGATTTGGCCTTGAATTAGATCCACGTGTTGTGAGGAAAGGACAATCTATCTGCGGGATTGGGGAAATCACAAAAAAATGTGAAATATGACTTTTTTTAAGTCTGACTTTTAATTTCCAGGACTTTACCTGCTGTCAGCTCCATCTCCCTGCTGATCCCCATGTGGTGATTATTACCCTTACAGAACTCCTGACACCCAGGGATATTGGCCACTGCTTGAGAGCTTCGATCCTGGGGGTCTGGATGAGGCTTAAGGAAATCTCCACTTTTTTGAGAATGGGAGGAGGGCACTCAATGTGCATATACAGGGGTCAAACACTTTTCTTTGGATTCTCCAGACATATCCATCAATTATTAGCATTCGTTGGAAACAAAGGTCATCATAGCTATACGTTCATGCAAAATATATTATTTAACTACAAAAGCAGGCAGATAATTCCGCAGTATAGAGCAAAAAAGCTTACACTGAATAACTTTCTCAGGGTGGAGCATATATGTCATATTCCAGCACTCACTGCCTTCTAATGATTAGTATCATTGTGTGTATCACTTGCCAACTACTTACATTAAGCTCAGAGACGTCACTTCTTGAAAATACCCTACACTACATCAGTACTAACTATTATAATACTACTGCCTAAGTACAAGAGGAAAACTACTATACTATTGTCCCCTACTCTATAACTACTATAATACTACCCTTACATACAAGAACATAACTATTATAATACTGTTCCTATGAACAAGAACATAACTATTATAATACTGCTCCTAAGAACAAGAACATAACTATTATAATACTGCTCCTATGAACAAGAACATAACTATTATAATACTGTTCCTATGTACAAGAACATAACTATTATAATACTCCAAAAGGAAGGCCGAACAGGAGTCTCCTTCAGGCCTAATAGAATCAATAGGGAAATGCAACACACAGAACCCAAACAAAATACAAAAGGGAAAGGATAGACTTAACTTCAAAGAAGCAATGGAAGCACCAGAAACTCCGCCAAGATCCACACACCAGCTATCCACAACTGAAACTGAAGCTATAAACCTCACAGCATTGTGGGAGAAGAAACTATAAATAGAGAAAGTTAAATGATCCTAATAGCCTCACCTGGGGAAAGAAGGTGTGGCAAGCACCAGAAACAACACAGACGTCATTTGGTTCAAATGGAAAACATGTCAGATCAAACCATGTGTTGCCAGTCTCACCGATCTCCTGCCACCTGTCGCGGGAACGTCCGTGACAAATACCGCCTCCTATGTACAAGAATATAATTACTATAATACTGCTCCTATGTAAAAGAATATAACTACCATAATACTGCTCCCATGTAAAAGAACATAACTAGTATAATACTGCTCCTATGTACAAGACTATAACTACCATAATACTGCCTCCTATGTTCAAGAATAAAAGAACTACTATAATACTGCTCCTATGTATAAGAATATAACTACTATAATACTGCTCCTATGTACAAGACTATAACTACCATAATACTGCCTCCTATGTTCAAGAATAAAAGAACTACTATAATACTGCTCCTATGTATAATAATATAACTACTATAATACTGCTCCTATGTACAAGAATATAGCTACTATATAATACTGCTCCTATGTACAAGAATATAACTACTATAATACTGCTCCAATGTACAAGAATATAACTACTATAATACTGCTCCAATGTACAAGAATATAACTACTATAATACTGCTCCTATGTACAAGAATATAACTACTATAATACTGCCTCATATGTACAAGAATATAATTACTATAATACTGCTTCTATGTACAAGAATATAACTACTATAATACTGCTCCTATGTACAAGAATATAACTACTATAATACTGCTCCAATGTACAAGAATATAACTACTATAATACTGCTCCAATGTACAAGAATATGACTGTTATAATGCTGCTTCCTATATATAAGAATATAATTGCTATCATACTGCCCCTCCACGGCCATTTTAACATTTTGACAGGCAAAGGTTTCATGCGTACCTTCCACCCTCTGAACTTTTTACATTATTTTCAGATGTTTTCATGGTCACTTAAAACAATATTATTTACATTTTTAGGCACATTAATGAGAGAACTTCTTCTTTGAGTCTCTCACTTTCCCTTTTCTTCTCTACCCAGTTCAGACTGCCATGATGACTTCTTCCAACCACTGCTTTTTGGTTCTTTGCTTTTCGAGATCCCTTGCCCACTTATTCCACTCTCTCTCTCTATACAAACTCTACATGCTACTGCCACCCTCAATGTCCTGACTGTAGTTGCCCTATTAATGTACCTGCTGTATTACAAAGTGCCCCTAAATACCGTACAGAAATAAATATGTGTAACAGATAGTGATCGCAAAATAATAGTGCCAGACAGCATCCTAAAAAATCGTAATGTGAAATATTTAGACAGTAATAGGGTAATAGTGACACAAACTGTGCCCCAGTGATAATGCCTTTATATTGCCGTACATGGTAACAGTGTTTAAATGGTGCTCAACACAGTTAAAATGCCCTAATGTGTGCACCACATAGAAATATTGACGCCTTAGACCCCACACTGTAAGAGTGATCGTCTTAGTGCTCCCTGCAGCAGTAAGACTCCCCACTTAGTTATAATAACCCCATAGAGTTTAGTGTGTGCAAGAGTATCTAGAACCCCTAAAATAAATGCAGACAGCAGGCCACAAAGTAAAAAGAACATCAAACCAGACCCTTGAATACAGACCCCCTACATAAATACAGACCCTCAGACCTGATCCCTTTAATAAATACAGACCCTAGCTGAATAAGTGCAGATCCCAGAAAAAAAATACATATCGTACATATCTCAAATTAGACCCCATAAGAAGAAACTCTCTAAAAAACAGATCACAGACCTGACTCCCTTAAAGATACAGACTCCATATCAGGCACTTACTGTTCATAAAACAGCTCACACTCTCCTCTGTGTAGCTTTGCATTTCCATTCTGTGGCTTGAGGACCTGGCCATGCGACCATGCAGGTCCTTCAGAGGAAAGAGTGGAGCATTGCTGGCCTCTCTCCTACTCTCTCTTTACTGTTGTTCCCCCCAACCCTTGTAAGGCTCACATTGACTCCCTGCTCCTCCGATTTACAACTGCAGGATGCAACAAGAGTTAAAAATACCCCTAGGAGCTAGAAAATAACTATTATATTTTTGCCCTTATGCAGAATAAGGATTGAACATTTTTGGTGGTGATCGATATGGCAATATACAGGTTGTATTTGGCTCAGGTAAAGACCCTGATAAAGCAGGGGGTGCAACTTGCAGGAAATTGTTAATTTGAGTGGGATTTGATACAAGCTGCAATTCGGGAGGTTCAGTCAAGAAGCAAAGTATGTACAAAGTCACTCAACTTTTTATGTAGACTCTTTTTATATAGAAACCTCAAGATGGTTTTTTGCTGCTGGTATATTAGGTGTCAACTATGAAGGAACTGTTGCTTCCTTAATCCTATCTTCCAAGAACTTCCAGGAAATATGAGGATTTCTAACACTAATTTTAAGAAGCTCACAATGTAATGCAAAGTTCCAAGTATTTCAGTCTTTATCAATATTGCCGACTACCGAATAGGCAGCTGGTGGCTAAAGTGTTAATTTGGGCTCTGTCCTCTTCCACCAACTGTCCAGTTGAGTCCGATTCCCCCCTTCCCCCGTCTTCACCCCTCCTCTGCGGTTTAGAGCTAAAATATCCCTCTCGCCTACACTGAAATAATAAGTCTTTGCTTTTCCAGGCCCCGGGGAGCACAAAGTTTCCCCCTCGTGCCAAAGTTTTCTTCATAAATGAAGGCGGTTTTCTAACAAACCCAAGCGTGTAATTCATAGACAGGGAGCTGGAAGCGGCAGGTAAATTTTTGTTGAAAGCAGCAAAGCCTTACATAGCTTTTTCTGGTTCCACAAACAGCGGCCAAGCCATACACAGTCTCCTTTAATGAAATGCTTGTGTACGTGGAAGTATGTTCTTCGGTTCTGTTACCCCCAGTGTAAATAAATAGACAACCCGGACCAGCTTCTGAAAATGGCCTTCAAGGCATGGACTACATTTTGGGGAGAGTTTTGAATATACACTTGCATATCTTAGACATGTAATATCCTGTTTTCACATTTTTTTTCCACACTCATGCTAGGTCTTCCTGACCCACATGGAACCAATACCAAGAAGATGTACGATATTAAATAGATTCTCTGGAACCCAGCAGATCCTGCAAACCCAGCTTCAATAGGAGAAACTTAAAAAACATATATACTTATTATTCGAAAGGTATGTGGATCGGCCTTCTCTCAAAATTTAGCTTCCACCCATGTTATGTCCACCAGGTTTCTGGCTTCAGCTGTGGACAGCACATCACTTCTGTGGATGGAACCAGAACTGAGCAAACTCTTAAACCCACCACATCTGCTTATGCTTCAGGGAGGGGAATAGTTCTAGCACCGTCCACAGCAGAAGTGACAACATGTCCATGGCCCAGGACGGAAACCTGGTAAAGGACGTGACATCTTCAGAAGTTTCAGAAGAAGACTCCACACAACTTCAGGATTGTAAGTATATTACAAACTTACTCCTATAGGTGAGCTTTGTGTCCTCTACGAGGTTTCTGGCCTGGGCTATGGACGGGACATGACTTCCTCCGTGGATAGAGCCAGAACTGTTCCTCTCCCTGGCCCTATGCAAACTCCCGAATCCAACTCATCTGTGCAAGCACCAAGGAGAGGAATAGTTCTGCCCCTGTTTTCAGTAGACGTGATGGCATGGGGCTTGTATGCTGCTCCCTCTAAGGCAGGCAATACAATGCGATGCATCGAATAAATATTGACATACAGCACCCTAGTAATTTAGCTATAAAACCAGATATATAGACAAATCGTAGTAAGCAACATCCCAGTCTAGTGCAGTGAAAATAATTGCCTGCATTCCTGGTGGCCTAGGGCTGTGAAGGAGCTAATATCAGCATATCTAGCAGTCTAGGGCAATGAAAGGGTTAATATCTGTATGCCTGGGGGTTTACGGCTAGTTGCAGACTAGAGTTAGGGATCCGGCAGGCTGTTCCGGCACTCCGTTTGTAAGGCTCTGTCCGGGTCCATTCTCTATAATAGGGACCAGAAGATATCCCACCGCATTTCGGCAAATATGCCGAGGATCGGCCGGAAGAAAATTGCTGCCTAAGGCAGTTAATGTGTCAGCATGCCTGTGGTCCAGGACAGCAAGGGGGTTAATTCACGTGTCTGTGGTAGTTATGGATAATAAAGGGATTCATGAATTAATCCCAGGTGGTCTAGAGCAGTGACGGGGTTCATATCAGTATTCCTAGTGGTAGGACAGTTAAGGGGCTAATATCAGTATCTCTAGTAGTCTAGGGCAGTGAAAAGGTTAATGTAAGTAACCTTGGTGGTCTTATGCAGCAAACGGGTTAATGTAAGGATCCTTGGAAAAGAGATTAAAGGGGTCTTCCAGGATTTTATATAGATGGCCTATCTACATAATAGAGCATCATCATCAGATCAGCAGGGCTCCAACACCCTACAACCCCGTGGATCAACTGTTCCCAACGTAGCTCCAGCGCTGAAAGTAAGCACCCGAACTACACAACTCTAACCATTGTGTAGTGGATGGCGCCGTTTACAGCTTCACTTCATTGCAATAAATGGAGATGAGCTGCAATTTTGCACACTACCTGCAGCTAGAGTTGGCGCTGTTTTTGTAATAAAGCAGCCATGTTGATCCGATCCTGAGAACCTGTTTAAGGCTTTATATTGACTTTAGTAGCACAACATGAGCATTATTAAACTGCATCTAATAATTGCCATCGTGGTCATGCTCCAGCATGTGACCGAACGTGCCTGTGACCTGACTGTCCCAAAAAATCCAAACCTTTTGGATTTTTGGTCACATTTAATAATTTCCACATGACTTTGATATCAGCTGTGACTTACTTTTTTAATAGCCAAACCAAAACACTATAATAGTTTTGCAATAGCAAAATGCACAATTATTTTGGTTGCATGACTTGTCTGAGGCTTGATGTTACCCCACGAAGGTTACCATGTTAACCCTGCCCATATGATGCAGTTCTGGTTTCCTTCAGCTACCACTAGAGGGAGCTCACTGAAGACAGCTGTATACAGTTTCCAATGGACACAATTGTGTCAATGAGCTCCCCTAGTGGCAACTACAGGTAATACAATTGATATAATTTAATGCTCCAGCTCTGTGAAAAGTAGCAGAGAATTTGGAGCTGCGTAAAAAAAGCGGCTCTGACTCCTATAAAATATATAATGAAATAAATCAGTGCAGAATTTGGTATTTATATTAATTAAAAGAACACAGTTGTCCATGGCCTATCCCCAGCTGCTGACTGACTGGCACAATTTCTGTCTCCTAATTTAGCTGAGGTTTCCGCCCACGGGTCAACCTTACCGCAGGGTGTCTGTCACATGAGTGATATCACGGTTCTCATACCTGAGCAGAATTCTTCACGTAGGATTGAAAAGGGAAAGGATGGACGGTCTGGACGGCTTCCTGTCTGAGCCAACTACATAAATAAGGCTGAAGTAGCCTCTAAAAATAGAGCCGATGATTTACACCTTCAGATCATCAGTCAGTGGGTGAAATGATCGTGGCTGGAGGCCATTCCAGACCAAGTCAGCTGCAAAGCAAGATCAGTGTGATCAGCCATCCATCATCAGCCCTGATTGATCACTTGTCAGCGATCAAGCGATTACAAGGCAAGATAAGTATCATTGATCACTAATGGTGGTCTGCAGAATAATCCCTGGAATAAAACTCTAGCCATATCACTGACGTGGGCCTTTGTGCTTGTTTAGCCGTCGCCCAGGGAATGGACTTGTACCAGTCAATTATCGGCTGAATGGTCTGGCAGTGTGCAGGGTAATCAGGGGGTAGTTTGGTAAGAAAACACCGTCCTCGTGGGTGATTTATCACTGGAGTAAACCAGCTTTTGAAGTGTTTAGACTGTAATTAGATTGTAAGCACGTCAGGGGAAAGATCTCACTGTAACGTATTCTATATTTCAGCTCGGCCCACAATGGCAGCTGTGTGACAAAGAGAAGGAGAGGAATTGCTGTATTTACTTGTAGGCGTCAGGGTGGAAAATCAGCGTGTTTAGTCGGAGAACTGACAAACACAAGCGGTCGGACGAAGCAACGAGCAATGGATCACTTTGTTAGTAAATGTAGGCCATGGAGATGGTTTGTGGCCTTGTCCGCTATAAGGTAGCCCTTCATGAAGATGGCTGCTCTCGTGATCTGTTGTCATCCCAGTATTGGGCAGTATTGCTCATTTGTTTCACAGGTTGCCTTAACGAAGTTAACTTCGGTCCTTCTGCCCTCTTAGATGGATGCCATAGGATGGTGTCCAGCCCAAAGTG
This sequence comes from Bufotes viridis, assembly GCA_033119425.1. Classification (NCBI taxonomy): domain Eukaryota; kingdom Metazoa; phylum Chordata; class Amphibia; order Anura; family Bufonidae; genus Bufotes; species Bufotes viridis. The sequence continues at coordinate 263,041,332 of CM065594.1, forward strand.
GAGAGTTCTTCTGCTAGGCTCAGCCTTCCATTCACAACGTAGACCATCATTTTGGATGCTATATAATATTGCTACAACCAGTTCATCGCCAATGGGTCCAGAGCAGGCCGAAGGCCAACTTTATCTGTGTACTCAGGAGGCAGATGAAACTGAAGAGAATACTTGGGAGCCCCAGTGTTCATTCTCGTTGACCACTTTAGACCTGCAACCTATGAACGGGCAAGTCTCCAGCCTACTGTAGACCAGGACGATGTCATCAACTACTGCAGAGGCCGGAGAAGAAGTGTAGCCTACTCTGCTGTGTGCAGTGTGGAAAAAGGGTAGGCAGTCTGTTTGGAGACAATATATCTTTTGAGGGAACTTATTATTTTGAAGGACACTATAACCCAGCATTACAAAAGAAATCTGGTTGACAGGACTATGTGAGTACTTACTGTTGGGAACATCCTTCTAGGTCCTATGGGCAGTGGCGGATTAACATTGGGGCGGCATACTGCGGCGGGGCACGAAAGCGCATAGTTCCCTGCCCTGAAGCCAATCACTGCCATAGGCTTCAGGCCTAGTAGGCCTGAGTCCTATGTGGTAGTATAATTTGCGCACCTGCGGCCTGCCTCCCCATCCCGGACACAGGTAAATGCTAGCTTTTAGCTGTTTTTTTTTCTTCTCTTTGTGTGACAACTTAGGGCGGAAGAGGGGGACATGGGGGCAGTGCGGGGGCAAATCTCTTCAGGGTGAGCAGTGTGGGGGCAGATTATTGTGTGGGGGCAGATTATTACATGGGGCAAATCACTTAATTCTGGCAGATTTTTACATGGGGACAAATTACTGCATAGAGGGGCAGTGTGGAGGCAAATGACATCATGGGGGCAGTGTGGGGGCAAATGACATCATGGGGGCAGTGTGGGGCAATTTACATCATGGGACAGTGTGGGGGCAAATTACATCATGGGGCAGTGTGGGGTAAATTACTATATGGGGGCAGTGTGGGGTAAATTACTATATGGGGGCAGTGTGGGGGAAATTACTATATGGGGGCAGTGTGGGGGAAATTACTATATGGGGGCAGTGTGGGGAAATTACTATATGGGGCAGTGTGGGGGAATTATTATATGGGGGCAGTGTAGGGGAAATTACTATATGGGGCAGTGTGGGGGAAATTACTATATGGGAGCAGTGTAGGGGAAATTACTATAGGGGGCAGTGTATGGGAAATTACTATATGGGGCAGTGTAGGGGACATTACTTTATTTGGGCAGTGTGTGGGAAATTACTATATGGGGCAGTGTGGGGTAATTTACTATATGGGGGCAGTGTGGGGGAAATTACTATATGGGGGCAGTGTGGGGGAAATTACAATATGGGGGCAGTGTGGGGTATTGGGGGACATTATTTTTGGGGATACTATACAGGTATTCTTACCTGGAGCACAATATAGGGTGTTATTATTACTGGGGGCACTCTAGGGGACATTATAACTGCTGCAGACACTATAGGGACCTTTGGGATAATTTATCAAACCGTTGTAGTAGACCTGGCTTAGTTGTCCATAGCAACAGATTCCACCTTTTATTTTTGACAGCTCCTCTGGAAAATGAAAGGTGGAATCTGATTGGTTGCTATGGGCAACTAAGCCAGTTCTACTTTATACCAGTTTGAAAAATGACCCCAATTATGAGAAATCTAACGTGTCTGTGTAACAAACTCTGTAGAGACGAGATGCGGCTGAAAGAATTTATCATGGCGGTCTGGGTCAAACAGAGGAGAAGAGAAAAGAGAAGATCTACATGATAGGAGATGTCACTGGATGTAAGAGGTATGTGGGGCTGTATTCCCCTATATGTAGAGCAGGCTCATTATTGTGACCTGCCTCTCATCTTCTCCTCCAAGTCTTTTTAATCATAATCATATGTATTTTAAATTTGTCAACTAAAATTTTTATGAATATTTCGTGAATATTCGTTTTTTTAAAATTCCAGTCTATGCGAATTTTTATGCGAATTTTATGTGAATTTTTTTAATGCGCATTTTCGCAATCAAGAAAATAATGCCTGAAGATCAGGAATTCGCGAATTTGCGAATATATAGTGAATATTTGCCCAAATATTCACAAAATATTGCGAATTCGAATATTGCCCTTTCCGCTCATCACTACCCACCCATGAGAGGCACCATTGTCACCAGTAAAGTATGTTTATATGTTATGGCTGATCGGTGCCTACATGAAAAACAAAACCAAACTAATCTACAAGTCAGCATTGACTGACATACTGATAATCTGTGGTCGATATTACAGTGTCCCTTCCTCTCTGAAGACTGTGGATCTACAAACATATAATTCTACTCGTCAAATACATTTCGTAGGTGTTTCGGAACACATTCCAGTTATTCCATGGTGAAGTCTTGATGAAACTTGCAGAATGAAGGAATTCAGCTAATATACCCGGGGAAAGGATGTTGTTCCTTCTCTTTCTGTCTGTGATTTGGGGAATCTAGTGCCAGGTTCCTGTCCTGAGGGTATCTGCCTATGTGAGTTCTCAGCTCTTCATAATGGTTTGTTGGCAGATTCCTCAAGATACACAACATGAATACGTTTCACCCTTCCAGTCTTGTTGTCTACTGAAGTTAAGCTCCTAGTCTTCTGATGACATGCAAATGAATAAGAACTTAAAGACTTAAAGGTATTGTCCAGTATTACAAAAAAGGATCTACTTTTTCCCCCTGAAATAGTACCACCCTTGTTTATGGGTTGTGTTTGGCTTTGGTGCTTAGTCTATACAAGTGAATGAGACTGAGCTAAAATACCATGCATAGATCAATGACAAGCATAGCATGTTTTAGGAAAAAAAAGTAGACCTGTGGAACCCCCTTTAACATGATTCTGGAAAACAGAAGCCTAAATATCAAAGTTCAAACCCATAATAGAAGAAATTCAAGTATTGGGGTTGAAGTTCCAAAAGTTGATTTAAACTGAGTCCCAAAGTGGACCCTAATCTTAAAGTGAACCTATCACTTTATCAATACAGTCCAATCTGAGGGAATCATGTTACAGAGCAGGAGAAGCTGAACAGATTTACCGTTTTGTAGGAAAAGATTCAGCAGAACTTGCATATTTTTAAAAAATTTAAATCTCTGTAAATTCCGGGTTTAGGAGTCCAGTGAGCGATTCTACTCAGGGATTAAATTGGGTTCTTCAACAGATATACCTGTTTCCATGTGAGCACTTTCCTTCCCTTTTTCCCAGCATCACTGCATCCTGGTAGAATGTTCACTTGCAGAACTTCCTGTTTTGACCAGCTTCCTGCTGGGTTTTCTAACCTATCCCAACATGTTTTGCTTTGTAATATTTATCTGGGCTTGCTTTGCTTAGATAACCTAAAGAGGGGAGGTGTAGAGGAAATGACTACTGCAGAGGCAACAGTGTAGTAGGTGGAACAAGCCCTGAGAAACATTACAGAGTAAAGCATGCTGGGATCGGTTGGAAAACCCAGCAGAAAGCTATTCAAAACAGGAAGTTCTGCATGTAAACATTCTGCCAGGATGTAGTAATGCTGAGAACAGGGGGAGGAAAGTACACAAATAATAGGTACTGTTTATGGGGCAAAAATAGGCAGTATGGGGTACTCTGGGTAGAATATGAAACTACTTAAATCCATTTAGGCTGTTAATCACTCAGTAGGACCGCCTACTGGACTCCAAAGCCCAGAGTCAGCAGAGATTTTCTCACTAATTCATGTATCAATCTGATCAGTAACTCCTGCTCTATAACACGTAGAGAACTACAGACAGAACTTCACGATCAATGTGATAGCTTAGCTTTAAGGACTTTTGTTGTATTTATACAGCAAGTAATATGTATACTATGTATGTAGTGCATTCTGGGTGTCTACTGTCTTTTCATTCATCCAAGGTCCTCATAATCTCAGTTTGGGGTTCATATTAAATTACCATGTAAACCACAACTGATATATTGTTTTTTCAGGCTAAAAAAAAATAGTTAAACCCACAATGGATTACAACAAGGTCCAAGTCCAGCAGCTGATGTTAATAATTCGCACTGTATCACAACTTGGATCCAGATCTGACTAAATAAAGGGGTCGCATATTCCCAGGATGGACTACATACATAGGGCTGAATGCATGCATATAACCAATATGGGTACACATTTTTTTTTTTTTTGCAGTAAAACCTTCTTAATATATCTTTTAGAAAAATTTGGGAAATCAGCCTTGATTGAATTCTCTTGAATTGAGGAACTACAGTATTATAGCTTCCAACATTCCCTGACAACCTGGTGCTACCAAATCAAAGACCTTTGTCTGAATAAGACATGTTTGTGAATTGCCTATTGCTTGCCACTGGGTGGAGTAGGTTCAGGCTGGGTCCAAACATATCCTGCACAGAGCCATTCATGGCACTAAGCATAAATATTCATTAGCATCTCCATAATGTCTTGACTTGGTCTTGTAATTTTTGGTTTTCCCCGTTACCATTAGTTGACATCCTAAAATAAAAGTAACGAGTTCCCCTCAGATACATTTTCAACGACAAACTACATAATACAAAGAATGTTTTCTCTGCAAAAGAGAGGGTAGTGCGATGGAAAGAAAGTAGGGAAGGATCTACAATTAGGAACTTAATTGAATACAGTGCATCATTCAGGAGAAAGAACATCCCCTCCAAATCGGTCAAGGATTTGTCTTCTTCCATGAAGGTGACAACCTGGACCACATTGTGAAAGCAATTAGATACAGTACTGAGAATGTGCCATTAGCATAATTCTATTAGGGCAAGTTTTCCTCCGTGTTTAGTCTGTATTCATGGTGCTTGATGCAGTGTCCAGCTTGTGATCATCTTAACCATTACACCATAGAGTACACTGCCAGCACCAATTTTATTCAAGGCCCTAGCTCTGACTCGCAAGGCATCGAAGCTTAACACTTGACAGCACTGACTTCTGGAGCCGTCTGCAAACTGAAAACATATGGAGCTGCAGAAGTCATGCACCCTCACAGCAAAACCTGCTTAGAAGGACACGTACATGTATAAAGGCAGTAAAGGGGAACCAGTAATACAAGGCATATATCAGGGGCAAGTCAATTCCCAAAGCTAAAAAAATTGAATCGGGACCTCATGGGCTAATGGATGATATTTTCTGGAAATTGAAAAGTTCCTACTCTGGGGCTCCCTTTCTCAACTCAAATCTTCTATGCCCCACGTTCTCACAAGTATTATGGGGGTCCATGTCATGTCTTCAATGGGTCCTCCCACACATGACTTGGAAAAGAGGTAGGCACAATAGGTAGTCACCATCAGACACAAGATATGCTCTGCAGGGGTTTTACAAAGCACACTACCAAACTCAGACCCTGAAGCTTAGCATTATGGATGTCAGATGGACAATGATAACGTTAAAGGGGTTATCGTACAAAAATTTTCACTTATCCAAAGGATGGATGATTAATGTTGGATAAGGGGGGGTCTGACCGATGGAACCACAGCGAATCCAGGGAACAAGGGGTCCTAAGTCCCCTTCACTTAGGACCCAGGGCATCATTGGGGTAGGGGGTACTTACAGGGTACTTGGCTTAGGAATGCCAAGAGCTATGCCATGGTCTTCACATTCTCCTCCTGCCAGCCCCTCCCTCAATTTCTTGCAATTAGGAAGGAGAGGGAGGGGATGGCAAAGGAAGTAGGAGGGGGCAGGATTGCACAGAATAGCTTGGGCCTGCCCTCAGTGCACTTAACTGCTCATTTGCATATGGATTTACAGTACTTTTCCCCCTAGAATGAAGCAATAAAGTGAAAGATATCATTACATTCAGCTGAGCAACTCTACAATGGCTCCTGGTTTAACAGTGAATTTCCTGCTGACAGGTTCCTTTATGTGGATTTTCCCCATTGATTCACCCTTTGCAATGCATATGAAGAATTCTGCAGCAAATCCACAGCAAAATCAGCAACAAATCCGAATGCAATACATGTGGAATCAAAGAAAAATCCACGACTGCAGCAGAAATCCAGCTTTTGTGTGTTCTGTCGGGAGAATTCCCTGGCGTATCCCTCTCAATGAAGGCTCTTATGTATGACACTCATTCAATAGTGTACGTTACCCATTTCAAAAAGTAACATATATACAGTGTGGTATATGTTTTTTGCTGGGTGCTTGACCAAGCCTCTCTATACAGTAAAATGATTACTACCCTATAGATGCACTGATGTTTAGGCAGCGGCCATAAGGCTTACACAATTGAGCAGCCTTTCAAGTCAATTGCAAAAAAAACCTGCACCATTCTTTCGGAAAATGTTTTTTATATATTTCTAAGCAATATAACCTCCAAACCTCCGAAATAAAAGTTTACATCCGTGCGCCCTACTGGTAATGATGCCATAACCTGCACAATAAAGATTGAGTAAAAACAAGCCAAGGTTTCTCCAATGTCATCTCTGGCTCGTTTTGTAACACTGGTAAATTATTATGATTAATTATGAAGAAGCAGAAATTATTTTCCAACGATCGGGAAGACAAAGGGGCATCATTGTTCTTGGGAATCTATTGCGTGTATTCAAATAACTTGGAGGAAAAAAAAAACTGCTTGGGGAGAAATTTGTGGTCTGGAACCATGTCATACATCATTTTACGGGACAGCCTGTGTGTGTTGGTGTCGTAAGTTACGCCCAATAGGTTCAATTGTAGTACGAGAAGTACGAGGCACAGGTGAGGATTAGCACAACTGGATAAGAAAACACAATGTACCCAAGATGTAGCCAAATGAGCCATCTACAAATGTTAGTGTTGAGAATCCATCTTGGGTTCATTTCACTGTTTCTCAAGAGCGTGTTCCTACATTGACGTGGGGAGAAGATGGAAAGTCCAGCGTCATGAAGTCAAACTGATTAAATCATTGTCATAAAGGGTAGCCTATGCTTTTCAAACTTGGTAGATATGAATAAAAGCTCAAAATGCATAAGCTACCTCCATGAACAATGTCCTATACAAGATCGGGACCTTGGATTCTTCTATGCCATTGAATTTTTATTTCTCTTACCGCATGTAAATTTTTATTTTGGCTCAACAGTTACATCAACAAGTTCACAAGCGGAGCCATAACTTGAAGTTTCCGAGTCCCCACTAATCATTTGCCTGTTATATTAATGGTCTCTCCTATTGTGGTTTTTGGGTCTCCTGGAGCACCTAGTTCTAGGTAAGTAAAAATGCTACCTTATTGACAATCCATTTTATCTGGTATGGGACCCTCCAAAAAAGAGTTACTGATCATACATCCTCCTTCATGGTCTCCATTGCTAAACAGGCTTGCTCAACAACAAATTGTCTGAACGTAAAGAAGGCTATTTACTAATGAAATATCAGACTAAGGGTGGGTTCACACGAGCGTTATGGAGTCTGTTATGGCTTTCCGTTATAACATGGTTATAACGGAAAATAACAGAATCCATAAGACGGAAGGACGGATCCGTTTTGCTGCCCATAGACTTGCATTATGACGGAATGCAAAACGGAAGCCTTTGAAAGGCTTCCATTTTGCATTCTGTCTGAGCATTCCGTTATTTTCCGTTATAACCATGTTATAATGGAAAGCAATAACGGAATCCCTAACGCTAGTGTGAACCCACCCAACGTGAGATCTTGCTGCTTCTTGGGCTTTGGCCTACAAAGAAATGTAAAAGCATAGGCCCAAGAAAGAGCATCAGTGATTCAGTGCCATCCTATCCTCTTGTGTATCCTCACGGTCCATCTCCTTAGTACCGGGATGACAACCAGGATGCTTACAAAACTTGGACCAACAGCATATTCAACCCGGTTTAACATATATCAATTCTCACTGCTTTCTATACCCTTACCATATTTAATTGGTGAAAAGGTGTAACTGTAATGGGTGCAGTAATAGAAATTGCACCCAGAGCTTGATGCCTGAGGGTCCACATAAGAAGACACTATTATTATAAATGTCAGTTGGGGGTAATAGGAGGCCCCCTACAAATCATCATTCAAGAGAATGAACTAAAAAGAAACATAAAAACCAAAAATATAAATTTCACGATCTAGTGGCCCTTGGTCATTTGGGACCCTTAGCCATTGGTCATGGTTTACTCTTTCATGGTTCCTTCCCCTGAGATTTGTGGCCCTGTATGGTTTAAAAACAGACCCAATCAGCAATGCCCATCCTGGCATGGACCTAAGGCGTCATGTGGCACCATGCCCTGATCCCTTGCTGAAATGGGGAACAACGCCCAAACTCCAGGATGAACTTTTACAGTCAAACTTTTTCATGTGAAGGAAGGGAGGAAACCACTCTGAGTTGTAGGCAAGGGTACACATGGCTGGACGCCGAAGGAAACATCTCATGGAGGACCTAAAAATAACCCAGTCACATTTGACATCAAGGTTCTAAAAAAAGTTTTTCAAGTAAGTGCAAGTTATTTTGGTCGCCCCATTTTCATGAATATTTTCTTATATGGCACAGTCCAGGATATCTTCATTACGATACCTAAACAAACACATTAAATTTCTAAATTAGGCTTTCTTGGGAGAAAGTGTTACAGCTCTAAAATTATAGTCCGACATCGTAACTGTTTCCCCAAATCCAATCACGGTCTATAAGAAAGTTTTATAGAAAACACAGAAAACGTTCCACTGCTTCGGTGCCAACTTGGCTCGGGCCACAGGCTGAAGAGATATGTTAAGTTCACTTAAGACTTGGCCATGTTTGTCATTTATTGTCTACTTTTTTTTCCATGCCCAAGCTGGCGATAGTCAGGCTTTCTCTTGCCAACTCTCTCTCTCCGGTGTTGTATTAATTCTGTGCGTTGCGTGTCAGTAAATCTTTTACGACTGGTTTTCAACCCTCTCAACAAATTAAAGTTTAAAAGGTTCATTTTGAGTTTTGATCAAATGAAGAACAAAGAATGATAAAGATTTCCTTGAAGAGGTTGTCCTCCGGTCTATTAAATTAAAAGTAAAAAAAATAAATAAAAGACTGGTGTAAACTGGTATACACAGGGGTGCACCACCAATGAGGCCAGGTGAGGCGATCGCCTCGGGCAGCACCAGGTCGGGGCAGGAGGGGGGAAGCTGAAGGGCCATGGGCTGAAGGGAAGGGGTTAGGTTAAGAAATTGGCATTGGTAAGTGGGGCGGGGGCCATCGTTTCAGTTTTCACCTCAGGCAGCAGAAAGGCTAGGTACACCCCTGATACTTACCTTTCCCCATTGCCATGCCAATGCTTTCTGGTGTCCCCCTGGTCGCTATGTCTTGGCATCTCTAGACACACAAGATACAACCTCTCAGCCAATCACAAGTTAAGGTGGGGCACCACGGCGGACTGAGAACTTAAAGTGGTCCTGGAAAAAAAAACTAAAAGTGGCTCCATGTTGTAGGCAGGTCCACATTGACAGAAGGCAAGCCACTAGAAGTTGGCAGGGCCAGCAAGACCATAGAGCAGCACAAAAATATGGCACCAGTGGAACCAAATACCACAGTGCAGCAAAAAATGATGTCCCAGAAGAACCAAATAACACAGTGCAGACAGTCAGGTACGTAAGTACCAGATGCTTCTAAATTAATTAATCCTGAGAACATTAGATCTTTATGCACAAAGCTGGCAGTCATGAGGCGGGCTTAGGCAGCCCCTGGCTATTGGCCCACTGGGAAATTTCCCTGTAGAGTCTATGGCCAGTCAGCCCCTTTAGGGCATCACTAAGGGGAGCTTCTCAACCAATCACTGTCCTCAGTGGTGGCCCACTTCAGCTGTTTCCTGTTTGTTAAGAGGGACCAGAAAGCAGAGAGCGGAGGGGCATTGGGAAGTGCCATAGCGGGAGTGGTGGGGATTGATATGTTAAGTATGACTTATTTTTACTATTTTTCACTATTCTGAGCCCTCTAAAATTTTTCATTCGTCATACAGCTACTCACCTCACCCTGCTCCCGTCACAATGTTTTTTGGTGACCCATTGGCTTATAATTCCTGATCCCTCTTAACATACAGGAAACAGCTGAAGTGGTCCACCACTGAGGACAGTGATTGGCTAAGAAGTCACTTCCTTCCTGTGTGTCAAATGGGATTAAGAAGGAGAGATCGTGAAGGGCCATAATGGGAGTGGTGGGGAATGGTAAGGGAAGGGCGACTTATTTTTACTATTTCTCACTATTCTGAGTATTTAAAAAAATTTGTAAATGGCTAGACACATAAGACATAATCTCCTTACCCCGATCCTGTTCCAATACTTTGTGGTCTCTACTTCCTGATCCATCTTGGTTTTCCCCGTCACATCCTTAAAGCTTGTAAAAAAGCGGGATCTTGACATAGGGGCCACTTAATATGGTGGATTTGGTGATCTCTGTAATGGAGACACCCCTTTGCTCGGTTTTCCTTCCTTTGAGGGATATCTGGCTTTCATTGTGTTGTAGACCCATAACTGGGGCTCCACATTTATTTTGCATATTCATGTTTCCCAGGGAGCTTTGCACTTCGGATTGCTGTGTTGAGACTCTTAAGTGAGGCTCCGCGGTGTTTTTTGTAGCTGGTCTCCTTGAGATCAGCTATTGTTGTATTTTAGTAGTCTCCGAGGCATTGCTCCCGGTTAGCCAGAATCCTACTCCGCACTGATGAGGGGCAACACCCCGAAACAGCTGTCTGTGGATGGATAACTGGCTTAGGTTTTCCCCGTCACATCCTTAAAGCTTGTAAAAAAGCGGGATCTTGACATAGGGGCCACTTAATATGGTGGATTTGGTGATCTCTGTAATGGAGACACCCCTTTGCTCGGTTTTCCTTCCTTTGAGGGATATCTGGCTTTCATTGTGTTGTAGACCCATAACTGGGGCTCCACATTTATTTTGCATATTCATGATCCATCTTGACACACAGGAAACAACTGCTCAGGCAATCACAGGCTGAAGTAGGGCACCACTGAGGAAAGTGATTGGCTGAGAATTTGCTTCCTGTGTGTCAGGTGGGTCACCAGGAAGTGCCATATCGAGACTAGTGAGGATAGGTGAGGTAAGTTGGCCAGAAAAGCCCTTTAAGATAGCAAAGGCTACATACCCACATTTGGACCATTTAGAAAAATTGGAGGCTGCCTATAACAACCTTTTTTAGCGTGGGGAAACTACTTTACCATAATTTTCGTGCAGCCACATGTGCCACGTATAGTCCTTGACCATATAGAAAAGAAAATGTGAGGACATCAGGTAAGAGCCTCTAATCTTTTGAAGGGGGTAACTTGTTATATTTTGTTCAAAAGGCGCAGTTATAGGGGGGTGCAGTTGCACCTGGGCCCTGGTGCTTGAGGGGGGCCAAAGCTAATCTGCTACATAAGAGATCTTACATGGTAGATGAGGGGCTCAGTTTTAGGCGAGATGACTATGCAGCATTATGACCCTGTCAATCAAGAAGCAGTGGGAGGGGCTGGTAGAGAAAGCAGGAGGAACAATTGTGCACAGAGTGACTTGGGCCCGCCCTTGGTGCACTTAGGTGCTCATTTCCATATGAATTACAAATATTTTTTCTCCAGAATGAGGCAACTGATCGCTAAGTGGAAGGTATCATTACATTCAGTTAGGCTAGCCCTACAAGGCATTGTGTCTGGTTTATCACTGAATTTCCCACTGATACCCTCCCTTTAACTACTGAGCCTATCATCACATATATTCAGCTACTACTACTGCTTACATTTCCATCACATAAAGCCACATGTATTCAGATTTCATGGTAGAAGCCGGCACCAAGCAGTCTGGTAGCCAGTATATTAAAGATGGCCGTCTTTGTAGCTCCCCGAAAGCAATAAATAGACAAAACGAGCATAAAAAAATATCTTAAAGTTAAAAAGTCAAACAAAAAAAATCTATTATAGCTTATAGCAAAATTAGAAAGCGAGAGCGAACAACATAAAATGTACATAAAAATCTATAAACGTATCGAACAGTAGCTTAACGACACGCAGAGAGTCGTTGGATTAGGGGCCCCTGGGAAATCTTAAAATCCGTTTTAATAGCTTGGGCGCTTAATAATTTGGTCCGGCAACTTTTTAACAATACTCTTTAGAGCTTTCAAACGTGCTACGAGTAGCAATCCGAGGACTTCCCATCCGTCCTCTCCCTCCCCGAAAAAGGGGCTGGAGACAATAAAGTAACGGAGAGCTAGCATTTACAAGACCGTGGTGGACGGAGCAGGGGCGGCTCAGGGACGAGGCCTTCTGATAATGAAACACATGGAGAGGGCAGAAGGGGCGGCATTAGTAGAGACCATGAAAATCGAAATAAAATAAATGCAATCAGCTAGGAGCGAGGCCGTCCTCATAATGATTTGTTTTTATGGTAACATAAAACTGCGCTGTTCCCACCTCCTGGAAAAAAAAAAAAAGAAAACTGCTCGCTTTAACAAGGTGCCCGGCTGTAATGGTAGCTCTTTATGAGAGTGTAAGGCGCGGCAATATTTTAATATTCTTCTATTTTTGCATGTTCAGAGGAGGAGAGGAGGGTTGGCATTCATTAAGAACTGAGTTTAATTGGAAAAATGTTGCAAGCGGGCAGTCTAGACGTAAAAGTCGCATGATGGCAAAGGTGATTAAGATATTAGGAGCCTGTTTAACCCCTTTTATTCTAGCGCTTTGGCGGGGGAGCCTGTGCCAAATTATATAAAAAAGTGATTTTACTAAATGAGTCCATGAGTTCTCTTAATAGTTTACATTAGGAAGTACATTAATCTGCCCGTACCCCTCAGAGGGAGCTTCCTGTAGACCATTGACTGATATCAGATGTTCTCATCCTTTTATAGCGTCTGAAGGGTTTACAGAGATGTTGTTGGGGTATATACCTGGGTATTGGATGCCTGAGGGAGGCCAAGAAACCAGCCTAATTTGGCCAGGGTGTGTTTTATGATGTTCTGCAGAAGCTGAGGTTTGTATCATGAGGTTCTGCAGCAGCTAAGGTGTTTATTATGAGGTTTAGCAGCAGCTGAGGTGTGTATTATGAGGTTCTGCAGCAGCTGAGGAGAGTTTTATGATGTTCTCCAGCAGCTGAGGTTTGTATTATGAGGTTCTGCAGCAGCTAAGGTATTTATTATGAGGTTTAGCAGCAGTTGAGGTTTGTATTATGAGGTTCTGCAGCAGTTAGGGTGTGTATTATGAGGTTCTGCAGCAGCTGAGGAGAGTTTTATGATATTCTGCAGCAGCTGAGGTTTGTATTATGAGGTTCTGCAACAGCTAAGGTGTGTATTATAAAGTTTAGCAGCAGCTGAGGTGTGTATTGTGAGGTTCTGAAGCAGCTCAGGTGTATATTATGAGGCTTTGCAGAAGCTGAGGTGAGTTCTACAATGTTCTGCAGCAGCTGAGATGTATATTCCAATGCTCTGCAGCAGCTGAGGTGTTTATTGTGATGTTCTGCAGCAGCTGAGGTGTGTTATGATGTTCTGCAGCAGCTGAGATGTATATTACAATGCTCTGCAGTAGATGATGTGTGTATTATGAGGTTCTGCAGCAGCTCAGGTGTGTTATGATGTTGTGCAGCCGCTAAGGTGTGTATTGTGATGTTTTGTAGCCACTGAGGTGTGAACTATGAGGTTCTGCAGCAGCTGAGGTGTGTATTGTGATGTTCTGCAGCAGCTGAGGTGTGCATTATGAGGCTCTGCAGCAGCTGAGGTGTATGTTATAATGTTCGGTAGCAGCTGAGGTGTGTATTATGATGTTCTGCAGCAGCTGAGCTGTATATTAGAATGCTCTGCAGTAGATGAGGTGTGTATTATGGTGTTCTGAAGCAGCTGATGTGTGTATTATGAGGTTCTGCAGCAACTGAGGCATGCATTATGAGGTTCTACAGCAACTGAGGTGTGAATTATGAGGTTCTGCAGCAGCTGAGGTGTGCATTATGAGGTTCTGCAGCAGCTGAGGTGTGTACTTTGAGGTTCTGCAGCCACTGAGGAGTGTGTTATGATGTTCTTCAGCAGCTGAGATGTGTATTATGATATTCTGCAGCAGCTGAGATGTATATTACAATACTCTTCAGCAGATGAGGTGTGTATTATGAAGTTCTGCAGCAGCTCAGGTGTATTTTATGATGTTTTGCAGCAGCTAAGGTGTGTTTAATGATGTTCTGCAGCAGCTCAGATGTGTTATGATGTTTTGCAGCCGCTAAGGTGTGTATTGTGATTTTCTGCAGCATCTGAGGTGTGTGTTATGATGTTCTGCAGCATCTGAGGTGTGTATTATGATGTTCTGCAGCAGCTGAGATGTATATTACAATTCTCTGCAGCAGATGAGGTGTGTATTATGAGGTTCTGCAGCAGCTGAGGTGTGTATTATGATGTTCTGCAGCAGCTAAGGTGTGTATAATGATGTTCTGCAGCAGCTGAGCCCTGCCCTGCAGTACCTGGCACCCAGTGCCATTTTTAAATCTACTTCGAACCCTCAGTGATTATTAGCCCATTTATTGCAGATTACATTTAGGAAATTGCTTATGATTGGCACTGAGCGTTCTCTGCACTGTGGGGCTGCACTCAACAAGCAGAAAGAAAAATCTGTTTCAGATGTGTGTAAGTACTGGAGACAGCAGACAGTCGTTTCCAGAGTACACAGCGCAGGCGGGGCACCAAGGACATTGTAAAGCCGAGATATTAATGTTCTCTACAGCTGTAATCTCCTTTAGACATTGGAACTCAATTCACAGCTTGCATTTGAACGTGTCACCACTCACCCGTGTCCTTTTAAACCGTACCCCCCCTCCTTCATGTAAAGTGCCATGATCCTCCGTCAATTAACTGCTGGAACCAGACTTTACTATAGCTGCCAATAGGGGTGTTATTGCATTGTGTATGTTTTAGGCGGAGGAAGACCTGATAAAGAAAATGAGTGATGTAGTGCAGAATGGAACGATGGACCATGAACCATCCATGGAGGGTGCAGGAACCTGGTGGAGACATTGGGGTGAATATTTTGTAAGGGATGTTAAAGTGCCCCCATTTTATTCCACTCCTCTAGGAAGTACTGGTTCTCATTGAAGAGAATCATTCTTGAGCATTGCTCCATGGAAAACGGTATGCAAATAAGCACTTCCCCAAAACGAAGAATGACCCACCCGTGGACTTCTGTTTTTGGGTTCTTGCCCCTCGTCAGTACACAGTAACATGGTAACTTAGTGTGTAAGGCTGAAAAAAGACATCCGCCCGTCCATCCAGTTCAGCCTGTTATCCTACAAGATGATCCAGAGGAAGGCACCCCCCCCCCAATGAGGTAGAAGCCAATGTTCCTTATTTAAAGGGAAACCAAAATTCCTTCTTTCCAAGTATACATCAAGCATTACTCCCATGGTATGCGTTTGATCTTTTTATTAAATTTTCAGACCTTATATGAACAGTCTAAGTCTAAGAAACTATTACGCTTTATAGGGACTGGCCGACCATCCAGTTAGAGGCCGCCCAATTCTCTCTAGAGTTTGATGGAAGGTCCAGATCTGATGTGAACAGAACCAAAGATACTGTTAAGCTTCAAAGGGCCACCAAGTTGGAGACTTCCATAATCTCCCCTGAAAGCAGATGTCAGAGAAAATAGTATGGGGCATGTCAACATGCCCAATCCGCTTGTTCTTGGGGAGCAGGGGCGGACTGGAAACTTAAAGTGACCCTGGAAAAAATACTAAAAGTGGCACCGTCTTGTAGTTGGGTCCAAATTGATGGCAGCAATACCATATGGTGGCACCTTATACCACCCCAACAGAGCCAAATACCACAGTCCATCACAAAATACTGCCAGCAGCACAAAATACATCCCCATAAACTTCCACTGGTCGACCCCCTGGGCATCGGTCCACTGGCCGGTCCGCCCCTGTTGGGGAGTCTTGGGGTAATAAGCTGTTGCAAGTAGAGTCTGTCAGATGTGTACACGCCTCTCCTCATTGGAGACACATACACACTCGGCCAAATCAAGTCTGCATGTGTATGGGGCGATTAGCTGAGACAGCTCTAGGCCAACAGCTTTCCAATGTATATGGCCAGCCTTGGTCCATTTTCCATAGAAATGACCACTCTGGGCCTATATATGGTAACTATGAAGAAAGAGAGAGAGAAGGAGAGCTGCATAGGTTTACGCCACTCATGGTAAAGCAAGGAAAGCCAACCTGAACCCCCCCCTTTCCTCATCGACCCATAGCAGCTACACATAATGACTCTTATGGCACGTTCAGCCTTGCTTATTGTCAGATCAATTTTCTTTTATTGGCGTAAGACAATATATTTCAAGGTAAATCATTTTGCTCTTTGCCCTTTCATTTTTCTTTATTTTGATTTCGATGACATCATCAGTTTTTATTTCTCTACCCATAATGCAGGTGTTACGCTGTGTTGCTTAATGTACTTACAAGAAGTGGCTCTTCCCTTACCAGTAAATTGGCTTATATCAGCCACACCAGGGACACCAGAGAGCTAATTTGCATATCTATTTCCCATGGAGCATTGCCAGAAAAAAAAGCCTTCATGCACAGCTATGCCTCCTCAATACAAGACAGTACTTACTTTTGAAAAGATCGTAAAACAAAATAAAAACCCAAAAAAGAAAACCCGTACAGCCCGACCATCTCTAGGCTCGAATCACCAGCCAAATTCTTAGGGTCAACCTGGATCTGTCTGGCGAGGAGGCCATCATGGCGAGGAGGTGCTGAGTGCTGAGAATGGCAGGATGTTTAGATGTTGTTTGGAGCACACGATTAATCGGTTTGTAGCAAATGCAGTGACGGGAGCCAAGTGCATTACAAAATCCATTAGTCTGACCCCCTCACGAGCACATTGTACGGCCTGTGGAGAATGTGAGACTGGTGGAAGGGTGACATCATACTCTGACATTAAAGCCTTTCCCCAGGGGACACCCAAGTTCTACATGAGATCAGCCGCGAAATGAATTTAGTGCCCTATAATGTACAATTTCACTTTTACACTTTACGCCTCGCTTTAATTGCTATCATTTATTCATCTAGCACTGCCATATATAACCGTATTGTCACATAAACAAAAGGGGTGCACGATTCATTTAGGCTGAAATTAGAGATGGTGGCCCCTACAGGGCAAACGTCTATAAACTGTAAGGAGTGAAAAAAATTTGGGAAAAATGATTGCAGCCACCGGTTTTTCTATACCCAATGCATCACAGGAGTAACGTAGAATTTGTATCCATTATTTAGGTTATTTTTACCTTGGATTTCCACCAACTTTCTGGACGCATATAATGATGTCATGGACGAAATCTAATAAATCCAGAATAACATAATTTACCCTGTGACTAAAGCCACCCAAAGCTGAGCCAGATGCTTCATCATTCATGAGTGTTCATACCTATAACCCCTATTGACCAATGGTCCATTGGCGGAAGTCTTTGTTGACCAGTTGGTTATCGTGCTGATCAAGGGTTTCCTGTGGGTTCCTCAGGCCGTGGATACAGAGGAAAATAGTAAAGATACAAAGCCGTTAACTGGCCCTATCAGCCACATGACTTCCCCCAGGGGCGCAGCTGAAGGCTCATGGGCCCTGGTGCAAGAGTTGAGCTTGGGCCACCCTTCCCTCTTACTATCCCATCCCGCGGATAGTCTGGAAACCTAATGATGTGACGTTTCTCTTCTGAAACTCCAGTTTCCACCGATATCACATCCTTTACTGGGTTTTCAGCCTGGACTATGAACGAGGCATCACTTCTGCTAAGCATAGGCCAGAACAAGGGGGCGTAGCTAAAAGCTCATGGGCCCTGATGCAAGAGTTCAGCTTGGGTCCTCCTTCCCTCAGTGCTTTGTGGCCAGGGAGGCAAAAATTGAAACAGCACCCCCCCTGCCAAATTCTTGCCTCTAGCCAGATGACTAACTTGAACATTCTGGGCCCCAGTGCAAAATCTATAACAGAGCTCTTCCAGCATGCACTTTCTATAATACTGGTGTCTTCTTATGTGGCACAAGGGTCTTTGGGCCCCCTCAGGCTTCGGGGCCCAGTAGTGACTGCTACCTCTGCACCCCCTATAGCTATGCCCCTGACTTCCCCTTTAATAGTAGAGCACCTGACCTTTAAAGGGTGACCCAAGGATGGAAAAATGTCCCTATTTGACCAAAGGACCATAGAACAGAAGATCAGACTGTAAAAATGTTGCCATGGTGCCGAACTGGTGAAAAATCCAAAACTATTTGACCAAACGCGTTTCTGTCATGAGCTGTTGTTGTGACTTAATCAGGGACTACTCATCAGATATATGTTGGCCAATTTTGGCAAGACTGGCTGACCATCTAAATTATATGGGGGAGAGAGAAAGCTCGATTATGTTGGACTTCAACAGGCCTATCCGTTGAGAATACATGCACGCTCGGCTCTGATAAAGCCACAGCTGGTGATGGAAATGAGTTGGGGACAATAGTATTTTTATGAATAGCTTTATCACCAGTTGGGCACTAATGTGTGTTTTTTTTACAGGCTGGAATTAGTTTCTGGGGTAATAGGGTCAAATAGTTTTTTTTTCTGTTTGTTGGGTTGCCTTTCTTGGGCCATGTACCACTATTATAGGGAAGTCAGACAGAAATAGGGACAGTCAATTATCATGCATCACCGAGTCTACCGAGGCAGTGTTCCTAACTTTGGTCCTCAGGGTCCACCTACCGGTCATGATTTGAGAATATCCCACAGAATGAATACCTGTGGCCAGTCCTGATGCATCACCTGCTCAATACTAAGGAAGTTCTAAAAACACAACCGTCGGATGGGCCCTGAGGACTGGAGTTGAGGAAGCATGCCACAAGTCAAGGTATGTAGAGGACCATTCCTGGTGATCTTCAGTCTATTCTTGTGGTCTGATTGGTTATTTATTTCCGCTTTGGCTAGGCCCTTAGATTGAAATTTATGCTGTTTGTGCATTTATTTGAAATTTGTGGACATCACATTTTTCTACTTCGTTTCACATGTTAGTTATGTTTTACTATCGGACGTTATCGATGAATGCAAGGTCTCACTTTGTGCCTCCATTGAGTCCTCTTTAAGATGAATGTGTCAAGAATTTCTTCTGGAGGTTGGGTTCCTTTATGAGGGAGCATATGTGTCCTCTCCACTGCCTCTCTCTCCCTGTAACTGTCACAGCTTCTAACAGTAGATCCGGCTAATGGCAGTCGAAGGTTGGAACTGAGCATGTGCGACCGCCTCAGTAGGGAGACATGGACATTACTATACAGACTGAACACCAGGGGGCAACATTATAATGAAGTAAAGAGAATATCTCACAACTGAAGTATTTTTGTAACAGGAAGTAAATGACAAAAATAACTTGTTTTTCATGCTGAATTACCATACATTAAAATAACATTTAATAGTGGCAAACCCCCTTTAATCTGTTTGATTTTCATCCGGATATGATATGTAAACTCTGATTGGTTGAGAACTACAGGCCAAACATTGAAAGAGGGGGCGGAGCATGACAAAATGACTTTGTCCTTGATGGTCTTTGAGTGTCTGTGTCATGCGCCACCCCAGTAGGCATAGCACAACTCCTTTAAAACGAGAATCAGTCACCAGCAGGGGTGCACCACCAATGAGGCCAGGTGAGGCGATCGCATCAGGCAGCAACAGGTAGGGGCAAAAGAGGGGCAGCCGAAGGCCCATGGGCTGAAGGGAAGGGGTTAAGTTAAAAAATTGGCATTGGGGAGGGAGGGTCTCCATTTCAGATTTCGTCTCAGGCAGCAGAAAGGCTAGGAGCACCCCTGCTCACCAGGACATTCACTCGTAAACCAGACACCATGCCTTGTAGTTCTAGCTCAGCTGAATGTAACGATCCCAATTCATTCTGGAGAAAAATTACTTTTAACACATATGCAAATGAGCAGATACGTGCACCTAGGGCAGAACCAAGCCACTCTGTGCACCCTTCCTCCTCCTGCTTCCTCTGCCAGCCCCTCCCTCTCGTTATTGATGGACAGGGCTCGGTTTCAGCATAGTCATCAGGAAGGAGAGGGAGGGGCTTAAACGGCAATTAAAGGTGAATTCCATTCCATATATGCAGTGTACTCAAGTTAGGGTTCAGTAGTGTTCCTGGGTGTTGTAGTGCAATTATGACCACTAACCTGAGCCAGGCTGACTCTCTGGTACTTCTGCAAGGACAGGTAGTTATAGATAGAGTTCGTGACGCTAGTGCCAATTAACGGTGGCACACCGTTTGTTGATAGTAGGAATAATTGAGGAACCACGTTGTAATAAAACAGAACTTGAACTTTACTGAAGCTTTGGTAGTCATACATGTACTTGGATGGAAGCGCAGTTCCTTAGAAGACGGTTGGTTTCAGCAAGCTTTAGGTTACAGTACATTTAATGGCAGGCAATATGTAGCAAGGTGATCACAGAGGGTTAAAAGTAGGACTCGCAGTACAGGCGGCTTGCACTCTATTCCTGACTGATCCTGGAACATGGAAATTATCCTCCAAGGCCCAATGCCCTATATCTGGCCTATATCCTTGGGAACACGATAAGTAAGTACCTCCTCTAGTGTCTTTAGTACCTCTTGCTTTACTAAGTTCTGCTCTGCCTTTCCTCAGCTTCTTTAGGCTGGTTAAACGTAATGCTCCTGCTTCTGTAAATACGTACTCAGGAGGGGAACCTTTTCCTTGGATCTGGAACCCGGTTACAGGGACTGCAATGCCCTCTCCTAGTCTGCAGGCTCCAGGCCTGCTCTGCCTTCACAGGCTCATGGCGTGGACTGGAATAGACTCCCTTCCTTCCCCTGACTTGGCCTATATATACTTGGGCTCCCTAGCTCCCTCTACTGACCTAGAGCTGGAATGACATCCCTAGCAGGCCTGCACATGGCAAGATCACAGTAACAGGGAAGTACATAGCATTACATTGCATTTTATGAAGATGACTTATACCAACCTCCTCATAAATGAGGGGAACGACAACACACAAGTGACCCTTCTGTAGTGACGGGCATCACCACTCCCGTACACTACATATAGATGTATCATAAGACGACATGACAGGAGTTTGGAGAACCGCAGCAGCCATAGTTTCCCATTCCTTCCAGGTTGAGCATTCCCAGGGATGGAAAAGCATTTTGCGGGATCCCATCTGACAACCAGATTTATTTTCAAGAATTTGTCCAAATTATATAATATCATCATGTGTCACCTTGTATAAGAAATCACTGCTCTTGCCTAAATGATGCAATATGAACCCTTTTTCCTTAACCAATGAAAAAACTGTTGGGAAAAGCCATGGCGAGATACGTATTCTGCAAAATATATCACCAAAATGTGTGCCAGGTGACAAACTCCTCCCTGCTACATCTCCCTTCTAGAGGACAGCAGCAGTTGCCTTTCAGGCGTGTCACCCTCAATTCAAGTCATACCCTCTTTCTAATCAGACTTCATAGGTTGGCACGGCCTCCTGCGTGCCAGCGCTGCCTGCCAGAACGCTCCGGGATAAAATTGCATCCTCCTGTCTGCAATGTTTTTTTTTTTTTTTCTATTGAATTGCTGCGGGGAACACAGTCTGAGGAATGTGCCGGGAGACCATGTAACTGCTTTCCAAGGCAACCACAGGCACACCGCATTTTAATAGAGTTTGTATTTGACAATTAACACAATAACACATTCATACCGACATCAGCTCCGACTATTTACAGGTCGTCCCTGCTGCAAACTGGTACGGCAGCCAAAATATATCGCAACGTGCGATCACAGAGTATACAGTATGCGTACACTGTATGGTGACTGCAGTCATGAGTACAGCCTGTATCACACTGCCTGATTTTTCCGGCAGATACTCGCTAACGAGCATGAGCACGAACGCCTGTTAGTGATCATCTGGCGGTGTAAGGACTCATGCACATGGCCGTTGCTCGGCCATGGCACGTATTGCGTCCCGCAAACAGCGGGTCGGTAATATGCGGGCACCGGCTGTGTGCTCACCGCATCATAGATGCGGACCCATTCACTTGAATGGGTCTCCGCTATCCGGAGGTGCGGTGCGGGACGGAGGTATAGAACCCCACGGAAGCTCTACGGAGCGCTTCCGTGGGGTTCCTTTTCGCAAAAAAAATAGAACTTTTTTATTTGGCGGTGCGGATGGATGACTGACCCATTTATGTTGAATGGTCTGGATCAGTCACGGCAGCCGCACGGATAGTGCCCATGCATTGGGAACCGCAAATTGGCGTTTAAAAAAATTTGCAGGTGGCAGATCGTGCTGTCTAATAAAGCAAACCACTAGACAGCATGGGGACGAGCGATGGCATAGGGATCACTCCTTCCCATGCCGCGGAGGAGATCGCTGCATGAAATAAACACCAAAGGGCGCCATTATAATGAAGTAAAGAGAATATCTCATGACCGGAGCATTTTCATAACAAAAATAAAGGGACTCAAAAATAAAATTTGATTGTGTCTTGTTAAGTGGCACCTGCGCCACATACCGACACTAATGTTATAGGTGGCTCATGGTAGGGGTTCCTGTTCGATTGCGATCCACAAGATTTAGGTGATACTTTTGAAATTCAGCTGCCCCCTGCGCTTTAGATGGTTAGCTGAAATCTGCAGCATAGCTAATATTTATCTAATGTATATGACCCATTTAACAGGAACCGGCTATAGGAAAGTCCAAGAGGATGCCTAGAAGTGTTATATGTGCAGTTGTCGGGCGCACGTCAAGGGGTCCCTTAAAGTACATGTTTTTTGTGACCCAGGTGCAGTGAAGCAACAAGGGCACAGGGCCCCTTTTTTAGTGATAAAGTGGTGGATGGTACCCAGGTGTAGGAATGCCAGAGTGGTGTAGGGTGGCCTAAATGTCCTGGATGTCATCTCAGGTTCATTTGCATATCTATCAAATAGTTTCTTTTACACAATAAAAGCACACGGAGCTATGGGGACTAAATATTATGGATGTGCTAGCAGCCATCTAGCAACCCATGTCCTCAGCTCTGTACACAAAATCCAGATGAGAGGTTCCTTTTAAGTGTATTTGAGCACGTGTCACAGTGCTCCTACCTGGATACACTGGACCCCAGTCATTTCCCTCCGAAAGCAGAAAAATAGGGGGAATAATTGAGGGATTTGAAGAAATAACCAGTCCAGACCTTGTGGTGAAGTTGATAACAGCTTTACTTTGGTAAACGTTCCTCCAAACAATTTTCGGGCCATTAGAGATAAAGGCGCAAAGGGGACGTTACATATGGTGTCCGTGGCATATGACCATAAATGTCTGACCACCAAAAGGTCCATCATTGGAAAGATCCTCCCTAAATAAGAGCAGGCAAAAGTACCACCATACAGTGACCAACTAACAACTCCATATATAAAGCTATCTAATACAATGTGGAAATAATACTGCTATATGATCAATGTAGGTCAGGAACTTCATTGTCCTCTTTTGACAAATGCATTTGTAACGGGCGCCTCCCCCAGGGCCCTACTATAACGTGCGACCCAGGTGTAGGAAATGCCGAGTGGTATAGTGCGGCCTAAAATGTCTCTTTAAGTGTGTCACGGTGCTCCTATCTGGATACCGCTGGACCCCAGGCTTTGACTCCAAATCAATCAATAGGTGGAATAATTGAGGGATTTGAAAGAAAGATTGAGTCCAGACCTTGTAGGTAGTTGAACAGTAGCTTTACTTTGTATAAACGTTCTCCAAAACGGTTTACAGGCTTTCTCTTGGTTCCAGCAGGCTTTAGCATTACACTGGCAGGCAAACTCCACTCTGCTCTCTCTTTCTTTCTGACTGTACTGACAGGCTGGCTGTATAACTCAGCTTCTTCTGTATGCTGCACTTCTTCTCTGTGGTCTGGCTCTAGCTTATACCAGGGAATTTTCCTCCTCGCTCCTGAGGCTTCAATCTTTGGCCTCCGTGGCCAGCAGAGACGTGCCCTTGCACACCTTCCCCTAGCTGAGGGTAAACTAGACTGACTAGAACTTTTGCCCCACCGTTCCTGCAGGAAGTAGGACTCGCCCACTTCTCTCCAGAAGGGGGGTTAGAATGGAATGGGAGGTTCCATTCTATCTACATACAGCTCTGCCGTGTTTGCTCCCAACTGCTGGTGAACCAGGCACATTACATGTGAATATAACAGTTGCATAACAAAATAGGAATGCACATTGTGAAGGACCTGGAATAAATACACAAGATGACACGAGGTTAGACCAAAAAAGACAGTAGCAAGGTAAAGAAGTAGTAACACCACCCCAAAAATACGCTGATCCTCATTTTCCCCACTACTGTAATCCACAGCAATCAGCTCTGATCTGTGAGGGACGTGTTGAATTTCCCTACAGTGACACCTCTGGCTAAATGAAGTATTACATTGTCTCCATTGAAATCAGTGTTATATAGGAACATGATGGGTTCCTCCAGCAAACAAGACCCTCTTTGTAGATGCCTCCTCCATGACTCATGTATGTTTCAAATGAGACCCTCCTTTATTAACTAAGAGTGCTACTGAAAAGAGGTATAACAAACTAGAAAGCCCCATAATGCAAATCAACCATTTAGGATGATGCAAGAATATAAGCAATCATTTGGATCAATGGAGAAGAGGCTGATTGTACGATATTGCATCCCAATATGCTAGCATTGGGGATTATCACAGTTTACCATGAGTGGGTCATCAAGAACTTCAGAGATGTCAGTCTTAGGCCCCTTTCACACGGGCGTGATTTCCGCGCGGGTGCAATGCGTGAGGTGGACGCATTGCACCCGCACTGAATCCGGACCCATTCATTTCTATGGGGCTGTGCACATGAGCGGTGATTTTCACGCATCACTTCTGCGTTGCTTGAAAATCGCAGCATGCTCTATATTGTGCGGGTGTAGAAGTAAATGGGACTGCGGGAAAATCGCAAGCATCCGCAAGCAAGTGCGGATGCAGTGCGATTTTCCCGCATGGTTGCTAAGAGACGGGACCTAATCTTTTTTTATTTTCCCTTATAACATTGTTATAAGGGAAAATAATAGCATTCTCAATACAGAATGCTTTGTAAAATGTGGATTAAGGGGTTAAAAATAAAAAAATTAACTCACCTCATCCACTTAATCGCGTAGTTGCCGATCTCTTCTGTCTTCTTCAAGCATTAACTGCCATCTAAAGGACCTGTGGTGACGTCACATCACATGGTCCATCACCATGGTGATGGACCATGTGATTGGACCATGTGATGAGCTCGGTGACGTCATCACAGGTCCTTTAGCCGACAGCTAATGCTTGAAGAAGACAGAAGAGATCGCAACTATGCGATCAAGTGGATAAGGTGAGTTAATTTTTTTTTATTTTTAACCCCTTAATCCACATTTTACTAAGCATTCTGTATTGAGAATGCTATTATTTTCCCTTATAACCATGTTATAAGGGAAAATAATAAAATATACAGAATACTCAACCCGAAACCGGACTTCAGTGATGAAGTCTGGCTTCGGGTCTGGGTACCAAACATGCCGATTTTTGCGATAAATGTGTGGAAAAATTGCGCATTTTCCCGCAACGGACCCGCCTCTTATCCGGGCGTCAAACATGACGCCCGTGTGAAAGGGGCCTTAATGAGACCAATCTGATCATTTTTTTGGGTGGAATTTTTCTTAATATTTATTATTGTACTTCCTAATTGCTTCTATCGTTTATGATTGTGACTCACATCATTTGCATTTCAAATTGGCTATAAATTTAATTCTAACTTAACGAAGGAACACACATATAATTTGGATGCTAATGAGATATTATTAGGAGGACATGTTTAAGATCAGAGAAAATGCAACCGGCCACACACCTACAATTAAGTGAAGTCATCGACACTTCCAAGGTGAGATGTTCTCAGCACAGTTTGGATGTCCTCAGCTACTGGTATTAGAGCAGACACCGTCTATGCTGCCACATGTACTGCAAAAATATCTAACTGAAGTTGAAGAGGAAAAAATTCTTTAAAAACCGAGAGAAATATGAAGCAAACCCTACAAACCTGCACATACCCTACACTCTGCCCCCTAGAGGAGGGGTATACTGCAGTATTACCTAGGCATTATGGATGATTCATCAAACTAAAGCATAAGGCTTGTGGTGCACAATTGGAAGCTCTTGAGATGTTCTGTCAAGTTACTAAAGATTCCGGGGCACATTTATTAAGACCGGCATTTTAGATGCTGGTCTTAATAAAGCCCAGCACTGGCGGTGGATCTGCCAGAGTTATGAAGAGGCGCCGAACCTCTACATAACTTTGCCAGATCCACCGCCACCGCTTCTAAATGTAAGACAGCTTCCTTGCTGTCTTACATTTAGACAATTATATACGCCTAAACAAGGCATAGAAAATGATAAATGAGACTGGCCTGCCGGCCCGTCCCCTTCCCCTCCACCTTTTTTAGACCTGATGTGAGTGGGGAAAAGGCTGACAATGTTACTCATGCAATGGTGGCTGTAATTTCCAACTGAGGGATACAAGGTTAAAGATACAACTGGCCAGACCATGTTTAAATGTGAAGAGTGTATCAGCAATGTCCCCCTGTCTCACTGCAGTAAAGTCTATCTGCTTTGATCAGCAAATACCATACTAACTCCAATGCTCAGCCGTGCAGATTCGAGACCTTCTTGATTATTTCCTTCTTCTTTCTCTCTCTTATTTGAGTACTGTAGAAATGCTGAGGTTATTCTCTCGGTAGAGGAGGCGATTCTCTGTAACATTGGTCCAGTCTTGTGAGGAGCATATAACATCCTCTGCTAACAATCAACTAACTAGTCTGAGCTAAGGGCAGATCCAGGATTCACACCTTATCTTTCTGTAGGAGCTGTGTCAGAGTTGTTTAACTCCATCATTTCCATACATAACCATACTGGGAATATACTTGGCATAAAATGGCAAAACATTAAATAACAAAACAACTTTTCAAGTGCCCTGGTCTGAGGTACTGCATCACCCTCAGCGGTGTTAGCGTCCTGGATGACAAGTTTGCCTAATGCAGTGATGTGACTTCTGTGCATATCTTGGTAATTTTTTCTTCTGGGAAAGCTGTGTAGTGATCCCTGTTCGACCATTAATATTACTAATGACCATGTTGGGAACTAGCAAAGCCTATTCCCAGTAAAAACAGATCAGCAGCAATGACCAGGTCAATCACCTGCCAAGATCTCTGACATTGTGACTTCACAGATGGATCACAAGGGATCGACTGAAGACTAAAACTTTAAAGCTTTTATCCAGGATGAGAAAAATAGGTCTGCGTTATTTCTAAAACAGCGCCGCCCCTGTGTACAGGTTGTATGCGGCATTGCAGCTTAGCCCTATTCTCTTTTTCTAACTCTGGACTAACCCTCTGAGGCACACAGTGCACTGCACATGTCTATCTACAGCAGCGATGGCCAAACTGTGCCTCTCCAGCTGTTGTAATACTACAACTCCCCCCATGCCTTGCTGTAGGCAGTGTGGGCATGCTGGGAGTTGTAGTTTTTCGATACCTGGAAAGACAGGTTGGCCATCCCTGGTCTACAGGGATACATGCTTTAAAGTAAAAAATAACTTTTTGTATTAAAATATATGAATGGGTTAAACTAAAAAAAATCTTTTTGTAAAATGTAAATTTTTAAAAATTTGTTCGTCAAAGTTGGCCAAGAAATTCGATGGATTAATTCATCACAAATCGCTATAAATAAGGTATACTCAGGCCACCCCGCCTAATCATATTCTTCCCACTTGGTGGCCCAATCTCAGTATGAAAGCTTGGAAGTTAACCCTTTCCCGACCGCCGACAGTAAATTTACGGCGCGAGCAGTGGGCGCCATGGCCGCCGGGTGTTTTCTGTTTTAAAGAGGAGACATCGGGCACTAATGTTCGCGACTAGCAGTAATTCTGGTCGCTGATTTTTAACCTTTTAGATGCCGTGGTCATCCGGGTGTGCTCCGGCTTCCCCGGCAGGGATCGGGGGAGCCGGAGCATGTATGCAGCAGCCCCTGTCCTCCTGTGTGATGGTACCAGAGATGGTACACGACATTGAGATGGGAAAACCTTCCTCAAAGAAATAAAATTGAGGGATCCACAACAGGGATGACCATAATCCCATGTGGATCCCTCCATAAGGTCCGGGATCCCTCCTTACTAGGAATCTAGTGGTATTTTGCATTTAAAATTATTAGGGTCAAGACCAGATGGCCGAACATGGTGGATGGACCAAACATGGCCGCTGGATTATTGCAGCAACACTGTCCCTAGCACATGAGCGCTTGTCACATCTCTCCCTATGCTAATCTTACAGGACAATGGCGGACACCACGCGGGATGAGTGTTTTATAGGGATGTGGGGGTGGCTATCTGCGGATTGGCTGGCTGCACGGCATTATGGGTGATCTCACGTTCCCGGGCCTGTCTCCTCTACACTTAGTTTTGCTTTGTAGAACGTACAGCTGCCATTTTAGAAAAACCTGATTCATTACCACGAAGTGCAAGGAAATTCGGATTCGTCGTGAATCGAATGTTTTTTTTAAAACAAACCTACATGTGAAACTTTCATATATGTTACTGGAATAGACTATAGATAGTCATACATAAGTTACCGCAGGCAGCACTTGAGACCCCCGGTACTATGCGGCATCATGTGTAGGCGAGCCTCCCCCTAGGAGTGATCCGGTTATCTCTGTGTTGATAACCTTGCTCTAATAATACTGATTACACAGGAAGCGATAGTCAAAATACTGCCGGGCTTAAGGTCACCCCTTCATTATCCCTAAATGCCTGCAACCTATTTCCCCCTGGTGAACACATACTTGGCAGGTATAATTATGGGGGCACTGTAATCCGGGAGCAATTTAGCTGTTTACACTTTGTGCGCTAAACTTGGCTGCAGTCACCTTCATTGTAGATGTGATCTGTGCATTGGATATGTGTCCGGACAGCTGGGAAGGAGGACGCAATAGTCTTTAGAACTGAAAAGTCAGTGGTAGCTCTACCTATAGGGTAGGAGACAGTGGTGGGATAGGGGCTTCACTTACACCAAGTGTCGGAGTGGGCTCGAAGGACCCTTGATCTGTTGCCTTTTAATACAGATGAGGTTCGCATTCGTGTTATGGAATTCCGTTATGGAACAGCGTTATAATGGAATATAATGGAATTTTAAGATGGAATACAAAACGGAAGCCTTTAAGAAGCATTCTGTTTTTCTCTGTCCTAATACATTTCAATGGGCACAAATAACGGTTCCATTTGTTTCCGTTATGCGTGACGACAGGACAATGCCACTTAGAGATTTCCGTTTTGCTTTCCGTCCTAAAATCCTGTTATATTCCATTATAACTCTGTTATGACGGAACCTATAATGTCCTTCGAGCCCACTCAGTCACTGGGTGTAAGTGAAGCCCCTATCCACCCACTGTCTTCTACCCTACCCTTCTGTAATAACGGAACCTATAACGGAATTCCATAATGCAAATGCAAACCCGCCCATAGAAAGGTTCCGTGAAAATAAGCTGATCACCAAGTGTCTGCCTGCTGGGACCCCCAGATCAGCTGTAATGATTGGGGAAACTTGGTAGCAAGCGTTGAGGTGATTAATGTAAAAAATTAAAATCAGACATCATATAGTACATTACAATCTCTTCCTAACAAAGCTAGAACCAACATTAAGGCCGGCATCAGCACCCGGCATACTCTGGCACGTGTAGGAGCCCACAGCACAGAGGCCAGAAGCAATGAGCGCTTCCATCAATACAGATTGCTGGAGCGCTGGGAGCTGCAGTCCTGTCACTCACCGCTCAGCTCCCCGCGCTCCTGCCCTCCTTTAGGTCGGCGGCGGACAAAATTATGAAGCAGGAAGACTTCCCTCTGCTCCACCTTTCAGCCTGCGGGCACTGATCGCGCTGCCGGCTTGTGTGGGTGGAGCCTGCAGCCCGGTAATCTGCATAAACTCCGCCCCCAATGTGCTGCAGAGCGATCTGTGCCTGAAGGGAAGAGAGGACTGTGAGCTTCAGGAACGGGATAAGGTGAGTAGTTACTGTGTTTTTTTGTTTTCATTACAGAGGGGTCATAGAGGACTTTATTACTATGGAGGGGGCACAGAGGACTTTATTACTATGAAGGGGGCACAGAGGTCTTTATTACTATGGAGGGGGCACAGAGGACTTTATTACTATGGAGGGGGCACAGAGGACTTTATTACTATGGAGGGGGCACAGAGGACTTTATTACTATGAAGGGGGCACAGAGGTCTTTATTACTATGGAGGGGGCACAGAGGACTTTATTACTATGGAGGGGGCACAGAGGTCTTTATTACTATGGAGGGGACACAGAGGACTTCATTACTATGGAGGGGGCACAAAGGACTTTATTACTATGGAGGGGGCACAGAGGTCTTTATTACTATGGGGGGGGGGGCACAGAGGTCTTTATTACTATGGAGAGGGCACAGAGATCTTTATTACTATGGAGGGGGCACAGAGGTCTTTATTACTATGGAGGGGGCACAGAGGACTTTATTATTATGGAGGGAGCACAGAGGTCTTTATTATTATGGAGGGGGCACAGAGATCTTTATTAATATGGAGGGGGGCACAAAGGTCTTTATTACTATGGAGGGGGCACAGAGGGTATTACTAATGTGAAGGGGGCACAATGGGCATTTCTCCTATGGAGGGGGCACAGAGCCAGAGGGCCTTACTACAATGACGGGGGCACAGTGGGCATTATCACTGTGAGGGGGGCAAGGGGCATAGCGGGCATTATTACTGTAAAGTGGGCACAATGGAGATTATTACTGTGAAGGGGGCACAGATAGGGCATTACAACTGTGAAAGGGGCACAGAGAGGCCATAACTACTGTGAGATGGCATAATGTGGGCATAACTACTGTGAGGCAGTGGCGGATCCAGAGCCTGGTCTCGGGAGGGTCACTTCTGGCAATCGATACGCCCCTGCTCCGATCACTACAGAAATACAGCCCCACTTACCTGTTACATCCAGTGACGTCTCCTGTGAGGTAGATGTTCTCTGTCCTCATCTCCTCCTTTCAGACCTGCAGACCAGACCACCAGTTTTCGTCTCTGCAGTTTGACAACAAAAAAAACTAAATTTACTACTTTTCCATCATTCTCCCATTTTCTGGACAATTCATCCTACTACCCCCAATACTGTGCCGCTGTGCTCCCCAATACTATACTGCAGAAACAGATAATA
Organism: Bufotes viridis; assembly: GCA_033119425.1. Classification (NCBI taxonomy): domain Eukaryota; kingdom Metazoa; phylum Chordata; class Amphibia; order Anura; family Bufonidae; genus Bufotes; species Bufotes viridis. The sequence goes on from CM065594.1 coordinate 263,072,483, forward strand.
CCCCTGATAATATTAGAACCACACACAGCCCCCATATAAAATACCGCTTCTTTGTGGCCTCAGTAGATGTCCCCATAGTGCCCCCCATGTGTCAATAAGAGGTGCCCCCATAGATGCCCCCCAATCATGTGCTAGTGAAAAGTGCCTCTCCCCCTCCCCCCTATCATGTGCCAGTAACAAGTGCCACTCTCCCCTTTCCCCCCTCATGTGCCAGTAATAAGTGCCAGTCTCCTCTCCCCCCCCCACTCATGTGCCAGTAACAAGTGCCTCTCACCTCTCTCCCCCCATCATGTGCCAGTCTCCCCCCCCCATTCTGTGCCAGTAACAAGTGCCACTCTGCCCTCTCCCCCCTCCAATAATAAGTGCCAGTCTCCTATCCCCCCATCATGTGCCAGTAAAAAGTGCCAGTCTCCTCTCACCCCCTCCCCACTCATGTGCCAGTAACAAGTGCCTCTCTCCTCTCTCCCCCCATCATGTGCCAGTCTCCTCCCCCCATGTGCCATAATAAGTGCCACTCTCCCCCCATCATGTGCCAGTCTCCTCCCCCTCATGTGCCAGTAATAAGTGCCACTCTCCACCCCATCATGTGCCAGTCTCCTCTCTGCCGATCCGCCCCCCAATGTGGCAGTAAAATTGTCCCAAATAATAAAATAAAAAACACTTATACTTTTATACCTCTTCCGGCCTGTGTCCAGCTCTGTACTGCTCAGGCGGCGCGCCTGCATCGGCCTCTGATAGGTTGCCTATCGGACGAACAAGGACGCCTCTCCTTCTCCTGCTCCGCAGCATAGCCATCTGTATCGCTGTCCTGCTGCCGCCACTGCTGCCCACATTCTCTCTTGGGGCAATTGCCCTGTTGCCTTCCCCCCCGGATCCGCCAATGCTGTGAGGGGGCACAATGTGGGCATAACTACTGTAGGGGGCACACATCTGTACAAAACTACTGTGAAGGTTGTACAATGAGGGCAATACTACTGTGAGGGGGTACAATTTTTTTTTTAATATTGTGGGGTGGGGGGGGCTTTGGTGCCAGAGAAAAGACCAAACACCGTGGGCACGCCACTGGAGCAGGGAACTATTTGCTCCCCGCTCCACCATTGAGCCGCCAGCGCTCCACAGCAGCAGCACGATGTCCTCACGATCTGTGTAGGAGGAGGAGCGGGGCAGGCTGGGAATCAGCCTCTGCTCCTTCTACACAGCAGCGCCATGTGGCACAGTATCCTGCTGATGGGGAGCGCAGATCATGGGAGGAGCCGGGTGACTGAGGCCAGGAGGATTTATTGTTTGGTTTTTTTCACTTCCTGTGCAGGGGGCACATCTGGGCATAACCACTGTGAAGGGGGCACATCTGGGTATAACCACTGGGAAGGGGGCACATCTGGGCATAACCACTGGGAAGGGGGCACATCTGGGCATAACCACTGTGAAGGGGGCACATCTGGGCATAACCACTGGGAAGGGGGCACACATCTTGGCATATCTACTGTGAAGGGGGAACATATTTTGGCATATCTACTATGAGGAGGCACATATCTTGGCATATCTACTGTGAAGGGGGAACATATCTTGGCATATCTACTATGAGGAGGCACATATCTTGGCATATCTACTATGAGGAGGCACATATCTTGGCATATCTACTATGAGGAGGCACATATCTTGGCATATCTACTATGAAGGGGGCACATATCTTGGTATATGTACTGTGAGGGGGCACATATCTTGGCATATGTACTGTGAGGGGGCACATATCTTGGTATATGTACTGTGAGGGGGCACATATCTTGGTATATGTACTGTGAGGGGGCACATATCTGTGAGTAGACCTGAGGGACTGAAACACTGGGTAGAAAATAAAAGTAGGCCCATAAGGACTGGTTCACATATATCTGCTCTGTAGCATGCTCTGTGTAAGGTAAATAATCTATAATACATGCAGTTTCATTGCAAAATGCCACACTTTATCGCCCCAGGGGCCCACATGAGCCTGGAGTCGGCCCGGACCAGCCCTGTACCCCACATGGAACCAGAGATTTCACCACTCATTGTTCTAGTTGCTCTGCTAGATTTACATCAAGCTGGCAGCTCAGGGAGCATGTCCTTTCTGCTGCAGTTCATAAGATGTGTCTTTTCTGCTGCAACTCTCTTCCTATCACAGCTCAGGAGGCAGTTGAAGGATGGAACTGAGCATGTGTGACCACCTCAGCATGGTGGACAGAGAAATAAGAAAATAATCAAACAGCAGGTGGCGCTGTACAGATACATTTTATTGAATAACTCAGCAGCTATACTACATTTTTAATAATATGCAATCACAAAAGTGTTCAGATCCAGGCGCTGGTTTGAAAACTGTAGAATATTTTCCGTGGGACAACCCCTTTAAGTTTCCCTGAAGCGCGGAATTCAGTGTTACACAATGTCCATTCACCTCAATAGGGTTGTCTGAGTAATGCAGGACAGGACAGGTCCTCCAGGTGCTTTTTGTAACCGCTCGCGGACCAATTCATTTCAACAGGGCTGCAAAAGATGCGGACAGCACACCGTGTGCTGTCCGCATCCGTAGTTCTGTTCCAAGGCCCCTCAAAAATGTAGAACATGTCCTATTCTTGTCCACAATTGCTCGGGCGTGGACCCATTCACTTCAATGGGACCGCAAAAGATGCGAACAGCACTCCGTGTGCTCTCTGCATCCGTTGCTCGGTCCCGTGGCCCCACAAAAAAATTAGAGCATGTCCTATTCTTGTCCGTTTTGCGGACAAGAATAGGCATCTCTATAATGGGCCGCCCGTTTCGTTCCGAAAATTGCGAAAGGCACACAGAGCTGCTTCCGTGTTTTGCAGATCCGTGGTTTGCCGATCCGCAAAATACACACGGTCGTGTGCATGAGGCCTAAGGAATCATTCATTTCATTGGATCCTCAAAAAAAAAAAACGGAAGGTACTCCGTATGCCTCCTGTTTCCAGATTTCCATTATTCCATCCACACAACGGACAAGGATAGTACTGTTCTATCAGGGGCCAGCTGTTCCGTTCCGCAAAATGGAATGCACGCGGACGTCATCTGTATTTTTTTGGATATGTTTTTTGCGGGCCACAAAATACTGAAAAAGCGATACGGTCGTGTGCAAGAGGCCTAAGGCTCCATTCACACATCCGCAATTCCGTTCCGCATTTTGCAGAACGGAATTGCAGTCCCATTCATTTCTATAGGGATACACTATGTCCCACCCGGATCAGGAATTGCGGGTCCGCACTTCCGTTCCGCAAAAAAATAGAACATGTCCTATTCTTGTCCGCAATTACGGACAAGAAAAGGCATTTTCTATGAGAGTGCCGGCGATGTGCGGTCCGCAAAATGCGAAACACACATTGCCGGTGTACATATTTTGCGGATCCGTAAAACACACACGGACGTATGAATGGAGCCTAAGACTGATGAGCACTCCCACCAGGGGCTGGATGAAGGCTAGGCGGCATAGGCAGTTGCCTAGGGCACCTTTGTGTGCAATTTATGGTGTCTTGCTTTTTTTTTTTCATCAGTCGCTGTTTAAGAACACTTGGGGTTGTTGGCGAAAGGTGCAACAGAGAACGATTAAAGGAATTATTTTCCATCTGACAACTATCTTTCTGAATGACGGAGAGGGGGGAAGGGCAAATTCTTAAATCACCGATTTGGGCACCAACAGAGTTAGTTCCTCTCCTGGCTCCCACAAACTTTGCTGACGGTCAGACATATTTGGAAAACATTATGTTGGGGAGGGGAAAAAAGCAATGCAAAAAAGTACAAGGCAATCAGAGAATGTGACTTTGTAGCAACAAAAACATCCAAAAAGTCATAAAAAAATTTATAGCAAAGAACATCGAAAAGTTCATTGAGGAAGAAGAAAACTCATCCGGGAGGATTCAGCGTAAAGAGGTGTCTCTGTGCATCTCCAGAGAAAATTCCCCTTAAACAGTTTCTCCCAAGGGAAGCTGCAGATGTGAGATGATGGATGGCGCAGAGACACACAGGCAGAGGAGTGCTCTGTAACATGCCTCCGACACTATCACACCCTTCATCTCCACCAGGCGGGTCGGGGAAATGTCCCCTAAGCGTGTCTCACAGTGTTCCTTTGTGTAGGTATCAGTAGTGGAATTTACAGGACTCCTGTGCCTGTGACCCCATGACAACTCTTCCCGTCTCTGTAGGTTTACACCAGGGATGCCCAACCTGTGGCCCTCCGGCTGTTGCAAAACTACAACTCCCAGCATGCCCGAACAGCCTACAGCTGGAAGTTGTAGTTTTGCAACAGCTGGAGGGACGCGGGTCGGGCATCCCTGGTGTAAACCAACAGAGACGGGAAGAGTTGTCATAGGGTCACAGGCACAGTCCTGTAAATTCCACTACTGAGATTAAAAGGGACACTGTAAGGGGTATTCCGGTTGTCAAAAATGATCCTCTCTTCGCAGGATAGGGGATATCTATTATATCGGTGGGGCTCCCACAATGACAAGAACAGGGTCCCTATACCCCTCGGAGCCTCCCAAAATAAACGGGAAGGTGAACCGCCCATCCATCCATCTCTTCTGGAAATAGCGGAGTGCTATACTCTGCCTTTTAATCTCTCTGGCAAGAGCATGCTTGACCTGCTACTCAGTTTATTTCAGGGGGCTCCGGGTTCCCCCACCCATCTAATAAACAGTTGATAGGTTTTAGCAAGCGGAATACCCCTTTAAGGCTCATTACGTTTTTTTTTTTTTTTTAAAGAATTTCCAAACAGGGTTTTTGGAACCCCTTTAAATCTTAGGTCTGCAAATGGAAATGGTGGAAACTGGGGTCAAAGGTGGACAATCACTTTGATACCGATCGTATGTTATTTTCATTGAATGGATACATATTCTATGCCACAAACAATTGGATGTACTCCGCCTATAGCCCCAGAACCTGAATAATAGAAAGGCGTGGGAGCCCTGATGCCATGATGGGACATGGTGGACCTACAGGACATCTTGAATCACTTCCGGCTGTTTGTTCAGATGGTCAGAAACCTGTTGTCTTTTGATAAATCATTCCTTCTGTGTCAATGACGAATACCAGACGTGTCTCCTTTGATTGGCAAATCTCCCAAACATTTCCACTTGACAAATGTTTGCAATTTCCCTCTTCCCTGGAAACGTTTGCCCTATGCCACGTTATACCAATCAGGCTGAGGAGCGCGCGCCGAGCCTGCGGTTTGAGGACGCCTGCGTTGCCTGTGGCTCTTCTAATTCTAATTTTAATAAATGATTAAGTCTGCCGAACAAGAGAGGGTCTACGGAGGGAAGAGACGCATAGACCGCGCTATTGTATGTGGCTCAGTGCTGGGATTAATGGGATCCGCTTTCCGTTGCGAGAACTTAACCTTTTAATGACTGCAAGTGAATGATGATAGCTAGTTCGATCTGGGTGGCCGCCATTGGCATCCGGGCTGTCTGAGAATCTGGAAAGTAAAGTATGGTAGAAAGCAGTAACGAATATGAATGCACCGTACGTTGTGGGAGATTTATTAAACTAAGCACGCCTGAATTCTGGCTCAGTTTGCAAGAAAAAAGCGGCATAAGTGTTTTGCGCCATATTTATTATGTGTTTTAGACTCTTTTTGAGCCACATTAGTCAAAGGGTGTGCCTTAGGAGACAGGGCAGGTATGGCAAAAAAATGCAACAACTGTGATCTCCAAAACTGGTTTAAAAGTAAGCATGCCGCCATCTAGGGTAGGTGCCATGGTTATGTTTCGAGACACCTACCCTACATGGCGGTTTGCCTATTGCAAAACTGATTTATAGGTGACAGGTTCCCTTTAGAGGGGTTTTCTGGGTCTTTAATACTGATGACCTATCTTGAGGATAGACCATCTGATTGGTGGGATCCACCTAGCCAATAGAGGAGGCACTAAAGCACCCCGACCTCTTTAAACAGCTGATCAGCGGGGTTGTCGGGTGTCAGACCCCCATGGACTAGATATTGATGACTTATCCTGAGGAAGAGTCATCAATAGTAAACATTTGGAAACGCCCTTTTGGTTTACGCTTTCTAAATATTTGCAAGTCTACCACATCGTGTTCTGAATTGGCAGTGGTTTGTCACTTTTCGTGATTCGTGATTTATTTAATTATTACACACACTTATATAGCATTGTCGTATTCCCCAGCGCTTTACAGACATTAGCATCAAGCTGTCCCCAATGGAGCTCACAATCTACATTCCCTATCAGTACGTCTTTGGAGTGTGGGACAAGAAACCTATGGAGAACATACAAACTCCATGCAGATGTTGACCATGGCCAGATTTGAACCTAGGACCCCAGCGCTGACCACTGAGCCGCCATGCTTCCCATATGACCTTGATGACCCATCGTCAGGATAGATCATCAATATCCGATCCTTGAGGGTCAGACTCCCAGCACCCCTGCCTATCAGCTGTTTGAAGACACTGTTGCACTCGCATGACCACTGCAGCCTCTTCATTGTTTACCTGCATGCCATCTACTTGGTGGCGGTGGAGCAGTGTAATTGATATGAAACTAAGCTGCAATACCAGATACAACACGTGGACAGCTGTGGCGCTGTTTCCGGAAGAGAGAAGCCACATTTTCCTAATCCTGGACAACCCCTTTATTGATCTTTTTAGTGCAGACAGGGCACAGCAAGGGGGCTCCTGCTCCAGCCGCTTGTCTTACATCTTGTCACAGAACTGGGGGCAGGAGGAAGGACATGGCTGAGCTCCTGGCCCACAGAGAGAAGATTTCTTTATACATTTCTCAGACAAATAGGACTAAGAGAAACAAGACGATATATTTAACAGTAATGCAGAAATCCTGTCATCTTAAAAGGTTAATTTACTTTTTCTTGCAACTGTATTAATATATGCAATGAAATTATCCTGAAGGTTAAGGGTACTTTTACACTTGCGGCAGGACGGATCCGTCCTGCCGCAAGTACTTGTGCACTGCCGTGCTGCCGCTCCGTCCCCATTGACTATAATGGGGCAGTGGCAGAGCTACGGTGCAGCACGGCCGGAGATCGCCGGACTAAAAGTCCTGCATGTCCGACTTTTCAGTCCGGCGTTCTTTGCCATGCACTGCCATGCTGCACCGTAGCTCCGCCCCCCGCCCCATTATAGTCAATGCGGACGGAGCGGCAGCATGGCAGTGCATGGGCACTTGCGGCAGGACGGATCCGGGAGGCTGAATAGCCTGCCGGATCTATCCTGCCACAAGTGTAAAAGTACCCCAAGATTGTCCAAATTATATAGAAACTCTGGCAACCGCTAACAAATGGATAGCTACTCGCCTGTTTCTCCTGTGCTTCTTCCTGCGCGGTGCTCTGTGTTTTTTTCCAGCTGTGAAGTTCTGTGCACAAAGGTTGCCACTGCAGCCAATCATTGGCCTCAGCAGATACGTCCCAGGCATGGCTAACTCCAGCAATTGGCTACAGTCGTGATTTAGGCACAGAACGTCACCGTTACAGCCAAGAAGATGACGTCAGCAGTGGGAGGACCGGAGCGCATCACTTCAAGAGACAGCGGAGAAAACAGGTGAGTATCCATTCATTTGCTATTTTAGACCGTTCAAAATAGTTGCACACTGCCGACAAGAGATCCGGCAGGCTGTTCCTGGCAGTGCTGGTCTGGCCGAATCCCAACATATTTGCAGAGTAGCTGCAAGATCTCTGCCGGACCCCTTTATAGTCAATGAGGCCATAGGGCATTCCAGTACAGCCCGGCAATGCCGGATCCAGAGAGCTCAGGCAGGCGGTCAGGGGTGCACCTAGCCTTTCTGCTGCCTGACGCAAAAACTGAAACGGCGCCCCTCCCTCCCCCTTCCCTTCAGCTCATGGCCCTTCGGCTGCCACCCTCTTGACTCTACCTGGTGCTGCCTGAGGCAAGCCTCACCTGGCCTCATTGGTGGTGCACCCCTGCTGGCTGTTCTCTGCAGGATCAACCTGCTGGGTCTTTCCCGGGTTTCTGCTGATATTCCAATTATATCTATTTCCAGAAGTTCCACGGCGCGGAATACATTGCAGAAAGATGAGAGAATGGAGCGGAGAGGATGGGTCACAGTCACCGTATACCTTGGTGGAAGGATTAAGATTATACCGGAGTCTATGGAGGCTTTGTGAGGAGCTGCTCAGGTATCAGGTACATTTGTCGCTTCGACAAAAGACTGAATACATTGTTAATCCGACACAAAAATTAAACGCCTTTGTCCCCTCGCATTCAGATAAAGCCGTGCTCAGCTACAGTGTTTTAATCATGTATTTTATAGGGACGCTTTGGGAGTTTGCTTTTTTGTTCTTCATATTCAGGAGGTTTGAATCGTGGAAACCTTAGAAGTCCAAGCTCTGAGCGTGAAACCCATACCTTCAGGACGTGTAATGCAAAAGTGTCCATTGTCCTCGCTTTGAAGTCACTCGATGCCAGCGTTGTTCACATGGAGGGATGACACAATTCAGGACTTCAGGAAGCTATTGGGAACCTGGGTGACATTTCCTGACCTTGCATAGTCTCCGCTCCTGAAAAAGGGCTATTGAACCTTTCCACCGGGCCAGCTCTCCGAAGGGAAGCGGTGGAGGAATTCACGCTCTCTTCTCTGTTTCTGGGCATTATTTCAGCTTTGAATGGAAGCTGCCAAGCTATTATTCTATTGCTACTGAAACAAAATAAGGTGGACAAAGAGAATGCCAGTGGAGAGGAGGGGGGCGAGGGGCTGGCTGCCCTCGAAACAGGTGTAGCCAAGATGGCTGCCACTTTCCCACACGTATCATTGAAGCTTCCAAATGGCCTCCAAGGATACGGCATTATGTCGCCTGGGACTGAATGTCTGCCAGGAGAAAGAGGCAAAGCTAAAAAAGCCCACACTTGTTGATGCATGGCGGGGGCTGTTTTTTGCTAAAACTTCTTTTGCCATCGCCCTAGGTTCAAGTCTAAAACCTGTCTTTGATGTAGGTCTTCAAAATTGGTCTTGAAAAACTTTATTGTCAACTTACTGATATGGCCTCAGGAGGAATATTTTTGACCTGGTGGCCCTTATTTTTAGCAGGACCATCTAATATGTATGGGAGATAAGGATTGGACTAGGACTGGACTTCAGCTGCTCAATCGGGTGGTTCCCGGGTAGATGTATGGAGGGGACAGGAGAGATAGATGTTGTCCAAACCAGCAGAAGTAAGGTTGTGCTTCCACATAGGGACTTTTACAATAAATATCTTGAGACGTCAGTATCTAGAAGTTCATCAGAGATGGACATCTGCATACAATGGAGACAATTTTTCAAGTAATGGTGAGCTATGGGGAAAATTTTGAAGGCCACCAGGTAGTGTTGAGCGAACTTGTGGTTTCAAGTTAGGCGTACAAGGTTCGGGTACAAGTTATCTAAGAATGCAGTTATGGATTCTGCTACCACGGACCATAACTTGTGGTCCGTGGTAGCGGAATCCATAACTGAGTTCTTAGATAACCTAAACCTGAACCTTGTACGCCAAACTTGAAACCACAAGTTCGCTCAACACTACCCCCAGGTCTATTTCCACTCAAAATTGATGACTACATAAATAAGGACTCAGCTGAGCCTTAATGCCTATCTAATGGAGGAAGAGAAAACACTGCTGCCATACTCCCTCTATCTAGAAACAAAGGATTGATTATGTTGAAGCCCAGCATGCCCAATCCAATTTTTCTCCAACATTTAGAAGACAGTCGGGAGACTTCCAAACACTTTATATCGATGGCCAATCGTCAGTGTTTAGTCGAGTTTTACCTAATCCGGTGGCTTATTGGTTAGCAGTGTTGCCTTGCAGCACTGAGGTCCTTGGTTTAAAGGGATTCTCAGAGACAAGGAACTACTGGATAATGTCAGGCAGACCACCTGTCACCGGTGCTCCAGCTTCGAGCTTCCTTCTCCTCTTGAAGTCTACACACGTGTCACCATTGCCAGTCATTCAATGTTTCAAAGATGGCAGCAGTCACAGGCCGTCCCTTCACACCCCACCACTGAGGCCATTGATCGGTTATAGGCTTTCTATGAAACTAAGGCTATATTGCAACTTTGGCTGCAACGTGTCACACAGCCAAAGATCGGCCAGAAAGTCGCCGTCACAAATTTGATGGATTTTTTCATGCACCTGCTATGGTACGGTTTTGGTACCTCGCAGGTCGTAACATGACCCCATTCACTTTCACGAAGGGGTTACAACAACAAACCCAGCTCTGCTACATCTGTATTTGGTTATATTTACACTTCTTATAGCTGCTTTTCGCTGTTGCAACCATTCCCTTTATTTACTTTTGTTGTAATTAACTCTTTTTGTTCTGGTTTCTTTCAGAGGTAAAAGAGAAGGCAACAAAGACCTTCTGCTACTCACCAGGACACAGCAACAGCTCCAATCCCTGTATATCTTTAGCCTTTTTCTATGGTTAGGCGCCTACCTATTTCTTATAAATATCCAAGTGGAATTTTTATAATTATTAAGGCCATTTCATATATTTTTTCTAGTCTGTTTTTGCAAATCACTAGTTAATATTTTTAGTCAATTATGAATTATGTGTTTTTTAATGTAAACCACTAAATTTTGAATCATAAAAAAATATTGTTAGGGTACTTTCACACTAGCGTTATTCTTTTCCAGTATTGATTTCCGTCATAGGGGCTCAATACCGGAAAAAAAAGCATCAGTTTTGTCCTAATGCATTCTGAATGGAAAGCAATCCATTCAGTATACATCAGGATGTCTTCCGTTCCGTCCCTTTTACGGTATTTCCTCCGGCCAAAATTCCGAAACACTTGTCGGATTGCTGGATCCAGCATTAATTTCCATTGAAATGTATTAGTGCCGGATCCGGTACCAAGTGTTCAGGAAATTGACGCATTGATGGACCCGGTCTTCCGGTCTGCACATGCGCAGACCTTTAAAAATGTGAAAAAAAATAAATAAATCCATTTTTCCGGATGAAACTGGAGAGATGGATCCGGTATTTCAATGCATTTTTCAGACGGATCCGGAAACAAATGATATCCGTTTGCATACGGTTTTCCGGATCCGGCAGGCAGTTCCTGCAATGGAACTGTCTGCTGGATCCTTACAACGCTAGTATTAAAGTACCCTTATCAATATCTTATTGGTGGGGGTTTCCGACTCATGATACACCCTCTGATAAGCTGTTCCTAGGCCAGTGACATTACATTCATTGATCACATGGCCTAGGCAGAGCTCAGTCCCATTCAAATGAATGGGCCTGAGCTCCAATACTAAGCACAGCCACCATACAGTGTACAGCGCTGTGCTTGACATGCTGTGAGATGGCTGGAGTGCTGTGGCCGATCGGCGGGGGTGGACCCCTGCTGATCTTATATTTCTGAGGATAGGTCATCAACCAAAAAAAAACCCTAGTGCTCTGTCATTTCTTTCAATTTGGCCCCTGAGTTTACATATAAGGAACCACACTGCATCGCCATACCATTATTGACTATCAAGAGACCTAGCCTTGCATCTCGCAATTCATCACCATTAAGGGTACCACTGTAAGGTTATTTTTAGACAGGTTATCTCCACAGAACTTCTACACGCACCTCCTCCCGACACTGGTATGCTCCTCAAATATATGTTTTCTGCCATTTCCTGGTTTTAAGCTTTCTCTATGGCTGGTTCACTATCCATGACTGTTCTCAGTTGCCTCTCTCCTCTCTTCTCAGTTGTCTGCTCGACACTGTATCCTACACCTGTCTGGCACGTGTATACTAGTGATATGCCACAAATATTGAGATCGGAAAACCCCTTTAAAGGGCATCTGTCAGCAGATTTGTACTTATGAAACTGGCTGACCTGTTACATGTACACTTGGCGGCTGAAGACATCATTGTTGGTCCCATGTTCATATGTGCCCGCATTGCTGAGAAAAATTAAGTTTTAGTGTATGCAAATGTGTCTCTAGGAGCAATGGGGGCGTTACCATTACACCTAGAGGCTCTGCTCTCTCTGCAGTTGCCGCGCCCTGTGCACTTCAATTGACAGGATCAGGCAGTGAAAACGTCATCACTCCTGCCTGACCATCTGTCCATATCCCAGGCCAGAAACCTGGTAAAGGACACAATGTCAACAAAAGCTGGATTTTCAGGAGGAACGGATTCCTGAGTAGGCAATCTATGCAACTTTGGGATTGTAAGTATATTACAAACTTTTTTTTCTACAGGAAAGGTTATAAGTAATTATAAGTAGGGTTTGCTGGACCCAGAATACCCTTTTAATTACAGTAATATAGCTAAGCTAATGTTAGGACATAGAGCTAGGTATATGTTCACACAGTCCTTGAACCCTTAGATCCTTAGGTCCATTCACACGACCATATCCATTTTTGCGGTCTGCCAATTGCGGATCCGCAAAACATGGATACCGGCCGAGTGAGTTCCGCATTTTGCACAATGGAACGGCCAGCCCTATAATAGAAATGACTACTCTTATCTGCAAAAATGGACAAGAATAGGACATGTTCTATCTTTTTTGCTGGGCCGTGGAACAGAAGTTCGGATGTGGACAGCACATGGTGTGCTGTCCGCATCTTTTGCGGCCCCATTGAAATGAAAGGGACCGTATCGGTTCCTCAGAACAGATGTAGACACAAATGTATGGTCGCCTGAATGAGCCCTTATGCTGTCATTTTTAACATTTTGGGAGAAAAAATTGTGACTCTTCCAACAAAAAAATCCTTGTACTCTTAAGAAACAAACATAAAATAAACCTAAAAAACAAATAAATGTTGAACCATGTTTCATTTTTCTTGACCCCTGTCATTTCATGACATCAACTCCTTCTTCAAGACCCAATTATCTATATGAGTATTGACACTCCAGACTTTTTACATGATGGGTGTCTATATTTGTGGCCTTTCCATCTCTCCAGAGAAGCCGTTGTAGAACATAATAATAGATCATATTCACTGTAATAATAAAACAAGGCTGAAAAATAGAAACCAGAATCCAAACGCAATGTCGGCCTAGTGCTGAGATGACTTCTGCAATTAATTTAAATTTTTTTTTTCTTTTGCATTAAACCAGTTATACCAATGAGTCCTCGGGGATAACTTTCATTACAGTCTGTTAAAAGCAGCAACGACATCTGGATTAAGCTCAAGGGTTAATGCCATGCCCCAGAGCAGGCCCATGTTCTTGAGCGTGTGGTTTAGGACGATGATATGCGCTTTCATTAATCAGTGTGATTCTGAAACTTCATGTTCTGCTTCCAACGTGGAAAAATAGTCTTAAAAAAAAAAAAAGCCAAATCCAGATAGTTTTACATGGAAATAATTTCTGAAACTCTTCCAGAGGCCAAAAGTGTGAAACAAAAACAAGCGCAGAGAATGGTGTTTTTTAACTGGTAATACCTTCTGTTTTTGTGGCCAGCTGGTGGGAAATGTCTTAAATATTTGTTCGACTTTCTACTTGTTCGTGACTTGTTTGCATGACTTCGAGGACATTTTAGCTTTTCGATGGATGAAGAGGTAACATCTAGGTCTCCAACTTGTCACCATAAACTAGAGAGCTTCGGAGAACCATTTTTCGAGATATGAGAAGATCTTGGTAAGAGATGCTATACATCCACATACAATGTGTACAATAATCTGAGGGTGTTTATGAATGTAAAGGCAAAGCAAACATCTAATTGGTTGGTATGGGCAATGCTACACTGTTATGTAACTAGATAACCAACAAAACAACATAAAAAATGTATACGTGACTAATCATATAGAGCACCAACAAACCATAAAGGGACACGTATGTAAAGATGCAAAAAAGTTTTTATTGAAATAATCAATCAAATACACAAAAAAAACAATATAGATAAAATATACCATGAGAAAAGGCGGCAACCTCAGATGGTGAAAATGGATAGTGGCTCACTAGCTCACCAGGAGGGACATATAAAAAGGAGCATACCCAGACAAAATGTTATTACAGCAATTACAGCCAATAATGCCTATTATATACATGACCAAACACCATGGTCTATTACAAAGGAAAACAGCACAAAGCTGATAACAATACCTGGGAACACAGCACGTATAGTAGACCCTCCCGTTGCAGGAGCTCACTCAACGTACGCTTCGCACCTGCTTTATCAAGGGCGAAAAGCAGGTGCGAAACGTACGTTGGGGTGAGCTCCTGCAACCGGGAGGGTCTACTATAGCGTGCTGTGTTCCCCAGGTATTGTTATCAGCTTTTGTGCTTGTTTTCCTTTTTGTAATAGACCATGGTGTTTGGTCATGTATATAATAGGCATTATTGGCTGTAATTGCTGTAATAACATTTTGTCTGGGTATGCTCCTTTTTATATGTCCCTCCTGGTGAGCTAGTGAGCCACTATCCATTTTCACCATCTGAGGTTGCCGCCTTTTCTCATGGTATATTTTATCTATATTGTTTTTTTTGTGTATTTGATTGATTATTTCAATAAAAACTTTTTTGCATCTTTACATACGTGTCTCTCTCACTGTTATGTAACTGCCTACACTACAGACTGGATGAATAAACTTGGTGTCACGCTTCGGTGTGCGAGGGAAACACCACACCGAGCATAAAAGGGAAGGGGGGGACACGGAATCAGGCCTGAGAACTAGGGAAGGAAGATGGACACCTCTTAGTAAAACCCTAACCAAAATCCTGACAGACTACCAGTATGAACAGACCATACACAGGAATACCTGGAGTCCTATCAAGCCCTATAGGACCCTGGTACTAATGGCAGGGACGAGACTATCTGTTCCTCCAAAAGGAAGGACAAACGGGAGTCTCCTTTAGGCCTAATACAAACAATAGGGAAATGCAACACACAGAACCCAAACAAAATACAAAAAGGGAAAGGAAAGACTTAACTTCAAAGGGGTTATAGAAGCACCAGGAACTCCGCTGAGATCCACACACCAGCTATCCACAACTGAAGCTGAAGCTATAAACCGCACAGCATTGTGGGAGAAGTAACAATAAATAAGGAAGGTTAAATGACCACATTAGTAACACCTAAGGCAGGGGGTGTGGCCATTACCAGAACAACACAGACGCCTAATGATCCACAAGGAAAACCTGTCAGATCAAACCACGTATTGCCAGTCTCACCCATCTCCTGCCACATGTCGCGGGAACGTCCGTGACACTTGGGCTTCTAGTCTAAAATCTTTGACTACCATGTATAATTCTCCAGACCTGAGGGTATGTGCAATTGTGTTATGTATTCATAATGTAATGTTTTATGTTCTCCCGTGCATTCCAGCGTATGAGATATGTTTGGCAGTGATTGGCAGGAACAGGGCTATCCACCCTGTTCCTCCACTCTTGGTAAGAGTGGGCTGGTCCTTCTTCCTGCCAGGAGGGAGAGTTCGAGTCCAGATAGACAGAACATAGGAAGCACATGCAAAACGTCTACTCCTAGGAACTGTATCCAGTTCTTCTATGAGACCCTAACTCCAGGAAGAGTGTCAGATGCAAGAACACTTAAAAATAACTTCAGTGTGCCTAGACACTGCTGCAAGTGAGGGGCTACAGCTAAGACACCCATCACCTAGACCTCTTCTAGGCTATTCAAAGACCACGCCTGTATAATACCATGGACCCCTTTGTCCACAAGTGTCTCCATTTAATTTCCACCTAGCCATCCACCATATCTAATCACCTGGTGACTTAAATTGCACTTTGTACTTACTACTGCTGGATGTGTCATAAGTTGTACTTTTCACTAAGTAAAGAGAGACTGTTATGCTTTTATTTCTGGCCTGATTCTTCAAACCACCTTTCCACTACACCGATCCCTAGGGAGCAACAGCCTGAGGGAGTACACCGTGACACAACATCTCATTAGGGCCACTCCCACTGCCAGTCTCTGCACCGGCTCCCCAGGTGCACAAGTAGTTATGGTTTACTGGCCCGCTTCCAGCCAACTAGGGGCAATTAGAAGAGTGCCCATATCTTGGGAAAGGTCATGCAAAAAACTTCTGGACCTTTCTGGAAATTGACTGTTTGTTGCTATAGTTGTGGATGTAGTAGTCGCACACAGGTTCCTCAGGGGGGCATAAGCAGGGGTAAAACTGAAATGGTGCCCACCCATGCCAATTTCTTAACCTAACCCCTTTGGAACAATGAAAGTGCTCATTGCCTATGGCCCTTCTGCTGCCCCCTTCTTGCCCGTTCCCTGCTGCTGCCTGAGGCGATTGCCTCACCTGGCCTCATTGGTGGTGCACCCCTGGGCATAAGGCCCCACTGCAACGTAAGACACAAGCATCATGTAAGGTAAGTCACATATCCCTGTGATAGCTTTTGCTTTGAAGCCCAAGAGTTTAAAGTTACTTTTTGAGCACAGGTGCAAAGAAAGATGGAACACCCATGTAGTTGGATGGAATGGTTGGCCTGCTTCTATACATTATCATGAACCAGTTGTGTTCAACCCATATCTAAACAGGCAGTACATTTGGGTGATACTCCACATAGGGGACAGAGAGATGAAAACAGCTAAATATAGCTGGCCATTCAAAGTAGATGTATATTGACCAACCATCTAATTTACATGGAGGCCTCCTAGTTCTCTCCGGACAGTAGATGCTGGAGGAGATAAGGAACGGGCTCTAGGATTTCAACATGCTTCATTGCCCAGAGTAGTCTACAATTCATCTTTCTCCCCTCACACTATTCAGAACACATGGGCAAGTGTGCATGTGTATGGGAGATAGCTGTAGGTATCTCATGTGTATGGCTAGTCTTAGGCTACTTTCACACTAGCGGCAGCCTTCTCCGGTGGGCTGTTCTGGCGGGTGAACAGCCTGCCGGATCTGTGCTGCCGGAGTTCCGCTCTGGCCCCATTGACTATAATGGGGGCAGGCCGGAGTTCCGGTGGCAGCATGGCAAACATGCCGAGAGGCGGCCGGAATAAAACTATGTCGTAGTTTTATTCTGGCCGGCTCTTGGCATGTTTGCTGTGCTGCCGTCGGAACTCCGGCCTACCGTCATTATAGTCATGGGGCCAGAGCAGACGTCCGACAGCAATTGTGCACTAGCGGCAGCACGGATCCGGCAGGCTGTTCACCCGCCGGAACAGCCTGCCGGAAAAGGCTGCCGCTAGTGTAAAAGTAGCCTTAAAAGAAGAAAATAGACCATAACTTAGAGTTGATGTCACATAAGTGCTGCAGTGATATCACTCAATCTCTACTGGTTGCACATGTAAGGGCCACAGGAGTTGAGATGTTGTAATAATGATGCATGAGGCTTCTTTACGGCATAATTGCTCCCATGTGACACAAGGGGATTGCTGCCCCATCATTTCCATCTGTCAGCAGAGCAGTAACCAGTAAATAATCAGGCCAGTACTTTATATGTACAAGAAGAATGCTCAGGCATCAACAGGAAAGTAGACAGAAGCTAAACATGATGGGGGAAAGTAGAGCATAAAATAGGATAACTACCTACATGTAATAGTCCAGGCGGGTATAAGTCCATGCACATTTTGAAGGGCGTATTCCCTTCTAAGGGCTCTCTGCTTTGGGCAATCCATTTTTTGTAAGAAAAGTCTCCTGACATTAGGCTGTCCACAGGGAGTTTCAAGCGATCAGCTGTAATCTGTGGGGGAACCCGACAGTAAGTGTTCAATTCCTCTGCAGCGCCTCTGCAGGGAAACAGAAGCATTGCAGAATTCATCATTGTAATCAATGAGCTATGTACATATCTGGTCCTCCAGAACAAGAGGTACTTTTTGTCGACTTTCTCTACTCTGTTCAAAAAAACGTTCTAAGGCCTAATGCACACGTCCGTATTTTTTTCCCGCATTATTTCCGAAAAAATGCGGAAAAAATGCGGAAGATACGCGGACCCATTCATTTCAATGGGTCCGCAAAAGATGCAGAGAGCATTCCGTATGCTCTCCGCATCCGCAAATCCTTTCATTTCCGCAATGCGGAACTGTATAAAAGGTAGAGCATGTCCTACTTTTGTCCGCAAATTGCGGACCGTAGCCCCATTGAAGTGAATAGATCCGAATAAATACTGATGACATGCAGAGAGGTTACAAAAGTCATCCGCATGTCATCCGTATTTGCGGATCCGTAATTACGGATCCACAGGAAATGAAAAGTTACCCTGGAAACATCTTTTTTTTTTCTTGTTCTTCCAGATTTTTGCGGAAATACAGGAATATGGAAACACGGAAGGTATACAGAGACACTAAAAAACAAAAACGGAAGAATTTTGCGGAAACACGGATCCGCAAAAAAACGGACCGTAATTCTGGAAAGAAAAATTACTGACATGTGAATAAGGCCTAAATGGAGGTTTCTCTTCTGTTAACTTAGAGTGGTGTCACATATTGTCTTTTTTATTCATTTTGAGTATTTTTGGTGCTTTTTTTTTTACTTTTTGCATTTTTGCTGAATTTTATATTTTTGTATTTTAAAACAATCCCGCTCTGGATGTTTTTTTTGTAGTGGCATATTTTGGCACTTACATTATTATTATTTTTTTATTAATGGCTTTTTTAATAGCACCCTAATACAGTTTTTGAATGTGGTAGATTAATCTTCTGTCACCTGTCCTATAAAAAAATATGGATTGTCTCATCAGAAATCCCTCTTACATTGCAACTGCAGAGTCCAGCTCTCAGCACCCCTGGCAAACAGATGATTTTCCCAAGGGAAGTCTTGTCTGACCAGACAAATGTCTCTTGATCTTAGGGTAGATAGATGAGTCCCAAGCCCCCTCCTCCCCCAATGAAGTCCATATGCCCTTCATGATACAACTCCCTTAGGAGCCTGTACCTGCACTAGTTTAAAACATTGGACACTACCCGTATGGTCTTCTGAAATCTCTCTATGTGTGATGACCCAGGTTTTGGAGGCATTTCAGTTTGAAATAAGAAGAAAAAATGTAATATTGTCCACAGGTGTGAATAAGTCCATTCCTATGTTAATGATGTGATCTGCAACCTCCAACAACTTTTCATTTGCATAAGAAGGAGTAGCACATTCTTACTAATGACAGCTCTATGGTGGATGGGGGGGTTGCTAAAAGGCTACTTTAGGTACTATCAGGAATAAGTCAAATCATCTGGACGCGTTTCGCTAGTCATCCATCTGGCTTTGTCAAATAGAATAACTTGTACAATAAATTTCCAACATTAAATACTGGTGACTCATGCTTCAGTCAGCGTAATCTGTTTATAATATTCAACACGAGGTCAAGGACTTCATGGTGGTAGGTGTTGATGGCAAATTGCATGACTGAAGATGCTTTAGGTGCAGAATATCAATACATTGTATGGCTGCATAATAAAATGTAACACAATCAAGTTACAATGTATCACATTCCATACTCTAAAGAGCAAAACAAACAAATGCGATGACAAAATGGACCCCGAGGACTCTCTATCATAGCATAGCCGTTTAGACCAGCAGGATTGGGACGAGTTGAGAGATGACTGAAGACCCTTATGAGACAAGATCCCCCCAGAGATTATTGGGATCCACTGTGAGCTTGACAGGAGGAAAAGGGTCTCTGACAGATTTGGTGGTTATGGAGCTACTCTAGTAGTACTAGAATACAGGGATTGATAGCGAATCTTGACTGACAAGCAATCTGTCATGATGGCAGCGATTAAGTTGTCACCCATGATTTATCAGACCTCATTCTCCTTTACCCAGCTAGTAGGGGTTAAACATCAAATTAATTAAGCTCAAGTTTTTCTGCCGACTGGTTCCCTATTGGGAGAGAATTGACCTTTTTTTCTTCCTCACCACATTGAGTTTTAGACGATTCAGGCGAATGGAAAACTGTTTCTTTTCTTTTTTCTATTTCTTTCTATTTTTTTTTTTTTTTTTACTTTTTTTGTGTTATACTGAAAGTTTTATAGCTGAAAAAACAGCATTTGTGGTTTTCATGTTTCATATGTGATGCGGAGGGCGGTGGAATCTCTTAGGTAATCCTATGGTCTGAATAATTAGACAAATATTTTGCTTTCCAATTCCACCCCTTCATAGCAGACGACAGGGGCTGCCAACCTTTAGGCTAGCAGAGGAAATGCAGAGCCACTGTCACTTCTCGTTGGGTGAGCAGTGCCACGAGTCCAATAAACACATTAGACCCTCCGCCGGTCAGTACAATCATTTTAAAGTCACTGCTGATTCTCCATAGAAAGTTCACATTAGTTGCTGAATGAAAAGTTAAAATACCTGGTAATTTACTTTTTTTTAAATCTTTTTTTGTTTTACTTTCTCGTTCCTATTGTTTCCATCCTGTATCTTCCCATGCAGGTCCCTTTCACCAGGTTATATTTGAGTTTGCACAGCCCGGTTTAATGGTGTTACAGTGGCGGCCTGGGCCCCGCTGCTCTGCTCACCCACTCCAGTGTTCTGGATCCTGATGGTCCAGACCAGCCTCCCGCTCACCTATTCTTCCTGGCTGGCCTGGCAGCTAGGGTGGCTCTGTCCCTTCATACAAGCAGTGGCCTATTTGCACATGTGCTTTCTCCAGCTCTTAAAGAGCCAGCACATTTTATTCTTTAGCAGCCAATGGCTGGCCACCTTGGGGTACTTAAGGCACCTTTCCCTCTAGGAGGGTGTCTGAGCTATAGGCTCTAGCTGCTAGTGTCTTGAAAAGCTGTGCTGTTCTTTGTTTGTTTGCCCATGTACCGACTTCTGTATGTTTCCTGGATTGTGACCCTCTGCTTTCTGACCTGACCTGTGCCTGATCTCCATACTTACCCTGAGCTTCCCGTCCTGATCTCAGACTGTTTATTGCTTGCACATACTTTTCCTGGTTTGAATGTGACCAGCCCCTGACCAGCGTTTTGCTTGACTCCTTGGTACTTTGCACTGGTGTCTCTTGATCCCCGTGAGTTAGACATCAACCAAAGACTTCCGAGACTTTAAAAAGATGTGCTGTTCTTTGTTTGTTTGCCCATGTTCCGACTTCTGTATGTTTCCTGGATTGTGACCTTTTGCTTCCTGACCTGACCTGTGCCTGATCACAATACTTACCTTAAGCTTGCCACCCTGATCTCAGACTGTTTATTGCTAGCACATAATTTTTCTGGCTTGAACACGGCCAGTCCCTGAACAGGGTTTTGCTTGACTCCTTGGTACTCTGCACTGGTGTCTCTTGATCCCCGTGAGTCAGATGTCAACCAGAGACTTCTCCAAGAGGTAGTGGCTTGGTGGTCCCGCTGCAGTGGAGTGCAAATTCCTCTATAGAAGTTAAATGATGAATACCGAGGGGGCACATAGGTAGCACCCTTAATCTGTTCAAATGGTGCAGCTGATCCACATCAGCTTCATAAGCAAAGGATCTTATGGAGAAGAAATAGGAAGGACACAGGGCTGCCATCAAACGGTCTGGTCCATCTGAGAGCAGTGAGGCACGTGAAGGACACTGTGGCTAGGGTAGTCTGAAGGTCTGGAACTGCAAGACTGTGAAGAATTCAATCTCATTAAAGACGCTGGAGTGCTGCTTCATTTTTCTGTATTTTTCGGCATTTAAAATGAAATTTTGTGGAAAACCTGTGGGTCAATTTAAGCATGTTTTTGTCCCATAGAAGTTACAGTTCAGTAATTGGACTTAAAGGGGATAAATTTGTCACAAAGGCCACATCAACTATAAGCTGACCATATGGTGTCCCACTGCTAGGAACCTCGGTGATCAGCTGTAATCAGTGTGAAGATCCCAGCAACAAGTGTTACATTTTTCTGCAGCGCCACCACAGGGGACATGAAGCATTACATTGCTCACATTGAAGTCAGTGGGCTTCCAATGTAATGTTAAGTCCTCCAGAACAAGAACAACTTTTTGTAGGTCGTCTCTTTTCATTTGGCAACTTATAAAATTTACCCAAGAATCTTACAATGGTTTAAGCTCTAATTGGTGACCTAAAAATGTAATTCTAGCTGCACGAGCGGACACTGCACATATGTAGACTCTTTGTGCAGATGCTCTGTGGAGAAGTAGGCACTATATGTGCCTTATAAGCTCAGGTACAGTAAGGGCTCACAGCTGAAAAATACGGCTGTGTACATGTGATCTTTTTTTTTTTTTTGAGCATCCACAGTACACTGCTCTCTAGTAACATTCTGCTTGGAAATTTCCATTAAAATCAATGAAGGGTCTAAAATCTACATCTGAATCTATGCCTTTAAACCTCTTGAAACAGAAAACAGCGTAAATCTCCACCTTTATTTTCAGTGCTAACTCAACCATGTGAACATTTGTACAGATCGATTCATCTCATTAAGCAGGCTTTGGCACCTGTGGCTGGGCATCCCAGAAGTTGAGGACGTTCCCCTTGCTACTTGATTGACAAGGCCTGACATCTAGACTATTTAGCCCATCTCTGCACTGCCTCTGCACTGCTATATGCACTGCTCAGAGTAGTGGCACATGCATAGAGACTCTTCTTCTCCTACTGGAGCAGAAACCATTTGTGCACCACTACCTGGAAGTGTAACAGAGCATGTGCAGTCTCTGCTCCATTCTCTGAGCATGCACTGCTACTCAGAGCAGTGGGTCAGGCTCTAGATTGGACCTATCAATCAAGTTCTAGGGTGAGCATCCTCATCTTTGGGGATGCCCATCACTGGTGCCAAAGCCTGCTTAATGAGATGAATCGATTTGTGCCAATCCATCTGCTCATCGCTAATATCCACAGATGCTATAAATGTCTTATATATAGGGCACCCAGCTTTGGGACCGGAATCGATTTCCAGAATGCTGATTCCCCCAACTTCTGTTCCACCTGGTGAGGCAGCCTATCTGTGATTCCAATAGAAGTGAACTGACAGAGCCACTGACATGCGTGCCCCCTCTTCATTCATTTGCCGCCTTGGGATAGGGGGTCAGTGGACCTCTGTTCTGCAGACACTGTAGGTGTGGATTCCAGAATATATCCAGTAAAAGTCTATTAGCCTTGTTTAACACAAAGTCTCTATCTTTGTTTTGTTTTTTGTTTTTTTCTTCCAGGTTTCTATTTATTATTTAACCTTTATTATGTTTGACAAATGAAAACAATTTATAATGCACTTTTCTCAGGGATTCAATGCACAGATAGTTGTGTAGCTGGGGTGACTCCCGAATGACTCCCAAGCTTCCAGATGTATTTTAAAATCTATAGTGAAATATGATGGTATTGGTATATTTCATGTTATTATTTGCACTGTTTGTGCAGTTTTGTCCATTTTTTTCATTTTTTCGCTGTTAAAAGTCTAAAAAAAAAAAATGTCTGTTAAAAGTCTACGAGACAAAAATTTTGGAAAAAAGTACAAAAATCACAGCAAAAAAAGTAAAATAATATGCATACGTTTTTTACCCTCAAAACGGCAATAACATGCTATGTATGAAAGAAGCCTGCTTGGGTCTCTGCTAAGTTATAGAGACGGTGAATTGAAAAAAACTGAGGCCAGTTGAAATTTTAAGTGGAAAAAATTTGGCCAATTTTCATTTTTTTCCCGTCGTTTGTTTTTTAATTTTTTTTTTTAAATTAAATGAAATAAAAGAATTAAATTGAGTAAATAAATTAATAAAAATAATAATAAAAAAAGGAATTCATTTTATAACATGCACATTCAGTTGGCATGAAGACCCCATATATGGGTAATGATGTGAATTTTTTTTTGCCTCCTTTAGAGTACTTATTTCGAAAAATGATAAGGTATCTGTGATCTGAGGGATGTTCTGCTATGGCTATAGGACAATGGACCCCCCAGGGATTCTTATCAAGGGGTCCTTATCTGTAACCATATTGTTGTTAGCTGTCATCTCTTCAAGCAAGCCAAGAGGGACATAAAGAAAACAGGTGGCGGCTTGGACTATAGAGGAGCTCTGCAGAGCTGCTGGTGAATAGCTTGTAATTATACGATAGCAGTCTGTTATCAGTACACCTTGTCACTCTCACATGCTGTGATCATAGGTGATGTGAGCAAGGGAGGGAGGTGGGGAGGGAGGTGGGGAGCCCCTGGTTCTTCTCTATTATCCAGAGGAAGCAGCCCTTGGAGAAAGGGTCAAAGGGAATGGTTTCTTCTTCTCAATGTTCAGCTTTCACTTGGGAATTAGAGGTTAGCAGCTAGGCAGCCATGTCCTTTCCCAAGGCTAAGTGTGGCCATCAATGGGGCCCTCTAGATATGGAAATAGCCAATAAGGCCATTGTTTTAGACTAATTGCTTGGAAATCTCCAGTTTGGGACAATTTAAAGTCCTAATTTGATATTTATCTTGCTCTCTCAAGGCAAAATGTCAAGATGTGAGGAGAAGGGAAGGTTGAGTTTCATGGAGTAACTTGTGCAACCAAGGCAGATGCCACCAATCATCTCAAGTGCCTCCTAGTCAGAGCGCACCCAAGGTTCTTAATTTGAAACAATAATGCTAAAGCGCCATCATATTGCTTTTAGAGGCCAATGCTTGGTATCATGTTTGGAGTATAATGGACCCAGCCACCCATCAAGTATTGTACACCACTGGGACACCACTTATGATCTTACACTGACCATGCCTGTTTGGAACTCTGATCTCCCACTGGGAAGAGAACCCAATGGGCCTCCTGAGGTGTAAGGGTTCACATGTGATTGTTTCCTATGGATCCCTAAAGTCATGCAAACCAACTTAGGGAATTTATATTCTTTGTAGAAGTTCACTATAGTTTACTATAGGCTAGAACATCTTAAGGGGCCCATACACCTTCAATAGGTGCTGGTGGAACGTCTGACAACTGTCTCTCCTGACTACCCAGGACAAAGCTGAGCATGTAGGTTTTTTCAAGGGGGAGAGAAAAGAAAATTGCCTGATCCTTCTCTCTTGTCAGATTTGTCCCCCATCTACATTTATTGATGGGACAATCCTACTGAAATGTAATTTCGGCAAACAATAATGTAAAATGTATGATGATTTAATTCTCTCGACTACCCTACTCCACTTCTAAACTACTCCCTTTTGCAATGGTAGTGGACTAATATATTACAGAGAGTCCTCCAAAGTAGTAGTGCCCTTTAAAGAACACTTTTCGGCGGGATCAACCTTATTAAATCAGGTATGCATCCTGGTAGGGTTGATCCCGCTGATTAAAACGATACCTGTCTTATGAAAATCGGTTGTGGCGTCCCCGAGATAAAAGGCTTTTGTTCTTCATGAAAATGAGGACTTCAGCACAAAGGGAGGCGGGGCACCTCAGCTCCTCCACTTCTCAGTGCTGGCCACACCCCTCGGTGCCCTGAAGCCTTCATTTGTATAAAGAATAAAACTATTTTTTCTCTGGAATGCTGCGCATGATCTTCACAAGGCAGGCATCATTTTAATCAGCAGGATTAGCCCAGCAAGGACATATGCATGGCTTCATAGGGTTGAAACTGCTGACACATGCACTTTAAGTTGGCACAGATAATTCAACCAGTTTGAACGTTATGAGTGGCAGTCTTATGCTGGCCATACACATAAAATTACTTTCTGCCAACCCCAATGGACTGATTATGTATATAGAGCTGGTACATGATCTCTGTATGTTGGTATCTGAGCATTGTATGGTGGCATTTACTTGACGAACTGTGCAGAAGATTATTTTTGACTGTGGTCACACTATAGAAGCAGTGTTACTTGACTAATGTATGTGTAGCACTTACAGGGGCGGATTGGCCATAGACTCTACAGGGGATTTTACCGGTGGGCCGATGCACAGGGGGCTGACTGCCAGGTACATAACCATCTTATGTTCTCAGCTTTAATTAATACTAGAAGTGAATTTTTTTTGTGCCAGCAGCCAGCGCCCCCCTGCAGTCTGGTGCCTGGGGCAACGGCCCCCCTGGCCCCCCCCACGCTACGCCCCTGCTAGAAGCATCAGGTACCTATGCACTTGGCTGGAGGTCTCAGGTACTCTCCTCAATTAAATTGTATTGCCGGATGGTGATACAGTCAGGGGTGCACCATCAATGAGGCATGGTGAGGCAATTGCCTCAGGCAGCACCAGGTAGGGGCAAGAGGGGTGTAGCAGAAGGGGGATTATCTGTTTCTGCAGTATAGTATTGGGAAGCACAGTGGGCACAGTATGTGGCGCTGTATTACCCTGTATGTTTTGTAGTTCTGTATGTTATGTTTTCCAAGTATGTCTTTAACACTAGGGCTGGAGGGAAGGGGTTAGGTTAAGAAATTGACATTGGGGGGTTGGGGAGCCTTTTCAGTTTTTGCCTCAGGCATCAGAAAGGCTAGGTGCACCCCTGGATACAGTCAAATACTGTGGCACTGGTGGCAGTATTTTGTGCTGCACTGTGGTATTTGGTTCCTCAGGGGCGGTATTTTGTGCTTCACTAAGTTATTGCTTGCCCCACCTACTTATGTTGCTGCCACGTCTTCTGTCAATCTGAACCTACCTACCACATGGGGCCACTTTTAGTTTTTTTTCAGGACCACTTCAAGTTCCCAGTCCGCCTCTGAGCACTTATGGTTACTTGTACACTGTTTGACCCAATATAATGTGGGGAGGGGGACCACAAAGAGCATTAAAGGAGTTGGCCCATCTGGGACATTGATGGCTTATCGCTAGGACATGCCATCAATGTCAGATAGGTGCAGGTCTCACCTTTGGGACCCATTCCTATCTAGAGAATGGGGCCCTCGAAGAGACGGACATGTTAACTGCCTTGTCTATTTCCACCCTTCCCACAGTGGTGAATGAAGAGGTTCCTGCGCTTGCGCTGCGTGCTTCATTGCTATGGGAGTTCCGAAAATAGCTGAGCTAATGCTTGACTATTTCGGCGAAGGGAGGCAGGCCATGCCACTCTCTGTACCCTTCCCTGGTCCCGTTCTGGAGATAGGAGCAGTTCCCACAGCTGGGACCCGCACCTATCCAACATTGATGGCATACCCTACCTATATACCATCAATATCCCAGATGGGAATACCCCTTTAAAGCAGTTTCTGAGTGACATCCTCGTCTAGCTTCAGCTTTACCACACGGGTATATGACCCAATTGTATCTCGTTCAGAGCATTTCATCTCAGTGCCAATCGCTATAGACTGCAACGAGCATGAAAATAAACAATTTACGAACAGTACGAGAAAAGCGTGCTCGCGGCCGGAGCCAAGACGTGTAAGTCATCAGGGGGGAGGAAAACATTTCCAATTCGAGGACAATATTCTGTTAGCTAAGTTATTTAGTCATTCCCTTGGATTATGCAAATTATGTATTTGCAAAATCTGTAACGACTTGTGTGATTTTAGCTTCCTGTGTACTTGGCTGCAACGTGGAGCAATTAAAAAAGTGACGGGAGAATTTCTGTCTCCTGGCAGCGACTACAATGTATGAAGTCAGTAGAGATGAGCGGATCGCTTTGCTGGTCGCCGGCCATTAGGATACATTTAGGTGAAATGATTTGACATCACATTGTGAGGAATCAAAGCAATCAATCTTGGAATTCGCCCTCTCACTATATCATCATCCCAGCTACGAAATGTGAGGATAGGACATCAATTCATCAATAGCTCATCTTATCTTCCAATATGGAACCTATAGAGGAAATTCTACCCTGGGATCCAGACGTAACCACATGTCAGAAATCTTATGCATCCCCTAAAATGTTAGGGCTATTTGTGTGCGATAATCCATGTGTGACCCCCCCCCCCCTCCCCCCCCAAGAACAGTTTGCCACATGCAGTTTTATTAACTATTTCAGTGCAGCTCTGGAGTATAATACAGGATGTAACTCAGGATCAGTACAGGATAAGTAATGTAATGTGTGTACACAGTGACTGCAGCAGCAGAATAGTGAGTGCAGCTCTGGAGTATAATACAGGATATAACTCAGGATCAGTACAGGATAAGTAATGTAATGTATGTACACAGTGACTGCACCAGCAGAATAGTGAGTGCAGCTCTGGAGTATAATACAGGATGTAACTCAGGATCAGTACAGGATAAGTAATGTATGTACACAGTGACTCTACCAGCAGAATAGTGAGTGTGGCTCTGGAGTATAATACAGGATGTAACTCGGGATTAGTACAGGATAAGTAATGTAATGTATGTACACAGTGACTCCACCAGCAGAATAGTGAGTGCAGCTCTGGATTATAATACAGGATGTAACTCAGGATCAGTACAGGATAAGTAATGTAATGTATGTACACAGTGACTGCACCAGCAGAATAGTGAGTGCAGCTCTGGAGTATAATGCAGGATGGAACTCAGGATCAGTACAGGATAAGTAATGTAATGTATGTACATAGTGACTACACCAGCAGAATAGTGAGTGCAGCTCTGGAGTATAATACAGGATGTAACTCAGGATCAGTACAGGATAAGTAATGTATGTACACAGTGACTCCACCAGCAGAATAATGAGTGCAGCTCTGGAGTATAATACAGGATGTAACTCAGGATCAGTACAGGATAAGTAATGTATGTACACAGTGACTGCACCAGCAGAATAATGAGTGCAGCTCTGGAGTATAATACAGGATGTAACTCAGGATCAGTACAGGATAAGTAATGTAATGTATGTACACAGTGACTCCACCAGCAGAATAGTGAGTGCAGCTCTGGAGTATAATACAGGATGTAACTCAGGATCAGTACAGGATAAGTAATGTATGTACACAGTGACTCCACCAGCAGAATAGTGAGTGCAGCTCTGGAGTATAATACTGGATGTAACTCAGGATCAGTACAGGATAAGTAATGTATGTACACAGTGACTCCACCAGCAGAATAGTGATTGCAGCTCTCGAGTATAATACAGGATGTAACTCAGGATCAGTACAGGATAAGTAATGTAATGTACACAGTGACTCCACCAGCAGAATAGTGAGTGCAGCTCTCGAGTATAATACAGGATGTAACTCAGGATCAGTACAGCATAAGTAATGTAATGTATGTACACAGTGACTCCACCAGCAGAATAGTGATTGCAGCTCTCGAGTATAATACAGGATGTAACTCAGGATCAGTACAGGATAAGTAATGTAATGTACACAGTGACTGCAGCAGCAGAATAGTGAGTGCAGCTCTGGACTATAATACAGGATGTAACTCAGGTTCAGTAAAAAAAAATATAGAATATAGAAATAAATAGAATATATCCCCAAAATGATACTCCACATATACTATAATATGTTTTTCAAGGGTTAATATAGGGCCGTTAAATGGTCTCCATCCCCAGGTCAGCCTAAGTCTCTGGATCAACATTCTGGAAATAAATGTGCACATATTAAAGTGGTGGTGCATGTTCGGGGGAATTTTGCCCCCCCCCCCCCCTTATCCTGGGAAGACCTGCAAAGGGAAGCATTCTTACCTGCTTCCCAACACTGACTCCTGCCTGCTTTCCTCTGCTACTCAACTTGGGTTCCTGAATGTAAATTTAAAGTTTCGGGCCGCTGCAGCTAATTATTGGCTGCAGCAGCGACCTGCTCCCCTTTCGTTACGTGACCATTTTACATGACGCAAGGGGAGCAGGTCATCGCTGTGGCCAACAAATAGCTGCAGACACCTCAAACCAGAGGTTTACATCCAGGCACCTAAGCGGAAGGGTCGGGATGCAGGTCTGCCCAGGAGGGGCGGGTTAAACACCCCTCGAAATGTGCACAACCCCTTTAATTCTTCCTTCTGATACTAGCCTTGGTCACAGGACTCTTGATCTTCTCATACATGGGGTTCCTTGAAGTAGGACCTTATTTTACCCCCGTAGGTCCAGTCTGGAACCCCAAAGAAAAGGTTTGTTGGTGCATCTCCATATGTGTCTTGCATCTGTTTATCTCCACCTTCAAAGACACTGCCAAACTGGAGATAATTTCCTTGTAATCAGTCCTATCAGTGTACATGAGATCACCTGAAGGGGTGGTGGGTAGGCTATTTACAAGTGAATAATGAGCATTGGGTAGGAGCTGCTACAGAGCTCATCCCCCATGGATAGAGTAATAGAGAGATGATGACGCATGCTGCCCCAAGGCCCTCAGCCAGACACCCAGTGGCTAACCTCTGAGAAGCCAGGCTACTCACCAGTAAGACCATATTGCATATAATGAGATTAGGAATAATTAGATTTTGGGGCCATATTGAAGATGTGTCCTGTATGCGAGTCCGAAATTCTGAGTCTGTCACCATCAAACATCCCTTAGTTCTTTGCTCTGCACATCTCTTCCAACAGATTCAGACTTTTATAAAAAGACTCTTTGCTTCGGGGTATGTTCACACACGGCAAATTTGTTGCAGAAACTTCTAAAACTACAGGTCTTTTTACATTAGCCCCCTGGAGGGCTATAACGAGAACACAGTGTCAAAATAGCTGTTGATCAGCACTCATTTATAAATACCTTACACCAGCTGATGGATGTTGTACAGGGATGAATGATCGTCACTATGGTTGTTTGTCCTCCGTACACTTTACATTGTCTTGTTTGCAAGATGAGATTTGCTGTTGACTATTGAGCATTTTTATGCCACAATAAAAAAAATCCTATCACGTGAAATTTGAGCATTTGCTTGATTGTTGGCTGATCATCAGGGAATTCTTATGAATACTTGTTTGGCTGATCATCGGTCCATGTAGAATGGACTTAAAATCAGTTCCGTTCATCCGGGTGGCGTTGCTTTTGCAGCCTTCTGGCTTCTCGTCAAGTGATCACATCCTTCAAGTGGCACCTAAAATCGTTATTTGCCTGCAGCACATTGACCTGGGTTGTGTTGTCGGCATTATGCTAAGTGAATGGGGGACGAATGAACGTAATAATGATCATTCATCCCCTTTTCACTTTGCAATCACCCATATGGAAGTCACTTTAATCAGGCGCCAATCAATTTGAATATCCTTGATCTGGGCCTATTACCGGACCCTTATATAAGCAATTTAGCACAGCAGCCAAGTCAGGGGTGATGTTCAATGCAACAGTATCTTCTCACAAGAGAGTCCGAAATGTTACACAGTCCAAGTTACAACACAACAGTCCACAGATGGTACAGATGCATTATTAGCAATTACTCCCTAGCTATATGGTGGCTTTATGTTGCAGTGTCTCCTTAAGACCTCAAGAAGTGATGGAAGTTCTTTTCAATATCTGCTTATGACCTGATGAAGTCATGGTAGTATCTTTGAAGCATCTTCTTAAGACCTAACGGTAGTATCTTTGCAGCATCTTCTTAAGATCTGCTGAAGTTATGGTGGTTCTTTTCAGCATCTCCTAAAGACCTAATGAAGTTATGGCAATATCTGTGTAGCATCTTCTTAAGATCTTATGTAGTCATGGCAGTTCTTTTCAGCATCTCCTTAAGACGTGATGAAGTCATGATAATATTTTTGTAGCATCTTCTTACGACCTGATGAAGTCATGGTAGTATCTTTTCGGCATCTCCTAAAGACCTAATGAAGTTATGGCAATATCTGTGTAGCATCTTCTTAAGATCTTATGTAGTCATGGCAGTTCTTTTCAGCATCTCCTTAAGACGTGATGAAGTCATGATAATATTTTTGTAGCATCTTCTTACGACCTGATGAAGTCATGGTAGTATCTTTTCGGCATCTCCTAAGACCTAATGAAGTTATGGCAATATCTGTGTAGCATCTTCTTAAGATCTTATGTAGTCATGGCAGTTCTTTTCAGCATCTCCTTAAGACGTGATGAAGTCATGATAGTATTTTTGTAGCATCTTCTTACGACCTGATGAAGTCATGGTAGTATCTTTTCAGCATCTCCTAAAGACCTAATGAAGTTATGGCAATATCTGTGTAGCATCTTCTTAAGATCTTATGTAGTCATGGCAGTTCTTTTCAGCATCTCCTTAAGACGTGACGAAGTCATGATAGTATTTTTGTAGCATCTTCTTACGACCTGATGAAGTCATGGTAGTATCTTTTCAGCATCTCCTAAAGACCTAATGAAGTTATGGCAATATCTGTGTAGCATCTTCTTAAGATCTTATGTAGTCATGGTGGTTCTTTTCAGCATCTCCTTAAGACGTGATGAATAGTGTTGATCACGAATTTTCGAATTGCGAATTTTAATCGCGAATATCGGCACTTTAAGAATTTGAGACTATTTAGAATATAGCAAAATATATTCGCAATTGCGAATATTCGTTTTTATGCAAATTTTTATATGCAAATTTTCTCAAGCAAGAAAATAACGTAATTATTTTCTGATTACGGAAATTCGCATAAATTCGCATAAAAATGTGCATAAAATTAGCATAAAAATTCGTATAAACTGGCATTTAAAGATACCTTTTAAATACCAGTTTATGCGAATTTTTATGCTAATTTTATGCAAGTTGTTATGCGAATTTTCGCAATCAAGAAAATAATGACTGGAGATTACGAATTTGCGAATTTTCGAATATATGGCGAATATCCACCCAAATATTTGCAAAATATCGCAAATTCGAATATTGCCCCTGCCGCTCATCACTAGTGATGAAGTCATGATAGTATTTTTGTAGCATCTTCTTACGACCTGAGGAAGTTATGGTAGTATCTTTTCGGCATCTCCTAAAGACCTAATGAAGTTATGGCAGTATCTGTGTAGCATCTTCTTAAGATCTTATGTAGTCATGGCAGTTCTTTTCAGCATCTCCTTAAGACGTGATGAAGTCATGATAGTATTTTTGTAGCATCTTCTTACGACCTGATAAAGTCATAGTAGTATCTTTTCAGCATCTTCTTAAGACATGAGGAGGTTATGGTAGTATCTTTGCAGCATCCTCTTAAGATCTGATGAGGTAATGGCGGTTCTTTTCAGCATCTCCTTAAGAACTGATGAAGTCATTAGTAGTATCTTTCCAGTGACTTCTTAAGACTTGCTTGTAGCGCAGCACATCGCCACCTCCTCCTACTGCCTCAGTTGCCACACGGACTGATCATGGAATCCATCTGGACTGTAGCAACAGCTTCTGGCACCCTCGTGGTCTTCTTCTAGGCCATGGTTTTGCAATGGAGCCCAGCTTGGTGCAAGGGTGAAGAAGTTGTATGGGTATCTTCCCAAAAACGCTCCATGAAGTCCTCGAAGGTGGGAAGGACATCTTATAAAATACCCAATAGGGCCCCCCCCCCCCCCCAATATAATAAAAGGCTATTAATTATAATGTTTGCAATATATGACATGAGATCAGAACATGCGCGCACTAGGTGGCCACTACTCACCCTTGTAACTTCAGGGCACCTTCTATGTCTGGTTTGGAGACCATTGGTAGATACAGTTTATTGTAGCGTGTCTGGGCACAGAGGTTTATGTGAACCTATTTCCTATAATACAAGGTAGAATTCAGAATTTTGCATCTAATGAAAAATAGTATAATTATTCTGCCCAGACGGAAAGCTTCAGTGCCCGGAGCAGCAGCACAAACGAGGCGCACAGCACTGGGTCTCCATGGCCCGGGGTCATGTATGTAGTATTTAACCGCTCTGCTCTCCTGATTAATTTTTAATTGAATCTTGTAAAGGCGTGGAAAGAGTGTGAATTATAAACCCTTGTGTAATGCAGCCCATATATACCCTGTTCTCCCTCCTCCCAGCAGGGCCCAGTAAAACAGGCAGACCTGGCCGAGGGCATGCAGGAGACAGAGTCCCAGAGAGAAGGGGCCACTTCAAAGGGAGATCCACCATCAGATAATTGGTGCTTGGGGGAATCACCGGGAGTCAGACCAGGGTCCTAAGGGCGCAGTCATGGCAAGACTCCTAATCCAGCACTGGGGCATAGCCCGCATGGCACGTGTAATAAGATCAGATTAGACGCGCAGGACGAGGTCCAGCCATAAGTAACTCACCCCCGAAAACTGCTTCACTTTGTGGCATTTCTTCTTCTTTACACACAAGAATGAATTTATGACATTTGCTGTTTTACAACATTAAGGAGAAATTCATATGGGGCAGTCAATAACTTCTTTCTTTCTTTTTCTTTCTTTCTTTCTTTCTTTCTTTCTTTCTTTCTTTCTTTCTTTCTTTCTTTCTTTCTTTCTTTCTTTCTTTCATTTATCTATCTATCATTTTATATTATCTATCTATCTATCTATGTATGTATCTATCTATCTATCTATCTATCTATCTATCTATCTATCTATGTATCTCATATTTTCTTTCTTTCTTTCTTTCTTTCTTTCTTTCTTTCTTTCTTTCTTTCTTTCTTTCTTTCATTTATCTATCTATCATTTTATATTATCTATCTATCTATCTATCTATGTATCTATCTATTATCTATCTATCTATCTATCTATCTATCTATCTATCTATCTATGTATCTCATATTTTCTTTCTTTCTTTCTTTCTTTCTTTCTTTCTTTCTTTCTTTCTTTCTTTCTTTCTTTCTTTCTTTCTTTCTTTCTTTCTTTCTTTCTATCTCTTTCATGTATCTATCATCTCATATTTTCTATCTATCTATCTATCTATCTATCTATCTATCTATCCATCTATCTAATGATCTATCTATCTATCTATCTATCTATCTATCGTATCTATCTATCTATCTTTGTCATATTTTCTCTTTCTTTCTTTTTCTTTTTTTTCTTTCATTTATCTATCATCTCATATTTTCTATCTATCTATCTATCTATCTATCTATCTATCTATCTATCTATCTATCGTATCTATCTCATATTTTTTTCTTTCTTTCTTTCTTTCTTTCTTTCTTTCTTTCTTTCTTTCTTTCTTTTTCTTTCTTTAATTTATCTATCATCTTATATTATCTATCTATCTATCTATCTATCTACAGTATTTATCTCATATTTTTTCTTTCTTTCTTTCTTTCTTTCTTTCTTTCTTTCTTTCTTTCTTTCTTTCTTTCTTTCTTTCTTTCTTTCCCTTTCTTTCTTTCTTTCTTTCTTTCTTTCTTTAATTTATCTATCATCTCATTCTATCTATCTATCTATCTATCTATCTATCTATCTATCTATCTATCTATCTATCCATCTATCTAATGATCTATCTATCTATCTATCTATCTATCTATCTTTGTCATATTTTCTCTTTCTTTCTTTCTTTTTCTTTTTTTCTTTCATTTATCTATCATCTCATATTTTCTATCTATCTATCTATCTATCTATCTATCGTATCTATCTCATATTTTTTCTTTCTTTCTTTCTTTCTTTCTTTCTTTCTTTCTTTCTCTTTCTTTCTTTAATTTATCTATCATCTTATATTATCTATCTATCTATCTACAGTATTTATCTCATATTTTTTCTTCCTTTCTTTCTTTTTCATTTATCTATCAGCTCATATTTTCTTTCTTTCTTTCTTTCTTTCTTTCTTTCTTTCTTTCTTTCTTTCTTTCTTTCTTTCTTTCTTTCTTTCTTTCTTTCTCTTTCTTCAATTTATCTATCATCTCATTCTATCTATCTATCTATCTATCTATCTATCTACAGTATCTATCTCATTCTCATTTTCTCTTTCTTTCTTTTTCATTTATCTATCAGCTTATACTTTCTTTCTTTCTTTCTTTCTTTCTTTCTTTCTTTCTTTCTTTCTTTCTTTCTTTCTTTCTTTCTTTCTTTCTTTCTTTTTCTTTCTTTAATTTATCTATCATCTCATTCTATCTATCTATCTATCTATCTATCTATCTATCTATCTATCCATCCATCTATTATCTATCTATCTCTCAGTTAATCTCTCTCTCATTCCTCTCTACATTTGCAGTCAGGGTCCTCAGGATCACAGATAGTGACAGATATCACAGACGTGACCAAAGAACCCTGTTGACGACGATGAGTGACGACAAAATGTAATAATTATCTTCTCTCCCGAGTCTTCCAAAATGCAGACGACTGATCCTCCGCAGATCTTGGACCTGGCACACCGCTTCCATCGTCTGTGACATTACAACATCCAGAACACTAAAAACCATTCCGAAAAAAATATCCCGACAAAAGATGGAAAATGCTCCAGACTGTAAATCCTCGCAGAGACGTTGGGGTTTGTGTCCCCCTTTATTACATTTACTTGCTGGACCTGGGCCTTAGGAAGTTGGCCTGTTCATGCCCCCTTCTTTGGCTCATTAATGCCCATTTAGATGCCGCCTCTTCGGCGTCAGGGGCTCTGTGCCCTGTACACAAACACACACACATGTTTATTTTTTCTGGGGCTCCGCCAGGGCATCCAGAGGCATCAAAAGCATCTACGTACCAGCAAGGTTTGAATGGAGTCCAGCTGAGGATGTGCTTTGCCAGGGTGCGAGAAAAAGGTACAGGCAGTTTAAGGCTCTGTAGGGGTTAACCCGTGTGCCTGGGTCTGCACTGAATCAACTTGTTTGTCCTGATTCTTTACATTGGCACTGCCCCTGTGCCATACAGGAGCAGGGCAGATCACAATGGGGTCGGTTTAATACCGAATACACATAGACTTGTCTGCAGACACGGAGACTGGCACGTCAAGAAATCCCAGCAGTAGGTTGGCTTGGGCGCTGGCGCAGAAGGAAGCGTTATGAACATGTGGTCGTGGTGGCAAGTGAATGAATACTGCAGTGTAATGTATGGTGGGCTGCATTAAGGACCAGCAAATGTTCCTTGGCTGAAGAGCTAACGCTCTAACAGCACATCTGTACCAGCGTCGGGACCCATCTGAAATTCCATCTAAAAACGGCAACAGTGGAAGTTGTCAGTAAGAAAACAATAGCAGGAGGTTAAGTCGTTCAATATGGGGGTCTGGCGATCATTCCAGCCCAGCCTTGCTGTTATCACTCCGGTTCCTTGAAACATTTGGAACTATTTATGTCCTTACACTAATTTACATGTGCTGAGAGACGGGTGTGCGGCCGAGACTTTATTTCAAGTGGATACAAAACGTTTAAGCTGCTTGACTTGTAAATCATAGATGGGAGATAGCCAAAAACCTCTATAGACGCGTACACGCTCACCTACTTAGGATGGAATACGGGGGTCCGGACTGCTGCAGAGGGCTTCAGGTTGGTTTTAGGTCATTATTACTTTAAAAGCTGCTAGAAAAAAAAAAAAAAAAAAAAAAAAAATGATTTAAAGGGGTTGTCTGGCCCATAAAAATGATTTGGGGAAAAGGAGTCGAATGCTGTAAAATAAATAAAGAAATCAATAAATGAAATAAATAAATAAATAAAATCATACCCCCCTTACCTTGTGTAGCTTCCATTTTGCTTCTTCCCGATTCCCCACTGCTTCCATTTTGCTTCTTCCCGATTCCCCACTGCTTCCTTTCTGCTTCTTCCCGATTCCTCACTGCTTCCATTTTGCTTCTTCCCGATTCTCCACTGCTTCCATTCTGCTTCTTCCCGATTCCCCACTGCTTCCATTTTGCTTTTTCCAGATTCCCCACTGCTTCCATTTTGCTTTTTCCAGATTCCCCATCGCTTCCATTCTGCTTCTTCCCGATTCCCCACCGCTTCCATTCTGCTTCTTCCCGATTCCTCACTGCTTCCATTCTGCTTCTTCCCGATTCCCCACTGCTTCCATTCTGCTTCTTCCCGATTCCCCACTGCTTCCATTCTGCTTCTTCCCGATTCCCCACTGCTTCCATTTTGCTTCTTCCCGATTCCCCATCGCTTCCATTCTGCTTCTTCCCGATTCCTCACTGGTCTCTACTTCCTGGTTCCTCTTGACACACAGGAAATGACCTCTCTGCCAATCAGGGGTCGGGGTGGTTCAGCATTGCGGCCGGTGATTGGCTGAGTGATTATTTCCTGTGCATCAAGAGCCACCAAGAAAGAGATTGTCAGGTGATCGGAAGACATTGGAATGGGAGTAGGATTGTCACGTCGGCGGTCCATTCCCAGCACTGTCCTGCTGTGACGGGCATGCACGGACATTGCTCCTTTCTCCCCGTGTGTACTGGATAAATATAAAAATTGCGTAAGGCGCCAACTTTCAGAAGAATAGCATTATCATTGTATAGGGAAGACCAGAAGCCATGTAAACCATATGAAAATATAAAAAATTATAAAATCATGATAGATCCGTAGAGATGGATCTATACCGATTTTATAATTTTTTATATTTTCGTTCTATCGGATTTGCATATGGTTTACATGGCTTCTGGTCTTCCCTATACAATGATAACGCTATTCTTCTGAACAGTTGGCGCCTCACGCAAGTTTTATATTTATCTTTCCTGCGGTTCATCCACGATCACTGGATTGTTCCTCGATACCCCCCTTTTTTGTGGGTCTCAGCCTCCTGGCAGAACTAGTTCTATACCTCCGCCTTCCAACGATTCTCTGGACTACTCTATATCTATCTATTCTTTGGACCGGTTTGAGGGTCCTCCTGGCGCCTCCTCTCCCACATTCTTCCCCCTTTTACCCTTTCTGACACTCAGTTTTTTTTTATATATATATATATATCTCTGTGTGTACTGGAACCAGTGCTCAGTGAGCTGCATGCCCAGCTGATAATCAGGCTTCCTATTTAACTGGGTTTTCTAGTGTCTAGTAACCAGTGAAGATGTGATCTCATGTCTGACTACCTCAATACCATACTCTGCCTGACTACCAATGCCTTGCCCTGACCTTGGAATTGCTATCTAGAATACGCACATACTCCGTCTTTCCAGGCTACTCCTTTTGCCTGTTTTCTGGCCCCATTGGTCAACTGCTATCTACTACACCAGTCCAGGACTACTCCAGGAGGCAGCAACCTGGTTGGTTCCCTGCAGCGAAGTCCAGATCCTTGTACAGGGGTTAAAGGTTGAATACCAGGGAACCGACAAGACAATGCCCTTAGGTTTAGCCCAAAGTCAAACCGGTTAGTTGGCACAGAGGGTCCACAACCACTGCCCCGTTAAAGATATGAGTTTATGTTACTTTTTTGCAACATTTTGAGACTTTGAGATATTCTTTAAACCTCTTTCAAGATTTCAAGGGGCTTTAAAATTTACGATGACCAGGTCTAAAAATCCAGATGTAGATATAATAGTAATAATGATACAATGATCAGATCTTTTTGTAAGTGGCAGAAAACGATAGTCTCAGATCAATGTATTGTGTATGAAATGTAAGTATTCTAACAATTTTATTATTCTTGGGACTAAATAGAAAAAAAAAATTCCCATAGTTATTATAAATCACCGATTTTTTTTTTTCAAAAACTGCTGGAAGTTGGATCCCACCGCCAGATATGACGGAGTCCATGCAGTTACTCCCATTTATTCACCAAACTGAATAGGAAGTGGGAGTAACTGCGAACCCACATTTTTCTGACAATTTGGACTCAAATTGGGAATTTACAAACATTTCTGACAGCTAAGATCCAAAAATTTACAGATTATGGCAATGCAAACCAAGGTCTAGTACATGTGATTCCTGCCTGGCATAAACCACAAATTACACTGCAGTTTGTGAGGTCTATGAAAAGACCCTGTGCAGCGCCACCTGGTGGTCACTACTCATGACAATATCACTCTGTAGGGTTTGCACTGGTCATTTATGGTTTCACAGGATTTCAGGTCCCGTCTCCTGTGTAATGCCGATCTGTGTATTTGACCGTTGATACAGACTAAACATAAACTAGCGTTAAAGTTTTCCGGTATTGAGTTCCGTCCTAGGGTCTCAATACCGGAAAAAAAATGCATCAGTATGTCCTAATGCATTCTGAATGGAAAGCAAAACCTTCAGTATGCATCAGTATGTTTTCCGTTCCATCCCTTTTACGGTATTTGGCCGGGGAAAATATCGCAGGATTCTACCGTTTTTCTCTGGCCAAAATTTCCGGAACACTTGCTGGATTTCCATTGAAATGTATTAATGCTGGATCCGGTACCAAGTGTTCAGGAAATTGCTGCTTTGACGGACACAGTTTTCCGGTCTCCACATGCGCAGACCTTTAAAAATTTGAAAAAAATGAATACCGGATCCGTTTTTTCTGGATTACACTGGAGAGACGGATCTGGTATTTCAATGCATTTGTCAGACGGATCCGCATCTGGATCCGTCAACGAAATAATATCCGTTCGCATACGGATTTCCGGATCTGGCAGGCAGTTCCGGCAACCGAACTGCCTGGCGGATTATTCTTACGCTAGTGTAAAAGTACCCTAATACAAAATGTAATGTATGAACAACAATCGCAGTCCCTAATTTAAAGAGGACCTGCCCGTTCTGCTGACATTTGTTTTAGTAAATATTTAAATTCCCCCTGAAGTAACAATTCTGGAGCATGTTTTCTTAGAATTCACTCATTCCTCTGTTATTCCTC
The DNA here is from genome assembly GCA_033119425.1 of Bufotes viridis. Lineage (NCBI taxonomy): Eukaryota > Metazoa > Chordata > Amphibia > Anura > Bufonidae > Bufotes > Bufotes viridis. The sequence goes on from CM065594.1 coordinate 263,112,616, forward strand.
CTGAAAATGTATAAATAAAATGATAACATGGGGGTTGCTGCTGTGCTTATGAAAGTGGCATGTCTCTACTTTATCAGAACTGATTAGGCAAGGCCATAATTAGGGTACATTCACATCACCTTTCTTCCGTTCCGTTAAAAGAAGAGAGAGAGAGAAGAAAAAACGGATCCTGTAATAAAACGGATCCTGTTTCATCAGTTGTCATCCATTTGAGTCATTTCCATCTGACATCTGTTTTTTTTAGATGAAAACAAAAGTACTGCATGCTGGACTTTTTACCCCCATCTAAAAATACGTATCTCAGAAGGAAATTGCTCAGACGGGTGACAACTGATGCAACAGGATCTGTTTTATTACATGATCCATTTTTTTTCTCTTTTCTTCTGACGGATCAGAAGAATGGAAAGCTAAACGGAGATGTAAACGAAGCCTTAGAGTTTAACGAATACCTGAATTTTCAGATAAATTTGATTTGCTGCAAAGCCGAATTTCCTCGTGCTTCGTGGTAACTAATCGGTTTTCCCTGAAATGGCGGTAGAAAAAATAGAAATAAAATCCTGCTTATCTCATCCATTTGAGCACAAAGAAGCCCCCGCAGCCATCTTGCTTGAAGATCCGCCGCAAAATCTCATGCGCTGTGATGTATGATGTCACCACGCCGACCGACATCATCATGCACCGTGTGAGATTTCGCGCTGGATCTTGTAGTAAGATGGCTGCAGCGGCCTCTATGCGATCAAATGGAGGGGATAAGTATGATTTAATTTTTTTTAATTAGCAAGCACTAAAATGCTTTAATATGGATCTCAGATGCCGCAATCAGCAATAAATGCGGCATCTGAGGGGTTTAGTGATGGGGAGCCGTGCAATCTCTGTCATTGCGCCCGCTATTTACAAAGAAATACGCTTTGTGATGAAGTAATTCACCACAAAGCAAATTTTGTTGAATCGAATTTAAAGGGGTTGTCCGATCTCAGACAATGAGGGCATATCGCAAGGATATGCCCCCATTGTCTGATAGGTGCGGGTCCCACCACTGGGACCCGCACCTATATCGAGAACAGAGACCGAAAGTGAAGGAGGGCGGACTGCGCATGCGCAGCCGCCCTCTATTCATTTTCTATGGGGCTGGCGAATATAGCTGAGCACTGGCTCGGCTATTTCTGTCGGCCCCATAGAAATATATGGGAGCATAGGCCGCGCATGCGCGGTGCGCTCCCATTCACTTTTATGGGAGAGGCGGGGAAAAGCGCTCGGTGGTGTACGGACCCTGGGAAATCTGCTGTCCTCCAGCCACAGCTCTCCCCGCTCCGTTTTTGATATAGGTGTGGGTCCCAGCAGTGGGACCTGCACCTATCAGACAATGGGAGCATATCCTAGTGAGGGAGGAGGTATAGACCCTACCGCAAACAGGAAATCAAAGCCTACAGACTGAAAGCTCCTCCCAAAACTTATGGTATGGTTATGTTATGTGAAGAACGTTCTCAAAAAAAAAAAATTAAATAAAAAATCACTTGTGGTTAACATTACTATAGGAGTCTTGATTGAATTTGATGACAGCCATTGTGGCTCGCTACTCCGCCCCATGCAGTGCGCTATATTAGGTTCACAAATGATGAGCTGTTAATTGCTCCATTCAGTGTCTCGTTACAATAATGACTGGCAATGGAGGATCTCTCTGCGGCGGATCGACATGGAGAACACACAAATTGCTGATTGCTCCGTGCTTGGCTAGCACCGTGCCCTAAAGGGGATGCAGCTCTTTCAGCAGGAAGCTAACTATTTAATTGTGTGTGCATGCTGGATACATAATGAATTAGACTGAATTACACAAAGCAGGATGTAAAGCCACCAGCAAGGACTGCTATGATGCCTCGGCTTTCCACTTCGAAAAAGGGTGGTTCTCAGACGGCCATATCTTCCCTACTTTTAGGAAGTGATACAGGGCAGCTCAAGAGTAAATGTTGTCATGTAGGGTGATATGATTCAACAATATTCAACATTTAAAGGTATGGACTCCTTTGCAGTGATTTGGATTATTCTTCATTTGCTTTCTAAATGCAAAATTAAGCAACTTTTTAAATAATCTTAATTAAAAATTGCTACCACTTTCCTTCTGCTGAGTGTGTGCAAATCCTTCACCTAGCTCTTGCTGCTGAACAGATCTGTCTTAGCTCTGCTCTTGTTTCTGAAGGCTCTCTCTGCTCTAACCCTCCTTTCTCTCACTGCTAGGGATAACAGCAAGGAGGGGGATGAGGTTGTACATGGCAGATCAGAGTGTAGAGAATAGGGAAAGCATCACACAGGCTATAGATAAGGAAGAAAAGTCTACCCAAAGGGAGGGGAAATCACATACTCCTTGCTACCACTTTCCTTCTGCTGAGTGTGTGTAAATCCTTTACCTAGCTCCTGCTGCTGAACAGATCTGTCTGAGCTCTGCCCTTGTTTCTGAAGGCGCTCTCTCTAATCCTTCTTTCTCTTACTGTTAGGGATAACAGCAGGGAGGGGGAGGAAGTGGCACAAGGCAGGTCAGTGTGTAGAGAAGGAAGTAAGCATCACACAGGCAATAGATAGGAAAGAATAGCCTACCCAAAGGGAGGGGTAATCACACACTCCTCGCTACCACTTTCCTTCTGCTGAGTGTGTGGAAATCCTTCACCTAGCTCCTGATGCTAAACAGATCTGTCTGAGCTCTGCTCTTGTTTCTGAAGGCTCTGTCAGCTCTAACCCTTCCTTCTCTCACTGTTAGGGATAGCAGCAGGGAGGGGGAGGATGTTGTACATGGCAGATTAGAGTGTAGGGAATGGGGAAAACATCACACAGGCAATAGATAGGGAAGGAAAGTCTACCCAATGGAATTTTGCAGGGGTGGAATCACACAGGCTGCATACGAGTGTAGTGGCACATGGGAGGGGGAAATCACACACTCCTTAGGGTCAATGGCAGCCACGTGTCGTGAGGAACAGAGGTAACAGCTTGATTAAAGGGTCATCCAAATACAGACCCGAAACATTGCCAATGTTTTGAATGTACTGCATGTTAATGCTTTACTGCACCTCATATGGAATATGAAATAAATGAAAAAATAAATAATAAATAAAGAAAAGCAAATATAAAACTCAAAGCTGGAGTGCCATCTAAAGTTGTTTTGCCTCCTTAGCATCAATGAGAGGACATTCCTCATGGGATAATTCTGGGATAATTCAAGTGATAAATCCCACTACTACCTCTCTGTCTGGTTCTCTGCCATCCAAGCCAAAGGTAATCTTACGTTTGACTTACAGAACGTTGGCCAAGCCCGCCAATTTCGGCAGGACCGATCAACTATTAATATGTATTAAAGGTTCGGCTGACATTCGTTTAACATATGCTGGAAAAAGGAATCAAACATGATGAATTTCAGTATGACAAAGGCTAAATCCCTTTTCCCCATTTAACCCAGCATGAATTTGTATGGAAAAGTTTGTTCTGGATAGCTGTTGGCTGAATAAGCATTAGGCGTCTCTGGTTGTCCTGAGGAGATGCTTCCATTGAGGTAGACAAATGCCATGACATGTCATGTTTGCATTTATATTTTAGGTACTTTCACACTAGCGTCAAAGTTTTCCGTCATTGAGTTCCGTCCTCGGGGCTTAATAACGGAAAAAAACTGATCAGTTTTATCCTTATGCATTCTGAATGGAAAGCAATCCGTTCAGTTTGCATCAGTTTGTCTTCAGTTCAGTCCTTTCACGTTTTTTGGACGCAGATAAAAGCGCAGCATGTTGTATTTTTATCTCCGTCCAAAAATGCGGAAATACTTGGCGGAATAACGGATCCACCATTAATTTCCATTGAAATGTATTAAGGGTGCATCCAACATTGAAAATTGACACATTAACGGATCAGTTCTTCCACTCTGCGCATGCGCAGACCTTTAAAAATGGTAAAATAATAAATAACGGATCCGTTTTTACGGATGACAACGGAAAGACGGATCCGTTATTTCAATACAATTGCAAATTAAATCCGTTTTCAAACGTTTTAACGGATCAGTCAGGCAGTTCTGTTGACGGAACTGCCTGACGGAATCCTTCAATGCAAGTGTGAAAGTAGCCTTAGATGTAATTACAATAAAATATAGACTTAACTATTAACAACTGAACAAGTAAAGTTACTTTTCTAAAGGGCATTTGTCAGCAGTTTTGACGATGCTAAAGGCTTGATAACATAACCGTTAGTTATAACAGAAAATAACGGAATCCATAAGACGAGAGTCAAAACGGACATCTTTAAGTAGCATTCTGTTTTGTTCGGTCATAGTAGAAGTCCATGGGCAATCATAACGGATCCATCTGATTTCCTGTTGACAGGACTTTTTTCCCGTTCTGAATAACAGAAACCAGACGGATCTGTTCTGCTACCCATAGACTTGAATTATGAAGGATCAAAACGAAATGCCTCTTAAAGGCTTCCGTCCTGACTTCCGTCTTATGGATTCCGTTATTTTCAGTTATAACCATGTTATAAAGGAAAACAATGACGGAATCCACAACGGTGATGTGAACAAGCCCTAAACTGCTGACAGCTCCAGGCACAGTTCAAACATAGATTTTGTGAAGCTTTTCTTATCAGGAATAGTGTGAATATGAACTTTTATTCTGCCAGCTTCAGCCCCTTAACAGGGTTGTCCCGTTAAAAGCACTGTGGGGTCTGGCAGCCTCACAGTGAAGCTCTACATCCTGGCCATTCCATAGAGCAGAATCGTAGAATCTGGCACAATAAAAGATCATATTCACACTACTCCTGATTAGAAAAGCTCTGCAAAAGGTGTTTGTCCTGCTCTTTCCAGCTCCTGCTTCTGCTTTCAGCAGTTTAGCGAGACCAAAACTGCAGACAGATTACCTTTAACAAAGGGTAGCAAATCGGTTCGGAAAGGTGTAGATTTAACATAGGCATGAATAGAAGAAGATGCTGCCATGACCATGCAATGCATCACTAAGATGTTCTAGGCGCGTTGGTAGAGTATATTACAGGTTTCACCCGTTCAGCCGCTGCTTATGGAAGGAACCAAAAGCTGTCCATAGCCTACAACTGGACCAGTGACAACAGCAGTCATGTGGAAAGAACAGATTTTCTCTTAGCTCGCTGTTATGCTTATATTTCTATAGAGAAAGGAATCCCGGGAGATGGAAGGGATGGTGGACTCCATAGGAAAAGATGGATGGGAGGTGGCGACGATGGTAGGGAAATAGGGGGTGGTTTGGCAGGCAGTTCTGATGGATCAGGACTTCGAGGGTCGCTGTGCCTTTAGATATGATTTTTTACATGATGAATTTTTGAACAGACCCATTTTGTTGCTTTTATTCATTTTTTTAGGGTGGGAATGGGAAAAAAAAGAAAACGAGTAATTATTATTATTTTTTTTATTTTGATCTTGGTTTTACAGATTCCTTCATGTAGTATACCTTAGGCTACGTTCACATCACTGGTCACCTGATCCAGCCACCACCTACCTCACTCGGTTCTCGGTGTAGGTGCGGGTCTCAGAGGTGGGGCCCGCACCTATCAGACAATGTGGACATATCCTAGCGATATGCCCCCATTGTCTCAGATGGGAATACCCCTTCGAGTACCCCAAGGTGGCCATCCATTGGATGTTAAAGATCAGGGCGTATGTGCCCTGGCCATTTAAAAGGTGGAGAGAGCACGCTCGCCCTATGGGCAGAGGAGAAGAGGCTGGGAGAGAGCACGCTTGGCCTATGGGCAGAGGAGGAGAGGCTGGGAGAGAGCACGCTCGCCCTATGGGCAGAGGAGGAGAGGCTGGGAGAGAGCACGCTCGCCCTATGGGCAGAGGAGGAGAGGCTGGGAGAGAGCACGCTCGCCCTATGGGCAGAGGAGGAGAGGCTGGGAGAGAGCACGCTCGCCCTATGGGCAGAGGAGGAGAGGCTGGGAGAGAGCACTCTCGCCCTATGGGCAGAGGAGGAGAGGCTGGGAGAGAGCACTCTTGCCCTATGGGCAGAGGTGGAGAGGCTGAGCCATTACCCTACATACGGGTACGACCTGTGTCCTGTCTCTAAAGATGGCGCCCGCTCCTGCTTCCTGCAGGCGCCTTAGCCGCGGGTGTCCACATGGTTCTTGTAGCAGACACCCGCGGCTAATGTCCGTGACCGGCAGCAATGACGATCACGGACACTTAACCCCTCAGATGCCGTGGTCAATCCTGACCACGGCATCTGAGCGCGCACAAATCGAAAGTTTTACTTTCGGTTTGCGCTCCGGCTCCCCCGTGTGGCGATCGGAGGTGCCGGAGCATGCCTGTAGTAGACTAGGTCTCTATGAATGAAACCCAGGCAGCGCTGTAGTATTTCCTATGGAACCTTGCCTGTAATAGGCTTCATAGGAAATATGAGATTTTTTCATACATTCCAATGCTATTGCATTGGAATGTATGATAATCGCAATCAGATGATTGTATGTTGTAGTTCCCTATGAGAACTATATAAAAGTGTAAAAAAAATAAATAAATTAAAAATACACATCATGGGTGTCGCAATGTGCGAAAACGCCATACTTTAAAAATATAAAACAATATTCCCCATACGTCAAACAGCAAAACGGAAAAAAGCGTCCAAATGGCGGATTCGCCATTTTTGGTCGCTTCATTTTCCACAAAAAAATACATAAAAGGTGATGAAAAAGTCATACACACCCCAGAATGGTAAAAATAAAAGGATAAAATAATGACGCAAAAAATGAGCTCCCATACAGCTCTGTACATATAATTACAAAAAAGTTATATGGGTCAAAACATGGTGATAAAAAAGTAAAACAGATTTTTTCCCACTTTTTTTTCACTATCAAAACGCAAGAAAACCTATACATACAGGGTATCGCCGGATTCGTACTGACCTGTAGAGTAAAAGTAACCAGTCAGTTTTATCGCACATCGAACGTTGGGATGTAAAAACTTTTTTTTGCAATTTCACCCCATTTGGAATTTTTTTCCCGCTTCCCACTACATCATATGCAATATTAAATGGTGGGACAAATTACAACTTGTCCCGCAAAAAACAAGCCCTCATATGGCTATTTGAACCGAAAAATTAAAAAGGTATGGCTCTGGGAAGGCAGGGAGCGCAAAACGAAAACTTAAAAAATGGTAAATCCCTTCTTGCTCTAGTGCCACCGCTCTGGCCAATGTGTCACTGGAGATATATAGCAAAATAATACATAATGTAAACCGTATCTTCTAATTCAGACCGTGAATAGTCAATTACATTGGGGCGGATTTTTTATTCCAGCCATAGGGACAGTTGGTGGACACCAGAGCTCTGCTGAGCATTTGCCCGTTGGATTTTCAATGGCTTTAGTAGGGGACGGTGGGCCATTGAGTTATGAGCTGAGCGGTCATTTCTTGTATATCCAGAGGGACCAGGGAGCAGAGACCGGTGGGGATCGGGAATCACTAGAAAGCGGGTGGTAGGGATTCTATTTTGCACCATTTTTTTTTTTTTACTTAGGATGCATTCACATCACCGTTAAGCTTTCCGTTCTTCTGATCCGTCAAAAGAAGAGAGAGAGAGAAAGTAAAAAAACGGATCCTGTTGCATCAGTTGTCATCTATTTGGGCCATTTCCGTTTTTTTAAACGGAAACAAAAGTACTGCATGCAGGACTTTTTTCCCCGTCTATGGCTACTTTCACACTAGCGTTTTTGCTGGATCCGGCAGGGTTCAGCAAAAACGCTTCCGTTAGTGATAATACAACCGTTTGCATCCGTTATGAACGGATCCTGTTATATTATCTTTAACATATCCAAGACGGATCCGTCATGAACTCCATTGAAAGTCAATGGGGGACGGATCCGTTTTCTATTGTGTCAGATTGTGTCAGAGAAAACGGATCCTTTCCCATTGACTTGCATTGTGGGTGTCCGTCTTGCTCCGCATCCCATTTCCAGTATGAGAACGCAACTGAACGGAACGGAATGCATTTTGGCGCACTCCGTTCATTGACAATGGGGACAAAACGGAAGCGTATTTTCCCGGTATTGAGACCCTATGATGCATCTTAATACCAGAAAATATTAACGCTAGTGTGAAAGTAGCCTAAGGCTACTTACACATCTGCGCCTTCCCTTTCTACTATTGAGATCCGTCATAGGATCTCAATAGCGGGGGAAAACGCTTCCGTTTTGTCCTCATTCATTGTCAAAGGAGACAAAACTGAACTGAACGGAACGGAGTGCGCTGTAATGCATTCCATTCCATTTACTTGAGTTCACATCGTGGACAGAATAACGCTGCAAGCAGCGTATTTCTGTCCGCGATGTGGTGCCGAGCAAGACGGCGGATACGACGGATCCGTTGTCTCATACGCAAAAGAAAACGGATCAATCCCCCCATTGACTTACAATGGTTTTAGAGACGGATCCCTCTTGGCTATTTTAGAGATAATACAACCGGATCCGTTCATATCGGATGTAGACGGTTGTATTATTGTGACGGAAGGGTTTTTGCTGATCCATGATGGATCCAGATAAAATGCTGGTGTGATAGTAGTCTAAAAAAACGGATCTCAGATGGAAATGGCTCAAACAGATGACAACTGATGCAACAGGATCCGTTTTTTTTTTCTCTCTCTCTTCTTCTGACGGATCAGAAGAACAGAAAGCTAAACGGTGATGGGAATGCACCCTAATTGGCTAAACAAACCTATTAAGGGGTTAAACCCATCTCATAGACTGGTGGCATATTGCTAGGATATGCTATCAATGTCAGATGGGCGCAGTTCCCACGACTGGTACCTGCTCCTATCTAGAGAATGGGTCCCTGAAGTGAAGGAGAGCCCTCTGCGCATGCAATGGGAGTTCCCAAAATAGCGAGTGAGTACAGTCAGCTATTTTTTCGGAAATCCCATAGTAGTGAACGGAGTGCACACGGCACAAGCACTGCCACTATTCACAGCTATGGGGTGCTCGCCTATTTTCCGTACTCCCATAGCTATGAATGGAGGGTTGCTGTGCATGCACAGTGATCTCTCCTTAACTTTGGGGGCCCAGCTCTGGAGACAGGAGTGGGTCCCAGAGGTCGGACCCACACCTATCTGATATGGATAGCTAGCGGTATGCCATCAAAGTCTAAGATAGGACTATCCCTTTGAAAGATTGTACATTTGGATGTATACTGTAGAAAAAATATGATGTCTATATGTGAGGTGTCCACCCTTACCTCTGCATGAATTCGGTTAAGGACTCTAACAAACTTAATACAATATCGTGCCCTGCTAGCAAAAACGGTGATAGACTGCAATACACATCCCAACCACTGGGTGGCCACACATAGACGTATGGCCTAGACATCTTATGACAGAGTATCGCAAAATCATACTTCTTTTCAAAGTTGGTCATCTCCTGCCTCACATCCTTGGACATGTTGATCCAAGTGGAAAATAAAAGACGGGCACGTCTTTTAGATGTATGTAGCCTATAATAGCGGTAGTATAGTGTAAGTATCCAGCGATAAGCACCTTAATCTTAACTTGCCAGCGTAGATGTTTCTTCTGAAGGTCATCTGATGACAGCAACGATCTACAGGTCCTATAAATATAAAACCCTTAGACCTCGAAAATTGTGGCTGGGCTCTAACCAGAAGTAGGGGTTGGCATTGTTACAACACAGCCCATAACAATAACCTTTTTGTAAGGAACATAACATTATCGTGCAAGGTTTTCTGAATTTTCTTTATCTTCAATGCTTCAACGGTAATCAGCCTACTGTTGATCTCCTTCCAATGACAATTCTTGGGCATCGTTCAAATTACTGGCCTTAATTACAGGATTTGTTGTTGGAAAGAACCCTAGAGCAGAATGCGAAGCAAGAAACCGGGGAGATGTTGGATCTGCACGGCTTTAAACGCGCCGCAGACAGGAGAAATATATCGTGCAAGCACATTGATCCGATTATCATCCAAATTACAGAAGCAGCGGCAGCTGAATGACTCAAGATTTCAATGTTCTCCAAGTCAGCTTGTCTGATGGAACACCGGAGCATGAGGGGGTGTTTGGCATCGGTGGAGTTGGATCTCACACCGGGAAAAAGAACTGGCATTGGAAACATTATTACAGAGCTGTAACCTGGCCAGTATCTAAGAAGCTTAACGTATGTTTTAATGAAGACCTCCAGACAAGGGGTGAAGGCTGCCAGGTTTGACTTGGACGCCGACTGAACCACGTGAACGAGACCAGGTTCATTGTGAAAGGATGATTAAGGACGTAAGAAGCTGAGCTCAATTTAAGGACATGTCCATGATATGGCTATGTAACTGATATGTATATGGGACACTCATAGACGCGAGGCGATGGCACAGATATGAACCAAAATCATATTCCCCATTCCTCATCTCCCATCCCAGGGCAATGTTATGAGAGATATGGAGCCCTCTGCACATTGCATCCACCTAGGGAGAAGATAGGTCACCTAAGTTGCCATCCTCCTCTCAATAAGCCCTACAGCAGTCGAAAGGCTTACGTCTCTGGTATATTTGCCTTACAGGGGTTGTCCCATGAAAAATATTCTGCAGTTTTCAAACCAGCCGCTGGATCTGAATACTTTTGTAATTGCATGTATTTAAAAATTTTGTACAGCCACTGAGTTATTCAATAAAATGTATCCATACAGCGCCACCTGCTGTTTGCTCTTGTCCTCATTTCTCTGTCCATCTCTGTAACATCGCTGAGGTGGTCGCACATAGTAACATAGTAACATAGTATATAAGACCGAAAAAAGACATTTGTCCATCCAGTTCGGCCTGTTTCCTGCAAGTTGATCCAGAGGAAGGCAAAAAAACATGCTCAATTCCGTCCTTTGGTGGCCACGGGCCGGATATGCTGTTAGAAGATGGGACAGTGATAGAGAGAGAGCTGCAGCTGAAAGGACACGACACCTGAGCTGTCATAGGAAGAAAGCTGCAGTGGAAAAGACACGACCCCTGTAAGCAGAAAGCTGCAATTGGAAAGATGTGCCCCCTGAGAAAGGAAACGCCCCAGAGGAGCCGGCCTGAAGCAATTGTACCAATGAATGGGGAGATCTCTGGATCCATCTGAGGTACAGGGCTGGTTCTGGCTTTGTTAGAAAGAGATTATGATGTATAGATTCTGAGCATTTGGTACAGTATGTGTCTTAACCCCTTCAGTACCAAGCCATTTTAGTTTTCACCTCCCCACATTACCAAACCATAACTTTTACGGTATATATTTTTTCATCAGTATAACTATGTAAGGGTTATTCTCTATATGACGTATTAAGAAACTTAAAAACAATTTTGGTGGGGGTAGAAAGGAAAAAATGCAATGCTGTCATTGTTTTTTGGGTTTCCTATGTATTGTACCTGCTCACCCGCGCTGCCGTAGTCACTTCACACTCCTCGCCCAAAAGGGAATCGCTGCTAGGTTCCGAAACCCAGTCTGCTGCTAGACTGGGAGAATCTGGATACACCTGAGTAAGTCAAGTCTGGTCTATAATAACCAGGGTGGGACTCTGCACTGATTATGGGATAGTTAGGGGCTTAAAGTACTCGCCAACACATGCACTAGTATAGGGTGGGATAGAACAGGGCCTTGTAATAGAATCGATGTCCACACAAAGGTCTACAGAGAGTTCAAGGGCTTAGAAACCCATAAACACGTGTGCTAATATAGAAATGGATAGATCGGTACCATACAGTAAAATCGATGTGTGCGCGGAAGATCGATGTACGCGCAAGTAGTTCTCCTTGTCATAGTAGGGAAGCAGATGTCCGGATGGCTTTGGGTTCAACCTAGTAGCATGGGTGGTGCTCCGGCCGGCAGCAAACCACTTGTGCGAGGGAACCACCAGTTTGAAGTCCGGGATTTTCGGCGTGTGACGTCACCGCGCTTGGTATGGATGCCTCCAGGGGACAAAAATTATCCGACGCGTTTCTGAGCCAATCGGGCTCCTTCGTCAGGGATGGTAAGATTCGTCAGTCCTGGGGATAAATAGGCACTCGTTCCCATGACAACAACTGGTTTAAAGTAACAAGGAGTGTTTGATCCCGATTAGTCTTTAAGTTAATAATGTGCATTAATCAAATGCAAATAGTTCGATTTCTTGATTTAAGCCATACGGGGCAAGGCTGTTTAATTTGAATATCCACTTGCTTTTTGGGTTTCGTTTTTATGGTGTTCATGGTGCAGTACAAATGACTTGATTATTTTATTATGTAGGTCACTAGATTAGGGGGATACCACACTTATATGGTTTTTGTTTTACTACTAAATGTTAAAACTTTGGGGGTCATTTAGGTGTTCGAAGCCGGTGTTAATACCCCTTTAGCTGGTGGTGGATCCGCTGAATTTATGTCGAGGTGCCGGCCTCTACATAACCTCGGTGTATCCACCGCCTGTCTAAATCTACACAAGCTTCCTTGCTGGCATAGATTTAGACCATTCTCTACACCTAAAATAGGCATAGAAAATGATAAATGAGACGGGTCTGCCGACCCGCCCTCTTCCCCTGGCTTGAGCGGGGGAAAGTTGCAGATTGTGGTGCAAATAACCTTTGTGCCGCAATCTTTGACAGATATGCGTCAAAAAGTGGTGTATATCTGTTTGTAAATGACCCCCTATATTTTTTAACATTTGAGTTTATCATCACATTCTGACACTCATAACTTTTTTTTTTTTTTTTTCATCTTTTTGTCAGTGGAACTGTATGGGGTTTTTTTTTTTTTTTTTAAAAGATACTATTTTGGAGTACATAAAACTTTTCGATAATTTTTTATTCCATTTGTTTGAGGAAGTGAGATGACGAAAAATCAGCAGTCCCGGCAGTGTGCATGAAAAGTCATATTATATTTTACCATTGATACCAGTTGAGTTTATTTTTATTGTTTTTTGTTAAATTAGAATAGTTTCCAACTTTTTTAACAGGCGTTGCTGCCATCAAGTTCTAAACGAGTTCATTTTTTTCATGAAATGGTAAAATCGTAAAATCCGTCACTTTCGTCATCTGATATGTGTTATATGATATACTGCGAATAAATATGGGTTTATGATATTTGCAACATTTTTATTGACGTTTATGGGAATTTTACACTTTTTTTTACAACTTTTTTGGAATTTGGGTTATATATATATATAGTTGTTCCACAGGTTGTCGTCTTACCAATCATACCCTAGCAATATGTAATTATATCTGCAAGATGGGAAAACCCCTTTAAAGTGATGTTTGGTATTAAAAAAATTAGAGACATTAAAAGGATTGGGGGGGGGGGGTTGGGGGGGGGGGTTCAGCAAGATAGTTGTACAGAGGCCTTTAAAAGTCTTCTTGCTCAAGAAGATCTGGCACATCCAGGGGTGAATTGGCCATAGACCTTACCGGAAAGTTTCTCGGTGGGCCGATGCCCAGGGGGCAGTCTGAGCCCTTCTCACGGCCGGCCAGTGGAAGTTTTTGGGGATGTATTCTGTATTCTGTGCTGCTGCTGGCAGTATTTTGTGATGGACTGTGGTATTTGCCTCTGTTGGGTGGTATAATGGGCCACAATATGGTATTGCTGGCCCTGCCTTCCATCAATATGGACCCAACTACAAAACGGGGGCCAATTTTTTTTTTTTTTTTTACAGGGCCACTTTAAGTTCCCAGTCCGACACCCTGGGTGCATCTGAGGATAGTACATTTATTTCAAGGAGATTTATGATTAAATCTAGATACTTAAATATAGGAGGAGTAGAACATATAGTTTATCTCATGTAAAACACAGTTTTTGGTTTACGTTATATACTTTGCCCATGTTGGAGATTTTATATAAAAAAAAACCATTTCTATATATAAGATTTAGAGAACATAAAAAATCCATTGAAACAGGAATTGGCTCACCCAGATTGAGGCCTCATGCACGCGACCGTATGGCTTTTTCAGTATTTTGCGGTCCGCAAAAAATGGATCCGCAAAAAATACGGATGACGTCCGTGTGCATTCCGTTTTTTGCACAATGGAACAGCTGGCCCCTGATAGAACAGTCCAATCCTTGTCCGTTATGTGGAAAATAATAGGACATGTTCTATCTTTAAACGGAACGGAAAAACGGAAACTGAAGGGATACGGAGAACATTCAGTTTTTTGTGGACCCATTGAAATGAATGGTTCCGTATACGGACGTCACCTGTAGCTGAGTGAGTGCCCGCACCAGCAACCATGTTTTAAACCTGAATAAACAAACTGCAAAGGAATCTGGTGAGTGCCGCAAGTTTATTTCTTCTACACATCAATGAGAATGTGTAATACTCAGGTTGCCCTGTGGTGGCGCTGTAGGTTAATTGAGTCACTTTTGGGATTACACTTAGGTTACAGTGACGGGACACCCTACGGTCAGTTTATCGTTCTTTTAACAAGAAGGCTTGGGGTGGTAAGAAATGTAGTAGAAAAGTAGAAATAATAATATAAAAGGATATAACACAAAATCAATGTGTTTCAAGGACGGGGTGGAAAAGAAGCTAAGGGTGGGTTCACACTAGCGTTAGGGATTCCATTATGGCTTTCCGTTATAACATGGTTATAATGGAAAATAACGGAATGCCCAGACAGAATGCAAAACGGAAGCCATTAAAAGGCATTCTGTTTGCTTTCCGTCCTAATAGAAGTCTATGGGAAAGCATAACGGATCCGTCTGGGTCCCGTTATGCAAGACGGAAAACAAAGTCCTGTCGACAGAGACTTTGTTTTCCGTCTTGCATAACGGGAACCAGACGGATCCTTTTTGATTCCCATAGACTTTTATTAGGATGGAAATCAAAAGGAATGCCTTTTAAAGGTTTCCGTTCTGCATTCCGTCATAATGCAAGTCTATGGGCAGAAGAACAGATCCATCCTTCTGTCTTATGGATTCCGCTATATAACGGAATCCCTAATGCTAGTGTGAACCCACCCTCACAAGCAAGTAGCAGAATATTAACTTTGGTCTGACATTTAGACGGTAGAGAAATGACTCCGACTGGTTAACGATGAAGCCTGCGGCACAAACCGGGAGCTCTGACTCCGGTGACCATGAAAATGTTGCATTTAGTTCCTGAGTAATGTATCTGACACAGTCCGACATTACAAAGTAATCTTTTCTAAAAGTCTGCACAGATACATGACAGAGTTAACCCAGTGATCTCCCATGTCCTAGCTACAAGGAACCTGAGATACGGGAGCTGTCTGTTAGGATCCTCACACTGCAGAACTAAAAGTAGGATACTGGGATTGACGGGCATCTGTCAGCAGTTTTGCACCTATGACACTGGCTGACCTGTTGGCAGCTGAAGGCGTCTGTGTTGGTCCCATGTTCATATGTGTCCGCATTGCTGAGAAAAATGATGATTTAATATATGCAACTGAGCCTCTAGGAGCAACGGGGGCGTTACCATTACACCTAGAGGCTCTGCTCTCTCTGCAACTGCCGCGACCTCTCCACTTTGATTGACAGGTCCAGGCAGTGAAAACGTCATCACACATGCCAGTGAAAACGTCATCACACATGCCAGGCTCATTTGCATATATTAAAACATCATTTTTCTCAGTAATGCGGGCACATAGGAACATGGGACTAACACAGATGCCTCCATCTGCCAAGCGCACATGTAACAGGTCGGCCAGTGTCATAGGGACAAAACTGCTGACAGATGCCGTTTAAGGGAAGCAAAAGCCAAAGCCACACTTCTGCATTTTTCCCTACACTAGACCTACAAAGTAACAGCTCCAGTCATAAAAAGGTTAAATGTTTTATTTATTTATTTTTACTTGTAATTTAGAATGTATATTGAGGAAATGAGTAATTATTCAAAATGAAATTTTAATAGGAAATATAATTCCATAATTCTTGCATTTTATAGTAATTCAAGAAAATCGTGTACTACTTCCATGCAGTAGATATTGAGTACAGGACACGCACAGTGCATTCAGAAAGTCTTCAGACCCGTTCCCTTTTGTCTCATTTTGTTATGCTGCTCCTTGTGCTAAATAAAAATTTAAAAAATCCATGTTTCCCCATCAATCCGCACTCAAAACTCCATAATGAGAAGTGAAAATGTTCGAAATCTTTGCTAATTTATTGGAAATGAAAACTGAAATCTCACATTGCCATAAGTATTCACACCCTTTACTCAGGACTTAGTTGAAGCCCCTTTGGCAGCGATTACAGCCTCCGGTCTTCTTGGGGATGATGCTACATGGTTTGCTCATTTGGATTTGGGGATTTTCTGCCGTTCTTCTCTGAACATACTCTCAAGCTCTGTCAGGTTGGAGGCGGACCATCAGTGGATAGTCATATTCAGGTCTCCCCAAGGAGAAATAGTACCCCCCAAATCCTGACTTCGGCCTCTCACCCAGTTAAGCCAGTACTCTCTTCTCTGCACTGATGAGGAGCAATCACCCCGAAACAGCTGTCTGCAGATGAGATGCTGGCTTATTTAATATCCGAATCATGTCTCAAGGCCTGTTTAAAGGGTTGAACACTGACTTATACGATAGCTGCCTTACATCTGGTGGCATCAGAGGCAGAGCTTGTTCAGAGCTCATTTGCATACCTTTCTTCCGAGGTCTCTCTAGAGATGTTCTATTGGGTTCAAGTCAGGACTCTGGCTGGGCCACTCAGCTTCTGCTCCTCCTACACAGCAGAGCAATGTGTAACAGTATACTGCCTGCTGCTGCGGTGCGCTGTAATGATCATCAGAGGAACTAGGTGAGTATTTACTGTTTTTTTTTACTTCCTGTGAGTTACATATCTGCACCTAACTACTGTGAATGGGGCACATATGGACATAGCAACTGTGAGTAGCACATACGGGCATAACTACTGTGAGTGGTATATATGGGTATAACTACTGTTAAGAGGGCGCAGTGTGGGCATTACTACAGTGTGCTGGTACAAAGAGGGAATAATTACTATGTGGGGGCATTACGGGTACTGGGTGCGTATAGTTATGCTTTGGGCAGAGTTAGAAGCGTGGCCTAGTATGAAAAAAATTTCTGCACCTATTGCCCCTCTTTGTGATATTAAAAAGTTGGGAGGTATGTATTTATATATTCCTGCTCACCTCGATGTCAACATCCGCTGTGTGCGCCGCATCAGAGACCGCCGCGGTTTCTGCCGCAGTCGGATAATTTGAATGCTGCGGAGTCAATCACAACTTAACTCCATTGAAACTGTGAGCAGACCCCTGCCGCGGCTGCACCCGGCTTCCATCCGGACATTGCGCCAAGAAGGGACATGTCCTTCTTGGCGAGTTCACCGCAAACTGCAGTGCTGCCTCCCATTGAAAACAAAGGCAGGCAACATGTGGCCACCGGTGGAATTTTGGTGTGCTAAAATTCTGACTGCAAATTCTGCAGTGTGAACGGACTCTTAGGCCTCATGCACACGAACGTATTTTCTTTCCGTGTCCGTTCCATTTTTTTTGCGGACCATATGCGGAATCATTCATTTCAATGGGTCCGTAAAAAAAAACGGAAGGTACTCCATGTGCATTCTATTTCCGTATGTCTGTTTTTCCGTTGTGCAAAAAAATAGAACATGTTCTATTTTTACTAGGCATTATTACAATGGATCCACAAAAATAACGCACCCGCAAAAAAAAAACGGATGCCATACGGAACGTCATCCGTTTTTTTTGCGGATCCGCAATTTGCGGACCGCAAAACACATACGGTCGTGTGCATGAGGCCTTACAGTTAGGTTCCAAAACCTCATTAATGAGCAATACATACAGGAATCCCCATCTACAACAGACACGATCTATATTACATGCTCATGGATGACCGTTATTTATACGCAAAGGGCAGTTCCTCTAACTCGGTGACTAAATTTTACTCAATAACACATGAAAAGTGTCGGAAAAACTTTATTAATACACTTTTTATACAGTCTTGTACAGTCCACACCTGCAAAGTTCTTTCTTATCCCACTGAAAGATGCACAAGTCATAGCATGCTAAAAGTAAGACGTAAAGCAGGTTAAACACGTAAGAAAATTTACATGTGTGTTTGCATGGATTTTACCGGAAGACAATAAACGTTTGAATTTTTTTGTTGCTGCCTTTTTGTTACTCCAGAAGTCATACCCTTAGGCCCTATTCACACGTCCGCAAGTGTTTTGCGGAGCCGCGGATCCGCAAAACACGGACACACCGGCAATGTGCATTCCGCATTTTTGCGGACCGCACATTGCCCGAACTCCATAGAAAATGCCTCTTCTTGTCCGCAATTGCGGACAAGAATAGGACATGCTCTATTTTTTTTGCGGAGCCGCGGACCGGAAGATCGGCGGCGCGCTCCGCAAAATCGGATGCGGAGAACACAGTGTGTGCTCTCCGCATCGTTCCCGGCCCCATTCACAGTCAATGGGTCCGCATGTATTCCGCAAAATTGCGGAATACATGCGGACTACATTGCGGATGTGTGAATAGGGCCTTAAAGGGGTTCCAGTAAAAATGATTTTTTAACAAGTGTTGAGTGCGGCCTACGTACAAGTTTTGGTGTGGGCCCCATGGTTACTTACCATTGTTTGGTGGGCAATGTAGACAATTTCAAAGAATATGACCAAAGGGATCAAGAAGTTTAAAGGGGATCTGAAGGTTAGGTTTAAGGTTGTTGAAGGAAGTAGAAAGTTTAAAGGGGTTTTCCGGTAAAAATTAGTTTCGGCAGCATGGCCCTTAAAACAGAAGATTCTCACTTACCAGCCTCCTGCCGCTCCAGTCCTCCTCGCTGTCTCCACTCTCTCCATCTTCTGGCTGGCTATGGACATGGTCACATGTACGTCTCCAGCCAATGACTGGCTTCAGTGGTGATGTGGCCACAAGCAGCATGTCACAGCTGAAGCAAGTCATTGGCTGGAGCGTTGCATGTGACCATGTCCATAGCCAACTGAATGTAAACAGTGCCCGGACTGAAAAATGGAGAGCTCAGAGGCAGCACAGAGGACCAGAGCAGTGAGGGGCAGGTAAGTAGAAATATTCTGTTCCTTCAACAACCTTAAACCTAACCATCAAACCTCTTCTACACATCTCTTGATCCTTTTGGCCATTTGTTATGACATTGTCTACAGTGACCACCAAACAGTGGTAATTAACCGCAAGAGCCCCATACCAAAACTCCGCTCCCTGTCATTGCACCCACTACTTGCAAAGTAGGTAGTAAATTGTCACAAAGCGGATATTTTTGTATTTTTCAGCAAACAAGACAAACTGAATTTTACAAAACTTCACTCATCTTTAGACACAATCCCTGAGCTGTGATAGGGAGAGAGCTGCAGCAGAAAGGACACAATCCCTGAGCTGCGATAGGGTGACAGCTGCAGCAGAAAGGACAGAATCCCTGAGCTGTGATAGGGTGACAGCTGCAGCAGAAAGGACACAATCCCTGAGCTGCGATAGGGTGACAGCTGCAGCAGAAAGGACAGAATCCCTGAGCTGCGATAGGGTGAGAGCTGCAGCAGAAAGGACAGAATCCCTGAGCTGTGATAAGGTGAGAGCTGCAGCAGAAAGGACACAATCCCTGAGCTGTGATAGGGAGAGAGCTGCAGCAGAAAAAATCCTCAGAGAAAGGACATGCCTTTGAGCTACCAGTCTGTAATAAATCTAGCAGAACAATTGGAGCAATGAATAGGGAGATCTCTGGACCCCTCTTAAGTAAAATGTTTGGATTTACTGACTTTGCATAGTATTGTTTGATGTCAGGGTTAACACCTTGACTCAACCCCCTTAGATTGCCAGGAGATGGACCTTGGTCTGCCCCACAAAAAAATATTATGTAGTTTTCAAACCAGCATCTGAATCTGAATACTTTTGTAGTAGCATATCATTGACATTCTATTATAGCCGCTGAGCTATTCTATAAAATGTTTCTGTATGGCGCCACCTGCTGTTTGTTCTTTTTCTTATATCTCTGTCCACCTCGCTTAGGTGGACACACATGCTCAGTTCCTTCCTTCAACTGCCTGCTGAGCTGTGATAGGAAGAGAACTGCAGCAGAAAGGACATGCCTTTGAGCTACCAATCTGTAATAAATCTAGCACAGCAATTAGAGCAATTCATGGGGAGATCTCTGGATCCATGTGAGGTACGGGACTGGTTCTGGTTTTGTTAGAAAGAGATTGTCATGGACTATATGATGTCTGATTTTTATTTTTTACATCAGTCATGGCACAACCCCTTTAGCTGCAGTCCATCTAATGGACCTTGCTATGAGTACATCTTCATGGCGGTCGTCCGTCAGAAATTTTAGGGCATACAAATGGATAGTGACTAGGGCTTCTTCCTCCAGCGAGATTTACTCAATTATTAGAAGGAGAACAAGAACCAGTGATGGGATCTCGGCTGCCGATCCCCTCTCGTCTGCCGCTCGGCGGAATATCAGCCTGAGCTGTAATCAATTTACATTTTAAGTATCCAATTCAAGAGTTTCTGGCTCCAATAGTCCCTTCTCTCATTCAATTTGCGATCCGGCCAAGACGCTGACAATTTTAAACAGGAGTCATTATAAACTCCGAGTAGGATACGCTTTGCCTCCAAGGTGGAGGGATGTAATGGAAAAGGGTACGGCGTAATTGGCGTAGTTGGTACCAACCCAAGTATTAGTATGCAATGCAATATGCACCATGTGAGCGCTGCGCCTGCACAGTCAGAGCCTTTAAACTGTATCCTGGGGACCAGGAGGTGCCAGACTTCAGGACATATCTTAAGTCCAATCAAATCCTTAAAGGGGCTATCCAGGTCTTAGAAATCAAATTACATTCAGAAACCAATTTCATCCATTTTGACCGACTGATGTTTTTAAAAAAAATGAGCACAAAGGACTGCATGCGATGGACGGCGGCAGACAACGTGGTCGGCCGTAACCACACATATCGGACATTTGCCGATTATTTACTATTTTGCTCAGGAACCAGATACGTAGTCCGTTTTACTAAGACTTGTCTCGCTGGCCGGGTGGTTAGACCAGTATGATGCTGGTGGGATCGTGGTGTGGCTGATCAGTATCTGATGTGTGTGACCGACATTAGTGAGAAACAGGTTGATGGCTGAACGGCTGCGGAACAAATGATCACCTGGTAAACGATCAATCTACAGACACATTGTACTCTAAATTCATACAGTAGTTCTATCTTACCATATCTATCTATCTATCTATCTATCTATCTATCTATCTATCTATCTCATATCTATCTATCTATCTATCTATCTATCTCATATCTATCTATCTATCTATCTATCTATCTATCTATCTATCTCATATCTATCTATCTCTATCTAATATCTATCATCTAACTATCTTTCTATAATTTTTATTTATCATCTTTTATCTAAGTATCTATCTATTTATGATCCATTTTTATCATCTGTTATCTATCTTCTGTATTTTTCGCTATATAAGACACACCTGATGATAAGACGCACCCCAGGTTTTAGAGGAGGAAAATAAGAAATAAATATTTTTCATCAGACCTCATATCAGATCCTCAGATCAGGAACTCAGTTCAGACCTCCATGTCAGGATCCTAGTATTCGCTTTATAAGACGCACAACCATTTCCCCCCACTTTTGGGGGAAAAAGTGCATCTTATACAAAAAAATACAGTATCCATTATTTTTATTAATAATATATCTATCTATCTATCTATCTATCTATCTATCTATCTATTTATTATCTATCTATCTATCTATCTATCTATCTATCTAATACCTCTGTCTGTCTGCCTGTCTGTATCTATCTATCTATCTATCTATCTATCTATCTATCTATCTATCTATCCCATATCTATCTATCTATCTATCTATCTATCTATCTATCTATCTATCTATCCATCTATCTTTCTTTCTCTGCCTACTTTAATCAGGGCTATTTTTTAAAGAATTGTAAATTTGTATACTTTTCTAGAAGCATGTCATGTAGCACAGCCTTTAGGTTTACGAGGTACCGTTTGGAGCCAGCAGTGAAATAATTAAGTACAGACCTGTGAGGTAGAGGGGAAACAGACCGAGATCCTGAAAATAATATAATTCGGCTTCTACCACAATATAATTATATTTCGATATCCCTCCTGTTATATTTCAACCCAAGATTGTACTCAAGTGACCTTTACGGTAATATAGTAAAAGTTTCATACTCCGACATCCCATTACAACCTTGTAACACAATATAACGACACGGAGGTTGGAACATCTCTCTTGGCCTCATTAGCGGGAAAGCTTGTTAAATATAAGGAGAGACTTCCATGTGATACCAATATTCCCAGTCAGATTCATATTCCCAGTTGTTTCTGTTGATTGTTAATCACATTGTATGAAATCTTCAGAGGAAACATGTAAAGAATATTATAAAAAAACATCTATAAAAGAAAAAAAATCACAAACTTTCTTCATCACCTTTTGGACCTCAAGGGGCATCTTGTAGAAGGCACATCTTAATGTTTGGCAGGGATAAACCTTACATTTCCCAGTGGTCACACATTGGTACCCTAGTGTCTTACATCACATATGGACCAGAGGCTATGGACACATTTGCACGTGTCCTTTTTATAGTTAATTTGCTTCCTGATTGCAAAAATAAGTAAGTTTCAAAATAGAATTCATGTTAAATTTGCTGCCATTTTGCCTAAACCCAGTTCCTGGTACTCAGGAATCTGAGATAGATCTATCAGAGCTTTGCTCCTATTTCTGATGACTCTCTCTGCTCTCCCCCTCCCTTCTCTGAGTGGTAGTGGTAGAGATAGCAGTCGGGAGGGAAAGAGGTTGTATATACCAGGTCAGAGGGTAGAGGAGGAGAAAAGCATCTCAGTCTTTAGGGAGGGAAGATCACACATGTTGCAGATAGGGAGGAAAGCACAGCCATGGCAGTATGCCTGTATATAAGTGTAGAGGGAAAGCACAGCACTCCTGGAAGATTCTGCAAGGGGACGGAATTGGACACATATCAGTATCAGTGTTGGTTATCACAAGTGAGAGGAGATCCATCATGGGCTGTAGAAAGTGAAATCAGTCCTGGAATGCAGCTGTGCTGATACATGAGAGCTAGTGAAGGCAGCAGCATCCTGGAAACACAGACCATCATCGGAGGTATAGGTCCACATGAAATAAAGTGTGAAACTAGGCACAGGTTGCAAAAGGTGTCCTTCTGGCATATGATAGGTCAGTAAGCATAATTTACAAATGATGCATACTGCTGAAAAAACCCGAAGTCAACGCTCAGACGAAAACAAAAAAAAGAGATGTAAACTTAACATTACCCCCATTCTCTTCTACTATCTGTAAGTTACAAAGAAGCCAGGATGGGACGTAGTAACATGCCTACAGGATCTTGCTACACATAGGGCTTTGTAGTTGGTAACCTTGTAGACACATAGGTCTGCATGGGAGCTGTGTACACAAAGCCACAGAGTATGTTCTATGAAGACCATGTGCAATGTTGCATACCCTCTAAGCACTCACAATTTTATATCCTCCGATATCACAATGTCTTAGAAGCCTAGAGGTTCAATTACGGTGAAAGGGTTAAAGGACATACTTCTACCTCCTGTCCCAACCTTACAATATTAGGGATTTGATGATAGGAAACATCATTGCGGCTCGAGGGAAGAGTTGGTAATATCTCCCTCCTGGGTCCATTTCAATGTACGTTCTGTAATTTGTAGTTTAGACAAATGATGGAGTTATTTGGTGAAATAGCCGGCCGTTATCTGGGCTTAGTATCTCCAGGTGCAGTCATTATGGGTTCTTAGGACCAGCTGTCCTGCTGATAATTACCTAATTGAGGTGATTTAAAAGATTTGCCAGCCTTGTTGAAAGATCGGGTGGGTGGGGAATGAGTGGCCCAAAGAAACCGAGAAAGGTCCAAGATGTTTTGAAGAGTTGATATCGAGGAGGGTCTCAGGAGTGTATACGGATAGTCTCCTGTAATGCAAAGATGAGGCAAGCAAAAAAATGGTGGACGCCACATTGTCTTAGGCAACACCCAGTGAAATGAATTGCTTTTGTAAGCATGAATGCACAACATGTAGTGTCTTATCGTACAAGGGAACAGTATAAAGTAGCGCAGATTGGACCCCACAAAACAAAAAGTGACTGCTTGATGGAACAAGCCACGCATTGGTTCTGATTGCCCCCTTGAAGGGGTAGTCCCGGAAAAAAATATTCTACTTTTTTCAAACCAGAACATGGATCTCAATCATGGCTATAGGGGGTGCAGAGGTAGCAGTCACTACTGGGCCCAGGAGCCTGAAGGGGCCCAAAGACCCTTGTGCCGTATAAGAAGACACACAAAGCACTGAGGGAAGGGGGGCCCAAGCTGAACTCTTGCACCAGGGCCCATGAGCCGTTAGCTACGCCCCTGATCTCAATACTTATGTGATTGCTTGTAATTAAAAATTCAGCCACTGAATAGTGCTACCTGCTGTTTGTTCTTTGAGATATTTCTCTGGGTCATCTCATTAACTGCTGAGGTGGACGCACATGCTCAGTTCCATCCTTCAACCGCCACCAGCTAGATCTACTGTTAGAATGCCTCTTTCACACAAACTTTTTTTTGCGAGTGTACAGGCAGTTTTTGGCGGTCCGTATACGGAACCATTCATTTCAATGGGTCGGCAAAAAAAACGGAAGGTATGCATTCCATTTCCGTATTTCCGTTTCACAAAAAGATAAAACTTGTAACTATTAACTATTATTGTTAACTATTATTGTCCGCATAATGGACAAGGATAGGACTGCTCTATTAGGTGCCAGATGTCATCCGTTTTTTTTTTGCAGATCCATTCTTTGCAGACGCAAAACCATACGGTCGTGTGAAAGAGGCCTTACAGCGATGAAGAAAAAAAGGAAACAACTTCATGAAAAAGGACACACCCTTAAGGTGGCGGCCTAAAGAAAATGTAGACATTGGAGCAATAAGTGTGAGGAGCTCTGGATCCAGGGAATGTTCTTCCTTTCTTAGAAAGAAATTGCCATGTACTATTTCATATCTGATTTCCATTTTTGACATTAATTATGGAATAACCTCTTGGAAAGGGGCGTGTCTCATCAGGATGAACAACTTTTTCAAATGACACGGCTTGAACAATCAGCTATTAGTTAAAACTCTGGCTTCTGAGGCCCCCAGCAATATTAGCTGCCCGTTGAAGATGTGTATAGCCATACATATACCCGGGGGCGTAGCTAAAGGCTAAAGGCTCATGGCCCCTGGCCCCCTCTTCCCTCAGTGCTTTGTGGCCAGGGGCAGGGAAGCACATAGCATTTTGTTGCCTAAAGCAAAAATTGAAATGGCAACACCCCCCCCATGCCAAATTCTTAACCTAACCCCTTCCTTAGCCTAACCCCTTGACCAGCATGCACTTTCTATAATACCTGTGTCTTCTCATGTGGCACAAGGATCTTTGGGCCCCCTCAGGCTCCGGGGCCCAGTAGTGACTGCTACCTCTGCATCCCCTATAGCTGCGCCCCTGCATATACCCTGCACACACTGACCATGCAAATGAAAGTCTGACAAGTAACTACATAGGTTAGATGGATTATTTGCAAAGGAGGCAAATACAGGTCTGTTATCTTAGCACTAATTTGGTTAATGATTCCAAATTCAATACCATATTGCAGCATGTTTGCAAAATCCTGAACTGGCTGCAATTCCCAAAACAGCCACTGGGTGGTGGGCAAATAGACACATGTAGGATAGCCATTTCATGACACAATATCACTAAATTATATTGTTTTGCACTTACTGGCTCTGTGGAGATGAAACACATGAAAGCAGTCAGCGATATGAAGAGTCGCTGAGCATCACAAATTTCTAACTGACAGAACATCTAAGGGTCCATCACAAGTTCGTTGTTGTGGGTCTGCATTCATTCCGCAATTTTTCAGAAAGGGTGCGTACCCATTTATTTCAATGGGGCCGTAAAAGAAGTGGACATAACACTGTGTGCTGTCCGCATCCGTAAATCCGTTCCGCGGCCCTGGAAAAAAGTTAGAGCATGTCCTATTCTTGTCCGCGGACAAGAATAGCCATTTCAATCACAGGGTCGGCCATGTGCGGTCTGCCGAATGCGGAAGGCACATGGCCGGTATCCGTGTTTTGCGGACCCGCAATTTGTGGACCGCAAAACACTTGCGGACATCTGAATGGACCCTAACTTACAGAAGTAGATCATGTGCTATGAGAAGCAGACACAGAAAACCCTTTGCAGATACAGTGTGGGCTCCTTTCCACCAACATACTCGTAACCCCTCTTATTTAAAATAAATGGTGACTGAGAAAAATATTTTTCACCCTGGAAAACAGACAGATACTTTTTCCCGCTCTGATGGGTGGTGGTCTCTGGCAGTGAAGGAGTAAAGTATCACATCTCTGGTGGTCTAGGGCAGTGAATGAGTTAAGCTAAGTTCACTCCTGCATTTAGAATTCTGATTTCCTGTTCCATAATAGGAGCAGAAAAGATTTATTTAAACAGTGGTGCATCTGTCACATAATGGACACCAAACGTGCCTTACACCGCATTGACTTATAATGGGATGGGTCCTTTTGTCTGTTATTTTACTGTGAAAATTATTACTGCATGTAGCTCTATTTTTTCTGGGCATATATGACAGAATCTTTGGGGCTCCAGAGCAGAGGTGAACTGAGCCTTATTGAAAACATTCCAGGTGGTCCTGGACAGTGAAGGGGTTCATCATAGAATCATGTTCCAGAGCAGTAAAGAAGTTTAATATAATATTTCTGGTGATCTAGGGCAGTGAATCAGTTCATGATAGTATCCCTGGTGGGCTAGGGCAGTGAAAAGGCTAACCATAATATCTTTGGTGGTCTAGAACAGTAAAAAAGCTATTGATAATATTCCTAGTGGGCTAGAGCAGTGAAGGGTTTTATGATAATATCCATGGTGACCTAGAGCAGTAAAACATTTAATGGTAATACTTTTGGTGGGCAAAGGCAGTAAATGAGTTCATGGTAACATCCCTGGTGAGCTAGGTCAGCGGAAGGGTTAGTGAAAACAAGCCTAGAAGGCTGACCCCCGGCCTTCATGATATACATTTTTTAACAGAACCCGTTGGTGCTTTGGTGCTTTCCTCTTTGGCCCTTTACAATAATAGTCACTAGTAAAACTCTATTAGCAGCACTTTCCTTTCTCATGGGCGAACTGTGTTACTTTTATTACTTTTTTGCTCTGGACCATGAACTTTGTGCA
The DNA here is from genome assembly GCA_033119425.1 of Bufotes viridis. Taxonomy (NCBI): domain Eukaryota; kingdom Metazoa; phylum Chordata; class Amphibia; order Anura; family Bufonidae; genus Bufotes; species Bufotes viridis. Next base: position 263,139,821 of record CM065594.1, read on the forward strand.
AAGCTCAGATATTCCATACTCTCTTTTGTTGAAAATATTTAGTGTATCCTCTTCACCCAAAACCGTGAAGCCATAGGTGATGTCGCCAGGAATGCATAACCGAGAGGAACGAGACTATTTGTTGACATTCATAGGTCAACTTTTATTTCTTGTTCCCCAATATTATTTCTGAAAACCGATCCCACCCATATTCCACGTCTAAATAATCCATTCAACCAGACATGACTCTCCTGACCTCTGCGTCCAGGAACAGCCAGGCGCTAATTCTGCTGTAATTTAATTTCCCCCGCTCCCACCCCTCCCTACCTCTCTGTCACCTTATACACTGGACCGGTCGGGGGCAAAAACAACCCGTAGTAAAGAAAGTTGAAGTACGATGAGTAAACAGATAAAGTATTAATTTGATTATGGAGAACTTGGAAAACACCACCGTAAATTAGATTTTATGGCAACATCTGAATTGGTACATGGTGTCCAACATGTATTACAAAAACAAGGGAAAATGAATATGCCTGCCAGTCAATCTGAATTCACGACAAGTCAATAAAGTCCACAAGTAGAAGCCTGCAGTCACTGCTTATGCCTGGTGGGGTGCTATAAAGGGTCAATCAACAGCCTGGCACCAACATGCAACTGGCCAGAGAGCCATATTAGGTCCACAGTACACTATATTAAAAGTACTGGTAGTAGTACTCATAGTCAGTGGCAGACTGGCCATAGACCCTACAAGGAAATTTCCCGGTGGGCCGATGCTCAGGTGGCCACCCAAGTCCTTCTTATGGCCTCCAGCCAAGTACATAAAGATCTGATGCTCTCAGCAGTAATTAATATAGGAACATCAGGCACTTATGGACCTGACCAGCGGCCGTAGGGGCCCTCGTAAATTCAACTGTATCGCCTGCCTCAGGACAATGATGCAGTTTCATAATGAGACAGTATTTTCTGCTGCACTTTGGTATTTGGTTCTGCTGGGGTGGTATTTTGTTCTGCATTATGGTATTGCTGGTTCCACCTACTTCAATTTCTACTCCTACCTACTTTTGTTGACCCACCTTGTGTCAGTTTTGACCCGCCTACAATATGGGGCCACTTTTAGTTTTTTTTCACCAGGGCCACTTTAAGTTCCCAGTCCGCCCCTGCTCACAGTTCACAATAGTGATCTCCTCTGGCTCTCCCTGGGGCTGTGACTGGAGGGCACACCCTTTCTTTGCTCAGGGCAAACCCTGCCTTGTGATAAATGGGGTTCCCTTGAGGTTAGGTGTTTTGGCAGGGTGCAAGGCAGGAGTGTAGATGAAGTGGCCAGCGGATGGATGAGGAATTACTATCCAGGCCAGTTGGTATCAATACGTGCAGAATAGGAGTAATAGTACGTCCAACAAGGCACAGTTCCAAAACATACAATCCTTTCCCAATGGCAGTGTGCAGGCATAGAGGTTGTAGTACTCCTTCTCTCTCTCTTTCAAGTCTCTCAGGAGAACCACAGACATGCTTCTGCAATTCATGGGCTGAGGGGAGCAAATTTAAGATACGGCTTGCCAAACCCTCTCAAAGTGTGTGTGTGTGTGTGTGGGGTGTTTTAGCGTAGTTCCCTCTTACTGCAGTAAGGTCTCTCTGCCATAAACGTGCACAATACCTTGCTGACTGACTCCAATGCACGGCCTTGGGGATTCTGGACCTTCTAACTTCCTTTTCTCTCTGGAGTACTCTGGGGTAGCAGATGTACTTTAGCTGAAGAAGGCTCAGAGATGGTGGTTCTCAGTGGAGCTTGCTCACACATGTCTTCCCTTGCTTAGACTAGACTCCTCTGGGGGCAGACCCAGGGTTAATCTCCCTAACAATTCAACCTAAAAACGTAGGCTTAACCCTTAATTGTCCATACAGTGCCACTAGGTGCACAATACAACAAATCACAGCATTTAACTTAGCAATATAACATGACATCAGTTAACCCTTTGCAGTGACCCCGTTCTGGCGTACTGCACATGTTTAACCCACTATAAGGTTGAAGGATCAGCTTGCTATAAATGCTACGACAATGATTCTTTACCAGGCATAACGGAGGTCCCCACTTTAATTTTTTTCTTCACTTATGTTGTCATCTTCTAATAGTTTTGAGCCAGTGTAAAGTTGGCCGCACTCTATGAAGGAGGGGTGGGAACTGGAATAGTACTGGGAATTTGTCAGCGAAGAGTACTGTGTTGCGAAGAGGCGGCAATGCTATGTCGCACTTGGTTCATTGACAACAAATGGTGTTAGGGCAGAGACACCAGAGTGGCCCAAAGAACGTTGACACATTGGAACATTCTGCTGGAGGAAGACCCCATGTTTCTACCACCATTTATGACAAAATCTAAGGATGCTTAACAAGTTTATAATAACAAAAACAACATAAATGGATAAAAAAGTCACAAAATATGCTCATGGTATATTTGTTAAATCTAAGAATATTCTAAAAGACCACTTCTCTTTCTTAAATGGTCAGATGGTTGACGTTCGTAGAAGAGCAGATTAACTTTATGGCCCGATCTGCAGTGCATCATTCTCGGCAAGAAAGTGAAATATGCAGAAATTCTGAAGGCTTTGTAAAGAAAACCAAGCTTTATTAGCTGACAAATAGTGTGGTTAGCATTGGCCAGCCAAAAGAAATTATTCTGCCGTCCGAGGAGTCAATCCTTTCTTCTCGACAGAGGAGAAAACCATTCAGGTGTGCAGCTTGCATCTCCTGGAAAGGGCTAACAGAGTCCACTAATAGATGTACGAGTCTGGCATGCTCAACAATGGGCTCCATCCTTCATGCCAGAAACATCTGGACAGTAAAGCGTAGAAACAAAAAGGAAAAAAAACTCATGCGGTTTGGGTTGCCTGGCATGTTTATTAGTAACCAGAGAAAAACACAGCCACAAATATAAATATGCTAAAGGAAAAATGATTAGGTTTCCGAAACTGGTGCGGGAATGAAAAATGAGAGAGAAATGCAGGCTGTAGGACACTGTTTATGATGGATTCATCTGGACCAGGGATGGGCAAACTGCGGCTCTCCAGCTGTTGTGAAACTACAATTCCTACCATGCCCTGCTGTAGGCTGATAGCTGTAAGCAGTCTTTGCATGCTGGGAGTTGTAGTTTTGCAACAGCTGGAGAGCCGCAGTTTGCCCATCCCTGGTCTAGGCAAACGCTCAGGGTTTATAACAACCAACAGGATAATTTTAAATTGTGTTATCACTAGTGATGAGCGGGGGGTGCCATATTCGATTTCGCGATATTTCGCAAATATTCAATTGAATATTCGTCATATATTCGTCGAAATCGAATATTCGTCATTATTTTATATATTCCGAATTTTACGCAAATTTATATTCGCGTCGCGAATGAAACTTAGATCTGAGTTCCTAATGGTTAACTTGTATTGCTAGAATTGACAAAGATAACGAATATCACACGAATATAGCGCTATATTCTCAATCTTCGTTATATTCTAACAATACAGCCACTAGGAACTTAGCTCTAAGATTAATTCGCAATCCGAGTATATGTTCGCCTCGCGAATGAAACTTAGAGCTGAGTTCCTAATGGTTGTATTGTTGCTAGAATATAACGAAGATTGAGAATATAGTGCTATATTCGTGAATTCGAGATATTCTCAGTCTTCGTTATATTCCAGCAATACAACCATTAGCAACTCAGCTCTAAGTTTCATTCGCGAGGCGAACATATACTCGAATTGATCTTAGAGCTAAGTTCCTAATGGTTGTATTGCTAGAATATAACGAAGATTGAGAATATAGTGCTATATTCGTGAATTCGAGATATTCTCAATCTTCGTTCTATTCTAGCAATGCAACCATTAGGAACTCAGCTCTAAGATCAATTCGCAACGCGAGTATATGTTCGCCTCGCGAATGAAACTTAGAGTTAGCTGAGTTCCTATTGGTTGTATTGCTAGAATATAACGAAGATTGGGAATATAGTGCTATATTCGTGAATTCGAGATATTCTCAATCTTCGTTCTATTCCAGCAATACAACCATTAGGAACTCAGATCTAAGTTTCATTCGCGAGGCGAACATATACTCGCATTGCGAATTGATCTTAGAGCTAAATTCCTAATGGTTGTATTGCTAGAATAGAACGAAGATTGAGAATATCTCGAATTCACGAATATAGCACTATATTCTCAATCTTCGTTCTATTCTAGCAATACCACTATTAGGAACTCAGCTAGCTCTAAGTTTCATTCGCGAGGCGAACATATACTCGCGTTGTGAATTGATCTTAGAGCTAAGTTCCTAATGGTTGTATTGCTAGAATAGAATGAATATTGCAATGTGAATAATTTAGGTTATATTAATCGCATTGCGATTACAACTTAGTCAAATTTGTGAGATCGTTATTCTCACATCCGACAGTACATTTTAGCATGGAGGCGTTCCCATAGGGATGGTCCCCCTCGCTCCATGCACACGGGAAGTCGGCAGAAGCGGCAACGGGCATTGACTGAAGCGGTCAGGGAGCAAGGAATCCTCCGGACAGGTAAGAACAGCTTTTGGGAAGTGGGAAGACAACCAGAGAGCAACAAGAATTAACAACTAAAAAAAAATAAAAAAAAAAAAAATATTCTAAATTGCGAATATATAGCAATATATTCGCAATATTCGTGAATTATCGAAGTTGCGATATTCACGATAAAAATTCGCAATTCGAATATTCGCGCTCAACACTAGTTATCATGGGATGTGTAGCAGAATCCTTTCATATACAGTATGCTATTCACATGCGATAGTGGGCATGCTCATCTGTTCCTCTACCTTCTATAGATCTTTATGAAGTCATTCACACATCTGTAAATCTCATCACCTCGCACATTGTAGAAATGGCCTGGGGTCCATTGTTTTAGTGATTTTGTGGTCAGTCAAACCCTTGACCCTTAATGGGTCAACATTCCAAATAAGACAGTCCATTATCTTACTCTAACTTGGTTTCTTCAGTTTCATCAGACCATTGCACCTATCAACTGGATGCTTTCTTCTTCCCTGCTCCTGGTCTTCACCGCAGTCTTGTTGGTTTAGGTTGTGGTTCAGCTTTGCTGGATCCTCTACAGCTTCTAGTTGCAAAGGCACCCAAAGATGTAATCAGGCCTGGACTGAGACATCATATTAACATACCTTGCCTAGTTTTTAAGATTCATTCTTTCTTGGCTCTCGTTTATGTGCACTGCTATAGTTATCTTTGTTGGTCCTGATCCTGACTTTTTTCCTGACCTCACTCCTGTCTTGTCCCTTCGGTTGTCTATATGGTACTAGCTCTGTTTGCAGCTCTGACTCATTGCTCTTGTGTGTCGCGGTGGGGAGTGGGGGAAACTCCCCAACGTACAATGTCAACCGCTACTAGTCCTGGAAACAGGGAAAGGGAGCAGGTCACCTCCTACATCATCCCTCAACCCGATCCTAGTCTCCTAGCTGTATGAGCCGACCCAGATGGTATGAGGGCCCATACTCAGGAACTTCAGAACCCTGGAATCTCTGAATAACCCTAAGGTAAAGAGACAGGGCAAGAGACAACATCCATGTCATGGATGAACTGGAGTCTCCGACAGGCCTAGCAACAAAGGAAGCTGTATACAAAACTGGGACGGCAGGTAAGCACAGACTATAAAACACTTACCTGCCGCTGGCACCAAGACTGGAACCTGTGCAAAGGTACTGGAGCCGACACACCACACAGGACACAGTACCAATAACACACACACAGGAATCCAGTACACCAGTTACTGCCTGGACCCCCAAGCAGAGAGATGCATGGTGGCCCCAGCAGCGCTGTATACAGATGTCTGGTTCACCCCTCCGGGAAACCATAAGTGCCCACAAACAGGGAAAAATATACGATTCGGTGTCAGTACGTCCCTCAAAACTGCCGCCAGCACGCCAGGACCACAACTAGGCCCCTGGCAGCCAGCTAACAAACAGTCAGAAGAGGCCGTACCAAACACCGCGTCCCTCTCAGGAACAGTTCACACTCAGGGCCGCTGCCAGCAAGCATTGCCCAACCAGCACACAGCCAGTACACCAAAGGAATGCTGCCAGCAAGCATCCCAAGAGCAAGGAACCACTGAGAAAGGACGAGGGGACACACCGGCACAAGCAATGGTACACAACATGACAACCACCTGTTGCCTAGAACCACCGTAGACGGTGATACCGCTTTCGACCCTCCTCCGGAGGACAAGCATGTTAGCCAGGGGAAGAAGGCAAAACATGCTGGACCCAACAAACAGAACATGACTGGCAAACATGCGGGATCCTCTAAACCAGGCATCCTCAAACTGCGGCCCTCCAGCTTGTAAAACTACAACTCACACAATGCCATGCTGTAGGCTGATACCTGTAGGCTGTTGGGCATGTTGGGAGTTGTAGTTTTGCAACAGCTGGAGGGCCGCAGTTTGAGGATGCCTGATCTAAACCATAAACAGACCACACATGAAACAACAACTAGACAACCAACAACCCATAAGTGCAGCACCACACATAACAACAATGGGGAAGTGTAGACAAAAGGGATGACATCGCAGTCCAACTAGGATGGCCCTCAGATGGAATACAAGAAAGAAGCAAGCTGCTTCTCACACACAGGCAGACATCCAACAGATCTCAGTCTCAAAGCAACAGAACAAGAAGAGAGCTGGGACCACACCCAACTCCACACCAGCAACATAATTAACCCCTTCAGCACCAGAAAGGGAAGGACCCAGGGGAAAGGAGGAGCCACATGCATAGCGACCATGTCACAGCGCACACAACCGTGGCCGTGACACTGTTACACTGGTGGTCTGTGGCCGCTGCCGTCTCCCTATTCACAGTGGGCATGGTCAATGGAGTGCTTAACCGATTCCTCACTCCTGAGCTTTGGCAATACAAACCTGTCTTATTATTATATCTGCTCCATGCTAGTCTGTGGCCTGCTCTTCTCCTGCAGTGCTTGTCTCTGCCTGATTTCTCCAGCTCCTAAAGGGCCAGTGTGCCGTGGCCTAATCTGTTCAGCCTATGGCTAACCTCCCTAGGGAATTAAAAGGGGTTGCCCACTCTCCTTGGGCTGCCAGCTTGATATAAATCTAGCAGAGCAATGCAGCCTGACCTGACCTCTACCTGTTCCTTGTATTGACCCTGTGCTTCCTGTTCTGACTCTTGGACTGTTTACTGGATTGCACAAGAGCTTCTTGCCCTTACCTCGACATGTTCCTGACTATGGTTTTACCTGCTCCCTTGGTGCGCTTCACCGGTGTCCCTGACCCCCCCCCCCCCCGTGAATCAGCAGTCACTTAAACAGAGACTACTCCACGAGGTAGCAGCCTGGTGGTTCCCCTGCAGCAGAGTCATGATCACTGTACAGGTGTTAAAGAGTGAAGACCGGGGGGCCACTTAGATAACGCCCTTAGTAGTAGCCCTAAGCCACATAATTTCAGAGGCACAGCGGATGCAAATCCGCTTCCATAACAGCTCAGTTTCTGGCTATTCTCCTGTCTTGACCTGGTGAAGACCTTTGACTCTGTTCCTAATCATACCATTGCTCCATCAGCATGACCACTGCAAATTGTGACTATTCTAGGTACTGCAATCGGAGAATCCTCCAGTCCATATCTCCTTGCAGGGTTTATGAGGCAAACACCCCTCAGACTCTGGAACCCAGCCCAGCCTGTGTTTTTGGCTTAGGATGGTATTACAGTGCTCGATGACAGATGTCCGTCAGCTGTCAAACTTGTTCACCTTGTTCAGATTATCGTGCAGTCTAATAGCCCTTTTAACCCATTTCAAGATGTTCAAGGTTTTCAGCCGACCGAAGGATAAAATACTGCTTCATCTTCATCTACATACGGTTTTACTCCTCAGGAATGTGCATTACCTATGGCTGTTTTAAAGGATTAAAGGAATTTTATATGCTTATCGAACCCTTATCACTTATTCCAGATGGAGCTCCGATTCTGGATCCCCGGGAACATTGTCATTCCATCAGTGAAATATCGCCTCCTTCAATCTTCAAACTCCAGCAAACTTTTTTTTTTTTGTAAAAGAGCAAAGCAAATATAGTAAAAAAAACTTGAGATGAGAATTTTGTTTGCTGCTGTAACGTAAGTGGACGTCTGAGTGAATTGTGTCAGAACCGACAAAGAATGTACGGCATTACACAGGGTTAATGCGCTTATCGCCCTTTTATCCGTATTTGTGTAAAGCTTTTGAAAAAGTCAGATGGAAGTGGACAAGAACTGTAGGCGGGAGGTGAAAGGGGGGAATTCATCCCTCCATATCTGCAAGAATTCTGGTGGAAAAACAGATGCAAATGTTTTGGATTTTTTTTTCATGCCATTTTAAAAAAATAATTAAAAAAAATATATATTTGAAATTCAATTAGACTGTTTCGATGAATTTTATAAAGAAATTCGATTCTTGAAAAATAACTTCATGAAATGCATTCCTTTGTATGTAGTGGGTGCAATGACAGGAAACGGCGATCGCGTCACCCCCATCATTGAATCCCGTAGATGCCCCATTGATCGCTGATCGTGGCATCTGATGCTACAATTATGGGCTTTAGGGGTTCATCCTTATCCATTTGCTTACAGAGAGGCTGTCGCAGCCATCTTGATTGAAGACACCACATGAAATCTCGCACCACGTCATCACTTTGGCCGAGGCGATGAGGTCATCACTGATGACGTCACTGTGCCTAGCTATAGTCAATTCTTTTGCCTTTGATTTTCCCAACACTAGTTATGACCATGCTAAACTTCTGACAGAACTAAGGGATGGGATAGCATGACAAACACACCTTTTGTGGAGATTTTCTCAGCAGGAGTAGTGTGATTATGAACTTTTATTCTGCAATATTCTGCTCTCTCGAGTGCCGAGGATGCGGAGCTTTACTGTGAAGTGCTCTCTGCATTCAGCTGTTTCATAGCCCCTTCCTCTGCTTGAGTGGTGGCTGTAGTGCTCTCCTGGTTGGGTGGTACAGCTGTGGGGAGGGGCTGTGAAGCTGCTCAATGCAGAGATCACTTCACAGTGAAGCTCCGCCTCCTGGGCACTTAAGAGAGCAGAATAAAAGTTCACAATTTCAAAAAAGAGAACGAAAAAGAGGTAGGATCGAACATCCACAAGCTCAGCTTCTGATCTTTAACTGCTTCTCAGCAAAATTAATATCGCCTCTCGGCGCAATATTTACTATACTGCCCCCTATACTGCATGCTATATAAGAGGCATTATAAGTGTACATTTTTATCAAAAGGCATAAGCCCACTCACCGCGCCAAGGTTGCCTCTTTGTGTGGGTCCTACTCTAAATTTGGCGCAGCACTGCCCGGCGACTGCTGCCGCTGCAGCACCGCACCAACCCAGTGCCGCGCCACAGCAAACAACGGCCGCCGAGCAGTACTGCACCATGTGAACAGTTGGTAAATCTCACCTAAAAGTTCACAATCACACTACTCATGATGAGAAAAGCTTCACAAAAGGTAAGTTTGTCCTGCTCTTCCTGGTCCCCACCTAATGCTGTAAGCAGTTTTGCATGCTGAAAACTACTGTCAGATTCCCGTTAATGAGGACCTGTCACCTCTCCTGACATGTCTGTTTTAGTAACAACCTACATCCCCTATGAGATAACAATTCTGGAGCATCTATTCATATCACTATATTATGTGCCGTCCCTTTATTATTCCTTCTAGAAGTTATGAATGAATTGCTGGCAGTTTGCAATGAAGGTCCAGCTGGGTGTTACCAGTTGGGACAGTGTCCGTGCACAGTCTGACACTGACAGCACTGATTGGACAGTATCAGACTGTGCAAGGACACGTCCCGAACTGGTAACACCAAGCTGGACCTTCATTGCAAACTACTACAATTCATTCATAACTTCTAGCAGGAATAATAAAGGGATGGAAATCATAGAGTGATATGAATAAATGCTCCAGAAGTATTATTACATGGATGCAAGTCATTAATAAAACAGACATGTCAGGAGGGGTGATGTAGAACCTTACTTTGACCTGTACCAAACCAAAATTTGGGCAAGTCTATTTTTCTTGCTGCTTACAGTAAATGTGGACTGTAATATCGATATATCAGCAAGTAGGATTGGTGGGGATGCCCCGTTCTGCAATTTCCCATTCTGCCCCCTTCTGGCAGGTAGCATTCAGGAGAGACGCTATTGGCCACATTAGGCTAAAATAGACCTTTGATTCTAACAATTATTAATTACTGTATCTCAACGTTCAGACCCCTTATCGTGCCAGTGTGACATCTCCGCAGGTGCACAGAATAATTTTTTCTATACTCACGAATTCCCAAATTGGAACATAATCCTTGCAGATTTGTGCACTGAAAATTTTTGGTCAGTTTTTATATTTTTATTTTTTCCATGTTACTATCTATATTTTAAAAAATGTCAATATCCCTGCAGTTTCCATACCGGCCACTAGTAGGCCTACAATATGGTAAGACTTCCTGTCTTTTGAGAGCAGCTACATGGGCCATAGACAAAATGGACAAGGGCTGATCCCATTGACTTCTATGGGAGAGTTTTATATGCATGCTGTGCAGGGGTCAGGAGGGAGCTAGGTAAGCTCAATGGAGGGTGGCTATTCAAACGCGCACCGTTCTCCGATCAGTTTGGGGCCCAATTTTGGAGATAGGAGCAAGTTCCCGACGTGAGACCTGCAGCCAACAAGAATTTATGGAGTATTCTAGCGATATGCCATGAGGGAACAGCCCTTAAAGGGCTCATGCACACGGCTGTATGTATTTTGCGTTCCACAAAACACGGATCCGCAAAAACTACGGATGACGTCCGTGTGCATTCAGTATTTTGTGGAACGGAACAGCTGGCCCCTAATAGAACAGTCCTATCCTTGTCCGTAATGTGGACAATAATAGGACATGTTCTATTTTTTTGCGGAACGGAAATACGGACATACGGAAAGGAAATGCACAAGGAGTAACGCCCCGTTTTTTCTTTGCCGACCCATTTAAATGAATGGTTCAGCATATGTCCCCGCAAAAAAAAACGAACAGACAGGGAAAGAAAATACGCTTGTGTACATGAGCCCCAAGGGCTCGTGCACACGACCGTATGTAGTTTACGGTCCACAAAAAACAGATCCGCAAAGATACAGATGACGTCCGTGTGCATTCCGTATTTTATGGAATCGGAACAGCTGTCCCCTAATAGAACAATCCTATCCTTGCGGACAATAACAGGACATGTTCTATTTTTTGGCGGAATGGACATACGGACCTACGGATACGGAATGCACACAAGTAACTAACCCCCCCCCCCCAAAAAAAAAAAAATGGAACAGACACAGAAAGAAAATACGTTTGTGTGCATGAGCCATAAGTCAGATGTTCATGACAAGATACAGCATCTCTGCGCACTTTGCTGGAGGTTATTAGTCTTAAAACGTGAGCGAGCACGCCAATAAAATAAGAAACCCGGACTAGAACAGTGCAAGCCTTTGTGTGATTTGGGCACGGTTGCATTATTCGGGATAAGGACCCCTGTATAGGATATGTGGTTTGGTATTTAGCTAGCCGGTGCGCAGTGTGTGCAGCAGATAGAGTGCCGTGTGTTAGCACAGTCTACTTCTTGTGTGATTATCTTCCTGTGGTTTGCTCGTGGCTCACTTGGGCGTCTCATCGGCTATCAAGCAAGGGAGCGACAATTTGCAAAAGGGCAGTCAGAAACCCTGAAAAAAAATAAAAAAATACAGCCCTTTATTCAGTCAGCCCTGTTCCTGCAGCCCCGACATGGAGAGAATTAGATTAGGTTGTGCAGAGCTGCTCCCTGTGGTCTCTTTTAAGCTCATACGCTGGATCACATTTTGCATAATTTTGTTTATTTTCTTAGGGGTTCTTAAACACACAGTTTGTACATTGTGTTTCCATCATTAAGCTGTTTATTTGACTCTCCCTTTGCGCTTCTGTTTTCTCAGCTCCTAATAACTGGGCCAAGCCAAGCCCTAACCTGCCCCGACTGAAGCCGAATTCATGGAAGCCCAATAAAGGAATCACTGTAACCATCCCACTGGAAAAGTGAAAGACTTGCACGTTGGCGTCCCGCTTGCTAACGACTTGCGTGTTTACTATTTTGCTTTTCTGCCTACGTGCCGAGTCCAGGCGTTTTCCCTGGTGGAGCAGGTACCATCTAGCGTGTTGAGGGTTTGCGGCATGTAATCAAATATTATCCTAGCAAAATTTCAGTGTTTGCTGAAAATGAAAAGAGGAAGAGTCGAGTGGATGCTGCAAGTTGCTTTGTAGGCAGAGGTGGCTGGAGTTTTTCTGCTCTGAGAATTTCAGGCTGTGGATGTCCTACGGAGATCCCGTAAATGGACTGCGTAGGGGATGGGCAGTAGGTGACACCTACCCAAAAAAACTGTTGGGCTGTCTACTCTAGATGTAATGGATCAGACCGAAGACCTGCTTGGGTGGCAGAAGAATTTGGCACTTTGCTAGGAATCAGTTGTAGATTGGGTCCAAGCTGTAGGGTAGTCCAAAGGTTCCTCAGGCACATAAGACGACTATTGTAAAAGACGCGAGAGTTTGGAATTTTAGATGACCATACGCTTTAGATAGTTGACACCCGATGGCTCATTCAGCCAACAGATATCCCTTCTGGCCCTCCATATGCATGTATACTTGGCTCAGCTGAGAATGTGAATGGACCCTAAATCTAATGCATGGCCAGCTACACACTTAAAATCATAGACCTAGATTGGCGATTGAGATTATAACATCAAATTAAATCAAGTGAATTAAAGGGGTTGTCCGGGTTCCGAGTTAAAACCAGACATATCTCTGTTTTCACCCAGGCAGCCACCCTGATATGAAATGCTCCTATGCTCTCCCTTGTCCTGCGCTGTATCGGGCTGTTTGTTTACATTTATACACTACTAGGCCGGCAGGGACGTAGCCAACGGCTCATGGACCCTGGTGCAAGAGTCCAGCTTGGGCCCCCCTTCCCTCAGTGCTTTGTGTGTCTTCTTATGCGGCACAAGTGTCTTTGGGCCCCCTCAGGCTCCTGGGCCCGGTAGCGACTGCTACCTCTGCACCCCCTATAGCTACGCCCATGGCTAGTCGAAGGCTTCCGCCTAGCAGTGCTCCTGGTCACATCACCAGCACTGATGGGCGGGCTTTAGCGTTGCCCTAGCCGTTTTACAGGCTAGGGCAGCGCTAAAGCCCACCCTATAGTGCAGGCTCACCAGGACTCCAAAAGAAGAAGAACATCTGAGCCTTTCATGTCATGGTAGTAGGAAAAGAAAAAATAGGGTTAAACGCAGGCCTTTGTAGGCCTTTGTTGTAACTGGCGGGGCGCCAGAGGAAGAACCGAAGTGGTGGGAGAACCAAAAGTTATGGAGTACAATGGTGTGTGAGATCAATTGGTGTCTAAAACACGTTAGTTTATAAGGCCGAGGGTGCCAAGGGGCACATACATCTACTGGGGGAAAACCCAGTAGATATATTAGGGCCAGAGGTGTGTGTATACACTATTGTGTATAAAAAGAAAAAGAGCCCCCTTAGGAAAAGGCGCCAAGACCTAAATGTTGTGAGAAGAAGCGTCTGTATACGATATAGCTGGTGAACTATAATGAAATAGGCACTATAATAGTACAATGTATCGATACGTGCATCACAGGTAATACAAATAGTTCCCTGGATGCAACACGTTAGATACAATAATATATATCACTGGGTTAAAAGTAATAGTCACACATGCACTTCACCCAGGAGGTTCCGAGTGAGATAACCTCAAGACACACACCGAAGTACCTCCTGCGCCTGGGTCGCCCTATAGATGTCCGGGAATGACTGCAGTCCAATACGTTCTTCTGGTCAAACACCTTTAATAACCACAGGGTGGGGGGGAGGAGCGTCTCAACGCGTTTCGGGGAGTATAATCCCCTTCATCAGGAGCATCATGACGTATTGGACTGCAGTCATTCCCGGACATCTATAAGACGACCCAGGTGCAGGGGGTACTCCGATGGGTGTCTTGAGGTTATCCCACTCGGAACCTCCTGGGTGAAGTGAGTGTGACTATTACTTTTAACCCAGTGATATATATTATTTTATCTAACGTGTTGCATCCAGGGAACTATTTGTATTACCTGTGATGCACGTATCGATACATTGTACTATTATAGTGCCTATTTTATTATAGTTCACCAGCTATATCATATACAGACGCTTCTTCTCACAACATTTAGCTCTTGGCTCCTTTTTATAAGCGGGCTCTTTTACTTTTTCTTTTTATACACAATAGTGTATACACACAGCTCTGATCCTTTCATGTCATAGCAGGGGCGCCAGAGGGGTGAAAATGGGTAGCTGAACCCGGACAACCCCTTTAAGATTGCCGATGAAGCATGTTTTTTCCAATTCAACCAAAAATGGTTCTATGCTTTCTAGACTCCTTGAACCAATTCCAGACCAATACTAATTTTGCAAATCTGACATGTGTCACGTCATGTAGTAATAACTTTGGAATGCTTTTACTTATTCAAGTCATTTTGAGATGGTTCTTCATGATATTCTTAGGTCATCTGAACGGTAAATTTACGTCAATATGTTTCCCCTTTATTTATAAAAAAAAATCAAAAATTTAAAAAAAACGTGGACAAGTTCACTATTTTCTCAATTTTGAATTTCTCTGTTTTGAAGACAGATACCTCATAAAATAGTTAACATTCACCATAGGTCTACTTTATGTTGGCATTATTTTTGTAACATTATATTATTTTTTTTTAGGATGTTAAAAGGTTTAGAATTTTAGAGGCAAGTTTTGAAATTTCCAAGAAAATTTCCCAAATCTAATTTTTATAGACCTATTCAGTTTTGAAGTCACTGACATAATAGAAACCACTCATAAATTCATAAATTATCCCATTTTAAAAACTAACCCCTCAAACTATTCAAAACAGTTTTTAGAAATGTTGTTAACCCGTTAGGTATTCCCCTGGAGGTGAAATTTGAAAATTTCACTTTTTTTTGCAGATTTTCCATTTTAATCTATTTTTTCCTGTAACACATATCCAGGGTTAACAACATAACAAACTTCAATATTTATGACTCTGATTCTGCAGTTTTCATAAATACCCCAAGTACAATTGTAAACTGCTGTATGGGCACACGGCAGTGTTAGGAAGGTAAGGAGTGCCATATTGTTTTTGGAGGGCAGATTTTGTTTTCATTATTGAACTGACATAGTAGCCCCAGTTACAGAGGGAATACAGCCCCCAGAGAGGCTGTACTGCTTTATACAGCGCTGTACAGACTCAGTGCAGGGCTGATCTAAAGAAGACCCGACAGCTTCTGCAGCCTTCCGGTCCTGGTGGTCACATGACCACCGGGCCGGGACAGGAAGCGTCACATTGCTTCCTTAGCTGAATACACTGTGCTTGTTTAGCATATTCAGCAATCTAGAAGGCGGGGACACTGAAAAAATGGTCCTTGCCTTCTCTATGGGGTTCCCTGCTGTCACTGACACCGGGCACCCAGCTCCACAGCTGCTCGATTAGCACAAAGCTGCGATCTCTGAATGGACGTGTTACAGAAATAACCTAATTCAAGCAAAGTGAATGGTTTTTGAGTTGCAGAAATTTCTGTATGTGAAAATACACTGACCTTAAAGGGGTTTTTCCGTATCGGCGGGTGAAGGCATATCACTATGATGTTCCATAACTTTCTGATTGTTAGGGGTTCTACAGCCAGAATGAGAATCCTTTCCTGGATTTTGATAAAATTGGCCTTTCCCTAGGACATGCCCTTAATATCTGTTTAGCACTCAACACCTATACTGTTCAGCCTATTTCATTATAGCTCCTACTCCGGAAGCACTGTAGAAGCTAGAACTACACAGCTCCATCCATTGTGTAGTGGACGTCACTGGTTACTGATGTGATGTTACCAGCTCTGGTGCCAGACCTACTTTGAAACTGTGGTGCCAGACCTACTTTGAAACAGCTGATTGAGTCACAGACCCTCGATGATCGGATTTTGATGGCCTATGCTAAGGATTGGCATCAATATCAAAATCCTGGACAACCACTTTAAGTTTTTCCCTAAAACAGAGCTATGTTTGGGTTCTCTGAACAGTGGGTGGCCGGGAGCACCACCTCAAAACTCTGAAGAGTCCACAGTGCTAATCCAGGGCTCTGGCTTCTTCATTCTTAGACTTGCGAGGGTCCAGTCAGAAAGCGATGGCATAACCAGTCAATTTCCACTGCTAGATCAATAGTGGTCTAAGTGATGGGCTTGGCTATCTTCGTCAATGCCACCGACTTTGAATAGAGCGATAAGGCTTATGCTTCACCACCTCTCCAGTTGTTGACCATGGTCTTGTGGCTGAAGAAATGGGGAATCGG
The DNA here is from genome assembly GCA_033119425.1 of Bufotes viridis. Lineage (NCBI taxonomy): Eukaryota > Metazoa > Chordata > Amphibia > Anura > Bufonidae > Bufotes > Bufotes viridis. Next base: position 263,156,218 of record CM065594.1, read on the forward strand.
TGTGCCTAAAGTAAAACCACCACTGATCTAACGGTTCTCACCTACCCACCAGGTTCATATTAATTGCTTATAACCAAAATATGGCTTTAACTAGTGATAATTTCTATGTATGCATTTATTTTTTATTCTAGGCATGCGATCCTAGAAGACACTTGAATATAGAGTCCTCCAAAGAGCATCAAAGTTCCAAATTTTGAGACCATGAAAAATAGAGCCAACCTTTCAATGATCCTTAATGAAATTTTAAAAAATCGATAAAACCTCCATTTATGTCTATCTCTAATATGGATGAAAATGCTTGGTCAGGCTGCAGATCCTACAAGTAATCACATTGCCCTTCTTCTTCAAAACAAGTAATCAATCATGTGGATTGCTTCACGTTCCTGTTCACATGTTTACTTTCTCGAGGCAGAACCTTCAGTTTTCACCCTTCAGCCACTTATTCCAAGAGCACTAAGGATTCCTGGAACTATCCACATTTCTAAGTAACATCATTGAAACTCTTAGCACCTCCATCACGGGTCAGTTACATGTGTGAAGGTCAACAAACCCAACAAGGACGTTCTTTGGTGAGATCCCTTCTCAGGTACAAGCGCCATTTGCTTGCCATTCATCTGGCCTCTACATGTTAAAAAAAAATAAAAAATCTTAAATTGGTTTACATGAGCCAGGCCTAAACTAAACATTTTAACCTGTCAATCAAGTAGCTGTTTGTTGACCCAAGACCGGTAGATAGGGAGATGGTAAGTGGAAAAAAGTACGTCCCTTGGAAAAAAACATACTTTTGGAAGATTTCGCCGCTTTGTCAATTTGGGACAATTTTGTCCTATGCTTAGAATTGTAATAAAATAAACAAATGAAGAAAAAAAAATCGACTCGCTGAAAATGTGCTTGCGTCTAATAGCGGTTAATTTGTTTACAGGACAATTTCTGCAACGCTTTCCTGAAACCTGCCTGCACTGCTCATTTCGAGGAGTCCTGTGGTCTTCTATGTTTTTCTTGTATGTTGCACCAGTTAACTGTTCTGCCACCAGTGAGTGCTACACCTTAAGGAGATACAGTGTGTTGTAATGCTCTTACAGTACATCACTGCCTGTTTCATGATGGCTGCAATATCTCAACAGAAACCATTTTAAAGAAAACAATATATATTTTTTCAAAATGGTAGTAGGGGGCACACTTAGCAAAAGGAAGCTGCATAGTAATGAAGCAATTTAATAGGTGCACTAATAAAAACAATGGATGAGGACATAAATAATAATATAACGTAAGTCCATATAGCAAATAAACGGCGTTGGATCCAGAATCCAGATCACTCTAGTATAATGGTAAGAGCAGTCACTCACATCACAGGCCGGTACCGATGCCCGCGCTGTATTGTATATGTCACTTATTGCCAGTTTCCACTTGTATAAAACTCTTGTGGCTCTTACAATGCACACTATCATTAAAAGCCCACAATGCACACTATCACTGAGCACTTAGGAAGGGGGCTGACCCCCGAAATGCGTTTGGCCTGTGAACAATAGTGTGCAACATCTCATGAACTTTAGAGACTTTGCATTGGCCAATTGACACGTCTCGTTCCTTTCCTACAATCAGTGTCCCGGACAGTTTGAAGCGGTCTGAAGTGATCCCGGGCACTAGGACCTACGCCACCTCCGAGACTGAGGAACGTCACGTGGGACGCCGCGCTACGACCCGACACCACGTGGGACGCCGTGGGTGTCAGGAGGCACAACATAGCGGTCACGCTCTGACTCAGTATCGGGACAGGAGGTAAGGCAGAGGACTCTGTAAGAGTCACAAGAGTTTTATACAAGTGGAAACTGGCAATAAGTGACATATACAGCACGGGCATCGGTACCGGCCTGTGATGTGAGTGACTGCCCTTATACAACACAAGGATCATAAGATCACAGATCGATAAAGTCTCTATTTGGATACCAGTAAATCAAACAACAAACTATTTCTCAGAGAGATAAGGTAACCTTAAAAAAATTTTTTATTGATACATATAAAACGCCCAGTATATCATAAAAAAGGAGAGGTGTAAAGACATTAGCTCAGGATCCTACCACCAATTGATGCATATGATATTTGTCACTAGGATATCGACCAGGTAAGAGGGAGGGAATGCTGGGTCTCTGACCCTTTTGTGTCCCTATCTGCTCCCCCTGTTAATTGGTCAACGCCTTCTGTTCCACCCTCGCTCTCTTCCCTGGTCTGTGCTCTGACTGCCCAGCTTCGTCCTGAAGTCTCCTAGAAAGTATATATATAGCACTAGGACAGGTGACCACTGTCAAGTCACATGTCCATGACACCAACGTGCCCAACAAATGCGCACACTTTAAACACATTGTTTAAAGATGGGTGACACCCTGTGGAGCCCATGTTGGAAATAAATATAACAAGAGTACGGTAAGTCAGAATTTTTCACAACTTAACAAGATAAGATGTAAAGTTCAGGAAGTTATCTCACTGCTCCCATGCCAGTGTTGTGCCCTCCTTAGACCAATTCTGATGCCAGGCTCCTTCTTTATGTATCGAATATGCTGCTTGTTTGTTTGTTTTTAATATATGTTCTTTGATTCACTGTGTAGCGCAGGCGCTGTGTGTTGAGCGTCATACGCTGCTAGGTGATGGGCAGGTTGAGTCCCACCGGCAGTGACGCATATAACCAGCGCGGGCGCGATTTTTTGATTGACTTGAACAGCCGGATGAAGCGGTGAGTCCGCGGAGCGGCCGTCGCTGTTTTTCTGTGAATTTGCTGTCCATGTGAGTCCCCCTGTCTACTTATATGTCTCTCTGCAATAAAGAAGATTACAAAGGGGTGGTGAGTGCGCCTATCTACTCTACTTGATGTGCTGCATTTATTCTTTTGAGGCTACAGCACCCCGATCCTAGGACTGTCGGATGAGGCCATATTGGGGCTCCCACACGTGGTACACAGGTACAGGGCAGTGCCCTCATTTATTCTTTTTGGTGACTCCTTCTTTATAAGCTGGCAGCCAGGAAACTATGTTTCTCGGTGACTGGTAACACTGGAAGGGAGTACAGCAGCCTGCCGGCCACAGTCAAGGCAAGGGCAAAAACAAGCACACCAATGAGAACCAATGGATATTTCAACATAGAGGCCCACAATTTAGAGGCCCACATTTTAGAGGCCCCCATACACATAATCCAGTGCTCCTATTCATTTCTATGGGGCAGACGGAAATAGCCGAGCCAGAGCACAGCTATTTTTGGTGGACCCATAGACATGAATGGAGGGCAACTGTGCATTGCGCAGTGCACCCTCCATTTATTTACTCGCGCCGTTCTCATTGTAGGTGTCGGCACCTAACAGATAATGGGGGAATATCCTAACGATATACCCCTATTGTTTGAGATGGGAAAAACCCTTTAAACGGAAGGTGGAGGAGCGCAAGGTCTCTAACATCCACCATGTCGTTAAGGAAGAGTGGAAGAGGATTCAAGTGGCAACCTGTGAAGCTCTAGTGAAGAGAGAGAGTTAAGGCAGTGCTGGAAAATAATGGTGGTCACACAAAATATTGAAACTTTGGGCACAATTTGGCCATTTTCACTTATACTGTTATACAAGCTGTACACGGACTACCTTACATTGTATCAAAGTGTCATATCTTAAGTGTTGTCCCATGAAATGATATAAAAAAATATTTACAAAAATGTGTTTGGTGTACTCACTAGTACACCATTGCAGGGGCAATATTCAAATTCGCAATATTTTGCGAATATTTTGGCGAATATTAAGCAAAAATTCGCGAATATGAGAATTCGCAATAATTTTCTTGATTGCGAGAATATTACATTGCTGATTTTCGCAATCAACGAAAATTATCGCTAATTCTCATATTCGCGAATTTATGCCTAATATTCATCGAAATATTCTCAAAATATTGCGAATTTGAATATTGCCCCTGCCGCTCATCACTAGTGAGTACACCACTCACATTTTTGTAAATATTCAAATTTGCAATATTTTGCAAATATTTCAGCGAATATTAAGCATAAATGTAATATTCTCGCAATGCGCGCGCAATACAGGCGTGGGTTACTATTGCTACATTTTCCAAGCTGATAGAAGTTTCCTGAGAATGGAGAAAATGGTTAGCACGGCAGAACATTACAATAGCTTTATATGCAGATAGAGTGCTCCCATATATTTGCGATTGTGCAAATCAGCAATTAATGATGCGCATATTTTTGAGCAATACGTGCAACTTTACAGTTTAGCAGGTCTGACTACATATTAGTAATTAGTGCACTAAGTATTGTTGTGAACTTGCCTGTAGCATATATGTAGGAGAGCACAACCTATCACACTACCTAACACCCTGCACTGGAACCTATAAGGTACACTATATCCCTATGTAACCTACACTGACTATCTCCCACTAACTATCTGTATTATATATATAAGCTAACTAACTAACTAACTAACTAACTAAATATCTAATGTAATGTGACAGCAAAGCACAGAGAACAGCAATGACACTGCTCTCTCTCAGAGCTGCAATGAACTGCAGAAAATGGCTGCTGGGGAGTTTCTTATATAGTAAGGGGTCGGCAACTTTCCTATTGGTTGCTAGGGATGTTGCTAAGCTCAGACAAAGACATTGCAGCCTTCTCATTGGCCCACAAGCAAGAAGCAGGGAGGGATCATGGGTTCAGAGGAAAAAAATCTAGAGTAATAGCGAATACGAATATATAGCACTATATTCTAAATCTTCGCAAATTCTCTAAGTTGCGATATTCGCGATTAAAATTTGTGATTAAAATATTCGCGCCTAACACGAGTACTCACTATTGTGAGATACTGTATGTGGAGACTTTTAGTCACAGAGGTAGTCACAGGGGTGTTTTTTCATGATAATTTTCTGTATTCGGGGGTTGACTGAACTCCTAAATATTTAACAAATGTTAAACTTCACTGAATACAAGACATATGACAAACAATGTACAGTGTGTAGTACTGTAAATGGATGGACATTTCCAATAATCTCCAACCAACCATGATTCAGCTGCTGTATCCAAAAACAACACCCAGAAAATAGGTATAAACAAACATCAGGACACCCTAAAGTTCTAAAGGTTGACCTGCTGTTGTTCCAGCAGTGGGCCCTGCTGCCGCAGTTCCTTTTGTCTGTCCCTTAAAGGCCACAGCCAGCAAAGGCCTCTTCCATCTGCCCACAGTGCACATGCTCAATCTGGCTCTTCAAGGCCGAGTGCACACACCCTAATTTAAACCAGCCTATAGTTATCTAGCTTCCGAGTTCCTGCAAAGGAGTTGTCACGACTGTGACTGATCCAGACAGGTCTGGGAGGAGAAGGTCGCAGCGACTTGCTACTTGCGATAGCTTGTGAGTTTGCTCCGTGGTTCAGGGTATGTCATCCGGGTTTTGCCTTGTGAACCTTTTTGTCCTGACTGGGAGTTTGTAGGCATCCTTCTCAGCTGAGTCCTGTCTGCCACTCCCAGCTACTATATTAGTTTCAGTTTAATTTGCAGTCATTGCCAGATATAGTCCTTACTTCCAGTGCTATTCTGACCTTTGAAGGAGATCGTTTGACGGTATTGCTGTGGAGCTCTTGTCTGGCGTGGACTGTTGTTATTGGGATCATCTTCTCTGCTCGTGACTGGATAAGTCTATCTCTGCTGGAGATTGTTTGTTTGTTGCTGTCTTCCCCTGTTGTTCTCCTAGACATGAGTGATGGTGACTAGTGCTCCCATCTGCCTTTCCCCAGTCTAGTCTTCTTAGGGTGACTGAGGGTTTAGGCATACTGCTCGCCGTACGGGTTCACACCCCGTCTAGGGTATCAGGGCAGACAGGTGCCAGCTTAGGGTTAGTCAGGGGTGGCCGTTCTATTTCCCATCCGTAGATTAGGGTCCCCCTCCCCCTCCGTCTGGTGCGACACGACTGCTGCTGGGATAGCGGTCGTGACAGGAGTTTTATATCCGTTTGTCCGCCCATGTACCAACTTCTTGATTCTTGGATTCTGACCCTCTGCTGCCTGATCTGACCTCCGTATTGACCCTTTGCTGCAAGCCATGACCTCAGACTGTTTATTAGATTGGTCGTACTCTGCCTGTCCTGACTTTGGCCTGCCGCTGACTACGATCTGCCTGGTGTCTCTGACCATCGTGGGTCAGCTGTCTACCACACAAAGAATACCCATGGTAGTTCCCCTATAGCAAAGTGATGATCCCTGTATAGGAGTTAAAGGGTGAATTCCAGGGGACTCTCGGGATAACGCCCTCAGGATTAGGCTAAAGTCAAAATCTGTTGGTTGACACAGTGGTTCTACACCTACTGCCATAACACATAATAATAATAATAACAGTAATAATATTTGCAATAACAGTAATAATAATGTAATAATCTAAAAGTATAATCATATAGTAAGATAAATATAAAAATAATAATTAGTGTTCAGCGAAAACTTCGGTTCACAAAAATTCTGAATTTCCTCGCGGTTCGTGGTAATGAATCAGGTTTTCCTAAAATGGCGGCTGCACGTGTTACAAAATGAAACTAAGTGTAAAGGAGACAAGCCCAGGAATGCAGGATTATCCATGATGCTGTGCAGTCAGCCAATCTGTAGATAGCCAGCCCCTGTGATGTCACAGCCCTATAAAACCCTTATCCAGTGTGGTCTCCGCTATTGTCCTGTAAGCTGAGTATATGGGGAGACGTGACACAAGCGCTCATGTGCTAGGACAGTGTTGCTGAAAATGATTAATAGAAAAATATTGGAAAGAGAGAGAGAGTGCCGAGAAACTGCAGGGAGACTGCAGGGAGAGTGCAGGAAGACTGCAGTAAAATTCGGTGTCAGTTTGATTTACTTATTCCTACATCAGCCATAAACTAAGATATGTAATTCAATACCAATAAGATGGACACCTTTATTATTTCAATGTCAGCGGGCCAACCAGCACCATCCTGTCTGCACCCCTTAGGGAGGCCAGGTCTTATTACTTATTACAAATCATCCTTCAAAGTATCCATGTCCTAGAAAAGTTAGCAAGATGCAGAGAGAGGAGGAGCTGAATGCTCCTGATGACATATTCTCATGGATATTAGATGATGTGGAAAAGGAGAAAAAGAAGATGGCAGAAGAAGGGCTTCCACTTGTAGGGCAGGAGAGCGTTGAGGATGGATAAGTGGGTACAGCTAATGTCTCAAGGTGTATTAAAGGCACCGCACAGGCCATTAACAATGAAGACCGACTATACAGTGCGGGGAACCCACCCAAAGCTCTGCCCCTCTGTCTTGCTGTACCATAAGGCAGAGGGGCCTGGGTATACCTGATCTTTAGCGAATTGTGCCAACTTAATCCATAACAAATTGAATATTTTTTGGAACTTCGGTGAAGATGCCAAATCAAATTCTTAAAAACGTTGCTTTTCTCTAATAATAATAATATAACAGAAAAGTATATTAGTAATATACCATAATTTTATAATATAATAATATAATGTAGTAATAAGCCTAAATTGTATTTAACATATGAAAATTTCTCCTCTGTTAGAAACACCACATTTGTGATAATAAGATTATAAGCAAGGGGGTAATTTTATTAGATATCATGTGTGAGATAAAAAATAAAGCATTATGCACCAAACCTCCAAAAAAAGTAGACTGAAGGGTGTTACATGCCTCATACATGAACTTCATTGTGACTTGTCTATTACTTTTACAGTTTCCAGTCCATTCCGGGACTCCTCAGGGAGGACGAGCAGCACGCTGGACTCATCAGGAAAGCCCTATTCGATTGAAATAAAAACACATCATTGATTTGAGTCGTTCTGCCTTGAGATTCCGGGCCGGACCCACCTTCCAGCCCACTCTAATACAAACATCTCGCAGCTGGTGAGCCCTGCAGACCGCCAGAGCTAACCAGGAGCACACAGCTGCACATGTCTGCCATGCAGCTGTTTAACGTGGGCTCTGTCAGCTGGCACATGGACAAAACTGTTTGCTCTGCCCTTGTGGTGAAAGTTAAATAAAAAAAAAAAAAAATTGCCGGAGGGGGGAACTCATAAAAACTGATATATCTTATTAGGTAACAATTCGTAGCTGGCTCGCCAGAAAAAACACCGATTTATACTTAATATGAAACTGACTGACTAGGCAGAATGAACAAGGTATGACTTTTCTAGTGTATTCTAGATTTTGCAGTCTGACTCTACTTAGAGTGGTGAGTAACTTTGCAAATACATTGTTTAACTTGTCTTGTTCTGATTCCAAATTACAGCATTGACACCTCCATTGACATCTAGAGCTGCATTCAAAATTCTGCTGGGTGTCTGCAGCTCTCACTCCTGGTTCTATGCCTACATAGTAGCACATCATATCTTACTGCTGCCTTCCGCTGGCTCGGTTTCTGCTAGTGCTACTTTGCGTTGTATTCATGGCTAGCCTTAGGTTGGTTGGTGCCTTGTGCAATATTGATGCCCCCCTTATGGTTTACCAGGTGGTGCCCAAATAATACAATCATGTAGTCCAATCAATGAACCGGGGAATGGAGATACTTTCTGTGGAACTACTTTTCTAAAGTTTTATCCTCAAAGCATAAGAGTGGGGATAAAACATCTGGATGCCCAGGCCACCAAGACCAAGAACATTCTCTTCAGTAGTGACCGATGATTGATGAGCATTGGTTGCACCTGCCTAAGATCAGCCATGGTTGCTCTGGCAAAGTCATGGAGCAATGAGGTAAATTATATGTCAAATGTGTCTGAATTAACTTGGATTTCTCAAAGAAATTCTTCCATAGTGAATTATACATTTACCAAGGTTTTCCTTCTAGTATTGGCCCAAACTTTAGGGGCATAGCAAACTGCCAAAGAGCCCCATGGAAAATTTGGAATAGGATCATTACCAAGATTACCTGCAGCAGAAAGTTCACTTAATGAATGGACAAACCATAAATATTATGGTCTTTACTCTTTCTTTGTTCTCTTCCCCTCGTGTTTTTGGTCTCTCCTCTCCTACACTCAAGTACTCCCCCTCTACTTCATCTCCTGTGTGAATCGAGTACTGGTGTACACATGTGACCTCTTCTACATGGGACTGCTAAACACAGTGCTGGACTATTTCCAATAGTCCCATAGACATCAAGGCATTGTTGGTCACACATGGGACAGATTTGGTTACCAAATAGAACACACGTGCTGGCAGCTGGGCCCCACAGGGAGCAGCACCACTTTCATTTCAACTGTACCGGTGTCCTGATAATGTGGACACAGTTCAATATAATAGTGAAAAAACTTTAGCCATGGGAACATGGGCTGAATATTAAAGGTATTCAATTAAATATTGTGAATATTGAAGATATTAAAGGGGCACCATATTGTGTTGGGGGCACAAATGGGGGCTTTATTCTCTGTTAAGAATATATAAGGGGGAACAATATTTTATTGTTGGCATATAAAAGGACATTCTTCTATGGTAAATCCCATAAGTGGGCATTACGGTGTGTGGGGCCACATAGGGTGACATCATATAGTGTGAGGGGCATGTAATGGGGCATTTTATTATGTGGGGGGCACATGAAGTGTAACCATATTAGTGGTGTGTTGGGGCAGACCTTAGCTGTGATATGTGAAGGGTCTTAGTGATGCGAAAAAGGGGAGCTTAGCAGTGTGACAAGGGCCTCCAATCATAACTCTGTTTGAGGCTCCAGAAATACTAAAACCCTAGGATCAAGAATATAATTCTGTCGCTGTCACCCAAGGGTGTATTTATATGGGATGCAGGGGTAGTTTTACACAAGCAGAACTTAGAGGTGTGACAGGGACCCCCAGGCATAATATGGCTTGGGGACCCAGAAAAAACAAATATTTCCCTGCTTGCACACTACTGGTCCATTCACATAGGGAATTTGGGAACTCTATTATTGTGATCAGTATGGGGTGGTGTCAAGTACAATGTCAAAGAAAGAATTATTCAGGCTTGTAGTGTAGTTATATCGAAGCTCTGCAAACATGATGAAATGTGTTCTCAGCCTTGGCTTAAAAAATGTCAAGTGAAAAAAAAATTTTTTTTCCAAAAATTCCAGGACAGTTAGTTCATTCCTATGGATAATTCTGAAATGTAAGCCATGCAATCATAATATATGCAATCGACACAACAGGCGTTAGAAAACATAGGATCAAGTCAGGTCACAAAGTAAAGGAAAACTAGAAGAGGTGGTAATGACCCGAAACCTTGTCCATACCAAGCCTACTAGCCTACGTGCCGTCTCAAACCCTGATGCAACGTTCTGTCCTTAGCTAGTATTCTTCGGGAGCACCAAATTTTATACCCCGTTCTGTTATAATCACAGCATGCCTACGCAGGTAATCATAACACTACACAATTGGCCAGATGTTCCGAAAATCTACTCCTCAGCACTAACCATAGAAAAACAAGACTTCTCTACTTTCCAGCAGGAGGAATTCACTTTCCCAAAGCTAAGCAGAATTGGAAAACGAGGAGACCGGTTAAAATTTCGAAAAAAAAATAAGAGCGGTCCGCAGAGCTGGCCTTCATTATAACATAATTAGGAGACCTCTGTTAGCAAAATAAAATCTCATATGTATCTTGTCGGCTTAGCACCTCGAGGAAATTCAAACGTTTAGAGCATGATACAATTTAGCTAATCATGTTTGGGGTTTCGAGTGTCTTCTAGCACACTCATATGTCAGACTTTCTGCTTAAGAGAAGACTAAGTAGGTGTATTGTATTTTGACTCTACATTAATTAACCATCTCAGAAAATGTGCATAGTCTTGAAAAACCGAAATCATGGAAAAAATTGTTGCTTCACCCATTGGCTGGAAGGAATACAATGGGGAAAACAGTTGAGTAGAATGGAAAGTTCCTTCTAGAATTTCTGTATTATGATAAGTCTTGTGTTATTACTGTCGGCCTCAACATATTATAGAGGATAGCTACAAACAGCTCAAAATCTCAGGAGGACAAATCATTGGAAAGAGATATTCAACTATTTCTTGGTGGATCCCATTGGTTTTGGAATGTGTTTGTGGGAACATAACATCTTCTCAACATCTGATGCCAAGGTAAAGTAGGAGAGAACAAATTTTCTGGTCCAGGTCTATTGCTCATTGTTCCCTTTCTTCAGAGAGTGAACTTACATGGTTATCAGCTTCTGACAGGCAAGTAATCATGTCAGTCACCCAAAGAACATTATTAGTAGTGATGAGCGGGAGGTGCCATATTCGATTTCGCGATATTTCGCGAATATTCGATTGAATATTCGTCATATATTCGTTGAAATCGAATATTCGTCATGATTTTATATATTGCGAATTTTACGCGAATATATATTCGCGTCGCGAATGAAACTTAGATCTGAGTTCCTAATGGTTAACTTGTATTGCTAGAATTGACAAAGATAACGAATATCTCACGAATATAGCACTATATTCTCAATCTTCGTTATATTCTAGCAATACAACCATTAGGAACTCAGATCTAAGTTTCATTCACAATGCGATAATACAGGTTATATTAATCGCATTGCGAATGAAACTTAGAGCTGGGTTCCTATTCTCAATCTTCTTTTATTCTAGCAATACAACCATTAGGAACCCAGCTCTAAGTTTCATTCGCAATGCGATTAATATAACCTGTATTAATCGCATTGCGATTACAACTTAGATCTGAGTTCCTAATGGTTGTATTGCTAGAATACAACGAAGATTGAGAATATAGTGCTATATTCGTGAATTCGAGATATTCTCAATCTTCGTTCTATTCTAGCAATACATCCATTAGGAACTTAGCTCTAAGATCAATTCGCAATGCGATTATATGTTACGCCTCGCGAATGAAACTTAGAGCTGACCGAGTTCCTAATGGTTGTATTGCTGGAATATAACGAAGATTGAGAATATAGTGCTATATTCGTGAATTCGAGATATTCTCAATCTTCGTTCTATTCTAGCAATACATCCATTAGGAACTTAGCTCTAAGATCAGTCGCAATGCGATTATATGTCCGCCTCGCGAATGAAACTTAGAGCTGACCGAGTTCCTAATGGTTGTATTGCTGGAATATAACGAAGATTGAGAATATAGTGCTATATTCGTGAATTCGAGATATTCTTAATCTTCGTTCTATTCCAGCAATACAACCATTAGGAACTCAGCTCTAAGTTTTATTCGCGAGGCGAACATATACTCGCATTGCGAATTGATCTTAGAGCTAAGTTCCTAATGGATGTATATTGCTAGAATAGAGCGAAGATTGAGAATATCTCGAATTCACGAATATAGCACTATATTCTCAATCTTCGTTATATTCAGCAATACAACCATTAGGAACTCGGTCAGCTCTAAGTTTCATTCGCGAGGCTAACATATAACGCATTGCGAATTGATCTTAGAGCTAAGTTCCTAATGGTTGTATTGCTAGAATAGAATGAATATCGCAATGCGAATAATTCAGGTTATATTAATCGCATTGCGATTACAACTTAGTCAAATTTGTGAGATCGTGATTCTCACATCCGACAGTACACTTTAGCATGGAGGCGTTCCCATGCACATGGGAAGTCAGCAGAAGCGGCAACGGGCAATGACTGAAGCGGGCAGGGAGCCAGGAATCCTCCGGACAGGTAAGAACAGCTTTTGGGAAGTGGGAACTGGGAAGACAACCAGAGAGCAACAAGAATTAACAACTAAAAAAAACAAAAAAAAACGAATATTCGAAATTGCGAATATATAGCGATATATTCGCAATATTCGCGAATTATCGAAGTTGCGATATTCGCGATAAAAATTCGAAATTCGAATATTCGCGCTCAACACTAATTATTAGAGATGGGGTCAAAAAGCTTATACCATTCAAACCAAAAACTTATGGAGAGATAAGAACTACCTTGTAATTATCCTATTGGATCCAGTCTCCTTTTTATAGTGGATCTTCTGCCTTCATATCATGGCAAGATGTTAGTTGAACTGTTGAGCACAATAATTTTGTGTCGAAAATAGTCTTTAGGATACAACCAATAAAACCCCAAATTCTTTTATTGGGATGATTCTGTGACCCCCATTAGTCTATTTCTAGAAATCAAAGATAACTGTGGGTTACAGTGGTCTTCCACTCCAATTTCTCAATGCAACAGAGAAGGATTCTTTCAAAATTTGCAAGATTCCTGGTGGGAGTCCTTTTAAACCCTTTTAGCAGCAGTACAGGAAAATTGTCAGGGTATACTGCATATGTTCACGTCTAATCATCACGCAAAGTGTTAAATTAAATAAGAATTCAGACCATGGAATGAGGAACATTCCTTGCTTTAGGGTATATTCACATGAGGAGGATATGCTGATGGACCTTTGTCTGGATTTCGTAGAGTGAAAATCCACAGTTTATGACAGCAAGTAGATGATATTCTTACAGATCTCTATGTGAACATACCCTGATTGACAAGCAACTAACTCTAACAACCAAAGAACATTTTTAGGGGGTGCAAAAGCTTTTACCAGCCAAACCAAAAACTGGTACCAATGGAGAGATATGAACTGTCTTGTAGTCATGCTATAGACTCCAGTTTCTTTTTTATATGGATCTTTTGCCTCCGTATCATGGAATCTACTGTTGTTTTTGGAACCAAGGAGCCTAATATGGACCAAAGTAATACTGTGTGAATGCTACCTATATTTTTCACAGATGGACCAATTTTTGCACCCAATCCATAAAACCTCTTGTAAATGTCTGAGGGATCAGATAACTGTGGCAGCTGATATCTAGTAAAACATTTGTACAGCTATAGACACATACAGCAGGGGCGAAACTACCATAGCGGCAGACCATGCGACTGCTATGGAGCCCAGGGCAAGAGGGGGCCCCGTCTTAGTTGGGATTATCTCGTCTTCTACTGGGGGGTGAAAACTTGGTCAGGACTCTACCCTCTAAAGTAACACGTTTTAGCAAATGAGGCAGTGTAAAAAATGGCCCAAGGTTCACTGAAATGGGTTTAGGCAGAAACCCTTCTGTCCTGTGTGTGTGTGTGTTTGGGGGGGCTGGCTTGATCCTTGCTATGGGGCCCTTACTTCTCTATGTACACCACTGACTTACAGCTATTTCTTTCAAAAACATGGATTAAAAGTCTTACCATCTATACTAGTGTCCGTGCATGTAGTGTTCGTGCATGTGTGCCGATTTGTCAAGTGCGCATGCGCACCGCACAGACCAATCGGCACACACTCGACGGACACTACATGTGCGGCATCCTATTGTAATGGCAGCGGGGCCCAGTGCAGTCACTGTATTGCACCGGGTCCCGCTCAATACTATGAATAACTGTAATAATAATGATAATGATCTTCACTTCTTTACTTACTACACGGTGAGGCAGGAGGCCGGGCAGGCGGGTGTCCAGTTACTGCTAGCGTAACTGACTAAGTAACGCCCCTGCTCCGCCCACTTTTTGAATGAAGCAGGCGGCGCAGGCGCATGACGTAGTGAGTTACGCTGCCAGTGCCTGGCCGCCCGCCCGCCTCCTGCCTCATCATGTAGTAAGGGAAGAAGTGAAGATCGCTATTATTCATATTATTACTACACTGAGTGGAGCCAGTGCAATACAGTGACTGCACCGGGCCCCGCTGCCATTACAATGACACTAAACAGCGACACTGTTATGGGGGGATCTGTGGATGACCCCCCCATAACAGTGTCAGCCACAGATCCCCCATAACAGTGTCAGCCACAGATACCCCATAACAGTGTCAGCCACAGATCCCCAATAACAGTGTCAGCCACAGATCCCCCATAACAGTGTGCCACCACAGATCCCCCCATAATAGTGACATTCACAGATCCCCCCCATAACAGTGTGCCATCCACAGATCCCCCCATAACAGTGCCATCCACAGATCCCCCCATAACAGTGCCATAACAGTGCCATCCACAGATCCCCTCCATAACAGTGTCATCCATAGATCCCCTATAACAGTGCCATCCACAGATCCCCCATAACAGTGCCATCCACAGATCCCCCATAACAGTGCCATCCTCAGATTCCCCATAACAGTGCCATCCTCAGATCCCCATAACAGTGCCATCCTCAGATCCCCCATAACAGTGCCATCCACAGATCCCGCCATAATAGTGCCATCCACAGATCCCCCTATAACAGTGCCATCTTCAGATCCCCCATAACAGTGCCATCCACAGATCCCCCTCCTATAACAGTGCCATCCATAGATCCCCCATAACAGTGCCATCCACAGATCCCCCCATAACAGTGCCATCCACAGATCCCCCCCCATAACAGTGCCATCCACAGATCCCCCCCATAACAGTGCTGTAACGGACCGTTTCTGCAGACAAGGGGTAAAAACCGTTTAGGCGATCGGCCCCCTTTACAGAGATATAGGCACAGCTACTGCAGAACACCAAACTCCCGAACTGGATACAAAATAGCACTCCAACTCCCGTACTGGAACCTCCCAAATAGCTGCTAGCAGACGAACAGGAAAAGCAGACAATCAGCTTACACTCCTGGCAATCAGTCTCTAACAGCATACAGTGAATCCCCCCAAGAACGAGACGAGGCTCCGTATTGATGGTAAACAGGAATTCTCTATCTGGGGTATAACACATTCAACCAAAACTACCGAACCCCAGGCAGAAAAGCACGAATTAAGCTTTTCTGCAGGTAAAAAAGATGTCTTTTAACAGGGGGCCATAGACCGTTGCTGCAGACAAAGGGGTAAAAACCGTTTAGGCGATCGGCCCCCTTTACAGAGATATAGGCACAGCTACTGCAGAACACCAAACTCCCGAACTGGATACAAAATAGCACTCCAACTCCCGTACTGGAACCTCCCAAATAGCTGCTAGCAGACGAACAGGAAAAGCAGACAATCAGCTTACACTCCTGGCAATCAGTCTCTAACAGCATACAGTGAATCCCCCCAAGAACGAGACGAGGCTCCGTATTGATGGTAAACAGGAATTCTCTATCTGGGGTATAACACATTCAACCAAAACTACCGAACCCCAGGCAGAAAAGCACGAATTAAGCTTTTCTGCAGGTAAAAAAAGATGTCTTTTAACAGGGGGCCATAGTCCAAAGGCAGCAGGCGAGCAACCAGGTTTCTCCAATGCAATGTGGCGAGATTGGTCTCGTCACATCTCTCCCCTTTTCCAAACAGACTAACAGGGTATCTGACCTCCTGCCGGTCAGTGCCCTTGTTAGTCCAGCAGCCCACCCACAAAACACAATCAACAGCACAGCCCACCCACAATAAATAGTTACTGCAACTGGGTAGAGGAGAAGCTTGTCCATGTCCAGGTGCCTCACCACGGCTGTGCTGGAGTGCAGGTGCGCTGACTTGGTGGGGTGCTGCATGGGCAGAGACCGCGTCACTCTGCCCTGTTGCCAGCGCTACTGGGAGGGTAGCCTGGTTGAAGCCTGGTTGTTGGAGGGGAGACCGACTGTCTCCCCTTTAGATATACAGTCCTGCTGCTGGAGACCGACTGTCTCCCCTTTGGTTACACAGCTCTGCTGCTGGAGACCGACTGTCTCCCTTGGGTTACACAGCTCTGCTGTTGGGGAAAGGAGACTGAGCTCTCTATTCCCTGCCCATTAATGATCCGCCGCTGGGGAGAGGTGGTAGTAAGCTCCTCTCCCATACATACCTTCCTCCTCAGTGGAGGGAGACCGACTGTCTCTCCTCCTAATACAGAGTCCTGCTGCTGGAGAAAGGAGACTGGGCTCTCTATTCCCTGCTGGTTACTCTGCCGCTGGGGACTGGAGACCGGGCTCCCAATTCCCGAAAAATCACGTTGCTGCTGTGGGGCAGGAACAACTACCTCTGCCCCTGTAGCTCAGCCTGCCGCTGGGGAATGGAGCTCAGGCTCCCAATTCCCTGTAATATCTCCCGCTGGGGAATGGAGCTCAGGCTCCCAATTCCCTGCAATATCTCCCGCTGGGGAATGGAGCTCAGGCTCCCAATTCCCTGCAATACCGGTGGAGAGACCTCGGTCCCATCTCCACCTCCCGCCTGGGGTTCCTCCCAGTAAATTTCAATAATATCTTCCCAGCGGAATGGGTCTGGAACTGGATCTGTCACCTTGCTGTCCTGCTGAGCCTTCCCAATGGAGTGGAAGAGATCTCGGTAGTCCTGCTCCAGTTCCCACTCCAGGGTTGCTAGGTGAGCCAGGTCTTGCTCTACCTCATGGGGGTCATCCCCGTCATGCCTAGCCTCCCTCTCGTAGAAAATGTCCTGAAGTCTGTTCTGCGCAGGACTCCCGAAGTCAGGCTCTGCAAAGGACTCCCATAACAAGCCAGAACCATCAAACTCCTCTCCCTCTGGCTTGTCATGCTCGGCTGTCCAGGGTATATACTGTGCCATATACCACCAGAGCGCCTGGTAGGCATTCTCCAGCCATAGCTCCTGCCATACCCGGTGCTCTAGTTCCTTCACCCATTCATCCAGGGGCTGCTCTCCCAGAAAGGGCATCCGCAGGGCCACTTGCTTCTGCCACCGCTGCTCTTCACTGGGGAGACTCTCACCCCGCTGGTATTGTACATTGTCCAGGGCCTGGTACCAGATGCCTTTCCTTAATGCATCCCGGCCATCCAGGTCCTCCTCCTCGTATGACACTGCTGGTTCCATTCTGGTGCTTTTAGGGTCGCTGTACTGGGACATGCGTTGCCCCACTTGTAAATCCAAGGAAATGGTGTCTCCTGTAGCTGTCCTTCTGGCTGTAGGAACGATCCCGCTGCTCGCCACCAATTGTAACAGACCGTTGCTGCAGACAAAGGGGTAAAAACCGTTTAGGCGATCGGCCCCCTTTACAGAGATATAGGCACAGCTACTGCAGAACACCAAACTCCCGAACTGGATACAAAATAGCACTCCAACTCCCGTACTGGAACCTCCCAAATAGCTGCTAGCAGACGAACAGGAAAAGCAGACAATCAGCTTACACTCCTGGCAATCAGTCTCTAACAGCATACAGTGAATCCCCCCAAGAACGAGACGAGGCTCCGTATTGATGGTAAACAGGAATTCTCTATCTGGGGTATAACACATTCAACCAAAACTACCGAACCCCAGGCAGAAAAGCACGAATTAAGCTTTTCTGCAGGTAAAAAAGATGTCTTTTAACAGGGGGCCATAGTCCAAAGGCAGCAGGCGAGCAACCAGGTTTCTCCAATGCAATGTGGCGAGATTGGTCTCGTCACAAGTGCCATCCACAGATCCCCCATAACAGTGCCAGCACTAATGTTCTAGCGCCCGTTATTGTAACGGGAATAATGTCTAGTAGATGATAAGATTCTAACTTCCTGATCCAAGGAGCAGCTTGTATAGTTCTTATGGATTGCCTCATCCAAAATTAACCTTAGAAATCAAAAGAGTACATATCACAGAGGCAGACCACATAGCTCCTATGGGACCCTCTATGAGGATCTAGTTAGTCCATTTCCACTTTCTACCTGGTATCAAGCACTGTACACGACCCCCTCTCAAATTTTTGCAAGGGTCATGAAAAGTTGAATAAAATAAATGCTAGGTTCTTCTATCCTGGATAACAAAACCCAACACCATAAAGGATGTTACTTCTCACCTGGAGAAGGGGATTTATTTAGCCATTTCTCTGGTAGAGCTGCAGACCTTGCAGTAGAGATGGCAATGGCATGGCAAAATAGGGAGGGTAATCACTGCTGGTATGGCACAGCTCTAGGCAGTGACCAAACTGTAAACTAGCATGTAACATAGTTGAGCTCATGGATGGAGCACAGCCAGATGACCTGTATAGCAGAACGGAAAGGCCAGTGTATCAGAGCTGAAAAATCAGTATAGCAAAGTTGGGCAACCAAAGGGGAACTGGAGAGCAGGAACAGCCTGCATAGTCATATGGCTTGGGTGATACCACCAGAGCACATCAGGTTGCTGTCACAAGCGGACACACGGGAGAGGGGACCAAGCAGATGGAAAAAAGGAAACAAGGCAGCACATGACTGTCTTGAGAAACAGTGGGGGACCATTTTAATTAGAGATAAGAGAATGTCTCTAAAATTCGATTTGCTGGTTTGCCGAATTTTTTGAAAAAATTTGTTTTGATCCGAATTTATTCGTGGTGAATTGCATTAAAAAAGGGCTATTTCCTAGCTGCAGAGAGCCTTTATAGTGTTGTAGAACACTGTGCCTTGCAGTAACACGCATAGGGAGTCTGCTAAAGCAAAAAAAAAAACTGAAGTGGATCCAAAACAGAGATGACACGTGAATGGAATATTTGCATATCTTCTGTGTTTTGTACCCACTCCTGCTTTTGGCTACAAAATCATAAGCCAATTCTGCTGTAAAATAGGGACCATGTCATGCAGGCCTTACAGCTGTTACATAGACATGCTTCTCATTTTTCCTTCCTTCTGACAGATCCGAAGAAGGGTCAAATAAATGATAATGTCAGCCAGGCCAAAAGGCAAAATAGTGGCCCAGTCATGAAGTAGGGAGGGTGGAAGCAACATGAGAAGACCACAGAGTGGCCGAATGACAGAGTCTGGAGGTGGCAGCAGCATTAGCAGGGGGCCACAGAGTGGCACAATGAGAGTGTGGAGGTGGCAGCAGCATCAGGAGACCACAGAGTGGCAAGGTGACATAGTGTGGAGGTGGCAGCAGCATCAGGAGACCACAGAGTGTCAATGTGACATAGTGTGGAGGTGGCAGCAGCATCAGGAGACCACAGAGTGACCCGGTGAAGGGTGTGTGGCAATACCAGTACCAGCTGAAGATGGTGGGTGAAAGAAGGAGCATTTGGCATCAGATGTGCGGCATCAGGCAGGTGGCAGCATCAGTGGCACCATGGATGATCTAGTCTAATGCATCAGATAATCCTGGCTGATCCACGTCTGATTTATCTTGATAAAAGTAATTCACTCCTCATTTTAGGTGGACAGGCGAGTTTTTCTTGGGGCAAATATGGCCTCCATCGCCCAAAACACCCGCTCTAATGCCACACTACTGGCTGGGCAGGACAGCTTTTCCAGGGCAAACTCTGCTAGTTGCCCTCCACAAATCCAGTTTCGCAGCCGAGTAGTCCAGTGGATCTTCATTGTGGGGTGACAGGGTTCTGTCCAAGTATGCCATCACCTGCTGGTTCAAGTCCTGCTCCAGGTCTAGCTGCTGCCGCTGCTGCCTTGGTGAGTAGTTTCTTCGCTAGGTGGGTGAAGAAAGCTGATCATCATAGACTCAAGTTGCTGCTGATGGAGCTGGAACTGCTCCTACCCCCCCCCACCACCACCACCACCACCACAGCAGCCATGGCAGAGACACTTGAGCGTAGAGGGCCCCCTGAGTATTTGTGAAATTATTCTGAGGGCCATAAAATTGGACATATTCTGTTTGTCATGCAGGGCGCATGGCTCAGCCCTCCTTGACGCAGCGCTGACACCATGTTCTTCCCGTTGTCAGTCACCATGGTTCAAGGATTTGATTTCTTGATGAAGGACACGGAGCAGTTCCTCCCCTGTGTGACTCAGTTTGCTCAGGCAAACGAGGTGCAGAACAGCACTGTGACTTGTCCCTGAAGTGGAGGCTGAGGACACAGTGGAGGATCAGGAGGCCAACATTGTCGCAGGACCAACAACGTGAGAACGTGGAGGTGTAAGCGTCATCACCTGGCCAAGTTGCTGGTGTGGCTGTGCAGGAACCACATTCACCCAGTGGGCCGTAATGGACATGTATTTTCCCTGACCGCAGTTACAGCTCCACACGTTGAGTAGGTGATTTTACTTCCAACACTGTGCACTGACTGACTGCTACCGCCGCTGCTTCCGTGAACTTTCTGGGCAGGTAGTCTCCTGCGAAGCGGGTGGTCTACCCCGAGCATGTTTGGCTCCCAACCTCCCACTACTGCCACCCTGCTGACTTCCGGCCACGCTAGTGACTTGCTGGCTTCGCCACTGCCTCAAGGGCAAGCTGCTACCCTCTTCTACCAAAGCCCCTATTTCACCCGGCTCCCAAATGCGATCAGCTACATCATCATCATCGATTACTGTCTGCACGTCACTGATGTCCTCCTCAACAGTCTCTGGGTCAGGAGCCTGACCGCTCACAACACCAGCTCCCGGGCCATGCCAACTAAGGGTTGTGTCTGACGAACCCACCGACTCTTGGGTGTCTGATGTCACTTGGGACGAAGTGGATGACCTAGTCAGCCATTCAAGAACCGCCAGATGACAACAGGAGCTCAGGCCTCTCGCTGTTACTCCTGCTGCCACGCCCCCTTACTCTCCTTCGACCTGTGCCTGCGCCAGAAACATTTAGGCCTTTGCCACTCCCCTGTGCAGGACCTGGCACTTCTTTGTCTGACATAAAGTTAGATCAAATAAATAAATAAAAAGGAAATGAAATCACCCCAAAAAGTCTGTAATTTTCTAACTTCACCACACAATGGCTAATAAGCCATTTTTTTCCCCACTAATACATGCCAAAACGAGCTTTAGAACATATGACTGCTGAACGACAAATAGGCCCTTATTTTTTCCATTTATACACGCCACAAAAGGTTTTAGAAGATATAACTGCACCGCTGAACGGCAAATATATATATATATTTTTTTGCCACTAATAGACGCCAAAAACGGCTTTAAAACATATAACTGCACCGCTGAACACCAATTTTTTTTTTTTGCCAGTAATACATGCCAAAAAGGGCTTTAGAACATATAACTTCCCCACTGAATGGCAAATAAATATTTTTTTGCCACTAATACATGCCAAAAAGGGCTTTAGAACATATGACTGCACCGCTGAATGGCAAACCCTGTTAATGGCTGTATCAAACAGCACTTGCACCCCAAAAACAAGAACGGTTTGCTGGAATTACAGAGCTGTATAATGGCAATTTGGATCTGCAGTCAGTGCAGCAAGGTGTAATAGGATTGTTCCTATTACCCAGGCTGTAACCTCCCCTGCTGAACCCTGTTTTGCCTCAATACTGTGGAATGATTCCTCCCTATCCTTTCCCTGAACTTCTATTCAGCAAAATAAAAGTTTCAAGTCTTTCCTAGCACTGTCCTTAGCGCCTGCTGACGTCTCTCCCTGCACTAAGTACACTGGAAAATGACTGAATCCAATATGCTGAGGCTATTTATAGTGCTGTGACATCACAGGGCTGGCTGGCTGCTGATTGCCTGCATGCATGGCATTATGGGTGATTCCTCGTTCCCAGAGTTCCTTGCTCCATGTCCAAACACGTGCAGCAGCCACTTTAGAAAAAAAAATCCGATTTGTTAACATGAAGCATGAGGAAATTCGGATTCGGTGCAAATCGAATTTTTCCTGAAATTCTGATCGAATTCCACTTCTTCAACTTTGATTCACTCATCTCTAATTTTGATATCTGCAATAGGGCACCCTCTTTTCTATGTATGACCCTCTTTGATGTTTGCGCCAAGAATCAAAATCATCTCATACAAAAATCACAAAAACATAAGTTTTAATATCAGATCTACAAATGAGGTTCCATAATTCTATGCTAACTATATCCCTCCGTTGGACACACATGGTTGAATTTGCTCTCTGTAAACAACTTGAACATATCCCACATCACGAACACTCATATGGCCCAATCTGCTCCAATCTTTCCTTCCTCCCGACACTTGGACTTGCAAGTTTAAACATACAATCTGGTCTAGACAAGAGATTTGCATTGTGATTCAAATCTGTAGGCACATGAAAAA
Organism: Bufotes viridis; assembly: GCA_033119425.1. NCBI lineage: Eukaryota > Metazoa > Chordata > Amphibia > Anura > Bufonidae > Bufotes > Bufotes viridis. The sequence continues at coordinate 263,178,949 of CM065594.1, forward strand.
AGGGTTTCCAAAAGAAATACAGATGGAGATAGGAGAAAATAGATTGACCTTCCTTTCCTCCAAAGCATTGGTTATAGGTCAACATGTTCTAGAGAAAGGATGTTGACATTTAGACTGTTGTTTCTTGGATGGATTTACTATGCTAGTGAAGAGGCGTAACATGAAGCTCCTGAATCCCAATTCTAAATTAGTAACAGTATCCCCATCTACTATGGGCGCTTTATAATACTGGTGTCCTCTAATGGGGCAGAGAGGACTTTGTGCCCTCTTAGGCATCAGGACCATGTTCATCTGCTTATTCTGCATACCCTATAGCTATGGCCCATAAGCGACACTATTATTTTTTTCAATTCTATTTTTATTTTATTTCTTTTTATTAAGTTTATGAATGTGTTCAATTTAACACAAACCAACTGAAAGGTGGCATGAAGCAGGATGTGCTCAACCCAAAAATGCAGTTGTGCATATATATACAGGGGAGCAGATCCGGCACTTGTGGCCCGTTGCTAATGGCAATCCCGAGCAAAAATGCAGACGGTGGAGGATGCCAGCAGTGGACCACAAGTACCACAATAGACATCCTACACAAAATGGCAATAGTGTGAATGTGATAAATAATATAACAATATAGCAATAACAAATGACAAAACAGGTGCACACTGCGGTCTTACTAAGCCCTCAAACTGATGTTAAAATTGAGAGGTTAGTCAACATGTCCTACAGTGGAGGACATGTCTTAAGCCCGAGCACCACGCCAAGGTCTCTCAAGTAGCTCGGCCTGGGCCATATCAGCCAGTCTTGGGTGGGGCTCACAGCCTTCTCCCTCCTCCCATTGCAGGCATGGTTACATGCTGGAGGTAACTGAGGAGTCTGCTGCGAGTCAGCCGAATACATTTCTGTAATTGTGCCCACTGGACCCTGGTATTGCCCATATGGCACAGGTAGGTGAGTGTTAGGTCCCGAGCTACTTGAGAGACCTTGGTGTGGTGCTCGGGCTTAAGACATGTCCTCCACTGTAGGACATGTTGACTAACCTCTCAATTTTAACATCAGTTTGAGGGCTTAGTGAGACCGCAGTGTGCACCTGTTTTGTCATTTGTTATTGCTACAGTATATTGTTCAATTTAACATTCTCAAAGCTCAAGTTCAAATACTTAAAGGAATTTTCCGAGACTTTTCTACTGCTTGGTAAGCTGAGAGAAGGCTGCGGCATTGGTGGACCCCCACAGATCAGATGCTGATGACCTATCCAGAGTCATCAGTAAAAACTGTCGGAAAATGACTATAGTAGTATCTCCAGAGAGTATTTTGTCAAATAGTCAAATAGAAAACACAAACAATGGGTGGAGATGTCATTTCCGGAATATATGTATCACAGTATATGGGCTGTCACAGATTATTATTTCAGCACCCTTAGGAGATAGTCATGGCATGTAGAATGTACAGAGAGGATAATGGTAGGTTTATACGTGTACATATAAAAGAAAGATAGGAGATTTGATCAAGGGAACCATTATAGATCAGAGTTAGATCAGGGGAACCAGAGGGAAAGAAATTTAGCTCGGGTCCTGAACTCCCAGCTCCAGAGTTCCTCAAATCTATACATTTTATTGACTTTGTCTTTTCATTGCTGGAGTTTAGGGGGTTCAGGATTTCTCCAATGTAAAGGGATAAGAACTTTTGCAGCTTGAATGAGTCAAGTGGTGAGGATGGTTTAAAATCGGGTGATGGAAGCCAAAGTAATATAGTTTTGGGTAATATTAAGTTTGCAGATTAATTTGATTCACTTACGTATTTTATCACAAAATTGAGAGACTAGTGGGCAAGTAAGCCAGGTTCGATGCCAGCTACCAGTAGAGTCACCACATCTCCAGAATATCACTGGAGTTACGTACAGTAGATTTACTTTCTTTAATTAGGTGGGAATTTGGTAAAATCAAGTCAGAAGTTTGGATGAGTTTTGTTGAATTTTAACACATTGGGAGAAATCATGTGTGGTTCTTCATCTGAAAACTGCAGGCAATGTTCCAAGTCTTACACAAGTTAGGCTTCTTAGAGGACAAGTGAAAGATAAGAAAGGAGTAGATTTCTGAGATAGAACAAGCTTAAGGAAATTTTTTAGCCAGTTCAAGTCTTAAAATGGTGCCTTGTTCAACCAGAATAAGTACCTTTAAGTTGTCCTAAGGGCTCTTTCACACTTGCATTTTTGTTTTACAGCATAGAGTTCCGTCGTCGGGGCTCTATGCCAGAAAAATCCTGATCAGTTTTATCCCCATGCATTCTAAATGGAGAGAAATCCGTTCAGGATGCATCAGGATGTCTTCAGTTCAGGATCGGAACGTTTTTTGGCCGGAGAAAATACCGCAGCATGCTGCGCTTTTTGCTCCGGCCAAAAATCCTGAACACTTGCCAATTAATGCCCATTGAAAGGCATTAATCCGGATCCGGCCTTAAGCTAAACGTCGTTTCGGCGCTTCTCAATAGTTACCATGGCAGCCAGGACGCTAAAGTCCTGGCTGCCATGGTAAATTATAGTGGGGAGCGTGGTAGCAGTATACTTACAGTCCGTGCAGCTCCCGGGGCGCTCCAGAGTGATGTCAGGGCGCCCCACGCGCATAGATCACTTAATCGCATGGATAACGTTATCCATGCGCATGGGGCGCTCTGACATCATTCTGGAGTGCCCCGGGAGCCGCACGGACTGTAAGTATACTGCTCCCCCGCTCCCCACTACTACTATGGCAACCAGGACTTTAATAGCGTCCTGGCTGCCATAGTAACACTGAAAGCATTTTGAAGACTGATCAGTCTTCAAATGCTTTCAGGTCACTTGCGTTGTTATGGATCCGGCGGGCATTTACGGTGACAGAAGTGCACGCCGGATCCTAACAACGCAAGTGTGAAAGAGGCCTTAAATTTCAGGTGGAAACAGGAAAAGTAAATCAGTTTCTAAATAGTTGGTAGGTAACTGAGTTAGTGGGACAGAGGTAAGTGAGACCAGGAGGAGTCTAGATCTCTCAAAATTTGAGATTTCAAGAGGGGGGATAATAGTGACACGATAATTGAAAGCTACATTGCATTAAAGGGAACCATATTTTACCTCTATATACTGTTCCTGTCATGCTGTATGTCATGAATATAACTTTTTAAACATATACTGTTAGAGTTGGTCTCCAGTGGTCCCCACACTGTGTGCTAATGAGGTCATGAGTGTCCCCTGGTCATATCCAAGTGATACATTTGCACTGTGTGTTCCCTCTTGTAGACCGTTGTTCTGCGAAAGTGTCATTCCCCATCTCATAGCTTTCTCATTGATAGCGACCGATACAGGCAAAGAACAACGATTTCTCTGCCCACGTGGAATGGATTAAGGATGTCAAAGGTGTCATCCATGTCAATCAGTGGACCAGGGGCTGACTTAGTGACGGTCCCAGAGAGCACTTCACAAGTATGAATTTGCCCAGTGGAAAATTCTTTGTTAATTAGCATATGTCGTGAAAGGTTTCGATTTTATTTACTAAGGTATACAACACTACAGTAGGCCAATAGCTATAACTAGGGATGGGAAAATCACTCAAAATTTGACTAGGCCAAATCGGTCGGATTCTACCTACATCAAAAGTGTTCCAATTGGCCTGGAAAATTGTGTATGACACTCTGAGGTCTCCTAGGATATTTTTCCTTTTGTGTCTCTCACCCTTTTCTTTATGTTTTTTTTTTTTTTTCTCTGTCTATCTCTCTCTGTGCAAAATTCAGCCGAATCCAATCACCAAACATTTGGATTCAGATGTAACTCTAATTTTTACAAAGTTCCAGTCGAATCCGATTCAATTGAGAATCAATTTGATGATCTCTAGCTATAACTTTAGAAAGGTCTTGCCTTGTCATATGGCGTGGTAGGAACAGTTAGTAGGGGAGAAATCTGGAGATGGGTTCCCTTTAAGTGAATTTTTTTAATGTATCAAAATCTGTCCCTTTATACTAGAAAGCATTTGTTGCTCTACAGCATGGTTCTGCTGATTAAACCAAAGAATCGTTGTAGGTGGCATCAGTAGTATGCATTTTACAGAGAATTGTAGAAACAATTCTAAACCAAGTTACAAAGTATCGACACTCATTTTTGTGGTCAATGTCACAACTACATTTTTTACACATTTATTCAAAGCAAGTTGACTACTTATGCAAAAAGGAAATTAAAATGCCAGCCAAAACCCCACAGTGCGACCAGAGGAAGTCATAGTTATGACTGGATTAAGTTTTAGATTAAGCTTTCTATTAAACTTTCTTCGTCTTTCATGCAGAAAAAGAGCCAACTTATTGTCGGACACAAGCCACTGCAAAGAAAAGTCTTTTTAAAATGCAAGAAAAATAAATTAAGTACGTATCCAGAGACAGATGCAAATTTTCACTTTGTAAGAACGGTCTTGAGGTTGTGGACAGGTCATCTACAGTGACCATCACTGGATAGGTGAGCGATCATGAAACTTGCATGATCATAAATGGAAAATAAGCAGTTTCTTAGATTATAAAATCCCACACAAGGGTAATTCAAATACAGTGGATATAAAAAGTCTACACACCCCTGTTAAAATGTCAGGTTTCTGTGCTGTAAAGAATTGAGACAAAGGTAAATTATTTCAGAACTTTTTCCACCTTTAATGTGACCTATAAACTGTAACACTCAATTGAAAAACAAACTGAAATCTTTTAGGTGGAGGGAAGAAAACAAAAAAACTAAAATAATTTGTTTGGTTAAGTGTGCACACCATCTTATAACTGGGGATGTATCTGTGTTCAGTATTAGCATCACATTCAGAATCCTGTTAAATAGGAGTCAGCATACACCTGCCATCATTTACAGTGCCCCTGATTAACCCAAAATAAAGTTCAGCTGCTGTAGTTGGTCTTTCTTTGGTTGGTCCCACAGCAAAAGCCATGGTCCACAGAGAGCTTCCAAAGCATCAGAGGGATCTCATTGTTATAAGGTATCAGTCAGGAGAAGGGTACAAAAGAATTTCCAAGGCATTAGATATACCATGGAACACAGTGAAGACGGCATCATCAGGTGGAGAAAATATGGCACAACAGCGACATTACCAAGAACCGGACGTCCCTCCAAAATTGATGAAAAGACGAGAAGAAAACTGGTCGGGGAGGCGACTAAGAGGCCGACAGCAACATAAAAGGAGCTGCAGGAATATCTGGTAAGTACTGGCTGTGTGGTACATGTGACAACAATTTCCCGTAAAAAAAGTGTTATGGTGTGATGAAACCAAGGTTCAACTTTTTGGCCATAATTCCAAAAGATATGTTTGGCGCAAAAACAACACTGCACATCACCAAAAGAACCCCATCCCCACAGTGAAGCATGGTGGTGGCAGCATAATGCTGCGGGGCTGTTTTTCTTCAGCTGGAACTGGGGCCTTAGTTAAGTTAGAGGGAATTATGAACAGTTCCAAATACCAGTCAATATTGGCACAAAACCTTCAGGCTTCTGCTAGAAAGCTGAACAAAAGGAACTTCATCTTTCAGCATGACAACGACCCAAAGCATACATCCAAATGGCCCAGCCAGAGCCCAGACCTGAATCTGATTAAAAATCTGTGGGGTGATCTGAAGAGGGCTGTGCACAGGAGATGCCCTCGCAATCTGACAGATTTAGAGTGTTTTTGCAAAGAAGAGTGGGCAAATCTTGCCAAGTCAAAATGTGCCATGCTGATAGAGTCATAGCCAAAAAGACTGAGTTCCGTAATAAAATCAAAAGGTGCTTTAACAAAGTATTAGTTTAAGGGTGTGTATACGTATGCAACCATAATATTTTGTTTTTATATCTTTTCTTCCCTCTACCTAAAAGATTTCAGTTTGTTTTTCAATTGAGTGGTACAGTTTATAGGTCACATTAAAGGTGGAAAAAGTTCTGAAATTATTTATCTTTGTCTCATTTTTTTACAGCACAGAAACCTGACATTTTAACAGGGGTGTGTATACTTTTTATATCCACTGTATGCAGAAAAGCTCTACTGGGGATAGAAAATGGTCTAAAAAAAAATAGCCATTCTTCACCCAAGTTCAAATGAACAAGTTCAACTTGTTATGGCTAATATTCATTCAAGTAGTAGGGGTCGGATTCAACTTCTTATGGTTCTTATTCAAAATGGGCAAGGTCAACTTTTTATAGCCACCATTGCTCCAAGTTCAGATGAACTGGTTCATCTTTCTATAGATACCTTGTCCAACACTCAATTTCACATTGACAAGTTCAGCTTTTTATAGTTAGAGTTTACCCAAATTCAGATGAATGGGTGCAACTTCTTATGGCTACCATTCATTCAATTTTAAATTGGGCAGCTTCAACTTGTTATAGTTACCATTAGTGTTGAGTGAAGCGAAGTAGAATTCAGTCTGAAGTTTAGGAAAACATAGATTTGCAACAAATCCGAATTTCGCACTTCGTGGTAACAAATGATTTTTTCCTAAAATGACAGCTGCACGTGTTACAGAGTGAAAGTAAGAAGCCCGGGAATGCAAGATCACCCATAATGCTGTGCAGCCAGCCCATCCGCAGATAGCCATCCCCTGTGATGTCACAGCCATATAAAACCGTCATCCTGCACGGTCTCCGCCATTGTCCTGTGAGCTGAGCATAGGGAGAGACGCGGTAAGCGCTCATTCGCTAGGGACAGTGTTGCTGAAAACGATTAATAGAAGAATATTGCAGAGGGAGAGTGCAGGGACAGTGCAGGAAGGCCTATTCTGTGTCAGTTTTATATTTATTGCTACATTTTCTTATTCCTACATCAGCCGTAAATGTAATTCAATACTAATAAGATAGAAGCCTTTATTATTCCGGTACCAGCGTGCCAACCGATACCATACAGCCTGCACCCCTTAGGGGGGCCAGGTCTTAATGATGACCATCCTCATCATTTGCTGGCTTTACTTCTTTCAAATAATCCTTCAAGAGAGAGGAGGAGCTGGATGTTCCTGATGACATATTCACATTGATAGATAATGTGGAAAAGGAGGAAAAGCAGGTGACAGAAGAAGAGCTCCCACCTGTACGGCAGGAGAGCACCGGGGTTGGAGAAGTTTGAGATTGCAGCAATAATATGCATATTGTCCCTCCACCTAACCAGCCAAACCCCATACCAGCAACAGCCCCTTTTTAAATGTGAGGCACGACCCTTAATAATAAAGAAGGACTATACAGTGCAGTCTTCATTATTAAATGAAAGGCAGCCGTAGGCTAATTGGCCAAGTGGTTCTTCACCACAGCATGGCCGCAGCACAACTGCAGGACAGCCGCTCCGTGTGGCCGTACCTTAGGGCAGAGTGGCCTGGGTATACCTGATTTATAGTAATTCGTGACAAATTTATTCATCGCAAATCAAATTTCTTGTTGAACTTCGACAAAGTTGCGGAATAGAATTTTTCAAAACTTCCCTCATCTAGTTACCATTCATCCAAGTTCCGATGAACAGGTTTATCTACCTATAGATGCCATTTATTCAAATTCAGATGGACAGGTTCAACTTCTTATTGCTGCCATCCATCCAATTTCAGATGGACAATTTTAGCTTTTTACAGCTAGAATTCACGCAAAATCAGATGAATGGGTGCAATTTCTTATGGCTATCATTCATCAAAGTTTAGAAGAACAGGTTCAATTTCTTATGGCTAGCATTTACCTAGGTTCAGATAGATAGGTACAACTTCTTATGGCTACCAATCACTGAAATTCAGATGGATAGGCTGAACTTCTTATGGCTACCACTCTGCAAAGTTAAGATCGACATGTTTCTCTTCTTGTGGCTACCATTCGCCCAAGTTGAAATAGACAGGTTCAGCTTCTTATAGCTAGAATGTACCCAAGTTCAGATGGAGAGGTTCATCATCTTATGGCTACCATGCACACAAATTCAGATGGACAGGATAAACTTCTTGTGGTTACCATTTATCTTAGTTTAGGTGGACAGGTTTAAAATCTTATAATTGCTATTCACTCAACCACAAATAAATTCATCCAACTTTACTTGGAAACAGAACCGCAAGGGACTTGTTGTGAATGCTTCCCGGACCATGGTCATCAGTTTTCTTTGCTTCAGCACAATCCATAATTTGAAAAAATGTTATTTGGTTCAGACAGTTCCGTGTAAAAGCCCTAACAGAGCGTTTTAAGGTAATGGAAGGGGTTCCCCAATGAGCATACACCTCATTTTTCAGAGTGGAAAGCAGTTGCTCCACAGTGGTCTGTGGATTTCCAAATTGGTATATGCTATGAGTAGTGTTGATCGCGAATATTCTAATCGTGACTTTTTATCGCGAATATCGGCACTTTGCGAATATTTTAGTTTTTTTTTTAAGGTACTACTGCTTCTTGGTTGTGGGCCAATGAGAAGGCTGCAATATATTTGTCTGAGCTTAGCAATATCCCTAGCAACCAATAGGAAAGTTGCCTACCCCTTACTATATAAGAACCTCCCGAGCAGCCATTTTCTGCAGTTTTTTGCAGTTCTGAGAGAGAGACAGCAGTGTCATTGCTGTGCTCTGTGCTTTGCAGACTCATCTGGATCCTTATTTAACCACATTAGATAGTTAGCTCATATATATAATACAGATAATTAGTGGGATACAGTCAGTGTAGGTTAGATAGTGATAAAGTGTAGCTGATAGGTTCCAGTGCAGGGTGTTAGGTAGTGTGATAGGAATTACTGTGCTGTGATAGCGATTAGTGTCTCTGTTAGACACAGTTCTGTGATGTCACAACAATACTTAGTGCACCAATCAGTAATATCTACTCAGATCTGATAAAATGTGAAGTTGCACGTATTGCGCAAAAAAATTGCGCATCATTAGTGCCAATTTGCTTAATCGCAAAAATAATGACGGGAGATCATGAATTCTAGAATTCGCAAATATATTGTGAATATTATGCGAAAAATTTATCTGGCTCATCACTACCTATTAATCCGGCTAAGGCCAAGGACTCTAAAAAGTGAAAAAGGCCTTCTGAACTAATGCAGTACCAAATCAGCTATGCGCTGTCTTTCTTTTAAATATTGCATTTTAAAGGGTCGAAATCATTTCCTACTCTTGTACAATATCCCAGGTAAAGCTTTACCTCACATACTGTAGAATACTAGTAACCATTAACCATTTAGTAATCTCAGCCATATGCAAAGAGTTAACTTTTTCTGCCTTGATTACAGCTCTTGGGGGATCATGTTTTGATGTATGACATGTAAAGGTGAAGCTCTACTCCTGTGTTACGGTACTTTTTTTTCCTACAGACACCCACATGCCCTTAACTAAAATCAGATGGTCATTTTCATTACACAGCATAGGCTTGAGGATTTTCGCCCACTCATCCCCCCTCCACAAACCATTAGTGGTTAGGAAACCAAAATAGGAGGTTTAACTCTTTGTCGGATCTAGCAAAAAGTCACAAAGCATGGCAGTTTCAATAAGTGCATTTATGTACAAGGACCCAGTGTGGTAATGTTACCCATTTACCCCATTAGATAGTGGACATGTGCTGTCCATACCACCAATCTACTACTCTTAGAGTGCATCCACACTTGATGTAATTTGTGACCGAAAAAATTTGTCATGTGTCGAGGCAATGGCGTTGGGGGGGGGGGGCTTAAAAAATGAATCCACCATCCACATCCTTCCGTGATTGAGCACCAACTTTTTTTACCATTCACATTACCATGGAGCTAAATTATAAAATTGTGGCCTCCTTTAGCATTCACAGCTACCTATTGGGTCCAGGTGTTACCTTTCTGTTATCCAAAATACCAGAGTGTTGATCAGGTATATCTCCCTTCTTCTTTTCTCTTTACTTAAAACTCAACCTAGCGAAAATAGACATCAGTATCTTCCCCTCAAATCACTGGCTTTCCCTAGTCTCATAAGCCCATTGTCTTAAGATAACATTGCACTCGTACCTGTCTTTCAAACCAGACATCCAAGACCTTACAATCTTCTGCCATTTCCAACTCAAAAACATTTCCTTATTACCACATACAATGTTAGTGTATGCGCTCATCATCTATAGCAATGGCCTCCAATGTAATACTTTTGAAACCCTCCAATCCATCCTCAACTACTGCCTGGTTAATCCACCTCTTCCATCGTTTCTCCTCTGCCACCGCCCTCTGAGTGATCCTTTCACTGGATTCCCTTTGCCATGCAAATTCAGTCAAAATAATTGCAATAAAATACAAGGCTGCCCACTAACTGTCCCCTCCATACATCTCTTGATATAGTACATCTCCACATGTAAATCTTCGGTCCACAACCTGTTAACTCCATACATCTCTGACTCTGACCTAATCTCTTGATACTTCCCGAAATGTCATTTCCAGTTCACAATCTGTCGTCTCCATACACCTCTGACCTAATCTCCTGATACCTCCCCACATGTAATTTCCAGTCCACAACCTGTCCCATCCATACACCTCTGACCTAATCTCCTGATACCTCCCCACACATAATCTCCAGTCCACAACCTGTCCTGTCCATACATCTAGTGCCCCCTACTATATATATTATTATATATACATTTTTGATTACATCTATGACCTAATCTCTTGTTACTTCCCCACATGTAATCTCCAGTCCACAACCTGTCCCCTCCACACATCTGACCTAATCTTTCGATACATCAGCAGCACACATAAACTCCAGTCCCCAATTTGTCCCCTCCATACATTTCTGACATACAGTACTATCGCTGGTTTGCCGAATTTTTAGAAAAAATTCGGTTTGATCTGAATTTATTCGGGCAAATCACATAAAAAAGGCTATTTCCTGGCTGCAGAGAGCCTTTATAGTGGTGTAGAACACTGTGCCTTGCAGTAACACGCATAGGGAGTCTGCTGTGGTAGTGAGACAATACCGCGAGTCCGTATGACATGCAGATGACAGGCGTTGCTCTTAGAATCACTTCACACTTCACTTATTTGGGCAGTCATGGGGCCAAAACTGACCAAATAACTTAAGTTTGAACTGAGCCTTACAGGTCGATGTTAGCGTCAAGAAGAAGCGCACTCCTTTTACACCGTTGTCAGCTGATCCCACATAGATGTCTACAGAACCTGTTCTATTAAACGCTTATACAAGTAGAGCCCCCCGACAGAGTGAACAGGGTGTCAGCAGTGTTTGTGTCGACATAACTGATTATTTTGCCCTTCCTCTGATCTGTCAGAATAATAACCCCCCAAAAAACAGATCCCGTCTGTGGAGCATACGCCTTCACTCAGTCAGCATTTGATCAGTAATACATGAGTATTGCTAATGACAAAAAAAACAGAAGTGGATTTGATCCCGTGCTGAGCCACGCCCCCTGCACTGATCACATGACGGTGACGTCACCCCAGGTCCTTCGGCTGTTTAACAGTTCGGGTTGGTGGAAGCCGCCCCTTATGGATTCCATATGCCGCGATAGTGGAATCCATAACGGGATGCGCGAGTTACCACAACCCGAACGCCGAACGCCGAACTTTTTTAAAAGTTCACTCATCTCTACTTCTGAGCCATTGGATAAGTGCACGCATACTGTTTTCTCTTGGAAATCGCTTCAGTGATCGATTGCTGACAAAATGACTGCTGAGGAGTAGCAGGAGCAGGAGCATCAGCACCAGCAGATGATGGGAAGGACAGACAGCTCCCTTCGGCTGAGGTAGTGGAGCCTTGACTGCCTGAAATCGGGTGCGTGCCACTGGGTGATGCAGCGGTTGCTGTAGCAGGCTGGACCACCAATCGGAGCCATGGTTCTCCCAGGTTACTTTATGGTGACACTGCATATCTTGACATAGGGCCGTGGTGCTAACATTGGTATCCTGGCCACGCTTCACCTTCTGCCCACAGATTTTACATATGGCCATGTTCACCTCTTCCGGAGCTTAACAAAAAACTCTCACACCACTGAGTAGGTGATTTTATCCCCAACACTACGCACTGACTGACTGCTACCGCCACTGCCTCCATGAAACTGTGCACTGCTACTTCCCAAGCAGGTAGGCCCCTGCAAAGCAGGTGGTCTACCCCGGGC